>OX101799.1:6020000-7220000 GCA_944452935.1 Rhogogaster chlorosoma
TGGCAATAGTGTACGCTCTGTACGAAGTATAGTGGTCGAAGTTAAAGACCGAGGCTCCCTTGTCGGCTGTAGCCGGGTCTGCTTAGCTGCACCACCCGTTTGGCGACGTGGAAAGGATAACATGGGCGGCGCATTGGGCAGGATCTGACCGAACTGGACGAGTTCTCTGTCGATCTTTTTTCGTTCTCTCGGCGGACAGAGTATAGAATAAGCTTCCTAAAATACAAGCTCTTAATATTAATGATAAGATAGTGCGCATCGCACTTTTCGATTTCCCATAAGAATAACACAGGAAAAATTATTTTCCTTCCTTCTGATTCTTGTAACTAACGAACGATACGTCGTACGGCAAAACTCTTAGTATGTTTTTGCAGAGAATTGAACGCTCTACAAAAAAGATCTGAAGTCATTTTTTCGTAGATCAATTCGGTCAAAGTGAAACTAACTGTAAAAAATAGGGTTTTCTTCGATAACTCCTAGATTTTTAAGTTCGAAGAGCTCAAGACGCACTGAAACTATATTATATTTGAACTCCGAAAGCTCGAAAAAGCGTGACCATTGACACTCTGAACTCGAAAAGCTCAAAAATTTACTGATAGGAATATTTTTTGAGCGAACCTTGAATAACGTTCGCCCGAGTTGATTTATTAAAAAATGACTTCCGACCTGGACCAGAGTGGGCCAGTGTTAGCTCCTTATAGGTATCTGTAATTTGCAATTTCCTGAGAAAAAAAATTGTTGCAAAAGTCAGTTTACTATGGAGCAGTTGCTTAAAGGTTGACGCGCACTAGACCGGACCAGCAGGCACCGGCAGGCAGCAACAGACACCGACAGGCACCGACCAGCAGCCACATGCAGTCACCCACGGTAGCCGTCCGGCAAAACGATTTCTTTTGTCTCTGATCATACAACTACCCCGTAAATTTCTGAGTATTGCGGTGAGCGGTAAGTAGGGCGCTAACATAGAACGCCGAAATATGGTTTTATGTATTTATGACTGCATAAAAACAGCAAGTTTTTTTGATGTCTCATAAACGATCGTACGATTGAATGAAAACGGTTCCATATAAATTGTTGCATAATATATAAGGAACGCACTTCTTAGGCACACCGTTACCGATATATTACAAACCATGATTTTCATGAAAATTATAACTCCTCAATCCAATTGTCGTATTGAAATCATGGTCGGTTGACCATGAGCAAGCCTTTCAACTTTTCGTTTCCAAATTCGATCAGGGGAACATTAACATTAGATTCACATTTATTTATCCTTGATTGTTTTTTATTCACCATACAGCTCAATCGAATCATTGTGTGGATTTCAAAACCGGTAAAATTCTATAATTTTACAAATTCCTAAAAAATACCTCCAAATTCGATTTTGTATTTTGATCATTTTAAGAGCATTTTCATTACGGAAGCGTTTTTCAAATATATTTTTGAAACATCGAGAACCGTACGTAAGATACTGGGAGCGTGGATGCATGAAAAAAATATCAAAATTGAAACCATATGACAATCTCTGATGAAATATTATAAGTCGATAATAACGATGGCTATAACTAGGATAAGGTAACAACTGCGTATATTACGCCAATTGATTGCGAGCGATGTAATTATATGAAAATATACTGATATCAAAAAAGCATACAGTAGTTTCTGATTGTCACGCGAATATTAATGATAAACAATTATGTTCAATAGTACAATAAGAATATATCGTTCTCATCTAAGGAAGTATTGAATGAAATTTATTCGGATGTAAGACCTGCATCGAATTCAAAATCATTCGCGTGGAAAATAAATGTTATACCACACATGAAAATGAAAAAACCATTTTGTTGTCAGTACATTTAAACAATGAGCTTCTCAGAAGATTGGAGATTATTTTATCTGCCGACCATGCGTATCATATTTGGTTGGTTCAAAAAAAACCTTCAAAACTGATTGAGAGCAGAATTCTGAACTCGATCAAAACTGTCGCAGCCCCCATTTTGACGAAGGAACCGCATATATGTATACCTACATGGTCACGTATATGCAGTTGATGCCACGCAGCTCGATGATTTAATTTCATTGAATCATTCACATGATTTCAATACGACAATTGGGTTGAGGAGTTATAATTTTTATGAAAATCATGGTTTGTAATATATCGGTAACGGTGTGCCTAAGAAGTGCGTTCCTTATATATTATGCAACAATTTATATGGAACCGTTTTCATTCAATCGTACGATCGTTTATGAGACATCAAAAAAACTTGCTGTTTTTATGCAGTCATAAATACATAAAACCATATTTCGGCGTTCTATGTTAGCGCCCTACTTACCGCTCACCGCAATACTCAGAAATTTACGGGGTAGTTGTATGATCAGAGATAAAAGAAATCGTTTTGCCGGACGGCTGCCGTGGGTGACTGCATGTGGCTGCATGTGGC
Organism: Rhogogaster chlorosoma; assembly: GCA_944452935.1. Lineage (NCBI taxonomy): Eukaryota > Metazoa > Arthropoda > Insecta > Hymenoptera > Tenthredinidae > Rhogogaster > Rhogogaster chlorosoma. Next base: position 6,022,442 of record OX101799.1, read on the forward strand.
TGCTGGTCGGTGCCTGTCGGTGTCTGTTCCTGCCTGCCGGTGCCTGCCGGTCCGGTCTAGTGCGCGTCAACCTTAAACGTTTTTATATGTGACTTCAGATTAATCAGAATTTTTTCAGACTTTTTCGGAGCCATTTCAAGCGTTTTTATATTATAAGTATTTTATCTAAAAAAAATTGGAACTTAACGTATTCATAGAGTATATAGCGCAAATGGGCATTATGAAGTAAGAAATACTTATCCACGTAGTATAGTCAATTATGATCACGTTGTAATAGTAGAAAGCGAGTTTTGATCTAACTATACGATGCGCATTGTATAGGGCAACAGAATTTGTGCGGTAATGAATACTCGATGCCATAGTGTCATCAACTATCAGCACTTTCACGTTAACGAAAAAAGAATTTTCATTTAGCTGTGATGTTTATTGCACTGATTACCAATATTCGTAGTATTGAATACTTGATAATGCAGTTTCATCAATTATTATTACTATTATAGTAACTAAAAAATGATTTTTATCTAACTATGGTTTACAACGTCTGGATGAACAGAATTTGTGGTAACGAATACTCAACCACCCAGTGACATCAACTATGAGTATTGTTACGACAACGAAGAGAGAATTTTCATTCAACTGTGATGTACATTGTACGAATAACCAGAATTTGTGGTATCGAATACACATTGGCGTAGTTCAGTCAACTATTAGCACTTTCATGTTAACAAAAAACAAATTTCCATCTAACTATGATGTATATTGTACGGATTACCAATATTCGTGGTATGGAATACTTGATAATGCAGTTCTATCAATTATTATTACGTTTATAGTAACAAAAAAAGAATTTTCATCTAATTATGGTTTACATCGTTCGGATGAACAGAATTTGTGGTAACGAATACTCAACCACCCGCAGTGACATCAACTGTGAGTACTGTTACGACAACGAAGAGAGAATTTTCATTTAAGTGTGATGTACATTGTACAAATACTCAGAATTTGTGGTATCAAATACACGTTAACGTAGTTCAGTCAACTATTAGGACCTTCACGTCAACGAAAAAATAATTTTTATCTAGCTGTGGTGCATATTGTACTGATTACCAATATCCGTGGTATTGAACACTCGATAATGGAGTTCAATCAAATATTATCACTTTCATAGTAACAAAAAAATTATTTTCATCTAACTATGGTTAACATTATACGAATGAATAGGATTTGTGGTAACGAATACTCGACCATCCAGTGACATAAACTATGAGTAGTGTTACGATGATGAATAGCTGATTTTGTAGTAACTATAACGTTTTAGTATAAGTTTTAACAATAATTATAGTTCACAACACTATATATATCGTACTCCGTGACTAACATATTGGGTTTGCTAACTTTACTATTCTGAGATAGTATGGCAAACCAATTTTTAGTGAACATCACTATAAAAGCAGGTTATCTTTACTATAAGGGGGTTAACTACATTAATTCTGTAACCTCAACCAAATAATTTTTCTCAGTGTACTAATCTGATCTCTCCATTTTTCTTTTCTACGACTACTAAAGGATTCACATACTCACTATAAGATTTTTCGATCACTCCTAGTTTTAACATTTTTTCTATTTCAATATTTACTTTTTCTCTGTGGATCATAGGGATCGGATAAGAACGTCTAACCAAAGGTTTATCTTCGTACAACTTTAATTTATGCTCATATACAGTGACTCGACCAGGAAGTTTATTAAAGATATCTTTAATCTCTTGTAACGTGGCAAAACGTTAGGACCTCCTCCTTGAGCCTAACGCGCGTACAGAGCGTCGTACACAGATTTCGCTGGTTGAATTCTTGCCGCCTTCCTCCCGCATGGCTGTCTTGACCGTGTACTGCTGTTCGCAGCTGACCGGCAAGGACCAGCGCTCGTAGGACGAACGCCGCAGAAAGGAACTAATGATTACGGAGACGATCCTCAGTCTATTTCGGAGCTCGGAAGGAACTGCCTCGAGCAAATTTCCTGAGCGAAATAGATAAGAGAGAGAGAGAGAGAGAGAGAGTGAGAGTGAGTGCTAGTGAGCAATTAGATTTAACTGATTTGTGTTGTGAGAGTGATTTCCCCGGCACGATCTTGCGATCCTGCAATAATTCTCGGACGTCGATAAACGAGTACTTGGATTACCGCTGGGTTACATCCGACACTTGCTTCATCCCCGGACCGAGCGCGGAGCTTGGAGGCTCTTCCCCCTGCGTCCCGGTGTATGAAGCAGAGAGCGGTCAGCAAAGGTAGGAACCAGTACATCTTTTGGTCCTGAGAAAACCCTGAGAGTCAGTAGAAACCAACCCGCTGGGACGTCTCCGACGGTTACCCGCGAGCCGTTGCTTTCGAAAGACTGGGCAGCCGATCACGTGTTGTTTGTGCGGCGCTAAGCCGTGCTATTCAGCATCGCTGCGCAGCCGACAGACGATTCTGTGTCGGTGCCATCTTGCCCGAGCTGTGTCGTCACGCGACGCACTCAGCTGCGCCGAGACCGAGCTCCGGCAATCCCCCGCCAACCCCCTCCCCTCCCGTCAAGTCCGCGGAGCGTCACTTGCTGGCGAGAGCTCGCGAGAGCCACGCAGCGTGATAGCCGACTCGCTGGACTGCGGTGAGCGTGAGCGAGAGAGAAAGAGCCTCCGGCAGACAGCAAGCAACGACAGCGATTCTTTTCCTTGCTTTTGAGTTTTCATTTATTGCATTGTTTAAATTAGAGTAGAGTAGAGTAGAATCAATTTCTTTTAATCTTATAATTCATTGTAAGACGCCAGGTAGCGGGCGTGACCCAAATTTGCCACCTTTTCTTTTTTTCTTTTAATAAAATTCTAGCAAACGTAATTCTTCTTCGGTGTCTTTATTCTACGCCCCCACGAAATCCCTCTACCCCTAGACTAGTTAGCCGTAAGCGAGTGAGAGAGAGTGAGGACTTCGAGCCCGAAGTCTGGCGCCCAGCACGAGTTTCCCCAGGAGCCCCAGGTTTGTAGCCCGGCCTTCTCCTAGGTGTACCCGAACGTAGTCGAGACACCGGTTACACTCTATTAATAAATCTGCAAATTGCTTAGATTCATCCGGACTTAACACCTGACATTCAGTGAGCTTCTCATGGATCTCATCACTGGTCAGTTGAAATTCAGTCTCGTCCTTTCTCTGATCTGCTATTTCATTGCATTCTTTTACGTTATCTGGAAGTCTATCTCCTTTGTATAATTTTATCGAATTTTCCCCTAGCATGGTATTTATCCGCAATCTCTCTGTTCTTAGATCTATATCGGCTTTCCATCGGTGTAAGGTGTCTATTCCGATAATTACGTCTCGACGCAATCCACCTACGATTAAGAAATTGATTTGATCTATTGACCAGTTTATGTTGGTCATTGCAAATATTTGCTCTCTAACTTTGACAGCTTTGCCCCCTATCACTCCGAATACTTGAAAGTTCACAACCGGTAGCTTCTCGCATTTTGATAGATTGTTCTTGTTACGATCATAGAAATCTTGTGATACACAAGTAACTTGGCTCCCCGTATCTAATAAGGCTCTAATTTTTATTTTTTCGATTTCGAAATCTATCTCAGGACATTGTTTGTGTAACTTTTCAACTTCTTCTACTTCTGGAAGCAGATAGTTAGCTGGATCTTCGAATATGTTATTCTCGATGTTTGAAATTTCTAAATTCGTTGTCGGAATAGCCTGATCGTTTTCTGGAATTTTGACATTTTCTGAAATTTCAATATTTGGATGTTGATTCTTGGATGCTTCAAAAGGCATTATAGGAGTAGCCACATTACTGGCTGGATTCCTGCATAATTTATTCTTATCATTACGAATGTTTAAATTTTTCACAGGGGTAGCCAGATCGCGCTGTGTCGGGACCAAGTGCGTCAGCACCGACACAGCGCCATCTAGTTTTCCGGTGGCGTTGTTACGTCCTATGCTGAAAGCTGGTTGAGCAATCTCTCGGTACAGTAGATACCATATTTAACGCTATAGGTATAACTGCCAACTTGCAATTATCATCAGAGTCTTGAGATTATATCTCTTGATTTAATTCCATTTATAATTTTTTCCTTTATTCTTTTATATTATTTTACTTTAGCTCTAAATGCATACTTTTAGAAAAGCAATTTTAACTAGTATAAACAAACTCCTCTTCTTTTCTCACAAAACTCAAATGTCTGGAAACACTCGAAAAGCCATAAAAATCCGAAACTCAAAATCTTAAAGTAAACTTTGAAAAGCCAGAAACTCAGTTTATTGAGGAAACATAAATCTTCCAAACCCTTAGAATTTTAAGACCAAATGTGGAAAGTCTGAGAGACAAAGATCACTTTGTTTAAAAGAAGACAGTCATAAACGCTTCCAGCATCCCTTCTTAGCGTCCCGACGCTTGGGTCCCTGACCCAATCGCCGCGCGCTAATGAAGATCTAGCCAACCATATTTTTTCTATCTTTTGCTTTATGTTCTTTTTGCCAATAGAAAAAACCTCGCTTTCCCGCGAGTTTTCCAAGACCCTCCTTCGCGCGGTCGCGAGGAGAGGTCCTTTTTACAGAATAATAGTCAGAATAACATCGAACCTCAAAGTGAACAGTCACAGATCTCATACGAGAAGATCTAATTCAAAACTCATAGAACTTATAATATCTAACTCGAAACATTTGGTGAAACAGTTAATTAATATCATAATTTATAACTACAAATTCTACACTAACTTAATCAGCATGCAAGTGTTGATTAACAACCATCATTGTTGTGCAGTTTGTTAAAGTTAATATTCGTTAAATAAATATTGTTAAATGAAAGTGAAAACAACAAACATTTATTTCAACTACGCATAGTGGTGACTGATAAAGACCCACAACCTCAACAGGTACGAGTAAAACGTCCATCTGAAGAACTAGTTATCTCAACTCGGTAAGATACCTAGAACTCTACAAATTCAAGTTCAGAACCTCAACGATTCTAACTAGTGATATTTGGGTTAAAATAAACCTCAAACCAGGACGTAACAGCGTCTCTACTTTATCAATTGATTCTTGATCATCGACTTTTGTTTCCTCTATACCCTGGATTCTAGCTTTTGTCCACGAATCGTTTTTGTTTTGGACAAATTCTGATTGTCCGGAACGTCTAGGGTATTCTACTCAGTCCGTAGTTTCCCGGTTTTGTATCGGTTTTTGCAAAGTATTATTACTAGGCACTCGCCATGAAACCGTTTTGTTTCGATCATCATAACCTCGATTGACTGTTGGGCTCTGTTTATTCTGAGCTACCTGAATAACAGTTCTACGTGAAGCGTTTGACTGACCACCGTACTGCATCTCATCTGAAAAGATTAAAAGTGTGTCTATTTCGCTGATGTTTCTACATTTCCTTGCTGCGACCACGTATTCGTCAAAGTGCCGAATCAAGGATTTTACGATCTCTTCCTCAGGTATGCGAGGTGACAGTAATACAGCATCTGCAAATTTCCTATTCGCATACTCGGACCATGATAATTTAGAATCCGAATATACCCCAAATTCTAATTCTTTCCGAATTTCACGCTGTTTACTTGTTCTCCAGAATCTATCTCTGAAACGTGTTTTGAACGTATTTGATGATATCGCGGCGCGCAGTCCACCAGTCCTTTGCATCGCAGGTAAGGGCCATTCAACAAATACGTTCGCTTCTAGGGGGGGGGGGGGGTCAAGGTTGATGTGACGTTACAAGTTAGGGGGGAGAGGGGGGGGGGGGGGTGTTCGTCAAAATGTGACGTTCGGTTTTTGTGTATAGAATTCGTGTTTTGGCATGAGAATTCCGTAAGTGAAAAATGACGGGCTGCTTATATTGACAATTTTAGAAATCGAGTGGGGGGGGGGAGGCGAGATTTGTGACGTATTACTTTGGGGGGGTCTGGTCAAACGAACCATCGTTACATAGGGGGGGGGGGGGGAGGGTCTAAAATCGTCGAAAAAAGCGAACGTATTTGTTGAATGGCCCCTAAGACTTTGGCTTAATAATTTCATGCATATCGTCTCGTCTGCACCTAAGAACTCGAAATACTCTTATAACTCTCGTAAATAGATAACCGGTCTTTCCCAATTTGTTCTTGAAAAAGTTGGTAGTTTAAATTGTTTGCTGATATGGCTGATAGGATCATGGTGTCCAGAGCTGACAGGTCCAGTTGTCCTAGTTTTTATACGCTTAATGTCTGCTTCTAAACCTATCTTAAGACTATCGTGCTTGTGACTAAGCTCTGTTATTTTCTCATCTAATGCACGATCTCTTGCTTTTATTTTATTATTTATGAGGTCTAAATCTGCGACATGTTCTGTTCTCATACTTGAATGTAGTTCGCTTACTTTAGCGTTACATACTTCAAGATCAGTGTCCCATTTTTCTAATACAATATCGACTTTGGTTTCCAAGTTATCGACTCTCTTTTTGATCCTAGAAGATGTTTCCTCTAACTTTTTATTGATTTTATTTTCGAAACCGACATGTGATTCAATATTAGTTAATTGGAACTGACTAATTGTTCTTTCCATTTGTGCAAATCTATTATCAATTTTTCGTTCTAATCTCTCGCCTTGCCTTGTTAACAGGGCTATCGCGGCTTGAAGTGACGCTGGAGGATCATCTCTATGGCCAGAAGGGCTGTCGCTCTGAGTCATCAGACTTGTGTCTGTGACGTTTGAGACATCGTCTTCCTGAAAACCTGTGTCTCCTCCGGTCTGACTGAACTGAACGGTCTTCTTGCTGGGTTTCGGCGGAATCTGTTCCTTGTCTGCCATCTTTCGTCTCTTTTATTTAATTTTTTATTGAATAAATGATTCTACTATACGATTTTACAACTACTGACTTTACCTAGTCTTTATGCCCCAAGACAAGTGAATTTAATTTATAAAATGATTCTACTGACTCTAAAACAAGTGAATTTAATTTTATTTTAAGGAGCCCCACGTTGGGCGCCAAATGTAACTTTCTATGGTTATGCTTCACTAGCAGAACGCTAGTGAAGTTAACCTAGTCCGCGTGAGTATATTCTTTGTCACGGGTGAATTTATCTTCGGAGCTCCTTAAGGGGAAAATGTTCTAAAAACCCGGTTACCCTAATACAGACTCGAGTTGACTTTCGTCAACCAGAGCTGCCTCCCTCACAGACTCGAGTATGCCTGATTCCACAGACTAGGGTGCCAGTGATAGCTACAACGTAGCTGCCTTGGAATCAGAACAATACCAGAGCTGCATTTTACAGACTTGAGTTGCAAGTTTGCGTACAGACTAGGGTGCCAGTGAAAGCTACACCGTAGCTGCCTTGCTTGCTTACAACCAAAGCTGCCTCTAGCCAACAATGATTTTAAGTTCTGAAATTTTTAAATGTTTGATTAATTGCAAGGAAAAGAATGGTGGTACACAAGGAACAGATTCTTTTACCTTAATGTGCCGCTGTCGGCTAAATGCTATTTTAATATCCAAGAAAAAGAACTATTTACAAAATTATAACATAATAGAAATTATAATCTTTAAACATTTTCGTAGTTATTAATGTTTCGTTGGCTTTGTCTCTATCTTTAAGTTTTCTTACGTTTTATATTTCTAATTCTAATTTGCTTTCTGTGTCGTCTTCGCGTTTTCTATGTTTTTTTCTAGGTTATGTTCGATCAAATGCTACCCTTGTAAAAAAGCCTGATAGGAATCGATAGAACTGTATAGGATTTCGTATAGGATTTTCAACAGAAACCGAATTGTACTCTGTCCGTTTCTATCCTTTGGTATAAAACCGGACAGACTTCTATCGGTCTTTTTGTGTAGGGTACTTTAGCTAAATGTCGCTAATTTCAAGGTTTTGCTTGTCCTTTGACCGCTTTGGCTCAATGCAAGACTTTAATGCTTTTGTAATTTATTGTCCCTTGGACTAATAAAGTTTGAATCTAAGTTGAGTTTAAAAAAATGAAATTAAATTATGGAAAGTGATCTTATCGAGTCGCCACGGCCGCTTTGGCTCGAGTACGCTCACGACCGTTGGTCAGCCGCTGTTTTATAGTAGCAATGACGTCACGTCAGGGTCTTCTGATGCGCCGCCTTCGTGCGCGTCGGTCGGTTGCTGCCTCGTGTCCGTGCGTTGCACTGCTGTGTGCGTGTCGTTTATCTATGTATGCGTGTCGGCTGTGTTGAGTAGCCGAACACGTTACAATACCTATATTACAATGCATGGAAATCTGAAATATTATCATCTCACGTCTATTGCAGTGTATCCTTTTAGACATGTTGACTAAAAGGATCATTAAAAATCTCACATCAGTTGTATCGTTGCAGATTAGCTGCCGTCATAGTCCATATGAATAAACTAAAAGCCTTTTTCAAATACTCGCAGTTTTTTTTATTGTCCTTGATTGTAATAATTCAAATAATCAGACGCTTAACCGAAAATTTAGAATTCTCTGAGCGATATCTGCCAGTACAATTACTGGATTAACATCTAATCTGTCAGGTCTACCATTAATTCCGATATATCTAGTTTATAGACAAATTCGAAGTCGAAATATGGATAGATAATTTCAGTATTGTGAAATATTGGCTGAAAGATTGTTTATAGATACGCAAAAATTTATATTTGAAAAAAAGTTTGTGAACTTTTGGGCCCTCTGATTTGCACCCATATTTTAGCATGGTCCTGATAATTTTAGTTCGGAATCTCAACGCGTGGCGGCGCTTAGAACGACTCAAAAAATGGCCGACGCTATCCAACAGCCTTAACAACATGTTGTATTAGCTGCTACTTTCTCCGCTCAAACTGCCTCCTCTTTCTATCCTACGTTGCATGTATCACCGCAGTCTTCCCCAACGCAAATATCGCAGAGTGTTGCCGGCAGTGGTTTGTAGAATACAGTGGCCCTACGAGCTGGAAATTAGAACAGAAACGATTGAAATGGAGCAAGACATTGTTTTTCCAATCAATAGTTTGACAATCCTTACAGGAGTCGTAGTAGTCGTAGATTATGACTGGTACTGGCTTTAGCTTGGCTACCTTGTGCTGCCTGTACGCGTGTATAGTCATGCAGTACTGCTCTTCCACCATCTATACAAGAAACCGTTTAATTCAACGTGGGAATAAATTACATTAAAAATGGACGGCGGTTTTGTACCTTATCGAAGTACAATATGACGACAGTGTCTCCGTTCTTAGTCTCCACTCGGCTAACGTTCGGAGTTGCTTGCAGCGTCAATAGGTAGTCGGAATCGAATATGAAACCGGACGGGAAATTAACTTCCATTATGGCCATATTACTCTGGTTGGCTTCTTTCGTCGGTATGAATCTGGGATTTTTAATAGATTAGAGACAGTTTAGTTTTCTTCAGAAGAATCATTCCATCTGTTATTTGCATTGAGGCAAGAATTCTCCTCACCCAGAGCAAATGAAAAGCTGCAAGTTATTGGCGTCAGAGTTTTTGTCCACCTGAACACTCAACGTGAATAGAGGGAAAGCTCCTGTTGTGTTCAGGTTGTAGCTCCAAGATACTTGAGCTATCGCGAATCCACTTCCAACAGCAGTGATGTTGACTTTCCGAGTGTTGCCTGGTAGCTATAAACGGGATTTCAAACAAAGTTAAAGAATTGCTAAGACTTGGCGGCTACCGATGTGCAAAATCAACATACAGCTTCTTTCTGGAGAATCATGTTATTGTTTGGTGTAATATCGATACTGCCTTTTCCCCCGTTTTCGTATGTAAAGGTTATAGTTATGCTGCTGTTACCGGTTGATAATCTTGCGGCTAATTTTGCAAGTGCGTAGATTCCCATGACCGTATCCTGAAAGCAGTGATGTTGTATGACTAAGTACGGAATAGAATATCTCTCAAAGATTTCAGAATCTTCCACAAACCTGTGTAGAGGCGAATCCTCCATCAGAATTCCTCTGGCTGACTAACCACTTCATAATAGGCAGACACTCAGTAACCATATTTTGTTTCAGGTAAGTCAACATGGCATAAGAGGTCATTTCTACGTCAATAGATCTCGGCATAGAGTGCCAAGGATTTGTGTCACCCGGTGGTATTGGCTTGCTCCACCATAAGAATCCTCCGCTTTCTGTCGCCATATCTTGCATCATTTGGAAGGCCGTGTCTGCGGTCGGATGTTGAGCCAGGTTTAGAACGTGGGTACAAAGACAGAGCGCGTAGATATCGTCCAGCCCTGCGAGATTCTGAACTATGTATTCCAACCCCTTGGTAATTGTGCTGTTGTACACCGAGACGTAGGTCTGGAATGAATTGAGTTAATTCAGGTACAGAACGTAAATAAAGAGGAATTAGATTTAGACAATTCACCTCGTTCCCGAAAAAGGTGATGAGAGTAAATGCAGTCAAAGCTAGCCCCTTAGCTGCACCTCCCTGCATATCCGTATGGAAGACCGTGCCCACCTCAGGGAAGTTTCCTGCCGGTGCTTGAATGCCCGCAAGCCACTGTAGGGCCTCTCTTATTATTCTCCCTTCTATCGTTATGTGCGCAGCAGCCTGGATGAACCACTCACAAACGTATGCTGTGAGCCTGAAGTGCAGAAAGATCGATTATAATAAGTTCATAGACCATCTTCATGAAGAAACTTCTTTTTACTAGATAAAACTTTACCCACCATGTGCTTCCAGTTGCATCAGACATCCCAAAAGCGCTGAAAGATCCATCCGTGTGTCGGTAAGTTAATTCTTGTTGGTACCCAACTTCTATGAAATTCAGCGCCTTTAAAAGAGCCTCTTGGGTCAATTGGTTCGTGCTCTGTTGAAGAAAGGGCATGAATACGCGATGCAACAAGAGAATTAGTTTTTTTCTTCTCTTTCAATACCTTGAGGTAGTTTATCACGACTATATTCGGCACGAAGTTGAGCATGTTTTGTTCCCCACAACCGTATGGCATTCTGAGTAGATTGCCAAGGTTAGGAAGGCTTGGTCCGAGGATATCGCCTGTAAATAAATGAAGGGTATCAATTTTTATTGTTTTCGCCCCAACACCTCCCCTGCTTCTTACCTACTGCAGAAATTTCGATATTTTCAGATCCTGGGACTCGATTGTCGGGTATATCTATCACGATGGCCGCTGTGAAGGACCTGGCAATTCTGAGATCAACTAATAACGCCTTGTTCCTGTACTGAGTTTTTCCTTCAGGCTAAGAAATCATACAAATTTTAGTATGAAGAACTCCAAATTGGTTTCAAAAGACTTATGAAAATAACCAGACCTTGACGAGCAATGGCTGCTCTATGCTGTCTCCGGCCGTGGCGGTGGTTGCTGTAACTCTGATAGTAATGGAGCCCACATTCTTGGGGGTGATCATGAAGGTAACTGCGGTTCCGGATGTAGCCTTCACTTCAATTGTCTTTTTGCGATCAAATGCTAGCGCTGTGAAAGAATTGAAATATTATAATATTATAATTATAATCCAATATTGAAATATTGGATAATCCTCAGATCTCCAAGCTTGCCTAGCTTTAGTCGCAGCTAACGTACTTGAGGTGTTCTGAAGTCCGTTAGTTGCTTCAGCAAACTCGAATTGCCCATCATTTTTCAGCACCACATCGACGGTAGCATCCGTGTCCATATAGTTGAAGATTACGATAGATATGGCGACAATTTCGCCCCGTATTACAGAGTAGGGCAAATTGAGGGAAATGAAAAATGCCTGAAAGACTGTGAGCTGAAACATGGAACGTATATAATTAGAATTCGTGTAAAGATTCTCTACTGTATTATACAGTGAGGTTCAATGAAAACCAAACAAGCCTTACCGCGAAAACGCCCCCATACAGGCAACTCAAACATGACTTATTTTTTTATCACGTGCTCATTGGCTACATGGGAAATAAAATCCAATTGTTGATGTTTGAGTTGTCTGAATCAGTGTCTCTGGGGTTGCCTAAAATTAGGCTCATTTATTTTCCACTGAACCTCACTGTGTACATACCTTTCTCGGTTGTTCTATGAGACCGAATCCGTGAACGGGGTGAACACAGAACGCGGTGAGCACCCAAGAGGTGATTGTGTCAGGTGCAGTCCGATTTAGAACTGTTTTTCCATTCGACCTGTTATCAATGGACAAATTTTAAGACTGTACAGGAATAAAGAGGCTATTTTATAAACAGGGTATGATAATGTAATGGAGACTAAGAAGAGAATGTAGGTGATTAAATCGGTCTGTAAACCCATCGCGGGGATGAGGATTTATAGAAATTCTTTGTCAATTAATAGTAGTTGTATACCCAGCATCAACGAATTCCCAAATCCAGGTTTCAGGGAAGTCTGTACGCACTTTTACTGCACTTGATTGGTCAGTCGGCGAAGCACCGCCAGCAGCACTGCCAGCACCACTGCCTCCACCTCCACCACCGCCGCCGAAGCCAAAGAATCCTACGGAACATACGCTTTGTTAAATTACAAGTAGACAACCAATTGACTGAGTGACAGATAGCCTAGTTCAATCTTACTTTGATACAAGATCTGAGTTATCAAGGCTCAAAGCCAGTCGTTAAGAGGGTATCTAATTCATGAGCTTCATGAAACATCAACACTTTTCATAACTGTATAGCATTGAGGGACATGTACGGACACAAATAATTAATACACGGTTTTAAAGTGTACAATTTCAGCTTCAATTTAAAAAAATAAATGGTCACTATAGCATGAATATCGTGGCCATTCCAGTCACTGAAGTACTTATCGGCGAAAGGCTGTGCTGAAATCTGCGACCACGATCCCGGCCGAGCGGTGTATCTGAAAATAAAAAACTCAGAATTGTTTTGGAGATCGACGTACCTTTCAGGCTTTTAGGCGACAGATTTTTGATGAATTGAAATTTGGAGAAAATATGAACTTTTTGCTGAAAAAAGGCCGTTTCCTTGATTTCAAATAGCATTTTTACCTGTATTTTGGAAACGGAACGACGGATTAAAAATCTCTCGTATAGAAGCCTGAAGGGTACTTTGACTACCAGAACAGTCCTGAGTTTTTTATTTTCAGATATTCTGTTCGGCCGGGATCGTGGTCACAGAATCTAGCACAGCTTTTCGCTGAAAAGTATTTCAGTGGCTGCAATGTCCACAATTTTGATACTACAGTGACCATTTTTTTTTTTTTTTTTTTTTTTTTAATTAAAGCTGAATTGTACACTGTAAAAATCTTATCTTGATTATTTGTGTCCGTACATGTTCCTCGATGCAATGCCGTTATAAAAAGTGTTAACGTTTTATGGAACTTGAGACTTAGATACTCCCTTAATTTGCTACTCAATTGCTGTTTATTGAGGTAATTATTGTTATGGCAGTTATCGAAGTCCGTAGCTGAATCACCGTGAAACTTACGATTTCCACTTTCCTGGTAGACGAACCCGTTGGTGAAGAAAACTACGCCGGATTCCTAAAATCAGTTAATTCCTCGGTCATGTTTTACTTAAATGTCCCTGGAGTGCCATCATTCAGTGTCAAATACGTACAGAGAAGACTTCGGAAGCAGTGATCGAGCCAGGATTCCAGAAGAAACTACTGAATCCAAAACCGCCGAAACTAAACTGATCTGAGCTGTAGGAGCTAAGCTCGTTCGTTACTTGTTCCTGTAAACAATAATTAATTATCCATACAGAGTCCTTGATATAGATAGTAATGTTGGAACAGATTAGTCGATCTCTGATCACTAACGTGAGTAATATCGTTTCCAGATTTTAGTAGAATGGAGCTTTGATCGATGCCAAGTAATCCGACCCAAGAATTCGGGTTGGATGTGATTGTTAGATCTACGCTTCCTCCGGGTATAGTCTCCTGGGGTGAGATCGCAATGTCGACCTGTAACAGCGATCGATTGGAAAGATTTACACCTGAGATCAGGATAAACCGAAGCCCCATAATTACGCCGAGAGATCAACTCTTTACTCACAAAGTTTTGCAGAGTTCCATTCAGTTGTACATTCACTGCGGCAGCGACTACTTCACCGTCGCATTGAATGTAGTAAACAATGACACGAGCAGTAGGAGCCATTAAGTAAGTGGCGATAAATCTAGCAAGAAAAGAGTTTTTCATCACGAAAGCCGGAAAATCGCAACTTTGTTGCGAAACGAAAAATTTCGAAAAAATTAGACCGTTCCTCGTACGTAAAGGCTTTTTGACGAACCTCGTTACAGCACTCGCCTTCGGCTGGTGCCGTAAACCTTTCGATTCGCCAAAAAAGCCTTTGCGTAGTCGTAACGTAATGTACTATATCAAAACTGCCAACTACTTCTTGCTCGTTTAGGTAAATCACCTGAAGGTCGCCGTCTTTTTTCCAGCTACTTGAACGGTAGCTGCAACTAGGATATTGCCACGGCCCAGGACCTCGTAGTTGAAATATTGCATAGGAATCGTAGAGGTCACTTGGATTTCAATATATTCGTTCACCTGAAAACAGAGTTATACATATTGTATTTGTTGGAAGATTTACTTAGCGTTTTTATACACACCATGGGATTTTCTGTCTTCAAAACGGCCTTAATGAACGTCGAACTCGGGGAGATAGCTTGGCTCATTCCGCCGAGCCACTGGTGCAGGCCTAAGTACTCCGTCTAGAAGAAAAGAAACAGTTTTCAGAAGTTCTTTCGAGTTCGACTGATGTCAGCGTGGTTTACTTTGATATTCATGGTCGGTGAATCGCTATCATCTCCTAGAGGTGGGCAGAAGTCAAGTCGAATCATCCCGTGTTCGTCCAACATTCTAGAGATGTGTATATAAGGAGATACGGTATAGGTGAAACCATACCAGATTTCTACAGGATTGCACTTATCCTGGACCGGAGAGCCGTCGTGATTGGCAACTTTTATCTACAATTCAGAATGAAATAATAAATAGAGGTCAACGAGCAGTACACAGGTCGAAGTCATTCGCACACTCCAAAATAAGTTAGACTCACAAACACTGTGTTTTTCAGACCAGGCTTATAGCTGTCTGCGGTCTGTATCAGCTCTATGGTGAATTTCTGCGTATATATCATCATCTGAGCGGAAGCGTTTTGACTGCGACCAGTGAGCGATTCTTCGACCGAGACTTGTAGTAGTATGGATTGATCGTACGTGTCTTCAAGCCTAATAAAGAAAAATCCACATTTGGTATTATCGTATTTTAGAGCTAGGGAAAATTTCTAGAAGAAAGTCAAGTCACCCCAGCTCAGAGACTATGTTGAATGCTACAGTCACGTTCCCATCTATTGGGACAACCTTTTGCACCCCAGACTGAGATGAAGAGTCCATAAAGCCATAGTATATGTTTGGGAAGGCTGTGATCGTTGCTTTTCCTTTGACAGCCTTGCCGTATGTGTACCTATAATATGCATGGAGAAATTTAATGATTTCAACACACGGTTAAGTGTTTCGCTAAGTGTATCTACCAAAAATTGTCCTAAACTCAATTACTTTGCTGCGACAATAATAGTTATCACAGTGTCCGAGAAAGTCGCGTCTGTTGGAGGGGTAATGGTCACCTCGAACTTAGGAAGAACGTATTCGGCGACTTCGAATTCTTTCTCGACATTCAGGTTTAGTACGTTGATGACGATATTCCACAGCCCTAAAACAGGAGCGTTGGAAAGTTGAATCTCTGCAGAAAACACGCCTCTGCTGACTATCTGCTGTGTCCATTGCTTTACCCGATTTCTCTGCCCATCCTGTTATATGAATTGAGAAAACTGTGATCAAGGAGAATACGAAAATGTGGGAATCTGTAAATTAAATCCTGAAGTAGTCACCGTTATATATGCGTCCAATTTAGTCCCATCCGGTACAGGAAGTAGCTTCGAGTCCAGCACCACAGCACGGAAAGAGACCGTATTTCCCGGCTTGTAAATTGCTCTATCGGTTTGTATAAAAACTGAGTGACTCTTCAGCATAAATTGAAGATCGGTAGTATTGAAAAACTTTATCCCAGACAGCCCTTGGACGACTAGCTTGTAGATTCCAGGTGTAGTGTTTCCAATCTGTGAAGAGCAGAATCATACATGTAGTTCAAGTGTTTGATACTAGTGAGAGACGAGAACTGGGCTTTCTGATCTCGTATTCTACTGGTTTAAAACTTTGTTGTTGAAAATTGCAGAATTCTAATGAATTCTTGACCAGTGAGTCAGAAAAAACTGAATTTCCGATATAAAAGTGCCTATAATATACAAAACGATGATCTCTATGAGTGTAGCTGGTGATCGGACCTGAAGTTTGATAAGACGAGTTGTGTCGGATTTGACGGTTGCGGTTTTGGAAACATTGTATTTATTCCCAGTGTCCAGGTCCGCGCTCAACTCGACGTAAACGGTACAAGACTCTAATGTTGCTGTGATACTGATGGCCACATTATACTCTGAATTTGGCCTCACTACTCCAGGTGCTACTACCGAGTAGAACCTTGTAGAAAAAGAACACAATAATTGTAAAGGTCTTTATACCTTTGGTGAGTAAGAATATTAAGGGGAGGGTCCAGTCGATTTTGACCGACCCATCTAATTACTTAAATATCTCCGAAACGAGGGTATCAATCGGATTGTCCTTTCGGCAGCCGATGTTTGAGGAGGAATGGGATCGAGCGAATATAAAATTAAATAAAATTGTTGTTGTTGTTTTTTTTTTTCCTGTCGCAAAGTGTGGGCGTGCCACTTATTTCGACTTATATCAAAGCCTATGCATCGAAAATGCAAAATCGGCCTCCAGAGCCCGATTCTGTGAGAAATTCCGAACACGGGCATCTCAAAACATCTTTGTTTTCAACAACGATGTAGGCCACAGTTGTATTCTACGAATTCGTGGTAATTAGTGATTGTAAAATGGCTGGGAACGGCCATTAGTATTTATTATATGTATTAGTCCCCAGAATGGCCGCAAGATATCGCCACGCGCGTGTTTTCTGCTTTTTCTTCTCCCACCGCTGTTACGTTGGTACACCTGGTTGGTACCACGTGACTCGATCTGCAGTCAGAGATGATTTGAAGACTAAGAAAACGTGTATTCGCGATATGATACTTTTCAATAAGTTCAGCATTGGCTTGGTGAGTAAAAATATTTATTCGATTCATAATTGAGCATTTTGTTCATTTATTTCCATTATTCTACAATTTTTCCATGGGTTCTCAATACAATTATATGGAATAACATGCGATCAGTTGTACTGAGTAATTATAATATAATTCCATGCTATACTTACTAGGGTGGTCCTTATTTGGGGCTCGGACGAATATTTTATCAGCCCCCTCCCAAATCGACTCCAAATAATTCAAAAACTATACCCTAATTTTTTCAGATTTTTATCTAGACTCTAACCCCTCCCACCGGGGGGGTGGATTTCCCCATTTGAAATACACGTGTTTCGGCCATGTTCTCAGGATATATTTTATTCTAAGAGTAATAATTATTGAAAAAATCTGTAACTGCGAGATTTTAGTGTTTATTGGTGCGACTATTTGAGAAAAAAATTACATTATTATACGGGCCAATCTAGACAAATTGCATACCCTTTAATCTGGCTTTTTTTTTTAATTCAACAGAATATGGTCAGGTATGCAATTTGTCTAGATTGGCCCGTATAATAATGTAATTTTTTTTCTCAAATAGTCGACCAATGAACACTAAAATCTCGCAGTTACAGATTTTTTCAATAATTATTACTCTTAGAATAAAATATATCTTGAGAATATGGCCGAAACACGTGTATTTCAAATGGGGAAATCCACCCCCCCGGTGGGAGGGGTTAGAGTCTAGATAAAAATCTGAAAAAATTAGGGTATAGTTTTTGAATTATTTGGAGTCGATTTGGGGGGGGGGCTGATAAAATATTCGTCCGAGCCCCAAATAAGGACCACCCTAATACTTACATCAGTCGCATAAGAATACATAAAATATTATATGCTCTATATACACAATATGACGATGGTTAGTAGAATATTCGTATCTATAGATTCGTTCCAAAGAATTGAAAAAAAAAAATTTCACAAATATCAGCTCTCCTTCTCAATTACACATTACTAAAGTGATCGGTAATCAAATGAACATTTAATTATACGTAACCAAAATAATCAAATATATAGAAGAACTAATGCTATACAGGAAATAATTCTTCTCTATATATGATTATTTTGGTAAATATTTATCTAATTAGTCATTACTTTGGTAATGTGTAATTGAGAAGGAGGGCTGACATTTGTGAAATATTTTTTTTTCAATTCTTTGGAACGAATCTATAGATACGAATATTCTA
The DNA here is from genome assembly GCA_944452935.1 of Rhogogaster chlorosoma. Lineage (NCBI taxonomy): Eukaryota > Metazoa > Arthropoda > Insecta > Hymenoptera > Tenthredinidae > Rhogogaster > Rhogogaster chlorosoma. The sequence continues at coordinate 6,040,700 of OX101799.1, forward strand.
CTAACCATCGTCATATTGTGTATATAGAGCATATATTTTATGTATTCTTATGCGACTGATGTAAGTATAGCATGGAATTATATTATAATTACTCAGTACAACTGTTCGCATGTTATTCCATATAATTGTATTGAGAACCCATGGAAAAATTGTAGAATAATGGAAATAAATGAACAAAATGCTCAATTATGAATCGAATAAATATTTTTACTCACCAAGCCAATGCTGAACTTATTGAAAAGTATCATATCGCGAATACACGTTTTCTTAGTCTTCAAATCATCTCTGACTGCAGATCGAGTCACGTGGTACCAACCAGGTGTACCAACGTAACTGCGGTGGGAGAAGAAAAAGCAGAAAACTCGCGCGTGGCGATATCTTGCGGCCGTTCTGGGGACTAATACATATGGGTCATTCCATGTCAAATCGACAAATAGTTGGAATCGACCCCCTCCGATTCGGATAAATTTTGGTGGAGTGTTTTGTCTCACTTTAAAACGAAGTTCTGCCAAAGGAAAAAAATTTGAAATTTTTTTCTTAAGAGTTATGCAAAATTGAAAATGTCACTGTTTTTCCCGTTTTTTAAGTCTATTTATTTAATATTTCATAACCTACTGTATATTTAAAAAAAAAACGCTGGTGCGTTCAAAGAGGACACTTAGAGGTATGAGAAAAAAAAAGTTCGGAAGAAAAATTTTGAAAATTACCAAAATTAGAAAACTTTGAATTCTTAAAAATCGTAAAACGTAAACTTCGCAGTGAAATTTTTGGCTCAAAATTTTTTATATTATACCTCTAACATATCTTAAGAAATTCTGAAATTTTCAGGAGGGTGTTTTTTTTTCTTTTTTTTTTTATGAATTTTTGAATTTTGGCGAAATAATTTTTTTCAATTTTTTCAACTTTTTTGTTGAATATAGTTATTCTACCACATGATTATTGAAGTTTGAGCTCTAAAATATTTTTCTTATGTTAACGGGATGTAAAAACACAAATATCTCAAAAATTTTATATTCTTATTATTGTAAAATAAAAAATATTTTAGAGCTCAAACTTCAATAATCATGTGGTAGAATAACTATATTCAACAAAAAAGTTGAAAAAATTGAAAAAAATTATTTCGCCAAAATTCAAAAATTCATAAAAAAAAAAGAAAAAAAAACACCCTCCTGAAAATTTCAGAATTTCTTAAGATATGTTAGAGGTATAATATAAAAAATTTTGAGCCAAAAATTTCACTGCGAAGTTTACGTTTTACGATTTTTAAGAATTCAAAGTTTTCTAATTTTGGTAATTTTCAAAATTTTTCTTCCGAACTTTTTTTTTCTCATACCTCTAAGTGTCCTCTTTGAACGCACCAGCGTTTTTTTTTTTAAATATACAGTAGGTTATGAAATATTAAATAAATAGACTTAAAAAACGGGAAAAACAGTGACATTTTCAATTTTGCATAACTCTTAAGAAAAAAATTTCAAATTTTTTTCCTTTGGCAGAACTTCGTTTTATAGTGAGACAAAACACTCCACCAAAATTTATCCGAATCGGAGGGGGTCGATTCCAACTATTTGTCGATTTGACATGGAATGACCCATATAATAAATACTAATGGCCGTTCCCAGCCATTTTACAATCGCTAATTACCACAAATTCGTAGAATACAACTGTGGCCTACATCGTTGTTGAAAACAAAGATGTTTTGAGATGCCCGTGTTCGGAATTTCTCACAGAATCGGGCTCTGGAGGCCGATTCTGCATTTTCGATGCATAGGCTTTGATATAAGTCGAAATAAGTGGGACGCCCACACTTTGCGACAGGAAAAAAAAAACAACAACAACAATTTTATTTAATTTTATATTCGCTCGATCTCATTCCTCCTCAAACATCGGCTGCCAAAAGGACAATCCGATTGATACCCTCGTTTCGGAGATATTTAAGTAATTAGATGGGTCGGTCAAAATCGACTGGACCCTCCCCTTAAAATGAGCAAGGCATAATAAATTTTTTTTCTAATTTGGGTACTGTTTTTCATCACGGCTGTGTGAATTAATTATTTTGTAGCAAAACTAGTACTGCAATTACTACAGTTAGCGTGATTATTATTGGTTGGTTTCTGGAGCATCTGAATATTTTCATATTCCCTTTCGTAACAAGAGAGAAACTGAGTAGCAATTGAAATACATTTCTTATCATACATACGGAAATGAAGTCGCAGAGGCAATTATCCCTACAATGAAGAACAGGGATGGCCACAAGGAGGCCATAATAACGTTATTAGATTCTGAAAGATAAAAAATACCGTTATTACATCACTATCGTGATTCTCAATGCTCTAAGAGAATGTGAAATTGCTTGGGGATACTTGGATTTCTTGGCAAAGCAATTATCAATATTGGAGGTGGTAAAAAGAGTTACGACTCACCTGAAGAAAGAAATAGAAGAACGACAAAGCTGTAAGTTTTCTACTGGCTTTTCCTTCCTTGATGCAACTATACCTACAACAGCAAACCTAACAAACTACCTTGCCAGACTTAACCCGAAACAATGAACATTTTACCGATTTCTTCTTTTTATACCTCTTCTGCATTTTCCTCTTTTGGCTTAACGTCTACTACGAAGTCCCAGGTACCCGAAGTCGGTCGCTGCATGTACAGCTGCATTTCGCTTTCGTTATCCACTTATAAAAATGTGACTGATCGTTATGTTATTCACGAAAGTGTCGTATAAATATATATTGATGAAATATTTATGTACAACAGAGGGAAAAAAATATTTCATTAAAACAACTGTCGAAGTTTATTTTGAGTTGAGCAAAAGCATCGACTCGTCATACAGTGGCAAGATAGGTTCCGGGAATTCGGAGAACATGAATTAGATTCAAAAAGAGTGATAAATATTAAAGTAGTAATAAATAACGTTCAGGTATATAGGAGTATTGAGAAAGGCATAATAAGTAGCATGATAATTGATATTAAAATTGTCTCTTCAGTATAGGTATCGGGTGATTCATTTTAATCGCCCTGGGATGATTTTTCTGAAACTAGGCGAAATACGAAAAAAAGTTTGGTATAAAATATTCAGGCCAAAGAGGGACAAAACTTGATGGTATCAGTATTCCCGCGAGTGGAGACGGCAACAACAAATTTTTTCACGATCACGGAAACATCACGATATAATGAGTAACAAAAAATAAATGAACATTACAAATTTGACGTCAAAATAAAACATAAAAAATGAAAAACACAATAAAATAATTACGAACAAAATTTTATTGTTTGATTAATAAACGAGACAATATCAAAATTAACTACTTAGTTACATTTTATTTACCCATAGCAACTCCACGTATAAAATAATCTGACCCCTCCATATCCCTCAAAATATGGATACTTAAGTCTCCTCACTCAAGTCTCCTCACGATACCGACAAGATATCTGTAGATTGGTACGCTGGTGGGCGCTGCACCCCGACCGCGAGGCGCGGCCGCATGTGTACTACTTAGACCGGATCTACCTCGTAACTTATTGACCTTAGGCCATATGTATGTGAGTACTTTTCGGTCCAGAATTTGACACTCTTCCAGATTCTGTAGAAAAAAATATGTCATTCGGTTTAAAAAAACCAAGTTGACCTTCGCCTGACCTCGGCGGCTCCACTTACGGAAATACTACCGTAACTTATACCACCAAGTTTTGTCCCCCTCTGAACCCTGAATATTTTATACCAAACTTTTTTCGTATCTCGCTTAGTTTCGGAGAAATCGGTCCGGGGCGATTAAAATGAATCACCCGGTATATTATATACATAAGTGATAAAAATACATTTATCCCGTTTCGAGAAGATACAAATAAATATATATCTAGTGTATAAGTGAAGTTAAAGTGTCGTTCTTCAAAACATCTGTGTAATGAATAACAAACTCTGAGACACGACTGAGGAAGAGTCACATATTGTAAACAAGACAACCTCTACTACAGGGAGCATCTTCGTCCTATAATATAACTCAACCGTGTTCAGACATCAGCTGGAGATCACTCATTCCGACGTCGAATAAGTGGCTGAGGAATACTAGCGACTCCACCAATTCTCCACACACTTGTATACATCTTCATTACTAATATTAATGAAAGTTAGTAATTGTAGCGATACTAACAATTATTATTGGTTATACTAATACCTCCAGGTATTCTTCTTCATTTCCCTACTCAATGAGAGCACTGATAATTGAGAGGAGTCCAGACATCATCAGATTAGATCTGCACTCCTGAGTCGGCGAGATCATTATGTACGCTTACGAGAGCAAGAGGATATGCGCGTAATTCGGCCGTGTGTGTGCAACGCGGTCGCTGGTTGTGTGGGACATAAATAACACCGAGGTAAATGTGACTTCACAAATAGCGGTAGAATTGTACACAAACAGAATAGAAGTTTAAAAGACAATATTTCTAAGAATTTCGAGTCTGGAATTAGAAAAATCGTATTGCAGCGCTCACCTACACGGAGAAAAAAAAGCAGTAACCAGTGCTGCGCAACACAGTAATTCAGTCAATACAGGGTGACCCAAGACCCCCGGACCGGAAGGAATAGGTGAATTCCTCGTTTGATTTTGAGACGAAATTCCCTTTTCGAAAACTTCGTCCGATCAACGGTGTCCAAGTTATTAAAGATTAAGAGTAGCTAATCAGCGCCTCGCTTTAGGTCCGTGCCAGTGCCGGGTTAATAGTGAACGGCGGGCAGGGCCCGTGGTTTATTTTACATTTGGCTACTTTCTTCTTCACTTTACGATCGACGCGTATTATTATTATTATTATTATTATTATTTTTTTTTTTTTTTTTCTACCGGACCGTAGTTCTACGTGTCCGGTAGAAAAAAAATATATATAAAAAAAAAAAATAATAATAATAATAATAATACGCGTCGATCGTAAAATGAAGAAGAAAGTAGCCAAATGTAAAATGAACCACGGGCCCTGCCCGCCGTTCACTATTGACCCGGCACTGGCACGGACCTAAAGCGAGGCGCTGATTGGCTACTCTTAATCTTTAATAACTTGGACACCGTTGATCGGACGAAGTTTTCGAAAAGGAAATTTCGTCTCAAAATCCAACGAGGAATTCACCTATTCCTTCCGGTCCGGGGGTCTTGGGTCACCCTGTATACTATCCGAAATCATAAAATTCTGAATGAAACCTCAATGATTGCTGTCATGACAGCAACAGTTACTTTTCTCACAGCAATGAGTACTGTCAAAGACTATACTGAGCAATGTTCTGCACATTACCGCCAAAACAGCGATGGTTACTGTATAAACATTGATCATTGGCGTCTCAAAAAGTAATCATCACTCTTAAGCGTTTCTCTCTTTACTCTGCTGCAGAGTCATGAGTAGCGCGTACTTCCCAGCTGTGGCTACTGCCTTGCGCAGTAACCAGTAGTGTCACAAACCATATTCACAACCGTTCTTGCGATTGTCTCACTATTAACCGTCCTACAAAAATGGCTATTGCTCCTACCATTTCGGATGTCTACACGTAACATAACCTTACAATGACAGATGATCGTAACATTTTCATTTAATTCAATTCTTTTCTCCAGTGAGACATGCGCAAGAGCAGTTGTGAATACGGTTTGTGACACTACTGGTTACTGCGCGAGGCAGTAGCCATACTTGGGAGGTACGCGCTACTCATGACTCTGCAGCAGAGTAAAGAGAGAAACGCTTAAGAGTGATGGTTACTTTTTGAGACGCCAATGATCAATGTTTATACAGTAACCATCGCTGTTTTGGCGGTAATGCGCAGAACATTGCTCAATATAGTCCTTGACAGTACTCATTGCTGTGAGCAAAGTAACTGTTGCTGTCATGACAGCAATCATTGAGGTTTCGTTCCGAATTTCATGATTACGGATAGTATATTGACTGAATTACTGTGTTGCGCAGCACTGGTTACTGCTTTTTTTTCTCCGTGTACTGTCGATGCGAAAAGGTCTGGCCCCTCTGTTTGAGTGATCATAACTTCTATAGGAAAATTGATAGAGCATCGAGTCTAGAATGATCGTAAAGGGCCAAGTTTTCTGCGTCCGATGGTTATTTCCAAATTTCTGTGTAAACACCGTGAAAACCGTTATAATCTCCGAAAAGTTAAAAAATGTAGTTTTTTGGAGTCTAATACCGTACGTGAATTTCAACTCGTCACCGTTTGTCTAAAATAGCTATAAAAAATATGGAAAAATTCAATAATATTCCCTGAACATTAACGAACATGATAGCGCTTGGAAATTTCGAAAATATTCACAAGCCTGTACGCCAGGTGCAAAAAGGTCCAATGGTGTGATTTGGGTAACGGATTGGTACAAACCACCTACTTCATAACCAATCATTAAACTACCGATTATATAATAAAGGAGTACTTAAATAAACCAATTACGCCCCAGTAAATATCATACTTAGTCAACTTCACCATCTTCCACCACCGATCTCCTTCTTCAAATACAATACTCATCCAAAACATCTATCGACGAGTATCTACTGAAGGTTGAATCCCACTCTCTAAATCTGAATTAGTGAAATTTTTACTGATTGTTCCAGTGATGTCATAAGTCACTGTTCAAACAGGGATTCCAAGTCTGATTCACTGTTACATCAGTGAATCCCTAAATAATTTACCGAGTCGATCAGACAACTGCGTATAACCGTGGCAACTATATTTGTTGACGCTTTGTCACAGCCTAAAAAATCGCGGGTGAGGTGATCGTTCATGTAAAATATTGTTCTTATAGTTTCGGAATTGAATTGATGGTTCTTATGAGTTAAATAATTCATGTTTTCTGTTCATTTATTTAGTTCTCCCCATGATCAATTGATTATTGGAATTTATTAATTAATTATTATTCGAATTTATTTATGATCTATCCATAGCTCTATGGTGAAACTGAAGTATTCTGCTGAGGTTATACACGAAGAGAATTTTATGAGAATCACTATCATAAGTGGTATAACACGATTGACTTATACCGGAGATCGAGCATTAGTACAATACACATTTTAATTGTTAGTGGTAATAGACGAATCAAACTTCAATCGGTATAGGAACATCTACTATTTATATGGAAAACGTATAACTCGATATTTGCAATGCGATATCGGCAAGAGAAATATACAGACGTGATATTCGCTGCAGGTGCAACAACAATCGTCAAGATAATGAGAACCTTAAAGATTATTATACATAATATTAGAAGTCCATACTTTCATGTATAAAACGTGTTTCTATCTTTCATAATTATATGTTCGATACTTATAATATCACGTAAAAAACGACGAAATACATTACTCGCCATATTTGACATAGGAGATACCTGCTTCTGCGGCATATCATCTAATGTCAGAAGTTGTTTATTATGTGACAAGTCATGTGGTATCTGATAGTATTGAGACATGACATCAATTGAATTCATAGAAATTCACACTACTCAAATTTTCTCACAGAATGGTCGTTTAACATGTAGAAGCTACTTTTGAACAACATGAGAATCATTCTCATACTGCCTAGTTGAAGTCCCCCACCACCATGTCCACACTACTCTAGCATGAGTTCCCGCCGTGCAATCGGTTTCTGGCCTCTGGATTAGCACGATCGTCTAAATCAGTTTCAAATTGAAGTGCTTCGTCGCGTTTTCGAAAAGTGTGCAATTTTGAATTTAGGGAAAGTGAGCTGAGGCATAAAATATTCAAGATATGCTGAATTAGATTGTATCAATATTACACCTTTGAGTCTGATTTACACCTATTACACCTGAGAAATCAGTTACACATTTACGATGAATCTTGTCTTCACACCGTTGTATAAGAGATAATGCCTATTTAGACATTTTTAATTTTCCAGTCCACTAATATCAGAAGGTCTATAATCAATAATGAAACGTACAATAAAAACTCGGGCCAGGTCAAGCCAGACTACTGATTCAGTTACAGCTGATAGCCGACTGGAAGCTAATTCTTTTCGACACGTAAACACAATGTTCTTTAAAAATCTTTATGGCACAAGCTACCAAAGGTCGCATATCATTACAAACACACTGGATAGAGTAAAAATGTAATAATAATCAATTAGATATTTTAATTATGATACCCAATGAAGAAGGACCTATGTATATTTCATGAAGTACAATTCATTTTGCTGCACACCAAAGATGAAGCTTTGATCCTCACGAAAAAATTGCACGGTTGTTGCTTCCCAGTAAACACAAGATGGTATAAAACACGTGTATTCGACGTAAAATTGGTGGAAATATAGTTGAGGTGGAAAAATTACACGTTTATCCATGCCCAGGTTTTCCATCCACGTCTTAAATACGTATATCTCACGTTGAGATATGACGTATAAAACGAGACTTCTCCGAAACGACTATGACACGTTTTTTCCACGTCTAGAGACGTTGATCATTCGTATAATTATCAGCGTCAAGTCAACGCGAGAATGGATCGTGTTATCCACGCGTGCACTCAACGTTTTAGTCGCGCGTATTCACTCCAGAACCTAGTCGTTGAATCCGCGTATTGAACACGTTTTCACCATTCAAGTCACCACCCTGAATTGCACATACTTTTTTCCGAATCTGTCTTTTAGTATTCTGTCCGCATATACAGCACGTAGTAAAATGCTCTGAGAAATCTGCCATAGATCTGTGATAACAGTGCATATAGATTCTTGAAAAAGAATTCCCGAAAGTCTGCGAAGGCAGGCATTGCTACTAAGGTAGCTGTAATTGAACTGATCGTGTCGAACACGAGTGAATACGTTGATATTTTGTGTAATTGTCTGTATTTCATCTTCTATAGACTCCATATTATTATGTGAAGATGAAAGAACCGCTGCGTTTACAACGCGCAGGTCGGTCCGATATCATGTGCTTAAGGTGGTTCTTCCGGTACAGTTCCACCAAACGTGGATTTCAGAGAAGATTTTGAATACTTCTTGATGGGAAAAAAATCTGAAAAAAATTTCAGTTGGTTCATCCCTTCTATGTCATGATCTGTGTATAAGTGTGGAACATACGTCCTGCGTTTAGCGACGAAATGTGATTTTATGGGAATGGTTTGAATTGGCTGAATCTTGGTCTGAAGACGTCTAAATTTGGCTACATGCGACTACGCGATAAGCCTAAGGAGAAAAAAAGGAAGACGTCTAAACTCCCAAACGGGCGATAAGTCATTAAAGGAGAGAGAGAGAAAAGACGTCTAAACTGCAAAGGCGATAAGTCGTGAAAGGAGAGAGAGAGAGAGAGAGAGAGAGAGAGAGAGAGAGAGATAGATTTCTTTATTTATGTCCATAACAATACTGGACTACAAGACCGCCACAGAACATTACAAACAGCATCGGATTAAGACCCCGCGAGGCCCGGGGCTGATAGTTTCCAAGGGGCCCTCTTAAAGGTAGAGAAAACCCGAATTTCGGTAAAAGTAGGAGAATAAATTGTAATTTTTAGTTTTAGAGACCAAGCTTACAATTCCAATTTAATTTGTCATGTGTCGTCGCTTCCGAATAAGAAAGGTCTATCTCCGAGTCCCGCTAAGAAGGGACCATCTCGCGATTCATTTGAAGTCTTATCTCAATAAATCTAAGTAAAAAGTGTTTTATTTAATAAAATCAAATTTTTTAATTAATTTAATTAAATAAAAATTAGCTCCCGGAGACAAGACTTTAGATGGATCGCGAAATGGGCCCTTCTTCGCCGGACTCTGAGATAGGCCTTTTTCTAGCCCGATTCTGAGATAGCCTTTCTTATTCGGAAACGACGATATATGTTTGGAATACTATTCTAAATATTAATACTATTCTAAATTATTCTGCGGGTCTAATCTAAGACATTGTGAATATTTTCACAACATTTATCTTCTTTTACCTAAACTTGACATGTCTTTTCTGATAGAAATCGTGCGTGACTACTAAAATTTACTTCAAAAATTAGATTAAAAACATTGTGGAAAATAATTTTTTTATTTTAGATTTTATAAAATTCATCGTTACATATTAAAAAAAAAAAAATGTTTCCTTAGAGAAAGGGGCCCTTGGGACCCTTGGGGCCCGGGGCTGCAGCCCCAGCTAGCCTCCTGCTTAATCCGGCGCTGATTACAAACAAAAATTGCTCTGCGACGAAAGAAGAGAATAACAAAGAGTACTTACAAGCTAGTGTTAGAAAGAAGATTAACTTAAAGAAAGACCCGAGCTAGTCCTAACAACGAGTAGGGGAGAGCAAGACTCAAGGGCGCGCATCCTCAGTATCGAATAGGTGACTAAAAAGGCCGTGCTTGAACGAGAGGAGCGTGGGCGAGAGAGAGAGAGAGAGAGAGAGAGAAGAAAGAAAGAAAGAAAGAAAGAAAGAAAATTCATTTATTTATTACGATTAAGTTTGTAAATACATAGCATTAGCAGAGAGATAGCAGAGTTGTGGCAGTTAGAGAGAGAGTCAGAGTCAGAGTATATGTTTATTAGATCCTGGAGTAAACTCCCTAAGGATCATAGAAATTATAAAAACAATGATAACAGTAGAAGTAGTAATGATAATTATAGTTGAACGAAGTACAGGCCTGCACATTAATGGTATATACATGAACATAGCTGCGGTCAGATCTTCGCATCGTGTATCGTGGTTCCAACTCGCGCCACGGAGCAGACGACAAGCAGACGCTATTTCGCTGAACGAGCGTATGCGTGCCCAACACACAACGCAACAATGACAACAATTCGTTTATTCCTTGCATCCCTAGCAGATGGCGCATGACGTCTGCTAAATATCGACTGTGAGCGCATGGTGACGCTAGTAGAGTTTAGTTCATGTTACATGACGCTGATTTTTTTGGATACACCATTAATGTGCAGGCCTGTACATGGCAAATAATAAGACTAAGATAAAAGAGATGTTTGATAGCTAATCACGAAAACAATTATAAGCAGTAATGATAATTATATTTAAACTAAGTACATAGAAAATAATAGGACTAGGTAAAAAAAAAAAAAGAGAGAGAGAGAGAGAGAGCGAGATAGATACACTCTAAGAAAAAAATATAGTATATAGTAGATTTCTGCACAGTTGTGAAATTATAGTTGGCCAGCACATATTTATTGTTCTATCAATCATTATATAGTTGTCGTCATCATAATGAAATGATTGCATCAATTATAACAATATAGTAAGTCAAATTACTGAAATTTGTGTTAATCCTACTATAATATCTGTTATAAATGACACTATTTTTATATAGTCAAATTAATAACCTTGATTTAGTTACGGCTACAACTCAGTCGGTGATTGTACTATCATTATAGTTGATTCTTCTTCACCGATATTGTCCATTATACAATCTGCGACATGGTTGAATCAACGCTCCGCGTACCTATTAATGACGATTCGAACTTAGTAAGCCGTACTTTATTATCGATTAGAGCTACCAAAAATATTGTAGAATCTATTAGTATCAACCATTAAGTACTAAAAACTATAATAATATAATTCAGATAATATTTTTTTATGAGAAATAAAATTTCTTAGAAAATTGTCATTTAGAGTTCCTTCGTAAAACCAATAGTTCCACCATGAGCGGTGTTTCAATCTAAATTTATACTTTTCCCATGTTATTCGAATGGGAAAAGGAACCCTGCATTGAGAGAAATTCAATGTGTAAAATCAACATTTTTGATACAGTCGGAATCTTATCGTGACCGTAACATTTTTTTCCGTTGAAGTAACTATTTAATTGAGGTGCAGCGAGCATTTGTGATTTAGAAACAATAACTACGCCGGAAATTCGGTAATATCAACAGTCTTTTCTAGCCATAAGTATATTCAACTTTTCTTGAATAGTCACTGTAACTATTCAGAACACTGTACCAGGCACAATTTTTTCGAGTTACACAGCTGAACTTTAGGGGAAAATTGCATTGAGAAGACATTTCGGATTCGGACGGTCAGTTAAGACATCTTACGATTAGCTGCATTAAAACGCTGATATCATAAAGACACACCAAGTTCAAAATAAATACCAAAAAATGATAAAATGTTTCAGCGAATAGTTTAGCGTAGTCGGTAGAGCGTGCGACTAGTAATGCGAGCGAATGCGTAGGTCCCGGATCGAATCCCGGCCAAAATAATGCGATGTTTTTCTAGTCTAAAAATCCCTACTATGTATCAATATGCAGTTGGTTACAATTGTAGGTGTTGCTCAATACATCACACATTGTGATAAATTCATTGTAACCATCTCAACTTATTTTTTCTGCGTAGCAAAATTTCAGCTATGAGCAAATATTTATAGTAACTGTAACAAACTGTGTTGGTCACCTGCACACTCTTTTACAGTTAGCAGTGCAGAAAAGTATTGTCAAAATGGTCGAGTAATGTGGCTCCAGAGACTATTTTTTATTCATTGTTAAATTATCGTTACAGTAACTATAAATTTTTCTCAGTGCATAATCATTCAGCCGCATTACAGAAAGTCAAAAATTTGGTTGACCCGACCTCGCTGTACAATAAATTCAATTATTTGATCACGTGGAATTTACTATCTGCTACAATTAGGGCCACGAAAAGTATGTTTAATAGTAGCAATCGTTTAGTATAGATAAGTATTTCAATTTGGTTCGTATTACTATTTTGCGAGTTGGGCTGCACATAGTTACACTTACGATATAGATATAGTAACTTGCAACGATTATATTATAGTGAACCCAACCATATTTTTGTCGGTAATGGCAACTATAAAAAATAGATGTCCCCTCCAGTCACTCTATTTTATAGTTAAAATATGGTTGACGTAACTATATTTTTTTAAGAGTGTAGATAGATAGTAATTTATTTATGCCTTGGTGGACCTTGAGGCAAAGGTGGATACAAGCAAATAGAGCGATAGAGAAATACAATAAAATAAAATAAAAACAAAAGAAGATACATAGATGAAATAAAATAAAAATAAAAATAAAATATATAACATAGGCAGATGAGATTTAAATTAAATTGCTAAAAGACTATAAAAATAAAAATAGCGCAGAAGCAATCGAGCATGATACAGACACCTTAACAACTAATACCCCACACAGCCAGCCGGAAGCAATCAAGCGGATTCCGTGTCAAATGAAAATAAATGTGCAAACAGAGCACTCAGTGCCGGCAAGTTATGAATTTTCCGTGTGTGGTGGATTTGGCAGGGGCGGGGGGGGGGGGGGGGGGGGGTAATTTTTTTTTCAGTTTTCAGATTTTTTATTCAGTCATAGCGAAAGTAGCTCTCCTAATAGAATTTTTACTGATGATATCATTCAGAGGCTCATTTGCGTCCAAGTCTTCCGTCACTTTTCAGCGGACCCGCAATACAGCGATGCTGTTGAGCCTTTGTTGTGTTATAGTCGATCTCGGATACGTCTTCAGTCTATTTTGGTTTGCAGTGATCGAATTCCGTGTATGGAAAATCCACACACGGAACATTTCGAGTGTGGTTGTCTCCACACCAACCACACAATACTTGCCGGCCATGAGAGCACTCTTGAAAACACCTAAGGATGAAGAGGAGGTGATATCAGACGGCAAAGAATGCCAAAAATACACGGCTGTAAGATAGAACGAATTTCTGAATACACAGGTACGATGATTCGGTGTATGAAAAACAGCAGAGGCCTGACGCGAAGGACGAGGGCCACAAGACCTGGGAGGAGTGAAAAGGTCGGACAAGTAAGCCGGCACCACTCCTCGTAACATATTAAATACCATTATACCCAAAAAATACAGACGCCTAGATCTCACTGAAAGCCAACCCAGCTGCCTGCGGTAAGGGAGAGAGAGAGAGAGAGAGAGAATAATTAGGACCCCTTATAAAAATAATATAAATATTATTTTATTGATTGAATCCGAAAAAGTCCGAAAAAAACAGTTAGCCACCGCGAAGCAATTAATGAACATTACTGTACGAGGAAACGGGGTATCAGAATCGGAAGTTAATTATAGGACACCGATTTAATCGATCTAGGGCTCAAATGAAAGCTTTTCATGCCCACATCCTATACTGCGTTCCGCAAGAGAACAGCCGGCAGTTACGCAGCTTCGAACGGCCTGAGAGCTGGGTGGGGGTAGTGGGGCTGGCAACTTAACGCCGGATCTAAATTATCGTACGCATGGGCCCCGAATATATTTGGCACGCTAGGCTCAAAGAGGCTCAAAGACTGAGGGTCCCGTGTCGCTATAGCCGCGCCTGCTCAGCTGTACGACCCGTGTGGTGCGGTGGAGTGGATAAAATGGGCGGCGCGTTGGGTGGGATCTGACCGAACCGGACGAGTTCTGTTTCGATCTCTGGCTGTTCTCTCGTGGAACGCAGTATAGATTAAATTAGTTTCAATTCGTGTAATGTTGTGAGGTGCAAGGAAACGAAGATACTGATTCGCGGTTTAGGTTAGGGTAGTTGCCTCTCGGGTATATGATAGATAGACTCGTTGATCTCGCCTGTGAAAAAAAAAAATTTTTATGTACTTGGCGCGAGACTACCGAGTCTCTTGATGTATCGTGGTTTTCGGGAAATCGATCTTGAAACTTTTCGCCGGAAATCACTGTCAAAAAGTAAGTACATCTTTTATCTATTAATGCATATAGGGGCAGTACCACAAATTATTCGGAGTCAAAATTTCGCTTTGTTTGAAATTTTGATATCTTATAATGGGTACAGAGATGTGAAAATCCCCCAAGTTTGAGACCTTTAAGCCTCACCGTTCAGGAGTAATGCGTTGATCAGTCTTTTGACTTTGACCAAATTAACTTTCGAATTGGAATTCCTAGCCTATCCTTATCGCGGCAAAATGAATATGATTGTGCGTGTTTTTTTATGAGAAAAAGTCTGATCTTTTCGAATATCAAATCTTGACCCCGAATAATTCTTAGTACTGCCCCTATGCATTGATAGATAAAATATGAAATCAATAGATTTTTTACTGATCTTTTGACAGGGACTTCGGGCCAAAAGTTTCAAGATCGATTTCCTGAAAACCACAATACATTAATGTATACTACTCCTATACCTAGTTGCATAGATGTTCGGTTTTAAGAGAAACATACAAAGTAGGCTCATTCGCGCCTAACTCCCGCGGGTTTTCACCGCTACGCGGGGCCCTGAGGGGAATACCACTGGCGTGGACATTCATTTGTGCGTGGCTTCCTCCATGTTCGTTGGCAACACTGCATCGTGGCATCGACTGCGTCTTGAGTCGTCGTCACTGTCGTCGCCATTATTTGTGCGACTAACCGTTGGGCGGAATTGATTCGGTGATCCACAGTGATTAAATCTAAATAAATCGAAGCAATCATAAACACATCGGACCGTGAATCCGGAAAATAAAGAAGGACGAAGAAGAAATATATTTCATCGACGAGGTATATCAGGTAAATATTTATTTTTGACATATATATTCCGCAATGAATCTCCTCGCTTATTCACTGCACGTGCAACATCTTTGAAATTTCTGTTGTCCTTCAGAAATCACCTTACAGATCCATAGCTAATCACTCTATTTATTGAACTTTCTTGCTGTTTCGTTCTATTTGTTGACTGTATTGCCGACGATTCACCTGAATCCTACACGTCCCTACTCAAAATTTCGTATAGAGACGGATATTATAGAAACGGATAGCTCGCGTATCCGTGTCCATCCATTTCTATCTGTTCTTTAGCGTTTTATGCACATTCTATCCGTCTTTATACGACATTTTTAACAGGGATGGGTTCATGTTGAGTATTCCATGCCAAGTATGCCAGGCTCGAACCCTACCCTCGCTTTCATCGGTTTTTTTGATAATTTTTTTCCCATACTCGCATATCGAGAGGTACTCATGTAAATTAACTCAATTCTTCTTTTCAAAATACTTTTCGAATGTTCAATTTTTAATTTTTAGAATCATAGTACATTGATACGAAATATACTAGTATTCTTCGACAGAAATATTCTTGAAAAAAATAATTTCTATTCCCGACTCAACTGTAGTGGCCACTTTAGTAACCTGAAAAGCGGGACAAACGTAGCACATGATTCCCTCTTATACTTTTTCATCCCGCAAATTTTCATTTTCTGTGCAGTAGCGAAAAATAATGAACTGTTTTTAAATTAATTTTTGATTGGGTTGTATCGTTAGAACTATATGGCTTGTTTTCTTATTATACTTACTTTTCGACAAGTAAAGATGAAGCATGTTAATTTGAGCAATTGTGTGATTTGAAATCTGAATATTTATTGCAGTATGTATACAAGAACTCCTACGCGCAAACATCTGAAAATATAACATAGGTACACATAGGGTCAATCAAAGTGTCGCACCTAAGATATGCAACTGAACATACACCTTCATTTAAGTTGGCAATACAAATTTGACTTGAGAGCCCCCGCGACGGAGAGCTGCGGAAAAACGAAGCTCGTATCGCTTCATCTGTCAAAACGTCAATTGAATAATAATTTCTTGATCTTAACCACAAATTGACATAACCTGATATGGCACAGATGATCAGTAAAATTCGGTTTCTCTGAAAAAAACGTGATATTTGCGAGTTGTACAAGGATTAAAAGGTTGATTCGGGTATATCCAAGAAGCTGCAAGAGCATTCAAATTATTTTTAAAGATGATAATTTCGTTACGATATTTGCCGCATTTTTCCACTCTCTTTGTGTAGGTCGATTACGTTTCTTGAAATTGAGAGAAAGAAGCAGACATTATCCCGTGGCAGTGAGATGCGATACCTGTAACGTTGTGTTTAAAATCATCACAATAAAACGAACGCATATAAGATCTGAATAACACATTTATTCATCTATTACGCCGATGACAATCCTCGAGATAAGTATGCTTCACAGCTAAGCAGTTCTTTGGACCATCTTCTATGAGTCGTCTTTCAATAGATCGGTAAACTTTCATGTATATTTTTCATTCTATAGAAAATCAGCATCGTCAAATTTGGTATCCTGTCCCAGTGAAGATTTCTACTCCTACGTATTATAACGTCTTCAATGCGTCGTTTTTCGATGTATGGTTTGCTGAGGTTATTATCTACTTCCAGATCAAGAGTAGCTGTGATCTTTAATGTTTCGTCTGGCAATGGAGTAATTTTAAATACGGAAAAATCGTTGCTAAAAAAATTTCACCCAAAGCCCCACTTAATAAAATCTAGCTTGGTCGCGTCAGTTCTACGAGCTTTACGAGACTTTGCTGATGCTGATATCTTAAGATGAAATTGTCCTACGATTATGAAATCCGTGCATTTCAATTCGATTGATTCGCTGTGCTAACTAAGTTAACAAAACTATGCTCATAAAAATAAGTGTAAATGAATAAGAAATAAATCAAGTGACCACTATTTGAGTTTCTATGTGTTACTTATATTCAATTACGATTTTAAATAATTTTTCAAAGTTGTATAAGCTATTCATTTTATTTTTAGTCAACGTAAAATCTTTTAAAATCGCAACCATGGTCTCCATAGGTCTTCGTTGTAGAGTCTCAAAATCATGGATGGTTCAAGATTTCATCAAATGCTATGATAATCGAATCTAATCATTTGTTTACAGCAGAAGACTTCAAGATTTATTGAACACAACCGAAGAAATGAAAATAAAATAATTAACACAAATAAATTAAGCGACCTATATTTAAGTGACTGTGTTACTTTTATTAAATTATCATTTTTAATAATTTCTCAGCGTACCAATAAAACGAATGCAATAAGGTATCTTATTAACACAATTTTATTGAACATAATGAAAACGAAACATTGGATATAAACTATAAATAACACTAAAATTGAGGCCCATCAGAATTAATGGAAGATTATGTTATTGAATGTTTATGTCTTTCAAGATCATATTGACGAATTCTACGATGTCATACTTTTGGTTAATTAGATTTTTTCACGTAGTGACTCTATCGTTCGTATACTTAACATTCATAACATGTGAATTTATCAGACAAGACGAGCCAAATAAAGACAATCCGAAAATTCGCTCGACCCGGGTTTTTACTTGAAATGATTCAGAATGTTCTTTTCAGTTTTTGCTTCAGTTGTAGACACTTGCACTTAATGTGTACTAATTTGGTGCGTCTTGTATACGTTCGTTTTATTGTGATGATTTTAAACACAATGTTACAGGTATCGCATCTCACTGCCACGGGATAATGTCTGCTTCTTCCTCTCAATTTCAAGAAACGTAATCGACCTACACAAAGAGAGTGGAAAAATGCGGCAAATATCGTAACGAAATTATCATCTTTAAATATAATTTGAATGCTCTTGCAGCTTCTTGGATATACCCGAATCAACCTTTGAATCCTTGTACAACTCGCAAGTATCACGTTTTTTTCAGAGAAACCGAATTTTACTGATCATCTGTGCCATATCAGGTTATGTCAATTTGTGGTTAAGATCAAGAAATTATTATTCAATTGACGTTTTGACAGATGAAGCGATACGAGCTTCGTTTTTCCGCAGCTCTCCGTCGCGGGGGCTCTCAAGTCAAATTTGTATTGCCAACTTAAATGAAGGTGTATGTTCAGTTGCATATCTTAGGTGCGACACTTTGATTGACCCTATGTGTACATACTATACTCAACACACTCACACAATTATACTTCAGCAGATTATTATATATACTATGCCCAAAATCAATCGGATCATTAGTAAAAGACACGCTCGTCGTTTGAGGAATGCTGTTGTTAATAAGCTCCTATCTCGTAATGAAGAAAATCTTAGTATTTCATCTGATTTCACCGCTAACCAACAATTTTCGATCAATGATTGCACAGCAGAGCTGCCAATTAGTGCAAATGATGATCCAAATGCTTTTCACATGTACACTGTTGAGAATAAAGATTTATGTGATGACGAGTTAGTTAACAACGAATTTCTACTGAGTAGTTCACAAGGTCCATCCGGGTCCTTGCGGGAATATTATCGCAATGCCTACGTAGATGATAGTAATGTTATAGACACTGAAGATGTAAATCCTAATACAGAGAATGTCGATTGTAGCGATATAGAATTGTGCAGCTCGAACACGAGTACAATACAAATTCAGACAATGATCACGACGATGAAGAGTCATATCACTATTCATTGAATCCCTCAAACTTCTGCAATGACCTTAACAATGTGTTATTAAAGAACAATGCAACTCAAACTTTAACTACAGATCTCTTGAAACTGTCAAGACCAATTCTGCCTTTTCTGCCAGCAGATGCTCGAACGTTATTACATACTCCGCGAAACACTGAAACCATTCAACTCCAAAATGGAGAGATGCGATACTTTGGCATAGCAGCATGTCTTGAGCGTGAATTAAACGGTTGCTTTCTAGAAGAAAATGAGGTTATAAAGCTTGATTTTAACATTGATGGTTTACCACTATTCAAAAGTAGTTTAACTGAGTTTTGGCCAATCCTGGGAAGAGTTTCTAGCATTAAAGATCAAAAACCGTTTGCAGTGGCAATTTTTTGCGGTCACGGAAAGCCAGATCCTATCGATCAATATCTTCAGCAGTTCATAGATGAGATAGAATTTCTATTAGATAATGGCATCAAATTCAAAACCCAAACCTATACCATCAAAATTAGATGTTTCAGTTGTGATGCTCCTGCCAGATCATGGCTGAAGTTTGTAAAAGCTCACTCAGCTATAGCAGGATGTGAGAGGTGCAGAGCTCTTGCAGCCAGTCGAAATGGACGGTTGTTTTATCCAAACGTGCATGGCTATTCACTAAGAAAAGATCAAGACTTCCATGACCCGAAACAGAATTCTGATTTCAACCAATCAAAAAAGTGCACTACTGAACAAAAACGAGAACAAAAAAAAAAGCACATTCTAGGAAAGTCACCATTACTGCGGATTAGAAATCTTGGCTTAGTTAGTCAATTTGTCCTAAATTCGATGCATCTTGTTTTCCTTGGCGTCTCGAAACGATTACTTTTAAAATATTGGGTAGGTGGAAAGCGACCGTTTAAACTTTCAAGAAATCATCTGAAAATTGCTGAACAAATTATCCGAGTAATACGATCTTTCATACCTTCTGATTTTGCTCGTAAAAGCAGAAGTTTCATTGAAATTAAAAGATGGAAGGCAACTGAATTTAGGCTATTTCTCCTGTACACTGGACCGATTATTATGAAGGAGGTTCTCGATAAAACGAAGTACAATCATTTTATACTTCTTCACGCTTCGGTAACAATCCTTTGCAGAAGCAATTCGTCAGACGAAAGCTTAGAGTTAGCTAGATCGGCATTGATAAAATTTGTTGAGAAATCTGCAGAAGTTTATGAAAAAGAATTCATTGTGTACAACGTACACTCACTCCCTCACATAGTTGACGATGTCAAAAATTATGGGCCATTGGACAGCCACAGTTGTTTTCCATTTGAAAACTATTTGAAAACTTTAAAGATGCGTGTCAGATCAAAAAAACAACAACTCCAACAAATTTCAAACCGGATAAGTGAACTCAATGCCCTAAAGAAGACTAAGATAGATGATGCGATTCAGTACAAACCTCTGGGAATAACCTTTCCCAACGGGGAAGGCAGCAAAGAAGTATATTTTGAATGTTCATCAGTTCAGTATCAAGGTCTGAAATTGTCGACAAAAACACCGGATAATGTTGTATCTATCAATGCAAATATTTACTTGATTGAAAAAATTTATTGCTTTCACGGAGAGTACAAGCTGTTTGCTTCACCATACAAATTTAAGCAAAACGTATACAAGAAGCCGCTTGAACCATCAAAATTAGAAATTTTTTACGTGAGAAGCCTTGGCCAGCCGTTGACTTTTTCTTTCGATAGCATATCACACAAGTGCTGTAGATTTCCATTTAAAGAGGGATTTGCTATATTTCCTATAATCCACCATACATCTTAGTCACAAACATTGCATTTTGCAACAAATTTGGCATGCATGATAGAAAAAATCTCTACAAGCATTAAAATTAAATTAAAAATTGTAGTATTCGAAAACAGAACACCAGGGGGGAGAAACTAAAGCTGTTGAGATATTGCTATGAAGATACATCACTCATATTACACATTAACAGAAACACTCGAGATGTTTGCTGCTGTCGAGTTCGCCAGACATAGGGATAGATAGATAGATAGATTCATTTATTAAGCGCTCTGGGACGTGTCCCCTCAAGCGCTGGCTTTCATATTTACAGTATAGCAAGAAATTGTTGAGGCTTACGATACAATATTTTGGTTTAATAGTCGTGCTAGTGTAAAAGTTAAAAATAAGTATAAAAATAACAACATAAAAAAAAAAATAGAGATATGAATAATCAAAAATAGAAAGAACTAATAAATCTAAGACTAGTGGAAGACCAGAGTATCCTATCACAGTTTTTAAGTAGTGCCGAGTGAGGTGGATTTGGCTTGCCATGGAGGCCTCCTCGGCGAGTCCTGGCATTTGCTCTACATCCGCAGGAAAAACCATGGCCCAAAGACCCTCGGAAGGACTCCTCCTAGATGACTAGATTAAAGTACAATATTTCCGTGTCCCTGACTAGCTAATAAATAGTTGAATAGTTTAAACTTGAACGTGACTAGAGATTTACAATTTCTAATGTCTAGGGGTAAGCAATTCCATAGATCTGGGATAAGAGGGATGTGGCGACGGTTTCTATACTATGGCTGGTAGACGATAACAATTACTGCTATTGGCCAACCAGCCTTGGGAAAGCAACCTCTTACGAAGACCTGGTGAAAAATCAGCCTATTTTCCAAAAGCATTGGAAGAAATATGCAGTGACAAGAGTTCTGCGTACATCAAGTAAGAAATGATATCATTCATTACAGAATATTCACTTCATATTTCTGGGATATGGTTCAGCTGTGGTACAATATTTTATATATGTATTTTGGGGTAGATGAACTTTCAAATAGGTTCGTGTATCATTGTGCTTGGAGCAAAAAGATTAGTTAAGACTATCGTTATGAAGCAGGATGTAGACTTAATAAAGGAGTCACTATTCATATTTTTGAAAACGCTGTTATATTGAGATAATCCGTTTAAATGAGTCATAACATCATTTGAATATTTGATTCCTCAGATAATTATCAAGACATTGATGATTATGTTATCGATCTACTCCAAGAGGGTACAACGGAAGATGAAGGTCAGATAATAGAGGTCTCGAAGAAGCTCGTGCCTTGGGAAGCTGACCCAAAGGGCAATGCATCTGATGAAAAAAATAGAGATTCTGGAGAAACGAAAAAATCCACAGAAAATGAATCAGCCAAGAAGAGACCAGAACAGTATCGAAAAAATGATGAAAGCAGGAATCAATCTGACAGAGGCAAGACACAAGATGCCAATGACTCGTCTTCAGGATCAGAGATCATTGACAACTCAGACCCTGAATCTCAGTGTGAGAATGACATTGATTCGGATCAACAAATCATTGACGAAGCACAACGGCGGTTTGACACAGGGACTCCACGGTCCGCAAAGCAAGCACCGCGCAATGAGAATAGCATCGATTTTGATCGGAAAAAGACGAACAAAAAACAGCGGTCCAACACCGAGACTCCACGATCTGTAAGACACCTGTCACGCAGTGAAAATGAATTTGATTTAGATCAACAGAGAGCCAACAAAAAACTGCAGTCTGATACAGGGACTCCACGGTCCACAAAATACGTGTCGCACAGCCAAAACAAAACCGATTTGAATCAACAAAGAACTAACAAAAGTCAACATATAAGTGCAGGAACTCCAAGATTCTCAGCTTCGAAACACGTATGTGAGTAGTTCTCACAAATTTGCGAAAAATGACTTCATGTAATAATAAGAATATAATTTATGATAATTGAAAATTTTATATATTCAATATGTAGTACACAAGTAACTTACCTCAGCTGACTATGTGGTCCCCACCTTTTTCGAATTAATAGAATTTTCATTAATAGAATGAAGTGAGGGAATGATAGTGAGGGAATGATAAAATCGACCATAACGTGCAAAATCTAGTCAAACATTAACTTCAAATCGAATTACGATTCGAGGCAAAATTTCTACCCCTCAAAACATGTGAAACAGCATAATGACAATTACTAATGAAATAATTACCTCATACTCAGATGGTGTGAGGGAATGAGACATAAAAATGTAACATTTAAATAATTAATTAAAAACCGGTTGACAACAACACATCTCTTCGAGCCTTGCAACAATGATAGTATGGCTTCATTGACAATGCTGCCAACTGCAAAAAATTTATAAGCGCGGCAACCTAGCATCCGATTGAAATGTACAATTCAGGTTTCAGTAAAGAGTGAGGGAATGAGTTTTCTTTTTGGGACCCAGATAAAAATTAAATTTTCCAATCATTTCTTACTCAGTACCTTATGAAAAGGGTATGTACTGTTAAATGCACTATTTTTAACATTAGTAATGGCCAAAACTAGTCAAATTTATAGAACACAATAAATTAATGATATAATATTATTCAAATATTGTAGTTTGGGACACGATGAGGGAATGATATTTGAAGTATTCGGTTACCTGCCATTTGTTATTGTGAGATTAAAACACCTAAGTGATCTATGGCACGAGCAGCTCCAGTAGTATGGTTTTCGTGAAAAAATACAAAGTTTACAATACAACGGTAATAATATACAAAACTGAGTATGGACACGATTTTCGCAAATTCGTGAGAACTACTCATATATGGCTCATTCTCAGATAACTGTGATTTTTAAAACTTAAATTTTTCTAAAATTAAAAATGTATTAAAACGCATGTTTCGGGTGTTTTCTTGCTTCACTTATACACAGAACTAAGCCTGTAATGTAGTTCTACTACAACTATAACAGAACAAAAACTATGACAATATTTGAAAAATATTTATATTATATTATTATAATATTATATTTTTTTATTTTTTATTTTATACTCAGTATGTGGTCCTAAACCTTATGAAAAAAAAAAATTGGATCAGCAATTTAGTGCAAAGTTGACCAAAAAAAACGTCTATTTTTGCTGGCCTATTTAGTTACTTTTTTGGTTTGGGTCTTCACTCTTCTTTTTAATTGATTATTATTGCACAAGTTTTGGAGCCCAGGTATGTCTTTCAGTCTCGTCCGGAGTATTCTAGCCATTTTCAACTAAACTAAATAACAAATAAATAAGTTATTTTTTATTTTCGCCATGGTACTGACATCCACGGTACTGACATTTGGATTTATAATTGACCTAACTTTATAATGCGGATAGTTAAAATAATTTCCCAAATAATTTTGATGTTTCACGTGAAAGCAAATAAGAATTCAGTACAATTAATTCAAACATCATAATAATAACCCTAAATTTCAATACCATGGTACTGACATGTAATTTACGACTTACCTTTTTAAAAACTAAACAAATTGCTTTAATCATATTTTTTAAACTTCCAAATAAACACACAGCTGTAAACGATGCACCAATAATCTCTCTTCAAAATGACACCAGATAGAGCCAATGAAACTAAATTAAGACAGCGATTAGGCGGTAAACATTTCAAATTTAAAAATTGAATAAAATTCCCGGACATAATTCAATGATGATTATTTTTCTTCACAATCAATATTTTCGTATAATTGCAATACAATTTGATTGAGTATACATTAGACTTAAGTTATGAGAGGTTGATTTTATATTACAAAACGAATATTGATAGAAATTTATACATTTAGTTTGAAAAATGAGAATCGGACATGCCACTGTACTGACATTTCCAGTATATTTTCGTCAGTTATGAATAATCCGAAACCACTTATGTTCCAATATCTAATGTAGGTTGTAGAAAACTATCAGATTTATGACATTAATGACTACTTGATGAAAAAAAACTCTGTTGGATGATAAATAATATACTCGACATAAAAAATCACAGTTATCTGAGAATGAGCCATATACAGAGATGATCTGTGGAAAGTTATAAGCCGTGTGGGTAGGCAACCGGTGATACACTACGAAATGGCAACGCTGTCGATGCGAGAGTCGAATAAGTCGAATGACCGTATCTACAGACGACGTAACGGCAGCTGTCATTCTGCGGCTCTCATGTTGTTAGGTTAGAATGAGAGTTATAAATAATTGTCAGATTTAGATTTTGTAATCACAGTTCCTTAATACAACGGTAAATATTCTTTCTTAAGAAAGTTTAATGGGTTATTCAGGTAATTGCGGAGGTCAATATCGGTTTATTTCGAACATTATTAGGTTATAACCTAACATTATTAGGTTATAACCCCGCAGAATGACAGCTGCCGTTACGTCGTCTGTAGATACGGTCATTCGACTCATTCGACTCATTCGACTTATTCGACTCTCGCATCGACTACGTTGCCATTTCGTAGTGAAACACCGGTTGCATACCCACACGGCTTATAACTTTCCACAGATCATCTCTGTATATGGGGCATTCCACGCCAAATCGACCTGGTCGTGACCCTCGACCTCTCAGATCCGGTCCGCGATTTTTTGTAAAATTCTTCAGACTTTGAGTAGCAATCACAATTTTTTTCAGATTTTTCAAAATAAATTTGAGTGAGTCATGAATTTTTGAATTTTTTTTTCCAGCACCCCGATGGCCGTGATCGAAAAATCTGAAAAAATTCTCGAAAATTTTGTTTGAGAAATGAAAATTTTCGAACTAAAATTCAAAATGTCTGGGCTCTTGCTTCTTGATTTTCGAGCGTTTTTTTTTTTTTTTTCTTGAATCTCAACGTGAAATTGTGATTAATTGAGAGCTATCACTGTTCGTGATCGGTTATGAATCAACTATACTTGACTACGTCAAAAAAAAAAATATCGGAACAACTTCCGGATTCATAGTGATATTCTCAAAAAAAACCTAAAAAGAAAACAGGTCGAAGCAAGAGCCCAGACATTTTGAATTTTAGTTCGAAAATTTTCATTTCTCAAACAAAATTTTCGAGAATTTTTTCAGATTTTTCGATCACGGCCATCGGGGTGCTGGAAAAAAAAATTCAAAAATTCATGACTCACTCAAATTTATTTTGAAAAATCTGAAAAAAATTGTGATTGCTACTCAAGGTCTAAAGAATTTTACAAAAAATCGCAGACCAAATCTGAGAGGTCGAGGGTCACGACCAGGTCGATTTGGCGTGGAATGCCCCATATATATATACAGAGAGATTCTGTGGAAAGTTGGGAGCCGTGTGGATAGGCAACCGGCGTATTTCACCGAAACGGCAACGTTGTCGTAGGGACAGTCGAACGTCTGCACCTACTGATGACGTAGCGACAGCTGTCACTTCGTTGGGTCAAAATCAACATACAGAGTGACATATTTGAGGTTGATCGTAATATAACTAGTAAGACAACGGGAATCGATAATAATTCGTAAAGAAGTGGTAACGAATTAGCGAATTGATTGCAGATGTCGATTTCTGTTTATTTGCAACATTAATTGGGTCCAAACAACCCTCGAGGTGAAATTTACGAATCAAAGATCACCTGTTTGCCTACTATACCGATAATCTTGTAGAAGTCTCAGCGAGGAATGAATTAATTGAAAGTATTGTTCAGTAAATAAACGTAATTGTGCCTTTGATAGCTGAGTGGAATAAAGCGTCACATATTTGTAAAAATGATTACATTACAATGAGTTTCTATCATGTAATAACATTTTTTATTCATTAAACGTAGTACAATAACATTAAACTAAATGCGTTGTGCCGACGACATGCCGACTTCTTGAGCAACTTTCGAGATAAGCTTCTGACCGTTTCCTGGAACTATGCGCAGTATTTCCGTAAAACTGTGCATTCAAATTATTAGGAGGTGAAAAAATTAGACGATCAAACGAACTTACCTTAAGTGATGTTCGATCGTGATTATGCTAGACGTCTTGTCCGAATAGATCAATGGTAGTAACGCCAGTTGCTCGATCCACCACAGATTTTTAATTTAATTCAAAATTCGCGCCTACGGCCCTAGATGGCAGTACGCTCTCACCAGAAGTCCCTGCGCACGCTGCCATGACGCCATTACATTTTAAAGCCAACAAATTGCATCTCGAATAGATCACCAAGGGCGGGAAAAACAGGGAGGGTTTGATCTATTCGGACAAGACGTCTAGCATAATCACGATCGAACATCACTTAAGGTAAGTTCGTTTGATCGTCTAATTATGCCACGTCGTCTTGTCCTCTAGATCAATGGTAGTTGTTCAAAGTTTTAGGCAATTTGTATTTGAGAGTAATTTTGCACATACCATAACATCTCTTAGATTTATATTGACAACATCTGTCTTAGAATAACTCTTATAACTTAAGTGATTATAGCTTTAGATAATATCTTTGTATTTTTTATCACAGGTCGATTGTAGAATCGCGCGAAAACACTCGATTTTTCCGTCCAGCCTGCAGCTTTTCGAATAGTTTCGATATCTACACCTCTACGATATGCCGCGGAAGTAACCGCATGTCTGGTACTATGTGAACCAAAAGTGTTGGTATCAATACCACTTTTGGCCAGTACACTTTTTATCCACCTTCGTATTGCTTGCGTTGTTGCTACACGGTGAGGTTTTTTATATGTTAATAATAAGAAGTCTTCTTTATCAGGTCGCAGCCTTGCCGAACGCGTGATGTAACAGTCTAGGACCGTTGCTACACACAACTTTGGCTGTTTTTTAAAAAACGGTAGACACAGCAGGGGTTGGTTTTTCCCCGGACCCGACGTTTTTATACGATCTATGATCTTAATTCTAATCTCTGTATTAGTTTTCTCTATACAACTTAATCTAATCTTTGACAGCGTTTGTACTCTTTGTGCTGTTATTAGCGCTAATAACATAAGTAATTTCTTCGTCAACTCCTCAAACGACAGTGTGTCGTGTGGCCAAAGCGTTTTCAGATATCTTAAAACTGGATCAGGATCCCAAATTTCGTCGTATTTTGCCGCTTGTGGTCGTAAGTGAGCCACTCCTCGGAAAAATCTCTTGATAACGGGCTGTTGCCCTATATCGCCTATAACTATTAACGCTAACGCTGACCTATACGAGTTTAACGTCCCGTACGTTTTTACGTGTGATAGAGAGGCAGTTAAGAACTCGAGAATGCATCCTACTGGAGCTTGAAACGGGTTGACTTTCTTCTTTTGACAAAAAACCCACCATAGATTCAATGGCTTCCGGTATTGATTAATGGTTCCTTCTGATAACGATGCCATCACTATCGGTATCGACTCTTGAGGAACTCCTTTTAAGGCGTACGCTTGCCCGATAATTTCCCGACAACCAGGGAAAGCGAGGTACGCAGTGGATGGAATTGCCTGCAATTATCGATTAATAAATCATTTTTCGGCTGGAAAATAATTGGTTGGGTTACGAGCAATTTCTGAAACAGGGGGTACCACGATTGTGTTGGCCAAAGCGGTACGACCAACACCCCGTCTGCTTTTTCAGCAATAATTTTTCTAATTGTTCTCAGAATGACAGCAAATGGTGGGAAGGCATAAAAATATAATTTTGTCCACGGTATGGTAAATGCATCTACCGCACACGCCTCTGGATCCCTGTGCCAAGAAACGAATTTTTTGCACTTTGCATTTACGTTCGATGCAAACAAATCTATGTCAAATTTCCCGAAAGTTGACTCTACTTGATCGTATGCCCAACTAGCTAATTCCCACTCTGTTTCGTTTTGCTTGGCCCTCGACTCCTCGTCTGCTTCTTTGTTGTCGCGAGAACTAATATATGAAGCGAAAATCCATAAATCGCGAATCTCGCACCACCGCCAGATTTCCCTTGACAAACTTGACAATTTGGGAAACTGAACGCTACCCATACGGTTTATGTACGACAGTGCTGTCGTATTATCAATACGAAGTAATATTTCACACGAACGTTTATCATTAGCAAAACATTTGAGTCCGTAAAATACTGCTTTTAACTCAAGATAATTGATATGTTCTTCTCGCTCTTGCCTATTCCAAAACCCATGTGTCCGATTTCCCTCGCAAGCTACTCCCCAGCCTGTTAACGAGGCATCGCTGAAAATTTCCATTTCAAAATGGTCCTCCCTTATCGGGTTAACACACTCTCTTATATTTTTTGTCCACCACTCTAAGTCTGGAATTAGTTTGTCCGATATTCTCATGATTTTATCATAATTTCCATTTGTTTTTTGCAAGGCTAAAAATTTTTCTCTTTCGAAATTTTTTATATATAGAGTCCCGTACCGAACTGCGGGACTGGCGGCTACTAGGATTCCAATAAATTCGGCAAATTTTCTGATTTGACAATGACCGATAGTTTGAAACTTCTTCGCGAGCTCATATATTTGATTTCTCTTGCCTTGTGGTAATTTAAGACAGAATTTTCCCGAGTCGAAAATGAAACCAAGAAATTTTACTTCTTTCGAAGGTTCAAGGACGCATTTGTCCATATTTAGAATTAGTCCGGTTTTTTCAATTAAATTTCGAGTCTCCCGAATATTTTTTCGGCATTCTTGGGCTGACTGTCCAAATAACAAGATAACGTCCAGGTAGAAGACTGATAGAAATCCTTTTGACCTCAATTTTTGCACTATTGGTTTCATGAGTTTAGTGAACACATATGGTGCTGTACATAGACCAAACGGCATGCAATTAAACTCGTATAACGTGTTTTTATAAATGAATCTAAGATATTTTCTGCTAGATTTGTCCACCGGAATTAAGAAATATGAATCCTTAAGGTCTATTGTCGCCATAAACATGTCTTTTTGCATTAATCGAATAGCCATCTTTTTGTCCTCCATTTTAAAATGGGGTGCTGAAATAAACTTATTTAATTTTTTCAGATTGAGAATAAAACGCATGTCACCGTTAGGTTTTGGGATTAGAAAGTATGACGAGACGAATTGTTTTTCGCATGGCTCACATATAGATATTGCGCCTTTTTTGAGTAAATTACCAATCTCCGATTCGCAAGCAATAGCTTCCTGCTCTGTTAATTTTGGCTGCTTGTATTCACCTTGTGAATATGGTTGATTTACAAAAGGAATAGTGTAACCCCGCACCCATTGTAAAATGGAAGAGTCATTGGTCAATTTTTCCCATGTAGAGAAAAAAATATAGTACTCTTCCTGCGATTCTCACCGAGTCTAATTCTTGTGCTGACGGTTGTCCTTGTTCCGGTAGTCTTTCGGTTTCTGTCCCTTTCTCTGAGTGCCCCGGTGACTCGCTGCGAAGGGACGGTGCCAGTTTAACTTCTCCGACTGTTGTTCCCTCGGAAAAGTGTTTGGTTTTGGGTAAGATGGTGCAAACCTGCGATTCCCTTCGCGGGGTGCGTTCCCGAAGTTTCGTTGATACCCACTTTGTTTGGTCAGTTCCTTGGAGGATTTCTCCATGGATTTGGCTGCTTTGAGATTTTCTGCAAACTTTTCTCCAAATAACCATGAATCGATTGGGCTATCGTTGGCAATATTTTTGACAATGGGGTTTAATCCCGGAACAATAAATGATCTCCTTGTTTTTGACATATCGTGATGTAGGTCAGACAGAATTCTGCCTGCATCGGCCAGGCGTTCGATAAATTTTGACGTGTCAATTTCTCGGTCGGTTCTCCCTTCCGCTTTCAGTACTTCTGTTAACGCTGCGCCAATGGCGTTGATGCCAGCTCCCAGCTGGTTCTGGGCAGCGTACTGATACGCATCTTTCTTTATCGCCAGATTTGACAAGGCCGATTTGATTTCTGGGTTGATTTTTGGTGCTTTAATTAAAGGACAGTTACCGATTGTTGGATATTTTTCCTGGAGATCGTGCTTTTGGTCTTTCGGCAGCCCATCTCGTAATATCTTCGACCAGCGCTCTGCCACTGCCACGTGGATGTCGGGACCCCGTTCATTATCTTTGAGCGGGTCGTCTCCCAGTAGTCCCAATGTCGATTCAGCGAGCTCTTCTTCTTTTTTATCCTCGGTCTGTTTTTCTGGTACATTTGTGTGGGGACTAGTGCGTGACGAATCTCGCAGATTGCGCTCACCGCCCTCTTTGTCAAACCCATGTATTTCCCCTGTAGATTGTTCACGACTGGAGTGTGACGTGTCTCGCAGACGACGCTCGCCACTCTTTCTGTCGGAATCGTAGCTTATGGACCTCGAACGACTTCTTGAATATGAACGATCATACCTTGAATGTGACGCTCGTCTGTGTTTGACAGCGATACGCTCGCCATTCTCTTTGTCAGAGTCCCTCGGCTCGCTTCTTCTTGACTGGCGACGTGATCTTGATCGTCCATGTTGATGACGTGATCTTGAACGCCTATGGCGTGAACGTGACCGCCGGATCTCTTTTTCCAGGCGCCGTAACTTTTCCATCAGTGAGTCTCTCGTTGATTTTCTATATCTCGGGGAACTCCCCGAATACTCTTCTGACAACGAGCTCATTTATATGCTAAAGGAAGACTTTTAATACTCACAAAATGAAGATTTCTCTAACGCGTATTTTTGTGACTGTCTTGGATCGCACAGAAAGACGTAATGGCGTCATGGCAGCGTGCGCAGGGACTTCTGGTGAGAGCGTACTGCCATCTAGGGCCGTAGGCGCGAATTTTGAATTAAATTAAAAATCTGTGGTGGATCGAGCAACTGGCGTTACTACCATTGATCTAGAGGACAAGACGACGTGGCATAATTTGGGGTTTGCTGCTACGTCAGAGATGCCTCGTAGATTGCTCGTTGTATCGAATTTACATCGCTGTGTTCCTGACCGTAGTTGTCGAAGTGATGCGACGAGTCAGTCCATCATCGAGGAACTGCTAGCTTGTAAATAATTTCGCAAATAAACATAACTCAGAATCTGCGATCAATTCGTAACTTTATCACGACTTTATTACGAATTATTATCGTTTGACATTTGTTGGTTACCTTTATTAGAATGATTCGTAAATTTCACCCCGACGGTTGTTTAGACCCAAATAACGTTGCAAATAAACAGAAATCGACATCTGCAATCAATTCGCTAATTCGTTACCACTTCTTCACGAATGAATATCTATTCCCGCTGCCTTATTGGTTATATTACGATCAACCTCAAATATGTCATTCTGTCACTTGATTCTGACCAAACGACGTGAAAGCTGCCGCTATGTCATCTGTAGATGCAGACGTTCGACTGTCCCTACGACAGCGTTGCCGTTTCGGTGAATACGCCGGTTGCCTACCCACACGGCTCCCAACTTTCCACAGAATCGCACTGTATATCCATATTTCTATCCATATTTATTTATTAATCCAATTGTTTGCCTTTCCGGCGTTACAATTTATTACATTATCTTTCTTCTTACTCTAATCTCTCTATATTTGTTTCACCCTGTGCTCATCTTACTCTATGCTTATATCTAGCTTATGTTTACCTTTACTCTCCTCGCTCTATCTCCCTCTCCCTCTCCCCCTTCCCCTGTACTGTTTACGTTCCTTTCTCTCCATCCTTGTACCTGTACTCTCTGTTCCTACCATCGCTCGTTTGTTTGTTTCTTTCCTTAGCCTTTCTTTCTTCCCTGACTCCTTGCTCACTGTTTACCTATCCCCCTCTCTGCTCGCACTACCCCTTCTTTCTCCCTCTTTCCTTCCCTATCCCCCTTTCTGCTCTCCTTTCTCTATTTTCCTTCACTTTCCTCTTGTCTCTCCTCCTCATCCTTATGTTTATTCAATCTA
This sequence comes from Rhogogaster chlorosoma, assembly GCA_944452935.1. Classification (NCBI taxonomy): domain Eukaryota; kingdom Metazoa; phylum Arthropoda; class Insecta; order Hymenoptera; family Tenthredinidae; genus Rhogogaster; species Rhogogaster chlorosoma. The sequence continues at coordinate 6,073,405 of OX101799.1, forward strand.
TCTAACTCCCCTAGCGCTTCTATTAGCTTTCTTCCCCATTCTTCTCTCTTCCTCACTCTCTCTCTTCTTTCTTCTTCCTTCTTCCTCTGTACCTCCCAGTCCTCTCTTTTCCACTCTCTCTCTTCCTCCCGCCAAATCCACAGGACCCCGTTCACTTTTAGCTTTTCCCCTACTCTCTCTGTCCTTGCTCCTTTCCTCCTCTCTTCTGCCTCCTTCACGTTTAGTCTCCATCTCATCTCTCTCTCTCTCCTTGTCTGGTCTTCCCACATTTTTATGCCCTCTTTTTCCTCCACTTTGTCTTTCCCTTTCATCACCTTTTCTTTGTCCTCCACACTGACCATCTTCACCACAATTACCCCTCTCTCCCTTTCTGCCTCCGTCTTCCCGCACTCCCAGGCTTCCTCTATCTTTACCCCTTCTCCTCCTGCCTCTTTGATCACTCTTTTTACCTCTTCCTCTCAATTTCCCTTGTCCTTTAACCCTTTTATCACCACGTTCTTCTTTTTCACTTCCTTCAGTTCTCGTTCCGTCGGCTCTTCCCTTCTTCCTTCCGTCTCCTCTTTTTCCTCCTCTCTTCCTGCTTTCGTCTCCTCCCCCTTTTCTGCCGTTCCTCTTTTTTCCTTCTCTTCCCTTCTTTCTTTTTTTAGTTCCTCTAGTATCCCTCTCATCTCCCTTACTATCCCCTTCATCTCTTCCTTCAGCTCTCCCAGCTCTTCTACAATCTTCTCCTTTCCGCTTTCCATTTTCCTTTCTCCTATCTCGGCTATGTGCTTACTACTTCTTACTTGTCTTATCCCTTGTCGACTGAGCTCCTCTAGCCGGTTGACTGTTCCGTGTACCCCCTCCTTATTCCTACTCCCACTACCTTCCACTGCCCTGCCTCTTCGGTATCTAAGTCTTCCTTATCGGCCCCTCCCCTGTTTCCTGTCTTGTCCGCTAGGTGTCTCTACTCCCTGCTAAGTCTTTACCTACACTGTTTTGCTTTACCGACCTCCACCCTTATCTTCTTGTCTGCTTCCTTTTCTTTCTTCTGTCTTTTCTTTCCTCATTCTTTTCCTCAATTCTCCCTTCTCACCTCTCTTCTTTCTTTCTGTCCCCCTTTTTCTTCTCCAATTCCTTCCCCCTCAAGCTCTCAGTCTCTTCCTCTTCCCTCCTGTCTCGCTCAGCACCTCCCTCTTCCTATTCCCACTGTTTTCTTTCTTCTTCCTCCACCTGCCTTCTTCTCTCCTTTAGTTCCTTTCCCCACCTAATCCCCTTACCTTGTCCCCCCAGGATTTCCTCTATCTTTCCTTCTATTCCTTCCATCTTTCTGCATCTCTCTGTCAGATGTTCTAGAGTCTCTGGTTCCTCCCGGCACATCCGGCACATCCTTTTCTCTTCTTTCAGCCAGAATCTTCTCCCCTTTTCCTCGTTTCCGCAGCCATTATTTTCACTTAGCCTTGCCATTATTTTCACTTCTTCTCCTTTGCTTCCTCTTCCTCCTTTAAGGTATTTTGGTCTCCCTACCGTTCTAATCTCCTTATATCTTGGGACACTCCTTGACTTCCATATCCTGTCCGTCCTCTCCTGTTCCTGTACTTCTTTGTCCCTTTCTACTGCTTTATACACCACCGATCCCTCCTCTGTCCTTATTCTCTCTACTTTCTGTCTTCCTATCCCACACCTCCAGGAGTATCCTTTCCTTTCTTCACTCCACCTGTCCTCTTCCCCCTTTTCTTCCCTCCTCTTCCTTTCCTCCCAGCACTCTCTCACCCACTTCCTCTTCTCATCTCCTCTTATTTTTTCTTCATACCTTATCGCTCTCTTCCCTGCGTCTACCCTAATTTTGTCTTTTTTCATCTCTTCCCTCACTATATACCCTGGCGTTGTTTTATTTAGCCCTAAGGTCCATTTCAGGTACCTCTCCTGTAGCCTTTCAATCTCCTCCTTCTCTTCCCACCCCCATATTTCTGCCCCATATAGTAAAATTCCTTTTACCACTGCGTCGAATATCTTGACCCTCCACCCCATGTCTCCCTTCAACTTCCTTTCTCCTATTCCCCATAGAGCTCCCATCGCCTTCCTTGCTTTCCCTATTCTTTCCTTAATGTGTCGCCGTTTGCTGTTTGTCCTGCTCAAAACGTATCCTAGGTATCTCATCTCATCTACTTCCTCTAGCTCGTTCTCCCCCCAGTTCCATTTCTTCCTCTTTCTTCTCCCCCCTCCCTTGCTACATATCATTATTTTCGTCTTCTCCTTACTCACTTCTAATTTCCTCTTCTTGAAATACCTGTCTGCCCTTTCTATCATTTGCTTCATTCCTATCTCGTCCTCTGCCATCATCACCACATCGTCTGCGTAGCTCAGCGTCCAAATCTTTTCTTTCCCCAACCGCACTCCTCCGTCCTATCCCCTCTTCATTACTTCTTCCAGGTCCGCCATATAAATATTGAAGAGCGTGGGGCTCAATGGACATCCTTGCCTCACCCCCTTGTCTACCCAAAACTCCCTAGACATTTCTTTCCCTACCCTTATCCTGCACTTCGTTTCTTTAAATATTTCCTTCACCCTACTTATCATTCCTCTGCTTATTCCCCTTTTTTCCATAGCTTTCCATAGTACTTCCCTGTCCAGTGTGTCGAACGCCGCCTTCAAATCTATGAATGTAAGGTATACTTTCCCTCTCCTCTCCCCTAACCTCTTTCCTAGTATGTGCTTGATTATATATATATATTATCTATCCCTCCCCTACCTTCCCTAAAGCCCATTTGCGTTTCATCTAGCCCTCCTTTTTCCTCTAGTTCCCTACCGATCCTATCGTTTACAATCCCTGCGTATATCTTATACGCTGATTGTGTCAGCGTTACTCCTCTATAGTTTTTCACGTCATCTGTCCTCCCCTTCTTGTGAATCGGCACTACTATCCCTTCCCTCCATTCTTCTACGTACCCCTCTCCCTTCCATGTTCGCCATATGGTTTCCTCTAGTTTGTCTCTTATTCCCTTTCCTCCTGCTTTCCATGCTTCGTTCTTGATCCCGTCCCCTCCTTCCGCCTTCCCTAGCTTTAGTTTCCCTACTTTCTTCCTGACCTCTCTTTTTATCTCTTCTTCTTCTGCTCTCTCTCCTGCCTCGCTCCCCCCCTCTTCCCCTTCCCTTCCCTCCCTCTCTCCTGCCTCCCTTGTTGTCCTTGGTCTCTCTGCTTTCCCCCCTAGTAGTTCTCTGAAATGCTCTATCCACTGCTCCATCCTTATCTTCTCACAGACCCCCGTTCTCTTCTTCCTTTCTCTGTTTATGTATTTCCACATCTCTCCTTCCCCTCTTATTCCTTCTACCCTCTCGTTCTCTCTCTTTTTCCACTCGTCTTTCTTCTCGTTGCACATATCCCTATACCTCTTTCTTTCTTCTTTAAATGCCTTCTCTTCTCTCTCCCCTCCTCCAGTCCCTTTTCCTACCTCTCTCCACACCTTCTGTGTTTCTCTTTTCTGCTTCCTACATTCTGCATCCCACCATTCGTTTTGTCCGATTTTCCATTTCTTCTTTCTTTTTCTTTTCTTTGTATTTCTTTCTATCACCTCTGTTAGCTCCCTCCACCCTTCTTCTAGTCCCTCTTTCTCCCATTCTATTACCTCCGTTTTCTTCCTATATTCTTCCCTTTCCCTCTCCCCCACATCTGTACTTCCCCTTCCTCCTCTTCTTCTCTCTCTTCCTGTCCTTCTTTTCCCCCTATTCTTACTATAACCGGGTTGTGGTCTGACTCAATTTTCCTCTCAATTTCTACCCTTGTTGTCTTCTCCCACGTTTCTTCATTTACTATGCTGTAGTCTATAGTTGTGTCTACCCCGCTCCTACTGTATGTAATTTCCCCTTCCTCATCCCCTTCTTTATTTCCGTTTAATATCGTCCACCCTCTTCTCTCTATCATCTCTACTAACCCTTCTCCCTCTTTATTCATCTTTCTGTCCTTCGTTTTCCTTTTTCCTTCCCTTTTTCTTCCTTCTTCTTCCCTCCTTCCCTTTTCCCCCACCCTTGCATTAAAGTCTCCCCCTATCACCATTTTCCCTTCTTCTACCTCCTCTCCCACCAGTTCTTCCAGCATTTTCAGCTTTTCCCTTTCTCCCCCCCTATTATATATCGCCAATATCCTCCACTCTTCGCCCGCTATCCTCGCCTTCCTTTCCTGTATCCCCTCAGTCCATCCCTCTGTCTCTTCTTTCCCCGCCATTTCCTCTCTCACTCCTGTTATTATCCCTCCCCTCGCTCTGCCTTTCTTTTCTGACCTCTCCGCCCCCTGGCATTTCCACAACCACCCTTTATGCATTTTCTTCTCCCACCCTTCCCACTCCTTCTCTTCCAGCCACGTTTCCATTAGACACACCACCTCGAATCCTCTCAGGTACTCCCAGAATTCTTCATCTTTTCCTTTTACCCCTGCCACGTTCCAGAATATCATTGATACCCCCTTCTCTTCCTCGCTCCCCTAGCCTCTTTCTCTTCCTCTACCTCTTCCACTGCTCCCTCTCCTGCCGCTTTCCCCTCTTCTTCGTCCCGTCTCTTTCAGTTCTTTCCCGTCCTCGTTCCATTCCCATAGGCTCTCCTCTATCCAAAGTTTCTTGTATCCCACTTTCGTCTTGTTTCCCCTTCCTCTTTCTTCTCTTGCTCTCTCTAGTGTAATTCTTTTTATTTCCTTTTCCTTCCTTGTTAGATCGTCGTCTATGTAGACTTTCCTTCCTCTCAGCCTACCCTTCTCTCTCATTATCTTCTGCTTTTCCTCCCAGCTCTCCATCTTTTCCATTATAGTTCTCTTTCCCCCCCCTATGTCTGTTGCCTCTCTCATGTCCACCTCTTCTCTTGCCAGACCCTCCAGTATCTTCCTTGCTACCTGCTCTGCTCCCTCTTCCCCTTCTATTTCCTCCCCCCTTATTATTAGATTACACCTCCTTTCCTGCTTTTCTCTTCTCTCCCATTCCTCCTCTAGCTCCTTCACTCTTCTCCCCTGGTCTCGCTCCTCTTCCGCTATCTTCTTTTCTGTTTCTCTAACTATTCCCCTCAGCCTTTCCTCGGTTTCCTGTCTTTCTCTTCCTCTCCTTTCTACTTCTTCCTCTTCCCTCCTATTCCTCTCCCTCTAATTTTTTTATCCGTTCTTCTAGTTGCTCTCGCTCTTCCCTTCCGCTTTTTTCTACCTCCTCTATCTCTTTCTTCAGCCCCCTTATTTCTTCCTTTACCTCTCTCCTCCCTATCTCTATCTCTTCTCTCATCTTCCTCATCTCCTCCATCACTGTCCTCGTCCCCTCTGTCATCTTTTCCATGATCGCTCTTACCCATTTTTCTTCTTCTCTCCCCTCCTCCTTATTATACCCTTCTTTGCTTCTACCTTCCATTTCTACCCCTTGTTCTTTGCTCTTTCTTTCTCCTTCTCTCCCTTCTACCTTTTTCCCTTCCGGCGACCTCTTCGTTTTCGTACTCTTTTTAAATCGTCTGTCTTCTTCCTCCTCCACTTCTACCTCCGTCGCTTTCCTTTTTCTCAGGAAGCCTTCTAAAGAGCCCACCGACGCCGACTTTTCTCTGGCCCACGACTCTGCTCTCGTCGGCCTCCCCCTCTTCAGCACTTCTAGAGAGCCTCTCGGGGTCCCCCACTCCTCTGCCGCCTCTTCCCCTTCCGCCTCTAGCGCCGTTCTGCTCTCAATTGACTCCCGTGGTGCGACTCCTGCCATTCGCGCCTGCGCCTCATCTCCTGCTTGTAATTATTTGTACAGGTTAGCTTTCTTTCCTCCTCTTTATTTACTTACTCCTCCTTCTTTTTCCCCTTTTTATTTCTTTCTATCCTTTCGTCTTCTCTTCCTCCTCGCCTTTTCCTTCTTTATCTCTCCTTCCGTCTACTGGTTCACCGTATCAGTTTCTTTAAACTTCACTGTCGTTATCCTCTGCTATTCGTACGGTGTCCTTTCTATATCTATATATATATATATTGTAACGTTTCGGGATATGCCGGAATTTGAAAAATGTAGGTATATCCGCCGTTATTGTGAGTTCTTTGCTCAAAAGATGGAATAAGTTGAATTTTGAGTTTGTTTGGGCACTTCACGTTACTAGGAGGTGGGGAAAAGTTGGTTTTGCCACAAAAAGCCACCTGACCTAGGTTTTTTGTGTTTTCCTGGCTAATCTCGGACTCGGACAATTTCTTGCCAAAGCCGTCAGTCTTTGGACTCGATCGATCGCTCGATAAAGCCTCCGACCCCAGCAGACTCGATTAATTTCTTAATAAAGCTGCCTCCCTAGAGCAGAACCAGTGGTTTTATGCACAAGCCTGCTTCCTAGTTCTATCCTGATTTCTTTACTAATTTCCTACGCTCAGATCCGGGGTTTGCACCCAAGACTGTACACCAGACTCGGAAGATTGCTCTTCAAAGCTGTTCCCTAGTGTGAACCTATCTCGGATGTTGTAGCATTTAGTTATTAAGAAATGAGCGGCGGAAATCTCGGACAAAGAACTAAGCATTTGCTTCTGTCAACATTAACTGATTTAATGAAATTAAATAATCATTTGTTCGATTGACCTTTACAAAATAAAAGTAACAAAAAGAATTAAACAAGATTTTCCTTATCATTTAACTTAACCTATGGCTCTTTTGTTCTGAATTTTATCTGAATAATTTGTATCTCGAGATTCGAATATCAAGCTTGTTTTAAGTCAAGATTTCTATAGATTTGATTTGCTATCCTCGGAATTCGCGCTGCGATAGACTTTTACATTTTTATATTTCTGTTTCGAAATTTCTATTTCTTTCTAAACTGTATTTCTACTGACTACGAGCGCTTTGCTTCGTGTCATTAAATTTTATCTATGCTCTGTGAGTCGACTACGAGCGCTTTGCCACGTATCGCTGGTGAGGCATTGCCGCACCGGCTTTTATACAAAATTTCGGACGTTGGTGACGTCACCGACGTTTGCCGCGCTGGTGGGGATCTAACCGTCTCGTGTTCAATACTCGTCTATCCTTGTCTTACACACAGGCTAGCCGAACCGTTACAATATATATTGCAACTTTTTGGATTATTTTAATTAATTAAAATAAGACAAATTTCTATTTCTGACATCAGGGCGTGTTGTTGCATTAAATGATTTTGTTGTTCTAGGCGGCTATTTATTTATTTAGTATTGCGACAAACTCTAGCTACACTACTGACTTGTATCGCCACTTAGGGGGACAAAAGCAGTAGCTCAACAGACGAAAGTATCCGTTACTAACAGAAATAAATTAGGAAATTTATCCTGTTTATCGAAATCGAGAATGTTCTGAGCGGCAAACACGAGCGTTTTAAGGCTAGTGAGGACGCCAGTGCATCTAGATTCGATCTCCTAGATTTTATGTTTATGATTTATGCAAAGGAAAGGAAAAAGCTGGAGTTGAGAGTGTTCAGAGCGGCAAACACGAGCGTTTTAAGGCTAGTGAAGACGCCTGTGCACCTAAACCCAGTTTTTATACTGTTTTAGTTTGTTCGAGTAAAAATTCAAGTTTACAAAAATTCTGGTTTTATTTTAACACTGATTTGTTTGAAAAAGAAATATGAAATACAAAAATAATATAACAAAATAATAGACTAATTCTAATTTCTTTAATTCTAAGCTTTCTGAATTTATCTTAAAACCGACAGGCGATAATTTTATAATGACTCTAATTTTGAATATTCCGACAGGCAATAATTCAATATGATTTCTGACTCGCGCTTTTGCGTTATGCTAAATTTGTACGTTTCGAGATCCCGACAGGCGATACTCTATTTATTTGATTCTAAAGGGAATCGTTTCAAGAAGACCTTGAAACGATTATGCCTAACAAAGAAATGAGACAAGTTATCCCGACAGGCGATAAATGCTTTATAAAATGACGCTAGTGAGCCAATATGCCCCGACAGGCGACAATTGCTGCCGAAGCTGGTCAGCTGTCCTCTATTTATACCGGGTTTTGACGTCACGTCGTTCGTTGTCCAGCGCGTAAGGGTGTGCGCGCGCCGATCCTTCCTCGGAGCCAGCCTGATACGTTACAATATATTAGGGTGTGCCAAAAAATGACGATATTTTTTTTTCTCGCTCTCACACGAAAATATCAGAGGAAATGTCCAAACAAACATTCTGTCCAAAGGACAGCTCAAAATTTCAATTTTGAAAGGTCCTCCACGGAACTTGAAGTTTTGCCATTTAAATAACACGGGAACCAGGGTTTTTAACATTATTTTGTCCTGCAAAGTATGAAGAAATTTTTTTTTGAAAAAAAAAAAAGAATGGATCATATTCAGCACTAAATTCTGGACAAAAAAGCTCCCGAAGCCAAATTTCCATCGTCGATATTGAAGTTTTTACAGATCTTTAAAACTGAAAATTTTTAAATTTCACGTTTTTTTGCATTTTTCAACTAAACTATTGCCGATAGAATAACAAGTTGAAAAGCAATTTTGTAGTTTGTCTAACGGCTGACACAAAAGTCTTATACGAATTTTTCGTATCATCACAAACAACAATGTTACTGGCTCACAAAGTACCATTTTTATGAATTTTTGCTCTTATCAATTGAAAAATTGATCAAAAATTTTTGCTCTTATCAATTGAAAAATTGGTCAAAAATTTTTGCTCTCATCAAATGAAAAATTGATCAAAATTTTTTGCTCTTATCAATTGAACAATTGATCAAAAATTCATAAAAATGGTACTTTGTGGGCCTGTAACATTGTTGTTTGTAATGATACGAAAAATTCGTATGAGACTTTTGTGTCAGCCGTTAGACAAACTACAAAATTGCTTGTCAACTTGTTATTCTGTCTGCAATAGTTTAGTTGGAAAATGCAAAAAAACGTAAAATTTAAAAAATTTCAGTTTTAAAGATCTGTAGAAACTTCAATATCGACGATGGAAATGTGGCTCTTTAAGCTTTTTTGTCCGGAATTTAGTGCTGAATATGATCCATTCATTCATTTTATCAAAAAAAAATTTCTTCATACTTTGCAGAACAAAATAATGTTAAAAACCCTGGTTCCCGTGTTATTTAAATGGCAAAACTTCAAGTCCCGTGGAGGACCTTTCAAAATTGAAATTTTGAGCTGTCTTTTGGACAGAATGTTTGTTTGGGCATATTCTCTGATATTTTCGGGTGAGAGCGAAAAAAAAAAATATCGTCATTTTTTGGCACACCCTAATATATATACAGAGATGATCTGTGGAAAGTTATAAGCCGTGTGGGTAGGCAACCGGTGATACACTACGAAATGGCAACGCTGTCGATGCGAGAGTCGAATAAGTCGAATGACCGTATCTACAGACGACGTAACGGCAGCTGTCATTCTGCGGCTCTCATGTTGTTAGGTTAGAATGAGAGTTATGAATAATTGTCAGATTTAGATTTTGTAATCACAGTTCCTTAATACAACGGTAAATATTCTTTCTTAAGAAAGTGTAATGGGTTATTCAGGTAATTGCGGATGTCAATATCGGTTTATTTCGAACATTATTAGGTTATAACCTAACATTATTAGGTTATAACCCCGCAGAATGACAGCTGCCGTTACGTCGTCTGTAGATACGGTCATTCGACTCATTCGACTCATTCGACTCTCGCATCGACTACGTTGCCATTTCGTAGTGAAACACCGGTTGCATACCCACACGGCTTATAACTTTCCACAGATCATCTCTGTATATATATTTAACAATAATTTATAATTTATGATTTATTTTATAATACTCTGAACACGCAGCTATTTTTTTACACTTCAATGAGTGAAGAATAGATGATGTAGGGTAATTCCGGGTGAGATGGCCAACGATAATATATCTCATAATATTCGATATATGACACTTCCTATATAGAGTAGATCGCTTTGTACAACGTACTTTAAGTTTAGTAGTTTTTAAGTTTAGTAGTTTTTGTGCGATGCCCGAAGCTTGATTATTGCACCATTTCTATCACTTCGTCACTTTACATTGACAAATTACACAGAATATCACTATGGGTGATATATAATAATATATCCTATGTACAAGGATCAGCAATAAATTATTCGTTCGGAATAATACGAGTCATGATTTGCAGAGAGCAAATGATAGTTCGGATCAAACGTATATATTTTGATTGCATCGACGAAAACATGTACAGTTTTTCTTAAAAATCTGAAATGTCTAATTGGTTTGACTGAAATCGATGTTTCCTGATTCCTGACCGAGTTAAGAATTATTCTGAGAATAAACGGTTGATTTGCAACGACAAAACTTGTGCAATTCTGAACTCAAAACCCTGTTTCCTATCGCAAAGAAATTATGCGGATCTGATCACATTGAACACATAATTGATGAAATCTTTCTAATCGAAACAATTCATTTAGCAGGTAATTTTTGTATCTTTTCATACCCTGATATGAGAAAGTATAATGTGATTTGCGCATTCGAGTCTACAGCTTCGTAGACTGAATTGTATACCGAATTTTACAAAGGCCTAATCGATCTTACGCTCAAACTTTAGTTATCCACTATAGTCAAAATGATCTTCGGTCAAAAACTTCCTGCAGCTGATTCAGATGATTCAACCAGAGAAAAAATATGATGCACATTACTCCATTTTGAATATTTTGTTTTATTTCAATTCAGCGTTCATCATTTAAATACCTATTTTAAGTACCTAGTAATTTAAGGGGGGCGATACATGTAACCGCCTGAATTTGGACCGCTTTTCAGAGGCTTATTCAAAAGGGAAGGAACAAATGAATCGTTTTTAAATTCAGTATGTTTATTTATCATATATTAAAATACAAGAATCAGTTTTTTTTTTTCAAAATGACCGCCGTAGTAACTCATCTCCTGAGACCCTTAGCTTCTGTTACAGCGATCTGAAATCAAAAATTTTGGTTTGAGTGTGTTCATAAAACATGTATCTTCTAGTTGAACCAATGAAAAAACAAAAAAGTCAAAAAATCGTAAATTGGCACGCCTCAGAAAAAAAACTCCGATTTTTCAACCTTTTTTTTCGATGATTTTTGTGTCAAAAATGGTAATTTTTGAAATCTTTTTTGGCATTTTTGAGGTTCAACCAGAAGCTAATACTATAGAGAAGACGTGTGCCAAATTTCATAAGAATCGGTTGAGAAGCTTTTGAGTTATCTTGCCCACCAATTAAACAAAAGTAGTTTCGAGAAAAACGCGCTTAAAGTTTTGACACACAGAAACTCTATGATTACAGCGACTTACCAACTAGTCAGCGATTCCAGGGCCATCCAGAAGTCCTTTGGTGCGTTCATAGTACTCGTGTTTCTTCTTAACGGGATACATACACCCAGCGGCGCTGAAAACGCGCTAAAGAAAAGAAACCGTTTTTGGAAGGGATAATAATAGAGATTAATAAAATAAAACATTACACATTGTTTATTGGTATTTCAACTTTATAAAAAAAAAATTTTTTTTTTTCAAAAATTACAATATGAGAAACCACGTGACCCGAAAACGACCACGTCCACTATGAAAGAAAAGTAGTTCCATGGTCGACATCATTTTTTCTTCAAATGGGGATGGATCTGCAAAATGACAAATTTTTCTTGTAAAATGCAGGTGTAGTTATAGTCTGTCGAGCCGGATTTTTAATTTTTCAATTACAAAATTTTTTATAAACAATGTAAGTGCGGTATTTTTGATGAAAACCTCACGCTATTTTTCAAACTGGTGTAATTTTGAAAATATTTTGAAATTTAAAAATGCGGCCGACAGACTATAACTACACCTTCATTTTACAAGAAAAATTTTTTAGTCGGAGATCCATCCACATTTAAAGAAAAAATGATATCGACCGTGGAACTACTTTTTTTTCATAGTGCTTCGGGTCACGTGGTTTTTCATATCGTAATTAAAAAAAAAAAATAATAAAATTCTTATAAAGTTGAAATACCAATAAACAATGGGTAATGTTTTATTTTATTAATTTCTATTATTATCCCATCCAAAAACAGTTTTTTTTTAGCGCGTTTTCAGCGCCGCTGGGTGTATGTACCCTAGGGTGGGCCAAAAAAAAATTTTCATTTTTTTTTCTCTAGTTACCATAAAGATATCGTCCAAGATGACGAAAAAAAATTCTGTTAAAATTTGAGCTCTTAATATTAATATTAAGAGGTCGCTCATCGAGGAGCACTATACCGGAAGAACTGAGAAGAGGTAAAAATAGAGATGAATGGACTAAAGACAGGAAACTAGCCTTAGAGAGAACAATAAAATCTCACAACTACAATAAAAAACTGTATGACAAGAATAGAAAACATCACGAGTACAACATAGGGGACAGGGTATATATAGAAAATGGCAACAAATTGAACAGGAAAAAACTAGATAACTTAAGAGTTGGACCATTTGAGATAACAAAAAAAATATCAAACTCCATATACGGGATCAAAACGAATAAGAGAGCAGCAAAAACAAGCCTATTCCACATATCGAAACTAATTCCGATCTCCGAAGCAGAAGAGGACACAGACGAATAAAGCTACCCAAGGGAAAATCTCTCCTTGGAAATCCTCACTACGAGGGGGGGAGGGAGATGTAAAGAAAATATATTTCCTTTAATTCGAATTGACCGCGCCCGCTCGGATAAATCTACGTCAGATGGTGCCACAGGCAGAATGACGATAGAAAAATTGAAGATTAGACACGTGCAAGATAGAGCGATACAAGAGAGTGGAAAAGGGAAGTTAGTGTAAATAAAGAAGGAATAATAATAGACTGTAATTGTCGTTTCTTTATTTACAGGTAGGAATGTACATATTGTAAATAGTGTAAATAATCCTAAAGAGTTAATAAATTCTCCACTTTATTTACAGAGAAACACACCTCTTTCGATTATTGTGAAACCCAACGACCTTCAGAATAAGACGTCTTATATACATATACATATATGCGTCTTATTCGATTGCCTATCGATTGACATAGAATATAAATGTTTTCTCTTTTTTTTTTGGTTTCGAGAAATTCCGGATTCACGCCCGTTACCTGATTTTCTATCGATTGACATCAGTTTGAAAAAAATTATTTTTTTTTCTGATTCTCATATATCATTTCAAACTTCAAACGCGAATATCTCGGAAATCGCTGGATATTTCGGGTTCTTACCCCGATGCTTTTTTGTAGAGGGGATTTTTTTCGATTCATCTATCCCTTTCCGAACCCGATTCGAGTATTATTAGGGATCGGAGTTATTTCGCATAAGCCATGTGCGTTCTCGACAGTCCCAACCAACAAGTCGCCGAGCTACTGTTTGCCGCGCGCGCACGTCCTCGGCACCGCGGCGACAAAGCAGCTGTTTGCTTTTCACGCGGTTGATATACATCACTTGATTCGATCGCTGCCTAACAGTCTTCGTTCCGAACCCTGCGTTGGAGTAAGTAACAAATTTGTGAACTCGGCAGGCTTCCCTGTACCCTTCTTATCCTTTTTAATTTACCTTTACTCTCATTCTGTCTTCGATTATGCATCCATCACGTCTGTGCCTTTATATACTTTATATTATGTGTAATAATTACTTCGTCGTTTATAATATGCCGATGCCTAATATTGCTATAGATATGGTAACAAACGATCTATCTAAAATCTATCTAATTATCTAACGATCTATGTAATCTAATAACTTTACTTTACTTTACTTTACTTTACTTTACTTACTGTACTGTTGCTGTTCTTTATTTCTTCCACCCTAGGGGACTTGTCCCATGGAAATAAACCTATTCTATTCTATTCTATTCTATTCTATTCTATTCTATTCTATTCTATTCTATTCTATTCTATTCTATTCTATTCTATTCTAATTCATATATCTATTTATATTCTGGTTGATAAAATAATCATTGGCTGTATTATTTGTGTCTCAATCAGAATATGGCAGCCCAGGAAATCGCCACGGAGCTGGCGTTGTTGAAGGAGGCCCGGCAGCAGGCGGAGAAGGGGTTGGCGGAAATGGTGGCGATGAGGCAGGAGGTGAGGGAGGAGAAGGAACGGATAGAGAAAGAGAGAAAGAAACTTGAAGAAGAGAAGCAGGAGATGAAGAGACTAGAGAAAAATAAGGAGACGGAGAAAGACAAGGAGATGGAGAAAGGTATAGGGACGGAGAGATCGGAACAGGAGAAGCAGGAGAGAGAGAGAAACGAGAGAATTGGGCTCCCATCATCAAAATGTGGAAAGAATTTTTTTTCACAAAATTCGTAATTTTGAAATTTTGAAATTCTAAAAACTAAAATTAACCGTATCACAGAGATAAATTTTGGTAATGTCGTATGGGGAAAATCGTATGGGTGGGATTATATGGATTAAATCGTAAGCGTCAAATAAAGGTCAATTCATTTGTGAATTCTCGGTTTCATAATTCAGAATTCAGTGAAAAAATATTCTCTCCACATTTTTGATAATAGCGGGCTGTACTATGACATTCACTGTTTTTTTTTTTTTTTAATTTCTCTATTTTTCTGGAAATGGGCTTTCCGAATAAACTCCAAAAATGTACAAAGAATATACAGCTTGATAAAAAAAATGTAAAAAAAATCTAATACCGTTTATCACTGAGTAGAACGTTAGAAAATTACCTGGACTGATTTCGAGATGGTTGGGGTTTAACACTGGTCGAGTTAGCGTGAAATGCCCCATATATATATATTTGTATTCCCGTGTATAGTGATCGCCCAATCACATCTGATAATTGTGTAATTAGAGTAAATGAATGTCATAATCACTTGCAAAAATTATAAATTAGATGGAAAAAAACTAATGATTAGTCGACGTTAAATTACAAATTTATGTTATTAGTATCGGCCAACTCTTCAGGGACCCAGGAGCCATACGTTTTATTCGATTGCCCGTCGATTGACATAGCATATGAATCATGTCTTTATTTTTTTTATTTATGTTTTCGAGAGACTTCGGATTCACGTGCATTACCTGATTTCATATCGATTGACATGATAAAAAAATTTCGTTCTTTGTGATTCTCATACATCATTTTAAACTTCAAACGCGAATATCTCGACAACCGTTGGATATTTACGGTACCTACCCCCATGTTTTTTTGTGCAGTGAATTTTTCCAGATTTTTCTATTCTCTTCAGAACCCGAGTATAGCATTTTTAAGAATCGGAGTGATTTCTCATAGGCCACGTGCGTTTTCGATACAGGAATCAAGTCGCCGGGCCAGTGTTTTCGGCGCGCGCAAGCTCCTGGGTCCGCAGTGACAACAAAGTCTGTTTACTATACGCTTCATATCTTTGTGGTTCTAAACATCGCTGCGTGTTGTGACGATAAATATATATATATATATACCGTGAGGACGCGAGGAATGAGCCCGAAACAAATGCGCAAGCGCTGATTTATTCGAATTTTACGAGGGCCGCCAATTTCCGACTTGCCACGAATATCCCTAGAGTCCGTCTGCTATTTGCAGACCGTGACAGGAATAGGTTATGTTTGTTGTGTATCGAAGCAAGCGAATGCGGTGTGGAGTAAATTTTAAATTAACTATCAGTCATTACCACGTGTTTAAATAATGGAAGCGAATTGTAGTCCTTTTTACTATCTGCCAAGGGGGGTTAGGTGTCGCTTCAGATTAAGTTAATTGAAACAATGCGACCCGAATCAACAACTAAAATCACTTATTAAACATGAATTGATTGTGTAGTGTATTGGCTAGTCGAAATGAGTTAGTCAGACACCTGAGATTTAGTATTTTCCAATTAAGAAGTTTATTTAAGTTGTTTTACAGTTCGTCAATACAGGAGCCTACGGCTTAACTAGGGTTCGCCTCAGACGCGGCGCACGGCAACGCGGACAGTGCTCGGGGTCGGATTGTAATAATTGCTCATACCTCGCTCACCCACACTCACACTCGCTCGCGCGGTGTTTACGTCTAACGATGTATACTACAACTCTCCGCCCTTTTTAAGACTTGTTCAGACGCGGCGATCGGCGAACAGGTACATTGGGTTTTCGTGGTTTTACAATTTGGTCGATGTGTCTCTTGACCAACGCCTCGTTCGGGTCCTTCACTACAAACGTAGACGGAGACACTTTCTTAACCACTTTTCCTGGTACTCTCTTCTCACCTCTTACCCGATGGTTATCAAACAACACTGTGTCACCAACACTCACATCGTTTTGTCTTGCCCCTGCTTTCGCCAATATTTGCGCTCGCTGTTTCTTTTCTACATTTGCTGCTACACTGGTTCTCAGCAGATCAAACCGTGTGCGCAGCTCACGCTTATACATCAGTTGTGCCGGGGTTTTTCCTGTGGTACAATGTTCTATATTCCGATAATCGGATAGGAACAGGTTAACAGCCGACTCGGGCGTCACTCCCCCCTTTACGATTTTCGTAACTTTATTCTTAAAAGTTCCGATAAAATTTTCAGCTGCGCCGTTTGTCGCTGGGTGGTATGGCGGTGAAAAGCTGTGATTTACCCCATTTTGACGTAAAAAATCTAAGAATTCATTCGCTCGAAACTGCGGTCCCCCGTCCGTGACCATATGAGTAGATAAACAAGGCGGGTTCTGGATCAACGCGTGTTAGTGCACACGTACACGCACACACACATGCGCGCGCCGTCCGTGTCCGTGTGAGGTGGGGGGAGTCCGCGGACCCCTGGCGATGACGTCACCCGCCTCGACTCAAAATGGCGTCACACACCCTTGAGTTGACGGCACACACCCTTAATATCACGGCACACACCCTTAATTTGACGGCACACACCCTCGAAATGACGTCACACTCCCTTAATTTGACGGCACACACCCTTAATGTGACGGCACACACCCTTAATATGACGTCACACACCCTTGATACGACGTTAGACTCTCGAACCTTCGATGATGACGTCACGCTCGGACCTCCAGAACTTTCGATGATGACGTCACTCGAATACCCTAGCGATTAACGGTTCCCTGTCTTCTTGGAATTTTCCGGATAAACATTTCTTGGAATTGGTACCATGTGAGATCTTTTGGAATGTTCTAGAATCTTACTATAAGTTTTTACTATAAGAGGTCACGCTCAACGGTTCCAGGAAATAATCTCGAACTCTGTGCAGAGAGAGACGCAAGACGGAGTCGTATTTTATCAACAATAGTCGCTACTACATCTATATGTTGTGTATGGTAATGAATTAGGACACATAAATATTCGATACAAGTATTTTATTAGCCGAATTACATGATACAGAATTTTTAATGATAGTGAAACTACAGATAGGTTGAATAGAGTTTTATACCCATTTCCTCACCCCACCACTTATGGGGTTGTATTCAACTACTCGATCGTGTAAGATCAAGCAGTATGCTGATGTTTCGGCAGGAAAGTTATTTTTTGCTTCAAACTCAAGACGAACGTCTACTGGTTCAAACTTGAGCGACTCGTTTTGCTTCGAGCAGTCGATGACGAACAAGGGAGCGTACTGTAGAAATTCGCTCTTTTTCAGCAAGGGTTCAGGTTCCTTGCCGTAATAAGAGGTTTGAAAGTTTGCGTACATCTCGTATAGCATAGCGTACTGATTGTGACTCATATCGAGATTCAGATTCCCATAGGGATAGCATTGAGAATTCAAGAAAAGCTTAACATCGGAGATATTACAGTGATCGAATTGGCTGGCATTTTTAGTCAACTTATTCTTCCGACCTGTTTGGAAACCTAATATAACGTATCGAGGTTTCTCCAGCTGAGTCGATGTTTTTACCGTCCAAACGTGTTTCGAGGTGGTAGGAAGCAGAGGATACTCGTACAATTCCCAACTACGGAAACTCATAGGGGTTGGTGCATCTTTCTCGATGAAATTTAACAGCTGTACTTTTCGCTGGTCCGAAAGCTTAACGTACGGTAACAACCATTCGACTTTATCGATCAGAATTTTGAATTCTTCATCTTGAGTTTGCAAAACCGCGTTCGCATCGGTCTTCGAACGGGTCAAGATCAATTCGTGTTTAGCGTTGACGATGATCTTGCGATAGTCTTCAGCGAATCCTAGTATGATCTTCAGCGGTATGCACACATCAAAGTTACCGTCGACATCTACATGGCTTGCGTTCACATTGAGCCAACCAGCATTTTCCATCATCCAATTTTGTCCAGGTCTCAGGGAAGGGTAGCCTTTCATAAGACTCGTGAGACCTACGTTTTTGCTTCTGTCGATCTCAATAGCATTTATCTCATATCGTGCTTCTTCAAACAGGTGGCAAACACCGTTGTTGACCAGACTTGTGGTAGTCGACGGAGTTCCATCAGCCTTCACTATCTTTCCATACACATGCAACGAACTCTGGTTTGGTAACACGCACAGGTCTTGGTGTTGAACAGCGATACGAATCTCATCACTGTTATTGAAACTTGACGAGGCGTAAGGCTTGTGTGTATGAACCTCGTAGTGTGCGATAGACTCGTCAAAGACTACAGGCGTTTGAATGTTTAAGATTTCCTCCTCCATGGTATACAACAAATGATACAGATGCAAAGGAAACAACGATTTACTTTTTTCGCGTAACCTTGAGACCTAAGCTTTTTAGAAGCAGCACGTTCTGAGGTGTCAGCTCTTTGAGTAACGGTTGACGACTGACGTGTTTGGGGCATGCTATCGTAGTATTATAACCACTTCTGTTGTAAACTATTCCCATTATTGGGTCTTGATATGCAACCTCACAGTTATAACCTCTCCACGAAAATTGACCAAATCTCCGTCTTGATCGACTATACGAAGTTGGATGTGATCTATAGTCCTTACGGTGACTGGGAGGTAAATGACGTGAGACGGTACTTCAATGATCTTATATCCGGGTGGAACGACAGGGAAAAACTCGTGAATCGTGTGTACTTTGTGCTCGTTGACGTAGGCACCTGTTGTAATGTTGCACTCGACTCGCAGTGCGTTCACTTTGATAATGGTTACAGGAAGATCGGACTTGTGAACTTTATCAGCCTGTAGAATACGTGGCGTGAAACCTAATATACTTCCTATAGAATCGGTAGGCATAAAATTTACCGGGTGACTACATTTGATTTCGCTACACAGTGTATTGTTGTTTGGTTTGATGTCAATGTTGATACCTTTACTCATTAACACACCCTGTACGTAGCTTTCTATATCCTCTATTTCATAGCTACCGCTGGGTATAGTAACTACTTCATCGCCTACATAAATCTTATTGTGTCCGATATCTATATTAGGAATCGAATTGAAGGTTAACAATTCAACGAGGCCTAGACAGTAATTTTTGTGAGGGGAAAGTTCAATCGGAGGAAAGTATTGAGTCTCGAGGACAGAAGAGCTCCCCGATACGGTTAACGTGAACGAATCATCCATGACAGCGAACTGATGTTGAAGGATCATGTTGCACGTTTATATAGTCTACACAGAAAATTAAGACATAAGTGTCCACAGTTGAACGTATCGTAGTCTTGATATCTTTCATGGTTATATTTGACGCTACCAACACCAAGGTACTTGACGAGGTCCGACGGTGGTCGAAGATTTCCGAAACTGTCAAAGTAAACTAATTCGTTACCGATCTTTCGGTACGTGACCCAATGTGTGCCGGGACCATCCTTATCATCTAGATTGACGATCGCTGATTCACGCTTACGCGGTCCGTTCCTGGGCAAATCGTTCCGCATAAATACGCCGCGGAAATGTGGAATTTTCAAGATCGTTGCGTACTTCAACAGGTCCGTGTCAGTCAGAGCTCGTTGGGGTAGCGTCACTTTTAGTTTTTTGAGTGTGGTTTCAGGTGTAGACCTAAACCCTTCTTGTACGGTTTCAAGTGAAGTCCTTTTCCTAAAGCGATAGCTTCCATAGTCTTGTTGTGACGTTGACTCTCTTCCAGTTGTCTCTTGGCGGAACTTGCCTCATTCACCGCTTTTGCAATACCTGCTGCACCACCAGCCAACGCACCGGTAGCACTCAATCCAGCGAATAAAGGTATAAGGAAGGGTAAGAACCCTCCGACTTTAGACGGTAGTGGTAGAATTCGTGGAGAACGTACATGACGTTTACCACCTGGTTTTCTAACAGCTCCTCGTGCACCCTTCAACGCAGACTTGATAGCAATTCGTGCCGTTTGACCGGGAACCATAGACTGTTTAGCTGCATCGATAACCTTTCTCAATACCAACGGTTTCCTGATTCCCATGCCAAGCTTGGTTTTCGCTTTCATTGTGTTCGTCACAGCCCAAGCGGCTGCTTTTTCACCAATATTTGCGTCTGAAGCTAAGACCCGTCTCCAAGCTTTCTCGGCCAAGATCTTATCTGCCGCACTTCTAGCTTCAAGATTTTCTCGATTCTGCGAATAGGCGATATCGTGTTCTTTGCAGGCTGCGTCAAGGGGATTGATACCGGGATCACCGCGCGCGAGTCTCTTTGCTAGTTTGGTGCCAGGTCCGCAGTATTGATAACCAGGCAGATGTAACTCTACAGGAAGACTGTTGATGATTCTGTTGACCAGACCTTTCCCACAGCGCTTACGACTGGTCGTCTTAGCTTTGTGCACGATCATAGCTGCGCTTTGACTGAGGAATAATCTTTATAAACACACTATTTATACCTTTTACCGTTAGTCTGAGTCGAGATGAGGTTCGAGAAGCAGCCTGTCAAGTTACCTGTGACGAATTTCGATAAATTCGTGCAGGAGAATGTTGCAACTGAAAAACGGCACGGTGATTTGCTACCAAACAGCGTGCGTGCAGTATTCTGCGGTCCGTCAAATTGCGGCAAAACCAATGCGCTGCTCACGCTAATAACGCACCCCAACGGGCTGAGATTCGAGAACGTTTATATCTACTCGAAATCATTGAATCAACCCAAGTACAAGTTTCTGCAACAGTTACTCGAGGGAGTAGACGACGTCGAGTACTTTCCATTTGACGAGCATGAACAAGTAGTTATGCCGGACGATGCCCTACCCAATTCGATAATCGTCTTCGATGATGTCGCGTGTGAGAAGCAGGACAACATCAGAGCTTTCTTTTGTATGGGAAGACATAAGCACGTGGATTGCTTCTATCTCTGTCAGACCTATGCTCGCATTCCCAAGCATCTCGTGCGTGATAATACCAACCTTTTGGTACTATTTAAGCAAGATGAAATGAACTTGAAGCATGTATACGACGATCATGTGAATACCGATATGACTTACGCGCAGTTCAAGGACTTGTGCTCTGCGTGTTGGAACAACGATAAATATGGATTCGTTGTAATCGACAAGGACAGTGATATAAATGAGGGTAGATATAGGAAAGGGTTTGACTGTTTCGTGAGCATAAAACAGAAATAAATGAGAAGTGGGATCAGTAACGTTTCAGTCACAGCTGCGTCAACATGCAAGGTATTCGCGAGAAAAAAGAAGTCTTGCGTCATATCGCTAAAGCCAGTGCAGCGATTCGACGTAAGCATAGAATGTTAAAGTCGGGTAGGGAGACCGCCGAACAAACTATGAGCAATGTTTTCAAACCGGTCACTATACGGCTGCAACAATTGGTGGAAGTTTCTCAAACGGTTGCTAAGCCTGTCAAAGAAGAACCGATCAAACACGAACCGATCGAACATGAGCCTCGCAGAGATGATGATGATTCCTATCAAACAGCGGATGAGGAAGCAAACGAGACTTTACAGCCGACCGATGAGATTTCCGACGAGTATCTTGAAATGTTACAAGATGAGAATAGGAAAAGTGCTCTAGATAATCTTTTCGGTGTCCGTAAACTCGCTCACGAGAAGCTAATGATAGGTGACTCACCGATAAGCTTTGAAAATGACTTTATTCGTGTAGGTGATATGCGCTTTACAAAGACCAAAGGCTTGTTTGAATTATTATTCAAAAAGATACCCGATGAGACCTACGTGAGTTCGGACGATATCCGAAATCATAAACAAATCGTATTTGCAACAAATACACATCGAAAATGGTATAAAAGTGATCAACCTGTTCGGGACGTGAACAACCCCAAGTTTACAAAATTCATTGCGCAAACGTTCACCATTCCGCTTCCACGGACGGGTCAAGGTTTGTTACCGGAGTTTATGATTGCTCGAGAAGGTAGAGGAACGGACTATGTCCACTGGGATGATCCCAATGAGCTGGTAGACCGGCTGCGTTTGCTTCTAGCTTCCCAAGCAGCTGGGAACTCGAGCCATTCCAATGAAATCGTATCAATAATCGAAGAATTACGTGAAGCTGGTATCATTTATTAATCAACACCCATTGTTTTCACCGTCATTTCCAAGATGAGCGTTGATGTGTTTGGACGGCAATTGGAGAAGAGCGCAGCCGCAGGCAGCCGTGGTCCTCCCGGTGTTGGATTTAAATTCACCGTTGACGGACATTACGATATAGACAATAAGAGACTGTGCAACGTTGCCAATTCTGTACAGCAAAATGATGCTGTTACCTTGAATCTCATGCAACGAGAAATTGTTGGTGTGAGAACCGAAATTCTTTCGATGATACATGCCTTGGACTCTCGCATAACGGATGCTCTGCGGAACCTAGGTACCGATATCGAAGCAGGTCAAGAATTGTCGACCCGCACCGCCAATATCATTTACGAGTTGGACACCAGACTAACAGTGTTGGAAAATGAACGAGAAAAAGCTAGCACTCGTGACGGAGCTGCATAAGCCAGCTCGAAAGAACTATCAACGTCGTCGTGTAGATGTTCGCGGTTTGGATGAAACCTGGCAAGCGGATCTCGTCGACATGACATCTTACGCAGGAGTAAACAGAGGCTACAAATACATGCTCACCGTCATCGATATATTCTCCAAGTACGCTTGGGTCGTGCCAATGAAGAGTAAGACGGGTAAAGACACGACAAGCGCTATGGAATCTGTACTTGTACAGGGACGTAGCCCCAAGAACTTGCACGTTGACAGAGGTGGAGAATTTTATAACTCGAATTTCGATTCTCTTATGCAACGATATAATATTAAGCTATACTCAACATTCAGTAACTTAAAGGCATCGATCTGCGAACGCTTCAATCGTACGCTGAAAAACAAAATGTGGATGCGGTTCAGTCTGCAAGGAAATTACAAGTGGATAGACATTTTATCTGACTTGGTTTCGGCTTACAACAACTCCAAGCATCGGACTATTCGAATGAAACCAAAAGACGTGACCTCTAGAAATGAAGAGACATTATTACAAAGTGTGTACCAAAAAGTTCGAGCGAGACCTGCCAAGCCGCCAAAGTTTAAAGTAGGCGACAAAGTTCGAATCAGCAAATATAAAAATGTTTTTGAGAAAGGGTATACGCCGAATTGGACAACTGAAATATTTACGATAATCCAGGTGGTAAATACTGATCCAGTAACGTACAAGCTTAAAGACTATCGAGATCAACCCATAGCAGGTGGTTTCTACGAACAGGAGCTTCTGAAGGTGAAGAACCCCGACCTACCTCGTGGAAAAAGTGCTCAAGAGACGTGGAAACAAGTTATTTGTAAAATGGTTAGGTTTCAATAATACACACAATAGTTGGATAAACAAGTCTGACTTGTAAGGTTTATTAATAAAGAAACAATGTTTCACAAGTGCGTTTATTTCATTCTACACAGTCTTATTGTAACCCCACGGAAGCGTGTCTGTCGTATCAGGAAATATGATCCTCTTGTCGTCGTTCCAGCTCAACGCCAACTTCCTTTGCATCAGCGTATGAACCTGATGATTTTTGCTTTGAATTAAATTCTGACTCTTCACCAAATTCTGATGCTTCAAGGCGCATTCCATGTAATCGTTGAAAGTTATAGTTTTTAACGTAGATCCCTTGACTCCTTTAGCTCGTTTCGTCTCCCTATTTTCACCTAAAACCTTGAAAGAATATAATTTAGCTCTCAAGCCTACAAACTCAGTCATTATCTTCCCATTATTCTCGTCTTTCATTAATCCCAATACTTTTTTGTTAACCAGCGGCATCTTGTAAACATTTTCTGGAGGATAGTCGGAAGTGTCGAATCGATCCAAATCACATTTCATAAGTTCATATATATCGGGAACGGTAAAGTGATATATAAGGCTATCCGTGTCGGTATACATCAGTTTAGCTCGGTTTCCGAATCTGTTTATTATGTAATTATAATGAAAATCATAAATATAGGTTTTAGCAAGATCCATGATCGAAAATCCTGCGTAAATAGGTTTATCGAATTTAATTTTAGTACGATTTATATCAATTATCGCCATATCTTCACCAAATGTAGTACAGCTATGAAAATTTGGCTTCGCGATAAGCGCTCTCGCACTGTATCTCCCATCCCACTTCGTAACTAGCCTCACTTCTCTATGTTTTCTAACGTTTTCCATAGTTTTTCCGAAAACGGCGTTGTTCATAAGTTTGTAAAAATTCTTTTCAAAATCATTATTAGACTTTTTCCGCAATTCAGTATTCAAGTTGATATATTCTTTAAGCCACGGCGCTTGTTTGAATTTTAATACTCGATGGATTTTCGTTAACTTCATACCCAAGCTCAAACACTGCTTCAAAACTTTATGGGTACGTTACGTTTTGGCGCCGCCGTTTTGGCGCCGCTGTTTTGGCGCCGCCGTTTTGGCGCCGGCCTGTTTGGCGCTGGGACGTTTTGGCGCTGGGACGTTTTGGCGCCGGACGTTTTGGCGCCGGACGTTTTGACGCTGGACGTTTTGGCGCCGGACGTTTTGGCGCCGGACGTTTTGGCGCTGGACGTTTTGGCGCCGGACGTTTTGGCGCCGGACGTTTTGGCGCCGGACGTTTTGGCGCTGGACGTTTTGGCGCCGGACGTTTTGACGCCAGGACGTTTTATCGCAAAACGTTTAAGCTCACAGATATTTTGAATCGAATTTGCGATTTTTAAAATATATTTCCACTGCTCATTATTACCCAGAACACGCTAAAATACTGCAAGCTCAGGAGTAAGTTCACTATACCTGAACTACCTAGACTACTGCGGGGGGCTCCTGCCAAGACAGCTACAACAAAACATCTTGTTTCTGCAACATCATGCAGGATTTATACCAATTATAATGTCTCCATGCCACATGCCAAACACCGTAAGAAGTAACAACAAGCAATCAAAATCAATTGCCCTAAAACTAAGGATGAATTAGAGAGGAAAATCAGATGGAAAAATAATTATGAAATGAAGTATGGGATTGAAAGTATTACATGTACAGTTGAAATGAGGTTTATAATTTGATTCAAATAACACATAGGTATCAGAAAAGTAACAAAGGATAGTATGATGCTCAAAAGCGTTACAAAAAACTAAAATTCAATAGTAGCATAATTACATCATTCACAATTCAGAACAGAAATATGAAATAACTAACAATAAACTAATAAAAAATAAACGAAAAAATGGTGTAAGCATTAGGAAAAGCTACAATGAATTAGAGAAGAAAATCAGATGGCAAAATAATTATGAAATGAAGTATAGGATTCAAAGTATTACATGTACAGTTGAAATGAGGTTTATAATTTGATTCAAATAACACATAGGTATCAGAAAAGTAACAAAGGATAGTATGATGCTCAAAAGCGTTACAAAAAACTAAAATTCAATAGTAGCATAATTACATCATACACAATTCAGAACAGAAATATGAAATAACTAACAATAAACTAAAAAAAAAAATAAACGAAAAAATGGTGTAAGCATTAGAAAAAGCTACAACGAAATCTAAATAATGGACAGTTCCGAACATAGGGTAACAGGGGGTAAAACAGGCACCGAATAAAAAATATAAAAATTTCTACGGAAATGATTTTCTGGAATGCAGCGACGTATTTTCGACTAATAATGACACAACAAAAGAATGACAAAAAAAGATTCGTTCATAATCGCACAATTCTATCGGCTTGATTGCCGTGGTCACCACCTTATGAGGAAAAGTTATTAGAATAAAATCGAAAGGCAAGCATTGAAGGATGAAATCAAATTATATCAAGTCTTGAGTTTCATTTTTGAAGGTGGTAACAACGGCAATCAAGCCGATAGAATTGCACGATAATTTTTTTTTTGATTTCGCGCCTGTTTTGCCCCTATTACCCTATTTCGAGAAACTTTAAAAAAAGGAAATCCATTAATTGAGCAAAAAGTTTTGTGCGATGCCCGTTAAATACTCGATCGTGGTTCGGGTAGCAAATCGGCGCACAATTTCAGCGATTCTCGCATCCGCGTCCTGGTATTTACGCCTTTTATAGGGGGGTGGTATTCCCCTTAAGAATTCGGCATAATGCGCGTCCCTAATTTTTTGAACATTTCTGAGTCCGTCTATAAATTTCCATATTGACGGATGTTCTACATCTAATTCTCGTTGCAGCGTTCGATGCGCTGCTTCCGCAATATTATTTGTCCTGTTTTGCCCCAACAAAACTCTGTTATATACGGACCAAATTTTGGGCGCAAATAAGGGATCCGAGCGTGTTCCATTTCGTTGTAAGCGGCCTATATAATTATCCTGTTCAACAGTATTAACATGCATGAAGGCCATATTATAAACAATTATACGTGCATTATATTAAGACAAGCCCAAGCGAGAACAAACAGAGAAAGGAAATGATGAAACCATGAATGAAAGTTAAACAAATATTCCAATGAATCACTCTGAACTTATATTTCCGCAAATTTGAGTAGCATCTAGTTAGGTAGAACTAAATTTTATGAAGAGAATAAACCTCTGTAAAGCTACCAAGATCACATATACCGGTGGCACCGATTCAGAATTATACTAAATATAATATAGTATTCATACCTCGAACCACTCCAAAATTCTTTGCAAAGTGACAGGAAGTTTATCGTACAACCGCATTACTGCTTGCGATAGGGTCTCGATGGGCACAAATGCAAGAGCGACGATCATTCGCGCTTTCAGCGCATATTCAGGGTCGTTCATATATTGAGCCAGCAGATGCTCCTTGCCTAGCTTTCTTTTAATATTTTGGGCTAAATGAAATAAACAGCCCCGGATTTCCGCCTCGGGAAATTGCTCAGCAATACTGTTTAATATTGCCATTTCGTAATCCGAATGGATAGATTCCGGTTTGAAATCTGGCCAAACGGATTTTATCATGGCAAAAAGCCTGCAGTACGTTTCCTGCCTCTTATCCACAAGCAGGGCATATAAGATGGGGAAGACATACCCGTCTCGCTCCGCAAGAATTGCAAATATTTGTTTAAATAATGGTGGAGCTAATTTGAAGGTTCCATCCATATATATATTTTTCATGAACGAACTCCATTCTTGCGCATCCTCTCGTCCAAATAGGAGAATACGGTCTTCGGCTTTTCCCGTATCGCCCAGAAGAAATAATATTGTTTCCTGCTCCGTAACAACATAATGTTTATATTCATCCGGAATTTCCAGAGATGATAAATCTCGTGGTGATGGCGGTATAGCTCGACCGGTGTTACGCTTGCGTTGGATGACTTTACGTCGAGCATCCCTATTAGCGAGTTGTCCTTGAACTGCTGCCGAGGTACCCGCCATAACGTTGGCCATGATTTGAGCAGGCGTTTCCACTGTCTCCACCGCCCTACGTTTCATGTCATTTGTGACGATTTGCGCCGCAATTAAGCCAGGATCACTTCCGTGTGTATGTTCATTGAACCGCGATAGTACCTTGAATGATAATGATGTCATGGTTTCACCGTCTCGATATTCCGCAGGTGCGTGGGTGTGTGTGGGTATGAGTGGGTGGCATAAGTGGGGTGGCCTAACCTATTCTAACCCTTGGGGAGCCACAGCCACCGTCTGGATATTCCCCAGGTGTGTAGGTGTGTGTGGGTATATCTAACCTAACCAAACCTAACCTAACCCGACCTAACCTATTCTAACCCCAAGCTTTTGAGAGCCACAGCCACCGTCTGGATATTCCCCAGGTGTGTGGGTGTGTGTGGCTATATCTAACCTAACCAAATCTAACCTAACCCGACCTAACCTATTCTAACCCCAAGCTTTTGAGAGCCGCAGCCACCGTCTGGATATTCCCCAGGTGTGTGGGTGTGCGTGGCTATATCTAACCTAACCAAATCTAACCTAACCCGACCTAACCTATTCTAACCCCAAGCTTTTGGGAGCCACAGCCACCGTCTGGATATTCCCCAGGTGTGTGGGTGTGTGTAGGTATGAGTGGGTGGCATTAGTGGGGTGGCCTAACCTATTCTAACCCTTGGGGAGCCACAGCAACCGTCTGGATATTCCCCAGGTGTGTGGGTGTGTGTGGGTATGAGTGGGTGGCATCAGTGGGGTGGCCTAACCTATTCTAACCTTCAGGAAGCCACAGCCACTGCCTGAGTATTTTGCAGATGTGTAGGTATGTGCAGGTATGTTTGGATGGCATCACTCGGATAGCTTAACCTATTCTAACCGTTTCACCGGTTATATTCAATTATACAAACGATGCATTCGAGTATATGCCGGTATGTAGGTTATAGTTGCGTGTACAGTGGTACATTTGAGTAGATATCGATATATACTCGAATGTACCTCACATACCGGTATATGGCTCAAAATCACCAAGGTGGTAAATTCGTGTCCCAGTGATTTAAATCATTGAATCTATTCATTCTAATTAAAATAATGTACTAAAAATTATTCACATCAACTCGTTTAAGCAATACATCAAAAAGATTTTTTTAAATTTATTCATTGAATACATTTTTTTTCATGAAATACCCCCGAAAAATCATTCCGGGAACGCGTCCCCAAGTACCAATCCGCCGATAACAACAGCTAAAAATCCTAATAAATAATTTTTTGATTACCTCAAAGGTACTTGTTAACTTAGTTCATTTTAGTATAAAATGATATTTATAAGTTTCTTAATCTATACAATATTATTTTTTCTGAAAATTTAATTCAAAGTTTGTCCCACAATTTGTGCGTCATTCCGGGAACGCATGGTGTTTTTTTAAATATCAATTTTCAGAGAAACGCGACTGATAGCGCTACCGGGTAATTATATAAAACACTCAAGTTCAAACGGATCACCCGTGTGTTTTTTATTGAAATGTGAAAATTTCAGAAGGTAAGCACAGGTTTGTTCGAAAATTTGGCACCGTACATCAATTCAGCGTCATTCCGGGAACGTCAATAATTGTAAGAAAAAAATAAGTAAATGACTTTTGATAGAATATTTCTTAAAGACTAATGTAACCTTTTTTTATATTACCCTCCAAAAATCTCGTTTCAGTGGTAAATATTTATTTAATACGGATTTTTATGTAGAAATGTCATTCCGGGAACGGTCATTCCGGGAACGTTCCCGGACATGACGTGCGTTCCCGGAATGATGATTATGTTCCTGGAATGATGATTATATCGTTTTTTATAGTTTCACGTATGTAAAAGCATTATTTTCAAACATTTATTTTGCTTTCAGTCTAATTTTATAAAAATAATGGAGAATGAGACAATTTCTCAAAAAAATCAAAACAAGCTGATGAAGATAATCTACGTTATAAACGTTATATGATAAATTACTAATACTAAATTAAGTGTGTGTAATTATGTAAAAAAAAAGTTTTTTTTTCAAAGTTTTTTTTCAAAGTTTTTTTTTTTCAAAAAACTTAAAAATTACCGAGTAATTGACATGTTTATCATTTTTAACTATTGCGGACATATCTTAGCAACATATCTAGTATATCAAACGAATCATTTTCCGTATTTATTTAAAAGTAATTACAACTTTTTTAAGCGTTCCCGAAATGACGATACCTCACGAATCGTTTTTCGTTGAAACAATTTTATTCATGTAATTATTAATTTCCAGCTTGCCCCGCTCGGATATCAATTCTAGATAAGTTAATCAATGATTAGGACTGGTTTGCAGAAAAAAAATATGAAAAAATTTATTAAGAAATTTGAAACATGGAATTTACCACCTTGGTGATTTTGAGCCATATGCTCGAATATACCCCATATGTACTCAAATATACCCTATATGCCGATATATACTTTATATATGCTCGAATATACCCCATATGTACTCAAATATACTATATATGCCGATATATACCCTATATATACTCGAATTCACCCCGTATGTACTCGAATATACCCTATATGCCGATATATACTTTATATATGCTCGAATATACCCCATATGTACTCAAATATACTATATATGCCGATATATACCCTATATATACTCGAATTCACCCCATATGTACTCGAATATACCCTATATGCCGATATATACTTTATATATGCTCGAATATACCCCATATGTACTCAAATATACTATATATGCCGATATATACCCTATATATACTCGAATTCACCCCATATGTACTCGAATATACCCTATATGCCGATATATACTTTATATATTCTCGAATATACCCCATATGTACTCGAATATACCCTATATGCCGATATATACCCTATATATACTCGAATATACTTCATATCAATCAATCAATCAATCAATCAATCATATATAATCAAATATATCCTATATGCCGATATATACCCTATATATACTCGAATTCACCCCATATGTACTCGAATATACCCTATATGCCGATATATACTTTATATATGCTCGAATATACCCCATATGTACTCAAATATACTATATATGCCGATATATACCCTATATATACTCGAATTCACCCCATATGTACTCGAATATACCCTATATGCCGATATATACTTTATATATTCTCGAATATACCCCATATGTACTCGAATATACCCTATATGCCGATATATACCCTATATATACTCGAATATACTTCATATCAATCAATCAATCAATCAATCAATCATATATAATCAAATATATCCTATATGCCGATATATACCCTATATATACTCGAATTCACCCCATATGTACTCGAATATACCCTATATGCCGATATATACTTTATATATGCTCGAATATACCCCATATGTACTCAAATATACTATATATGCCGATATATACCCTATATATACTCGAATTCACCCCATATGTACTCGAATATACCCTATATGCCGATATATACTTTATATATGCTCGAATATACCCCATATATACTCGAATATACCCTATATGCCGATATATACTAGAATGTACTCTATATACCGTTTATATCCGAATGTACTCTATTACCAATTTACACCTAAATATTCACATTTGTAATTTGTAATTTCCATGTAATTAATTACAAATTGTAATTAATGCTGCTCAACTGGCTGCTGGCCTGAATAGTATATATATACATACCTGATTAGAACGCACGCATGTGTGAAGCCGCGCTTTGCATCCATCCATTTTTCGGCTGCACCGCCAAAACTTTTTTCCACCACATTTACTTTCTTTATCAAAAATATATGCGTAGCCGTTCTCTACGTATTTTATATTTCCACGAATAGAGACCAATTCGGCCTCCATCGTAAATAGTTGGATTACGATCCTTCGTTATCAACTGCAGCCGCAAGACTGACAATGTGATTGATTCAATCGAAAGATTACAGCAATATACGCATTAAGGTATTTGTGTTTTAATCAGGCGCGGATACTGGATTTCGTTTAGGGGGGTGCAATTTTCATGTGATCTTACCTATCTTTCAGAAAATTCATTGTGAGCACGAAATTTGATAGATTTTAAATTTGTTATAAAATGAAAATTTTGACATTGGTCAAAATAAAGTGCTTCGGATGTGAGTTGGGAGGTGGCAATTACACCCATTTCCCCTCCCCTGTATCCGCGCCTGGTTTTAATTGAAGCCATATAAGCCGTATCCTTTAAATGTAAACATCAACAAACGTCCAGTATCAGATGCTTATGATAACAATCCCATTTTTATGATAGCAATAAGTAGACTTAGTGTTGGGCACACTTGTTGCAAATATATATATATATGTATATATATATATATATATATAATACTTTCTGTGTAATTTGAAATTCTTATTCATAGCAATAGGTACTAATAACGCCATAGGATATGGTGACACCATCAAATACGTTTGTAAACGAAACGAATATTTTTAAAAATATGCCGATATAGGTAATTAATGAAGCAAAATAAAACAAAAGCATTTTGCTACTGGCGAAGAGGCATCTGTTCGCTACGATTGAAAGACTTCGGGTTTTGCAGGGATTTTCGTGTTGCTGATGACTGCCGTTTTGGCGGCGGTAGCAATTTCTTTTTCCAACGACCACCCTGGTGTACTTATGATTAGCATTCCGGTCATGAATTCAAGAAACTTACAGACAAAAATTTGCAGGCATAAATAGTATATTGTGTACCAAGGGCGTAAAGTGGGCTTTTTTAGACCGAGTGTGGAGTTTGCAGTACGAGTCGGAGGTGAGCTAGCACGAGTCGAAGACGAGTGCGTTTGCGAGCCGAAGACGAGTACTGCAACCACACAAGGTCAAAAAGCCCACGTAGCCCTTGGTGCACACGATATTTTTTGTAACAGCACGATTTTCGCGTTTTTTTTTTCGTTGTTGGAAATTTTATTGAAAATATTGAAAAATAATATAGCGGGCGTTTTCAGATTTTATTTGCCCGCTTATGCAGTTTAGCGGGCAAATAAGGTTTTTTATTTGCCCGCTTATGTGGTTTAGCGGGCAAATAAAACCTTATTTGCCCGCTGATGCGGTTTAGCGGGCAAATAAAACCTTATTTGCCCGCTACTAGAGCAGCGGGCAAAAAAAGGTCACCTTAGGCCCGCTTAATAGGTCAAAAAAACGTGAAAATCGTGCATGTGTTACAAAAAATGATTATTCGTGATGTTGGAGACAACCCCAAGCGGATCTAATTTTTTTTCGGAAAATTGTGGGTATTTAACAGCCTAATTATCAGAGTCAATATATTTCGGGACCGAATTGTGACGTTCAAAAGTCTAGCGCCCTCACCGCGGCGCCAAAACGTCCGGCGCCAAAACGTCCGGCGCCAAAACGTCCCAGCGCCAAAACGTCCAGCGCCAAAACGTCCCAGCGCCAAAATGTCCAGCGCCAAAACGTCCCGGCGCCAAAATGACTGGCGCCAAAACGGTGGCGCCAAAACGGTGGCGCCAAAACGGCGGCGCCAAAACGTCCTGCTCCCAAACTTTATAGTGTATGACGTATTGCTGTTTTGAGAAAAGGGTAGTTGTTAATTTAGATTTATTACATTTTGAAAGAGGTGGGATGTAATGCTCTGGACACAACGGTAAGTCTTTGTGAGCGTCCTGAAGTTCTCGCGGATAGTCCAAATCTACCTCGAGTATGTAACCTATGGAGGATTCGTCCGAGACATTTAAAACATCAAATTGTTCGAAATTCGATAACCACTCGAAGGAACTATACGGTAGGAAATGACTCATAACTGCACCATACAGATTATTAACATCGAAATACATGAGGTATGATTCGTCTTGATTCGGATCGAATGCTGCCCCCATATATCTGTTGTTGGCTTTAGCGTATCTGTTCGAGCATTGAGCTACACCGCCGCGAATGCCTTTTTCTATAAACATCAACATATCAACGTCGATAAGCAGCTCGAGCTCCACACTCGTGCACTTGAGCATCGCGTCAAACGAGAGGCCCGGCGCCGTATAATAGTGTAGCGGATCTAAACTATACGTGGACCAACAATTACGTCTGAAATTTTGAAAAATATCTGCTAAAAGAAGCACGTCCGTTTGTAAATACAAGTCTGAGTATTGACCCAAAGTCTCGATATGAAAAGTTTGCCAAACATTACAAGCGTGTAGATAATCATCCCCCGAAACACCTACATCATTTAATTTTGAATAAAATTCTTCTTTGGAAGGTAATTTTGTTTCCTCCAGTCTATCCCAACTGTTTACATATTCGTAGGGGAAAACACCCTTCCTCGTCAGTAGTTGAAATTCCTCGACGCTCGTACAATGCTTACGCGTGATTAATTTTTGCTCGTCATCTAGATAAGACGCTAATTTTTCTAGACTGCTCGGCATGAATCTGAACGAATCGATAAATCTGAATTTTGTAGACGTTCCCTTCACACTTTTTGTAAAGGATATATATCTATCCTTGTTGACCGGTAAGAGACTGATTGAACCTTCAAAAGCTACTGCCAAAGTTTTGATCAAGAAGTGTGAGTCATAACCTGATAAATTATGAAAGACCACCGGAATGATGTGTGAATCTTTATAATTTAAATTGCAACCTTGATGCGCTGCGCCGCGATATTTTCCTGTAAAATGACAATGATCTCGATGCTTCGAGTCCTGAGGTGTAAAGGGTTTTTCACAAATATGACAAATCTTAGCTGAATAAAATTCTTGTTTCTGATCGTGACTCAAGGATTCCATAGGTACGACACACTTGAAATAAGGTTCCAAAGCTTGAGCCAATCGCTGCAGCTCGTTTACGA
Source organism: Rhogogaster chlorosoma (assembly GCA_944452935.1). Taxonomy (NCBI): domain Eukaryota; kingdom Metazoa; phylum Arthropoda; class Insecta; order Hymenoptera; family Tenthredinidae; genus Rhogogaster; species Rhogogaster chlorosoma. Next base: position 6,107,735 of record OX101799.1, read on the forward strand.
ACCATTCTATGCAATCCTTTCCACGGTTCATTCTAAACTTGGAAATCGAATCGTTGAAGGTACAGTGTAAATAGTAGGCGATACTATGCGGGACATGTTTTTCGTACACCCTTCTATTCTCGGACTCGGATGTGTCATCAACTGATTGTAAGAGACATTCGAGATCAGCGTAAATACAAAATGGAACATTCTCTTTGTGTTTAAAGTTTTTGAATTTCAAAATTCTATCCTTTTCGTCGGGTAATATTACTTTACATTTATTCAGATTCGTACAATCAATTCTGTGTCTCGTTAAACAATTTTCAGTTTGAAAATGACTCAAACATCTATCACATAACCAGGTATGACCTTTATGTTTCGAAATTTGTGAACTCAACAGACGAGATAAATTTTTAATCCATGCAAAGTGACATATTGTATTGTTATCGTCATCTATTTGAATGTTCGTTTCTAACATGAGGAGATGTACGGTAGGCTTATCAGATTTCGCTCGACTCAAATGAACCGGTACTATTTCATGTTCATCTATACCGTACACATTAATCGCTAAACCATTCAATTTTTCAAATTTTGAAACTTCGTTGAGACTCATGGGAAAATTCAAACCATCATACCTGAGTACTGAGCTGAAATGCGGATAAGAACTCGTTCTATTCACATTCATACCTGCTGGAAAAAGAGCTGCTGTGATTGACCAGAGAAAACAATACGGGTCGTCGTTCGCAATATTCACCACTGCCTTCTTATCTTGTATATGCTTCGGTAACTGTATGTAAGTGGATATACCTCCCCGTAGTGGTACATATTTGTTGATATTCACAGCCATATTTATAATTTCAATTAACGACCAGCCCGAGTCCTTTTCCTGGAAATCTTCAATCTTGACCAGTAATTTTGCTGTCACATTCTCTTCAAACCATTCGTCAATGTTCATCGCTGGTAAAATAGCTTCATTTTTGGTATTAAAAAATTTCATTTCTTCGATAATTTCACCGCCTTTTACAGTACCGAATTTGCACGACAATACCACATTCACTTTCAAGTTTCCATCTTTCCGGAGCACATTCTTCAATCTAACGATGACTAGTTTTTTAGAGTCATTCAAAAAATGTTTCACATCTTTATGTTGTAGATTAGCTATAATTCCAGTTCTTATTCTTCCTTTGAAAGCTGACTCTAAGTCTTCCCACTTGACTCTGTCACTTCTCCGTGGTCTCCTTACACCCTCCCCCTTTTTTCAACATTGCTCGAACCGCGCCTTCAATGATTTCAGGATTCCTATGGTTGTTAAAATTCTTGTTTTTTCTCCCACCGTTGAAGCGGTTCTTCGTAAGATTTTATTCAAAAGCCTGATGTTTTGAGTTCCGAATCTAATCCACTTCTGTGTTTCCGTAACCGATGATTTCTCTTTCAGAATTTCATAAGCATTTTGCATAATGCTGATAAGCTTAAGACATTTGACCGAGTCCATTTTTATAGTTACTAACAACAATTGTACACTGCAAAAGTTTAGGTGTGAATGGTTCGTAAATACTGACGGAGGATCATTTTATAGACCAACCCTCGCTGTCGAATTCTGAGAATTATGTAATTCGATACCTATATGTCGTTTACGTGAGAAACCTTTTAACCTAATTTTCTAAAAATCAAGATGTACAGCTAGTAAAGTGATAACGGAAACAAACGATAAAATGTATTCTTCTGAATAACTTGTATTTCCGCAAATGATAAGTTTGTCATTTGAAAGTTTTCACAAAAGAAATTCTAGAATATTCGACACTTGGCTCATGATTCAACTATCATGGAAGTTTCCAGCGCCTTTTCGCTATCGTATTAGTTACATCGATAAGTATGAAAGTTTTGCGCTATGATATTTAGTTACAAGTCTCGTGACCGGGATCAGAACCGTTCTCGAAATTGCACGTGTCTCTCTCTCATGGCGTCTTGTTTTTGATTTTAACTCTAAACATGAGTGGTATATAGAGGGTCTGATCCATGCATCAGCACGTCAGTCTTACAATTACGCTACGCTGAGAAAGCTCATCGACCTTACAATCATTACCATTACCAGTGATCCAGTTAAAATTTCTTCAGGTGAGTGTACTGTGATTAATAAGTTGGTATACAACCAATTTAATTTCAAGTTTGATGGATTATACGTTGATTTTTTCTGTGAATCTTCTAAAATTTTCATGATAGTTTCAAGTCAGTTTAACCCTTCTTGTGTAACGGTAACGTCAGATCACTCGTGTCCGATGCTTAAAAAGTGTTTTAAAAAATCTCAAAAAATTCTAGAATAAAAAATAATTCACTATACCGCCGATTTTTTTATTCTGTACAATTCAATAAACGTGTCGGATGCACGAGGCTCCTCGCTTAAAGGTTAACGTAGGTTGAGAAATTTATGTTGACCTGTCATTAATTCTTTCAGAAATGGCTGAGCGTTTCGAATTCGTGATCCGAATCCCGAGAGAATGGTCGGAAGGAAACCCGGATATCGAAGAACTAATGGAATCTGTACTAACAGCCGTCAGAATCGCAGAGGCTCAATCACCGGGATATTTACTCGTCATGGAATACCGGGGCGTCATGGCAAGATTAGAACAAGACAGTCGCGGCTGGTTTTTTGAGAAACTCTGATGAATTTATAAAAAAAAAACGTACATCAAATAATAATAACAGTTATATACATTGAATACGCAAATAAAAAATGAAAAATAAAAGTTTTATAAAATACTGAATATGTCCGTTAAAAAAATTAAATTTACATAATATATTGAGCTTGTGTATCAAAAAAATAAAAAAACTTATATTGAATGTGTATGACAAAAGAAAAATATGTACGTCAAAAAAAAAAATGCAAAAATTATATATATTAACAATTACACCTTCAATTTTATCCTAACTTATTGTATACCTCTATTTCAACCAAAATCCTATACCTTAACATATCTATAAATAATTTAATACTTTTGAATAAGTTTATTAGTCTTCATATAAATGTATGATTATTATTATTATATCTTTTGAGATGGTGCTCAACTTACTCTTCAAATAATCAACACATAGTTTTCCAATAATTTCTTTTATTAAATCATATTCACATGATGAAGCTTACAAACATATATTGATAAGTGTACATACATTGGTACGTGAAACTTACATCAAGATTCACAAATAATCAGCTTATTTACTAGTGAATTTAATGATACTGAGAATAATGTAATTAAAGATTTACACACAGTTGAACTCAATTTGGTTGTACTGGCCTCCTAGATAGCGCATCTGTAATCGATTCTCATCAGCAGCCTGCTCCATTTTTTGGAAAAGATCACCATCGTCGTTCAGGACTCTTGCCATGCGAGCCGGTAGAAATATTGAAAAGGTATCTTCTACATCAGCTGTTATCCTATCACCAAATTTGGTTTTCACTTTCCGCAAACCAGTGATTTGATAGTCTTTGAATACTTCCAAGTCGCTCATCTTCTTATTCGGTAGATATTCCTCCAGTCGAGCAATCTTGTTGATTTTCGTGAGGTCCATTATATTGAATCTTTTTTTAACGTTAGAGCTTTTACGTTAATTTTTCTTCCAGTGATTTACTTCGGTCTAAGTGTATGTTTTCGAGCTTTTTCGTGATACGATTCAGACGTGATCTGGTTTCAATTAAATGCTTCACTTCGTCAATGTTCTTCAGTAATAACTCAATTCGTATTCGCAATGCACGTCGAGAGATCCGGTTCATTTAAGGAACACTTGTGGATTGATGTTCAACCCTACATTTTCCGCTCTTTTATAGCTGACAACCCCTCCACTAATTTCCAGAGTTGGAGGTTGTTCCAAGAACTATTTTTCTGAGAATCGTGAGGCTAATCATATTTTTGCATTCCAAAGTAATTTGGTCTGATTGAATGCAGTTCTCACAGGGTGTCGGATGGTTCTAGAAATTCCGAGAATCGTTATGGAGGATATTCCACGAATCAATAGTTATCAAAGAATAGACTTGCATCTGCATGTTCTTCGTACAGGGATATCAAATTCTCACATGGTGCTGAATAATTCCAGGTCTACCCGAAGCTTCCAGAAGAGGTTCCGAGCCTATAAGTGTGTTTGACATTGTGGGCAATCTCTGATCATAGGAGTAGGTCCATCAAATTGGTCACCCTGCGATTCATAATGTATCCGACATCTCCGACAGCCTGCGATGTCTTTGTCCTTCTTCATAGCCTCGGATAGCTTGTCCCACACCTCATCGATGACGTTCGACCCGTAAATGAGAATAAAATCTTTAGGCAGATAGGCGATGTCTTCCGGCTTCATTTGTTTCCAATCTCGTATTTGAATGGCTGTGTATAATGCTCTAAAGAGGGATGGTTTACACTCCTTTAAATACCAAGTTTTCAAACGCTGCACGATTTCAAAGGCGCACTGATATCTTGAGAGGTTCCCGTGACAGTCCCCATGCCAATGCATCACTTCGTAGTCTACGAGCCATCGAAGACTTGGACATCCCAATTCTTCTAAATCGATCACATGCTTCGATTCGTCGTTGATGATTTTTTCGATCCAATTTTTCTTCTCCTTTCCCTTGACGTAGATATAACTTGCATGCTCGACAACTTTTTGCACAACTTCCTGCACCTTATCGTAAGACATATTGCCAGCATTCCATGGTATTCCATGATGATTCCGCGTCAACCAAGCATTGACAGCTCTGCATTTAACAGATAATATTTTCCAAGCACATGGTGGCTTGAAAAGAATGCGTGCTAGACCTTGCAAGCCTGTTTCATCTGTTTGAATGGTAATTGCACCGAGTTCTTTTAACACGAATTCGTTAATGGGGTGTTCAAAGCCTTGCACATCTAATATCATCTCCATTGTAACGATTTATTTTCCGGGATGTAATTTTCAGAAATTCTCAAAGTTGACTAATTTTAACAAACGTTCAAGACTCATTCGAGAGAATGTGATTCTCCAGCGCGAATTCTCAGCTTTTATAATCGTTCACCCCTCTACTGGTCTTGAGGGTTGTATCTCTAATATGAGGTTCATTCGATATAATAGATACTTCCAGAATCTTACAGAGTGCTGCGCATGAAAGGACATTCCAGGAACTGTTTGTTTTCCAAGAACCATAAGTTATCGAGAAATCTGCCTGCACGAATCGCAGGGGTATCAAATAACAAATTTCTCAAATCACAAAGGGTGCCGATTCTAAGAAATGTTTGTCCGGAAAATTCCAAGAAATGTTTGTCCGAAAAATTCCAAGAAATGTTTGTCCGAAAAATTCCAAGAAATGTTTATCCGGAAAATTCCAAGAAGACAGGGAACCGTTAATCGCTAGGGTATTCGAGTGACGTCATCATCGAAAGTTCTGGAGGTCCGAGCGTGACGTCATCATCGAAGGTTCGAGAGTCTAACGTCGTATCAAGGGTGTGTGACGTCATATTAAGGGTGTGTGCCGTCATATTAAGGGTGTGTGCCGTCAAATTAAGGGAGTGTGACGTCATTTCGAGGGTGTGTGCCGTCAAATTAAGGGTTTGTGTCGTGATATTAAGGGTGTGTGCCGTCAACTCAAGGGTGTGTGACGCCATTTTGAGTCGAGGCGGGTGACGTCATCGCCAGGGGTCCGCGGACTCCCCCCACCTCACACGGACACGGACGGCGCGCGCATGTGTGTGTGCGTGTACGTGTGCACTAACACGCGTTGATCCAGAACCCGCCTTGTTTATCTACTCATATGTACCGGTAGCCCGTATCGTGCGAATAAGGTTTTGAAAACTTCAATCAATTTGTAAGCTTTCGTGTTATTTTTGAAGTTTATTGCCTCTGGCCACTTCGAGTGCGCATCAATCACCACTAGGTACATATCTCCGTACAGCGGACCTAGGAAATCACAATGCAGGCGATGCCATACGCGGTCAGGCCAAGGCCATGTGGTCAATGGAGTTTTTTGTGGCTTTTTCTGTTCTACTAAACAGGTTGTACAATTATTTACGAAATTTTCTATATCTTTATCGATTCCAGGCCACCAAACGTATGATCGTGCCAGCATCTTGATTTTTACAATGCCCATGTGCGATGCGTGCAGTTCCTTCATTACGCGCGGTTGCATTGATTCTGGTATTACCGCACGTAATCCCCAAAATAAGCATCCCTTATCAACACTTAATTCTAGTCGTTTAGAGTACAGTCGGACCTCGTTATAAGACTACGCGTTATAAGACTCTTCCCCTCAATTTGTTAAAACTCGCTCGGAACGCTTCCCCCACCAACAACTCAATGAAAATTTTGCGCCGAAACCTCGCTATAAGACTAACGAACAGTACGACTAAAATCGAGATACAATGTACATATTGTACATAAATACAACGCAAAACGGCGATAGTCTTATTAGTCCAGGCAAATTAGACCAAAAACAGGCAAATAGAAGAAATAATTTATAAAGTTTTGAAATTTGGGGTACGAGCTCGTGATACAAGCAGAATCAAATATCCGAAGAGTTCCCACCTTCCCGGTGGGTGCATCATCCCCTAAATTGAGAAAAACCACTCCCAACAGATACTTTTTTTTTGTTTTTTCAATTTTTCCAACGAACCGTCGCTCGAACGGGAAAAAAGTATAGGGGTCAAAATGCTTGTCATAAAATTTTACATAAAAAATGTTCCATTGACTTTTTAGCTAATTCCCACTTACCTTTCACAATCAGCGTTTGAAGTGGGGGGTAGTTTACAGCGCGCAGTCAAAAATTGGCTTAAACTGTTTTTTAACAGCAAATATCACGAAAACGGTTTGTTTGGCGAAAAAAATTAATACGGACGAACTTGTAGCGTGGAATCTCCTCTTCAAAATGTATATTTTTCGATTTTTTTTACAATAAACTTGAGGTGTTTTTTCTCTTGTTGTTTGCGAAAATATATTTGCTGTTATAATCTATTTTTTATTTTTTCTACAATTTTGTGATTTTTATGTATTACAAGATACTTTTCACGAATTTCTGTCATTATCTTCTTCGAACATCAGAACTCAATATTACTGTAAGAAAAAAACACTTTTATAAGTTTATTCAACGCAATCAATTCATTTTATTGAAATAGCGAATAAATTTGAAAATTCCATTACAACCAATTCTTCTTAGGCATAAGAATAAGATTCCACGCTTCAAGAGCGTGGAATCTCCTCTTCAAAATGTATATTTTTCGATTTTTTTACAATAAACTTGAGGTGTTTTTTCTCTTGTTGTTTTGCGAACATATATTTGCTATTATAATCTATTTTTAATTTTTTCGACAATTTCGTGAATTTTATGTATTACAATGTACTTTTCATATATTTCTGTATACTTTATTCTAGATCCTCGACTCTCGAGCATTTATATTAGTTGTGAAGCAACACTGTGCCATGTAGTACGTTCAGAATTTTAACTGAAAAGGCTAGGAAAAGAAAACCGAAAAATAATTGTATTGCGATAAAGTGTTACGATAACGTGTGTGCTGCATTGCGCATTTGAGGTTGATGTGTTTTTATGGAGATGGATTACACAGAGGATTGTTTAATATGCGAAGAGACGCTAAAAAACGGTGAAACTGTGCGGGTAGAAAAAGGCCTTGACAATTTAATAGCGGTTAGCAAGACTCGGAAAGACGATAAACATAAGCAGATCGAAAATGTTACAGCTATAACTGTGCATAAAGTTTGCAGGCGCGAATATATAAAAGAAAGGAATATTCTTATTTTTTTGGAGAAGGGCGCGGGTAGTAGCAAAAGTGGTAAGCAGTCAAGGTCGCTCGGGATATTCGATTTTAAAAATGATTGTTTGTTTTGTGCCGAGAAATGTGACGTTTCAGCGGAAAAAAAAAAAAATATCCACAAACGCGTTCCGATGTATGAAATTCGTGCACTCACGGTGAAGGATAGAATTCTACAGAGATGCGCGAATAGAAATGATGAGTGGAGTGAAGCTGTGTCTGGACGTGTCAATAGCGTTATGTGTTTGGTCGCAGCAGAAGGACGTTATCACAATTCATGCTATGTAAAATTCTTATCAAACGAGCCAACAGATCGAAAACGCGGGCGTCCGCAAGATGAAGATTTTGCTTCAGCATTTAATAATCTTTGCGATTTCATAGACAATTCCGAAGAATGTCAATTCACATTAACGGATTTGATGAGAAAAATTGAAGAAAGCTTATCAGAGGGCTCTTCGATCACTCTCAAAACTCTTCAAAATAAGTTAATGGAGATATACGGGGATAGCGTTGTATTTGCGACGATGCGAAAAAAGCCAACGGTCGTTTGTTTCCGAGGTTCTGGTTTGAAACTCATTAACACGTGGTACACGGAAAGGGCGAATGATGAGAAAGATGAACGTATGAGAATTGTTGAAGCAGCGGCAACGATAATTCGTGAGGATATTCGTACAACAATATATAATACAACCGAGTATCCGGATATAACGAATTTTACAGACGGAGCAGAGGACATGGTTCCGCAGAGTTTGAGCACATTTTTAAGTACGATTATAACGAAAAATAAAAAAGGTACCAAAGGAATCGAGAAAAAATGCACTGCCATCGCTCACTCAATAATATTTGCAACAAGACCTCGTTCATTCACATCGCCCATTTTACTTGGTCTCGCCGTGTACCTTTTTAGTAAAGTTGCCTCAAAATCCATCATCCAAGCAATCGCCAATTTAGGTTTCTGTTCAAGCCATAGTGAAGTTTCCAAGTTTGAGTCCTCTGCCGTTCGATCTTGGGATCCAGATATTGACAAACGTTCTTTTTCTCAATTTGTCTTTGACAACGCTGATTTTAATATAAACACGATGACTGGTAAAGGAACATTTCATTCAATGGGTGGAATACAGTGTGTTACACCATACGATGCTGTAAATATAAAAAACGTAACCAAACTATCATCAGTTTCCTCTTCCACCGAAATCGCTCAAAGCAGACAAATAAAGATGCAACATTTCCTGCGGTCAGCGAGTGGCATCGAAGAGATTTTACTAAAAAACGTGTACTCCGAAGCTGCTTTTGAAAAAGTGTCAAGACCTTCGAGTCAAGACGTGATTTGGCTGTTTGGAAATTTTTTACAGATTCCTTCTTTTCCAGCATGGCAAGGATTTATGGAGAGGGTGACGAGTACTTTGCCTCATACAAAGTCACGGATTTTAGCCCTACCCTTCGTCAATCACCCTCCTACAGATTACAGTACGATATTTACTGTTTTGAAACACGCGGTTGAGGAGACAAAGAAATTGGGTCAAACTACATGTACCGTTACATTTGATCAACCACTTTACATGAAAGCAAGAGATATCGTTGCTTCGGAAAACAGTAATCCAGCAACAGAACTATCTAACGTCGTCGTCAGATTGGGTGGTTTCCATCTTTTAATGTCATATCTGGGATCTATTGGCTACGTAATGGGAAACAGTGGACTTTCGGAATTGTGGTCAACAGTTTATGCACCATCATCGATACCTCACCTGCTTTCAGGTCACGCCTATGCACGCGCAATCCGAGCACATTTATTGACCTATTCTGCTCTATCGACGATAATGCTCGAAGAAATGGCCCTAGACAGCAACGACAAGGAACACCTGCGGAAAATTCTCGTCGCTTTCGTAGATCAACCACCGACTCTCGATTCCATAGAAAAAGACACCGCGGTCACGAAGCTCAAGATACAGCTATCAGACCACGTCAGGCAGTTGCGAGAAAGGGGCAAAACAGCTCAACTGTGGTTGCATTATCTCGAGCTTGTTGCCATTGCTATGCATTTCATTCAAGCAGAGCGTATGGGAAATTGGGAGCTTCACTTAGATTGTGTAAAAGCTATGCTGCCAATTTTCCATGCAAGCGGTCACTTTCCTTATGCCAAATCATGTCAGATTTACCTTCAAGATATGGATTCTCTTGAACAAAAAATGACGCAAGCAGAGTTCCAAAAGTTCACAAAAGAAGGGTTCTTTACCATTCGTCGCTCTGATAAGCATTGGTGTGGCGTATGGTCAGATATGACAATAGAACAAACGCTAATGAAGAACATGAAAAGTGTTGGAGGTATTACGCATGGAAGAGGCTTTACCGAGAGCGTTTTAAATAAATGGATTTTTGGATTACCTATAGCATATCACGTACGCGAGAGCATCGAGAAATTCTGCGAAATTGAAACACAAAGCAGCGACCAACATGTCGAACTACGAGATGCACGAGTTCAGAGAGATGAAGAGGATCGCGACAAATTTACACTATGGCTAAAACAACACTTTCCTTTCACAACATCGGAAAATTTGATTTCATTGTCGAGCGGTCTTATTGCCTCTCATAACGTCGATTGTTATAAATCAAAGGAGATCGGCAAGAAGTCGATGGATGAGCTCATAAAAGACGGTAGCCCTTTCCGAACTTTAAAGTTGAAACGATCAAATATGGCGAAATCGATCACCACAACTAAAAATGCTATAAAAATTCGAGACAATGATGTTATTCAAATTGACGCGACGCAATTACTGCAAAGAATAGTCTGTACTGTTCGTTCCCAAAAAGACTTGGAGTCATGTTTCGACTTTGAGCTTGCTCCGATCCCGCTCGCTATGTTTGATGAAAAAGGGTTGATGAGAAAGACGAAGAAAACATCTTTGTATGACATTTTCGATACAGTTGAAGAAAGAGCCATCGATTTGGACAATTGCTCATTCATCGTTGACGGAGGCAATTTAGTTGAACGTGTCATATGGCCAAGGGAAGGTACATTCAATGACATTTACAATGCATATGTAAAATTTATTCGAAAACATTACGGCCAAAAAATTACTCTCGTCTTCGATGGATATAATAAAAATACGTACAGTACGAAAAGTATCGAACGACAGCAAGATATTTTGAAACAAATCACTCCGGAAATTTGTTTTAATGAGAGCACCCCAATAAATGATGGGCAAAAAAAATTACTAAGCAATTTCGCAAATAAAAATCGATTCATTTCTCAACTGGTGGAGAAATTTAAGCACGAGGGAATTAACACACTCACTGCTGTTGATGATGCAGATGTGTTGACTATTCAAACTGCCATTGACGAATCCCATCGAAATGAGACAGTAGTCGTTATTGGACAGGACATCGATCTCCTCGTACTTATCATTGCTCTTACTCCTGGTGATAAGGACATTCGATTTTTAAGAGGTGGTCAAGGAGCTGTGAAGCAGAGGGCCTACAGTTCTCGGGATTTGCAGTTATCTAAGGTTGTAGAAAACTGTAAAGAAAAAATTTTGTTTGCGCATGCGTTTAGTGGTTGTGACACCACGTCCGCTTTCTTTAGTAAAGGGAAATCACAAACCATTAACACGTTAAAAAACCGAAAAGATTTGGACGAAATTGTTTCGGTTTTTAACAATCTTGAATCCACAAAAGAAGAAATTTTAACGGCAGCAGAACGTTTCGCGCTCGCCCTGTACAAAGCTCCAACAACAGAAAAATCTCTACACCATCACAGATTCATACTGTTCAACAAGTTGGTCGGAAAATTGGGTACTCCGGTCATTTTGCCAAGACTACCACCAACAGTTGCCGCGTTGAAGCAGCACGCATACAGGGTTTTTCAGCAAATTCAGTCTTGGCAAGGAGAAAATCTGGATCCTCTACAATGGGGCTGGAAAAAAACCAGCGACATTTTAATGCCCGTTCACACCACCGAGGCACCAGCGCCAATATCGATATTGGAGCTTGTGTCATGCAACTGCAAAAAAGGTTGTGGAAAAAGATGCGGCTGTGTTAAAGTGGGGTTGCGATGTTCAAATATGTGCTCCTCATGCCATGGACAAGCTTGTTTCAACTCAACAACCGATGAAGATCTCCTCGAAGAGTTTGATGCTGAAAATATGATTTATGCCTAAGAAGAATTGGTTGTAATGGAATTTTCAAATTTATTCGCTATTTCAATAAAATGAATTGATTGCGTTGAATAAACTTATAAAAGTGTTTTTTTCTTACAGTAATATTGAGTTCTGATGTTCGAAGAAGATAATGACAGAAATTCGTGAAAAGTACCTTGTAATACATAAAAATCACAAAATTGTAGAAAAAATAAAAAATAGATTATAACAGCAAATATATTTTCGCAAACAACAAGAGAAAAAACACCTCAAGTTTATTGTAAAAAAAATCGAAAAATATACATTTTGAAGAGGAGATTCCACGCTACAAGTTCGTCCGTATTAATTTTTTTCGCCAAACAAACCGTTTTCGTGATATTTGCTGTTAAAAAACAGTTTAAGCCAATTTTTGACTGCGCGCTGTAAACTACCCCCCACTTCAAACGCTGATTGTGAAAGGTAAGTGGGAATTAGCTAAAAAGTCAATGGAACATTTTTTATGTAAAATTTTATGACAAGCATTTTGACCCCTATACTTTTTTTCCGTTCGAGCGACGGTTCGTTGGAAAAATTGAAAAAACAAAAAAAAAGTATCTGTTGGGAGTGGTTTTTCTCAATTTAGGGGATGATGCACCCACCGGTAAGGTGGGAACTCTTCGGATATTTGATTCTTCTTGTATCACGAGCTCGTACCCCAAATTTCAAAACTTTATAAATTATTTCTTCTAAAAATGCTAATTTGCCTGGACTATATAGCGAGGCTTGGGCGCAAACACTGTTAAGCACAATAGTGGGGGAACCTCAATTCTAAGAATTTTTTCCCCTACAGCCCCGAACTAGTCTTATAACGAGGTCCGACTGTATATGTCGGCACGTCAGACAACAGGCATCCAAATCGTCACTATATTCAAGCTTAGTATAAGAAATCATTATTTTGAGTTTTTCTGTTGTTTTGAATTTTGTGTTATCACAGAAGGGTAGGTAAGGTATTCCCTCTCTACTGGCTTAGAGAGTTTACCTTGTCAGAGTCGAGATGTGATGAGATCACTCTGATATCGAGCTCGGAACTGACAACACCTAAACTAATATCATAATCTCGTCATTCCGCTCGCGAGATACCCGTACTTAAAAAGAACCCCTGCAAGACCACGGGGTCATGGGTGAGCCGAACCATCACCCCGTGTATCCTCCGAACCCAGGATCCCCGGGTTGTCCGACACATATATTCATAAATCCGGATTGTAAGGAACTTTGTGAACGGCTTGTGATTTTTTTGATAAAACCAAATAATTATACCATTGTGATTTGAAAAATGCCAAAATTCAACGAAAACCGACGTTGCCTGTCTGGTCACCGACGCAAACGTGGAACATTACGTAAACAGGAGTTAGTACAGGTTTTTTATGGTTACGTTAGTTTCGTATGTTCTTAGGCAGCTTGTCCTACTGAAATAGGTATTTAGATTAGTCCCGATAGCTTAAGGTCAAAGTCTGTATGTCATTTATCATGCAATGTAGATTGTGATAAAACCATAGCATGAGTTATCGAATTTGATACAAATAAACGAACATATTATATTGCAGATCGATACATTTATGTAAAACTGCATCAAAAGATAGTTTGATACGTTGGTTTATATCATATCTGATATATCATGCTATGGCCTATGGTTCTTCGTCAAATTTGTTATAATGACATAATATCATAATCTGAATTGTATGATGAATAATTGCCTGCAGAATTCATGCAATTATGCATGCAATCGATGATAACGTTTTGCGATTTATCAAACGCCTGTTCTGCCATACACCAATATAAATTTCACAGAAAATCGTTGGTGCGTGACATTGTTGTATTGTGCAGAATGTCTTCGGATTTTGATTTTTTATTCAGCGCTAGAGAAGCAGTTCGACCGTTCATTGTTTCAATGTGGAGTTATTTCTTTGCTCCAAAATTCACCGAATATTGTCTTGTATTTAGACCGTTTTCTGCTCGAATATATCGGGGTTTCCACGCTAAACCAACAAGGGACGACCCAAATGTCTGATCGTTTTCGATCTGGTTGATTTCTGAAATCTTATACTATATATCAAGTAGATTTATTGCAAATTTTTATTGCATCCATTCTCGAGCATGAATTTCATAGAAATTTGACCCAAGAAATTAAAAATAAAAAGTATAGATATTGAGACATGTAGGATTATCATTTTTGTAACGTACTTTCAACGGAGGGGGGGGGGGGGGGGTACATAGGGGAGGGTGGCCTAAAGCGGGTAGGTTAACGATAGAAGCCCAAAAATCTTAGTTTTTGTTCGATTCAAATAATAATTTTGGTTCCATTTAATAGGAGGGTTATCGAACTTCAAAATAATAAATCATAATTGTGTCATTTTTTACAAAGTAAGTGTTTATTTTAAAAAATTCGAAACTCCTCGAAAACCCGCTTTGCCCTTACCCGTGTAGAAATTGTACTGTGGCTCAAGCCGGACCCAGAATAGTTTGCCAGAATACAGATGGGGCCCAGGTCTGGCTGAGCTGTGGCAACCTGTTAGGGCCCTGGCTAGATGTTACCCTTTTAGATACAGTGCCCGATAGGGGACTAGACAGGCTAGCAATGATCGCGCCCTACTCGCGCCATAATTTCTTCCACGGCCGTGCCTAAACTCAAATAGAATGGCGCAGACATGGCAAACTATGATCGGCCAAGCATATTATAATGTGAGAAAAAATAAATTTAAATGATTAGAATGAATTTATTACAATGTGTGATGTGTTGAGCAACACCCACAAGTGTAACCGACCGCAGTTTGATACATAGTAGGGATTTTTTGATTAGAAAAACATCTCGCTATTTTGACCGGGATTCGAACCGAGACCTACACATTCGCTCGCATTACTAGTCGCACGCCTTACCGACTACGCTAAACTATTCACTGAAATCTTCTATCATTTTTTCGTATTTACTTTCAATATCTTTTCGCGAAGTCGAAATATTTCAAAGTACTGCGAGTCCTATTTTTTCTTCTAAGCCCTAAGCTCGATCTATAAAGAAAAAAAAAAATTCGACCAAAACTTTTATATATCAGTCTATTCAGAATTTTACGAGATGAATTTCGATTGTATAATCAAAATAACCTTTTTTCTGAGAATTGTTAAAAAATTGAATAATTTTGCAAAGACCTATTTTTGTGAGAATGTTTTTTTTTACTATGATTATTTATAATCGTTCCGATAAATGGCTAAAAAAATTATCCAATTATTAATTTAATTTTTTTTTTCAATTTCTTCCATTTTTTAACAGCGTCGCTTTGGAGAAAGTGAGACAGCTGAGTACATTTTTGATAGCTGTTTACTAAATAGTACTATCACATACTCTTAATCTGTACTTTCAACTATCGAAGACATTTAATATGTCATTTTATATATTATGCATGTTATTTGGGTGAAAAAATATTCTAAGTATATAAATAACCTTTCAATGATTCATCGGGTAACCGTTGGCTGTCATTTACGGCCCAGTCATTGACGTCTATATATTACCTACAGGTTACTCTATGTCAACACACCTTCAAGTTTCCTCTACACGACTGTATAATAATTATTATTTCAATCACTTATTTCGTCAGCTGATGGCTACACAGTACACTAGCTTCATATATTCGGTCATGGCTACAAACGGTAAGCTGGCCGTAAACAGGCATTCCATATTTCAGCCCTACGGAGTCTAAAGGCAAATGACACAGCAGCGCCACGTGAGAACCCCGGCAGTAACGCAAGTGTGGCAGCCACAACAAATTCGAGAGAAAGCCACATCAATTGTCATTGTCTTTAATTGAATCCTTCGTTACTGAAAACTCAAATTTGTTCTTAAAATTATTGTTTGAAAACATTTCCCATCGAAAAAAGTGCATTTAACAAACATAATCGAGTATTTTGCAAAATCGTGGCAAGCCACGATTATGCCTAATGTGGCCCATTTCGGTATCCTGGCATGCCTTGACAAATTTCTACACGGGTATAGGGGGCCTAAAGCGGGTAAGCATCATAAACTTGACAAATCTTAGCACATAGTTATTAATTTTTTTAAACATTCATGTTGAGACTTCAATTATACATCTAACTATCGTAAAAAAGTAACTTTTTAAATATTAATCTTCTGATACTAGTCTTAGACAGTTAAAAGTCTCAATGATGTAAATCTAGCAACAGTTAGAGTTATATAAATATTAAATTGACAAATACTTTCGTTAGCAAATCAAAAAATAATAAATAGTTGAAACATTAGACTTTAGTTAAATATCTATCATAAAAAAAAAAATTGGAAAAAAATTGTATCTACTCAAGTAGATACCCGCTTTGCCCTACCCGCTTTGCCCGGTAGCACATTTTTTACTTAAGGAAATTTAACTTCAAAAAAAAAAAAGCCAACATGTCTATCGTATTTTGAAGCTCAATAGTATCAGAATACTATAATATAATTGAAAATAAAATAAATGTACTAGTATTCTACTGGTCAAAAGTTACATTCCTTCAATTTTTTTAATAAATTTACCGATTTCTTTATATTGCGCCTAGTTACGCCATGTCGTACTTCCGATACTCGGCTGGGACTGATTGAAACTCGGGGGTGTTCGGGTAATCACAGCATACATACACATTGACATTCGCGCTACATGCGACAGCATACGAACGCCTACCCGCTTTAGGCGACCTACCCGCTTTAGGCTACTCTCCCCTATACCTCCAAATTAATTTGCGAAAAATCGCTGTTACGCCGTGATGAGAGTGTTACGCCGCGTTTCCTCATGCTTTTTTTCCAACAAATTACTAGTGTTTTCAACTATTATTCACAACTATAGAATATTTGGACTTCGCGTTATGTAGTTTTCAGCTACCAATGAAAAATCCGATGAAAAAAAGGCGAGAAAACAACATCGTAAATGATCATGTATGTTCATATATGGACGGTCATATACGATTATACATGAATTTTGGCCATGTCTAAACTGGTATGACCATATAAGAACAAGTATGATCATATATGAATAGATATGAGCATATATGAATGGATATGAGCATAATTTTATATATAATCGAATTTTTCAGTGTTATTTTTTTTTTTTTATTTGTTGAAGGATATACATTTTTCAAACCAAGTGAATTTATCAGACAAGCCAAACCAAATGCACATAAATGCAAGTGTCTCTAACTGAAGCAAGATTCTTCCTCTATTCGAGCGTGCAAACCTCAGAGAGGCCGATATACATTTTTATTTTATGTTCACTTTTCAATTAGACTTGAGAATGAATTTCCGAATAAAATTCGTATTCTGACTGGAAATTTTATTAAAAAAATTATCGTGTATACTAGACTGATGCAAAAAATTTTTTTTTTTTTTCTCCCCGGCGTTATCGTTAGATAGCAATGGAAGAAAATTTTTGTAAAAAACTGAGCTTGATCGTTCAATTTTTAGAGGTGGCTATGTCGACTTTTTTATATTTTTCAATTTTTTTTTAAAGGCCATAGGACGATAAGTATAGTGAATCAGCCCCCGAAGGATATCTGGATCATCATTTGAGGGTATGTTGGTGCTAATAAGATACGTTGATCCTGCAAGTTTCGGATCTTTATATACTTTGGTTTTAGAATGAATCGAAGAAAATAGAAAATCAGAAAACATTATTTTTCACGTAAACGGCTTAAGTGATTTCAATGAAATTTGGTTACATCATAGAGCTATATAAAGGCTATGATCTGGAAAAATTACAAGTCGAAATCTTTATAATAACCCTTGGCAACAGGCAATTTTTCTCAAAATTATTATTTTTCTCTATGATAACGTTTTCATACAATTATGAAACTAATTTTTGTTCATATCTTTTTCGATGTAGAATGATCTCTCAAGTCCACAAATTGATGAAAAGGGTACGCCATATTGAAAATAATAAAGAACCGATTTTTTGATGTAAAAACCGATTTATTTTACCCTTGAAATAACAGAAACGAAGCTTATTCGATTATTTTATAAGTACATACAGATAACATAAGATATTCAAAACAATAATATGGAAACGATTTTTTTTTAATTCAGATACTTTAATATTCATAAATTAATCATAAACTATATTGAAATGTTGATAATTTTATTTAAAGCATGCTCTTGCATGTATACTTATAAATAAGTGCAAAAGATATTTCAAAAAAATTAGTTTCATAATTGTACGAAAACGTTATCATAGAGAAAAAAAATAATTTTGAGAAAAATCGCCTGTTTCAAAGGGTTATGAAGATTTCGACTTGTTATTTTTTCAGATTATAGCCTTTATATAGCTCTATGATGTAACCAAATTTCATTCAAATCACTCAAGCCGTTTTTGAGAAAAAGAATGTTTTCTGATTTTCTGTTTTTTTCGATTCATTCGAAAACCAAAGTATATAAAGATCCGAAACTTGCAGGATCAACGTATCTTATTAGTACCAACATACCCTCAAATGATGATCCAGATATCCTTCGGGGGCCGATTCACTATACTTATCGTCCTATGGCCTTCAAAAAAAAAATTGCAAAATATAAAAAAGTCGACATAGCCACCTCTAAAAATTGAACGATCTAGCTCAGTTTTTTACAGAAATTTTATTTCATTACTATCTAACGATAGCGTGAGAATCCGGAAAGATTATAAAAAAAATTTTTTGCATCAGTGTAGTGTATACATATTAGGGTGCTTCAAAAATTTTTTTTTGTTTTTTCCGTTCGCCACCACTCAAATGTTAATGGTTTAGAAGAAAAAAATCCTCCCCAAAAATGGTCTCTCTAACTCAACTCTAAGAGGTCGCTAGCTCTTTTCATTTTAATTTCCGATTTACTTAAGGGGTTACATGGGTTTCGTCGGGTGAAAAAAGGCCTATTTTCAATAATTTTTTTTCTATATAAAAAATTATTTATTTAATTCAAACTTTTTTCTGTCTTATAGATACACATTCTGATGTATGTGAGGAGGGGCCTTAGCAGGAGGGGCTCCTCTATCAATGCTGGGGTAGTTATAAGGGGGAACCGACTTGGTTCTCAGGAGGAATGGCCATAAAGGCCGGCGAGGATCGACAGGTTATGCTCGCCGAGGTCGGGTGGTAGGCGGCGTAAGGAGTGTGCGTCTTGGCACAGGTATCGGGAGCCGTGTGGTTCTGGGCTTGGATCTAGGAGGAGGCGGTGGGGTAGGAGCAGTTGTCGCAGGCTTCGGTGGCGATTCGAGGATCCGGCGGGTTCGGGCGGCGTTGACGAGTCGTGGCCGTGTCTTCCTGCGCTTTCCCCCTGGTGTGGTGGTATCGGCGGCAGGTGGTTGGCGAATAGGAATTCGACTTTTGGCGAGCCGAGTAGGAGGTGGGCGGTGGTCTATCACTAGGCCAGGAGTGACAGAGTTAGGAAGGTGGGTGCGGAGGTCGCGGCGAGGGTGCTGGCGAGGAAGATCGATTGGATCGATAGGATGAAGGCGGATTCTCCAGGCGATGGCTTCCTGTTCCTTGAGAAGCTCTAGTTGTCTCTGCACCAGCTCGAGGAGTAGCCCGGCGTCGTCGGCAGCGTGTTGGTTTTCGGCGGGGGAGTGAGGAGTGTCAGGGATAGGGACTGATATCTATCAGGCTGATAGAGTCAGAAAAAGATAGACGAGAGTAATCTCAGTCACAGTTTATTAGCTCGTTCTCAATGTACAAGTACAAAGAGATAGCGTAGGAGTTGATGCGCTGGTTACTGGAACCTGGATCATGCTTACCTGGCCAAATGCTGGGTTATATAAATGAGTCTCGTTCAATTTTAATTGCGAGAAACTAACGAGTCACGTGATATCGCTCGGACTGCGGTGCGACGCCGCGTTGTTTCGGGAAGCGTAATCACGCGTGGCTGAGCCGGGCGGCTCGTGGACGCGGAGCGCGCGGTGTAGCGGGAGCGCGTGGAGTAGTGGGGCGGCCGTATAGGCGGTTGTCTGCCAGTAGGCGCCCTGAGGATTTGGGTTATAGCTATGCGTGTAACAATTCAAAGAAAAATTTCTGAGATTTTCAAAAAAAAAAAATTAAAACTCCGCCATTGGACGTCATTTCCGGTGACCCTTCGAAAAAAAGGTGCGTCCGCGTTGTCAGCATAACTCCTGACAGGATCATCTAAAATGAAAAAACAAAAATACGTGTTTTAGTTAAGACCATAAACTCGTGCTTGAACGAAGGAAAGAAAAAAAAAGTAAAAATTGGAATTTTGGCAGACATTTTTCCAAAAAAATAAAAATTTCGGTCAAATTTGCTTGACATTTTATTAAATATTTCATTTTTTATATGAAAAAAAAATTGTTGAAAATAGGTCGTTTTTTTCCCCGAGGAAACCCATGTAACCCCTTAACATTGGAAAATTTGTTTTTTCATTGAAAGTTAAATTACTCGCAAACTACTTGATATTTTCCGGATTCATGCATAGATCCTTGAAGCTGATTCTTTAAGCTTTACAAAACCGTACAATAAAAAATAAATAAAAAAAAAACAAAAAATAATAATAATTCATGATTTCTTTAATAATCAGTACTTTTCAGATGGCTGAAATTTGTGTTTTCATTATGATAATTATGAATTATTATAGAGTTTTGGAAAGCTTAAAGAATCAGCTTCAAGGATCTATGCATGAATCCGGAAAATATCAAGTAGTTTGCGAGTAATTTAACTTTTAATGAAAAAACAAATTTTCCGATGTTAAGTAAATCGGAAATTAAAATGAAAAGAGCTAGCGACCTCTTAGAGTTGAGTTAGAGAGACAATTTTTGGGGAGGATTTTTTTATTCTAAACCATTAACATTTTAGGGGTGGAGAACGGAAAAAAAAAAAAAAAATTTTTTTGAAGCACCCTAATACATATACGGGGAGTTCCATATGAAATGTGCAATTGGTTGTGCACACCCCTTTAATTTGTCTCAAACTTGGTCAAGTTGAGTAATGGGTTGAAAAAAAATTACTCTAAATAATGAAAATTCTACCTTCTACAGATCGCAAGTAACGACGAATTACAAATTTTGAATTATGTTTTTCAAATCGCTGTAGCTTCCAAACTACATGTCCACGCCTAAGACTCCAGTAGGTCAAAAGTTTTGTAATTTGATGAACTTTTCGATGGTACTGCGGAACAAAGTCGATTTTCAATTCCAGGCATAAAAAACGCGAAAAACGCCATATTGATCTCGTTCCCCAAACTTTTTTGGGATCCAACTTTCATCATAAAATGCAGATATTTTTCCCGCAAATTTTAATGTAAAGAAAAGTCACGGGACGGTGTGGACAGCCAATTGTTGTATGTGTAAAAATGTGTAAAAAACGCGAAAAACGCCATATTGATCTCGTTCCCCAAACTTTTTTGGGGTCCAACTTTCATCATAAAATACGGCTATTTTTCCCGCAAGTTTTCGTGTACAGAAAAGTCACGGGACGGGTGGACAACCAATTGCACATTTCATATCGAACTCCCCATACATATATACTAGGGTGGGTCAAAAAAAATGACTATTTTGATTTTCATTTCGTACTCTGAAAAGTCTGTTGCTAGACACCTCTGGGGAATACTCACCAAATAGGAGCTCTTAATTTTGATAGAAAGGTCCTCCGCTTTATGGTTTTCCATTTTTTCCTCAGTGTTAGAAACGAGAATTTATATCTCTCTATCAAATGTTCGTTAGAAAATATCGCTACTCGTATTCTTGTAGGAAAATGAACGCTCTACAAAAAAGGTCTCTTATGATTTTTTCGGAAACTTCACCGTTTAGAAGATATCACAGGTTGAAATTTGATTATTTTACGAGAAATTGCTGTTTTGCTTATGAATTTTATAACTCGTTAACAACATTTTTTTATGGAATGCGCAATTCATAGTTTCGAATGAAATTAACTGCTCTACAAAAATGGTCTCTTATGATTTTTCGATAAAACAATATACTTCAACCTGTGATATCTTTTAAACGGTGAGGTTTCCGAAAAAATTATAAGAGACCTTTTGAAATTTTTTTTTTATCGAAAAATCATAAGAGACCTTTTTTGTAGAGCAGTTAATTTCCCTAATACAAAACTATGAATTGCGCATTTCATAAAAATTTTTTGTTAACGAGTTATAAAATTCATAAGCAAAACAGCAATTTCTCTTAAAATAATCAAATTTCAACCTGTGATATCTTCTAAACGGTGAGGTTTCCGAAAAAATCATAAGAGACCTTTTTTGTAGAGCGTTCAATTTCCTACAAGAATATGAGTAGCGATATTTTTTAACGAACAGTTGATAGAGAGATATAAATTCTCGTTTCTAACACTGAGGAAAAAATGGAAAACCATAAAGCGGAGGACCTTTCTATCAAAATTAAGAGCTCATATTTGGTGAGTATTCCCCAGAGGTGTCTAGCAACCGACTTTTCAGAGTACGAAATGAAAAAAAAAATAGTCATTTTTTTTGACCCACCCTAATATATACATAATATACATGCACACATATATATATATATATATATATATATATGATACTTTGATGACGGTCATCAATGAACCATCGACTGAATCGCATATTTTGATGACCGTCATCAATATGACCGATTCAAGTCATTTACATTATTATGCTGATTAACGAAACCCGGAATGAGATTAACAAGCTATATCCATTCTAAGAGGTGCGGAATACTTTATTCGACAGGGTAATCAAAGAAAAAGTGAATTTGAAAGCCGTTGAATAGAAATATCATTCACTTTTTACAAACGTGTAGATGGTATGTCCAAGATGCTGATAATTAGTTGGTTTGGAAACAAATTTCAATTTTTCGTGCAGAGAAAGCAAATTCACGATGGCTTAGAATATAAAAAAGTATTAAACTACCACGAAATGAAATTTTATGGCCATTTAATCAATTGTCATCGAAATAGCCAATCGATCGGCGATTGGACAGTTTGATGACGGTTATCAAAATGACCGTTCGAAGATCGACCGACTACTTTGATGACTGCGTAAAATGATACATCGTGTATTTCGAAGACACTAGCTGTACCGTAACGATTAATCAGGCACGCATTTTATTATTCAAGCCTTTAGGTGTGCAAGATTCGAGATGTGATATTTTATGATCATAAACACATTGTTGATGAGAGCAACTGTATTTTTCATTGAACAACAATATTTGATCGTGATCAGATTAATTAATCTCGATTGACTAAATATAATAAAACGTAAGTATAGGCTTGAATCCAAATCAGTTGTTGCCTCACCACCACAGTAGATATTAATGAAGCATATTATGAATGATATTATGAATTGTCTGTCACACGCAATGGATCTAACCCTCACTGGATATACCATTATCTCAGCTGATCCCGAGAATAAGTAGTGCATAGTCTGACTTTCAGGTAGAGGTCTCATTGTCGGGTCATCAAAGTGTACGTTTGATGTAGATTTGCTGGAAGACATAATAATTATTGAATCCAATTTGGAATACTTATGCGTGAGAATTATAAGTGATAGGTCTGAAAAATGCATCTTTATGTGACTGAAAAATTGTTGGAGCACGATAAGTGGATGTAACTGTTGGATAATAATGAGGACAACGGTCAGCCGTGACGACTCGGTATTCGTAAAACACAATTTCGAATATTTAATCACGCATACCTCAAAAAATACAAAGAGCCGGACCAGGACCATTTCAGATATTAGTCGAGAATAATAACAGGTCATAGTTTAATGTAGTGATGTGAGGGGAAATTACGGTTCATCGGAGTATTGCGAAATCGTTCCGCAGCGTCACGTAAATGACCGGTAGATAGTTTTCGATCTGTCATCGAAGTCAACGTTTCCTACGAACTTGCTGTTTAACCTGTGAATCGTAGAACTTACTTCGACGTATTAATGCATTCAAATTATAGGTCATAGATCTGAAAAATGCATTTCCATGTAATGAAAGAATTGCTGGTTCAATAGCAACTATTAGCGAATAAAATTGTTGAAGAATAATCAGTACAATGGTCAGCTGTGAACAAGTGAAAGCTCGGTTGCGTACCTCAAGGTATTCTTTTATAATTAAAAACCTGATGACCTAGGCCGTTTTCAATATCAAGTGAAAATAATGAGAGGTTATAGTTTGTAGTAGGAGAAAATGACGGTTAATCGAAGCATTGCGAAGTTGTTTCGTAGCGTCACCAAAATGAACGGTGGATAGTTTTAGATATGTCATCGAAGTGCGCGATCTGTATGGAATTATTCCTACAAACCTACAAATCGGTGAAATAACTACTATGTGTCAATAAATTACGCACAGCTAGCCGGCGGACAGGTGTATATTCGCGTAGCGACTGAATTAGTCTAAATAAAGGAGCTAATGAATCGTAGAACTCTGCAATGATGATGGATGAATATCAGCTTTCCAGTCACTTTATGAGCTGCAAATGCGTGGAGATAAAAAATCAAAGCGTTTCCAATTTTAATAATATTGCTCGCGTGAAATCAAATGCACGCGAAAGTTGGTATGCGGTGTTTTGCTGAGGGTAATTATTGAAGAAACGGAGATAGGATAACGTTAATGTCACGTTGAAATTCCGAGGCATAATCCCGTAAATAAATTGTCCGAGGCAAACTGTGTCAAACTCGATTTATACGCGCACGATGGATGATCTATCCTAATGATCCGTTGGGAGATGTAAAACAAATAGCGGAAGGTGACAGTTTGTGACGTGATTCAGCTTAGATGACGGAGGGTGATCACGAATCGCCTCGTTGTATACTTATCCTGTAGTGTCACCAAAATGACCGGTATATAGTTTCCGCTGTCATCAAAGTGTGCGATCCGTACGGAATTATTCGATAACCTACAAATCGATGAAGAAACTGCTATGCGTCGATGAATTCTTTACAGTTCGCTGGCAGGCAGGTGTATAGTCGCATAGCAAGTGAATCAGTCTGAATGTAGAAGTTATTATGAATCGTGGAACTCTGCAATAATGATGAATGAAGATTAGCTCTCTAGTCTCCCAAAAAGCTAGAAATGCGTGAGAATGAAAAAACAAAGCATTTCCGATCAAAATACAACCGTTGGCGTAGAATCGCGAGAAAATGTGAAAAAATTCGAAAGGTGACAGTTTGTGACGTGATACAGCTCAGATTACGAAGGGTGATTAAGAATCGCCTTGTTGTATACTTATTATGCAGTGTCACCAAAATGACCGGTATATAGGTTCCGCTGTCATTAAAGTGTGCGATCCGTAAGGAATTATTCGCTAATCTACGAATCGATAAAGAAACTGCTATGCGTCGATGAATTCTATACAGTTCGCTGGCAGGCAGGTGTATAATCGCATAGCAAGTGAATCAGTCTGAATGTAGAAGTTATTATGAATCGTGAAACTCTGCAATGATAATGAATGAAAATTGGCTCTCTTGTCTCCCCAAAAGCTAAAAATGCGTGAGAATGAAAAAACGAAGCATTTCCGACTAAGATACAATCGTTTGCGTAGAATCGCGAGGAAATGTGAGAGAAATTAGCAAAAGGTGACAGTTTGTGACGTGATACAGCTCAGATTACGGAGGGTGATTGAAAATCGCCTTGTTGTATACTTATTCTGCAGTGTCACCGAAATGACCGGTATATAGGTTCCGCTGTCATCACGATTCATAATAACTTCTACATTCAGACTGATTCACTTGCTATGCGACTATACACCTGCCTGCCAGCGAACTGTAAAGAATTCATCGACGCATAGCAGTTTCTCTATCGGTTCGTATATGTTAGCGAATAATTCCTCATGGATCGCACACTTTAATGACAGCGGAACCTATATACCGGTCATTTCAGTGACACTGCATAATAAGTATACAACAAGGCGATTCCTAATCACCCTTCGTAATCTGAGCTGTATCACGTCACAAACTGTCACCTTTTGCTAATTTTTTCACATTTCCTCGCGATTCTACGCGAACGGTTGTATTTTGATCGGTAATGCATCGTTTTTTCACTCTCACGCATTTTTAGCTTTTTGGGAGACTAGAGAGCTAATCTTCATTCATCATCATTGCAGAGTTCCACGATTCATAATAACTTCTACATTCAGACTGATTCACTTGCTATGCGACTATACACCTGCCTGCCAGCGAACTGTAAATAATTCATCGACGCATAGCAGTTTCTTTATCGATTTGTAGGTTATAGAATAATTCCCCGTGGATCGCACACTTTGATGACAGCGGAAACTATATACCGGTCATTTCGGTGACACTGCGGAATTAGTATACAACAAGGCGATTCTTAATCACCCTCCGTAATCTGAGCTGTATCACGTCACAAACTGTCATCTTTTGCAAATTTTTTCACATTACCTCGCGATCCTACGCAAACGGTTGTATTTTGATCGGAAATGCTTCGTTTTTTCATTCTCACGCATTTTTAGCTTCTTGAGAGACTAGAGAGCTAATCTTCATTCATCATCATTGCAGAGTTCCACGATTCATAATAACTCCTACATTCAGACTGATTCACTTGCTATGCGACTATACACCTGCATGCCAGCGAACTGTAAAGAATTCATCGACGCATAGCAGTTTCTTTATCGATTTGTAGGTTATAGAATAATTCCTCGTGAATCGCACTCTTTGATGACAGCGGAAACTATATACCGGTCATTCCGGTGACGCTTCAAAATAAGTATACGAGAAGTATATACTTTGCTGAACTGTTAACTCCTCTCAATATCACGACAAACTATCACTTCTTATCATTCCTGCCTGATATTGGAAAAAGCCCTGGTCACCAACTCTTGAGATTCCTTGGGTCATACGTGTCAAAACGGCCGGGAGTGAGTTTGACTAATACCGAGCTATCACAAGTTCGGAGTCGACCATTGTACTGATTATTATCCAACAGTTCTATTCGCTAATCGTCCCTCATGAATCAGCAATTCTCTCTCCAGATGTGAATGCATTTCTGAGACGTATGACTTATAATTTAAATTCATGAGTACGTAGAAGTGAGGCCTACAACTTTTCGGGTATACAGCTATTTTGGACGACACGTTCCGTTTGATGACAAATCAATATCCTTACGATTGTTTGATTGGCGATATAGTTCTTTTCATAATTATCAATAGTATGATGACAGAGTAAGATATTTTCAATTTCACACGTATCAACTGGTCTGCATAAAATGCCCGCTTCGCTTCATATTCATAATTCAGACGTTAACATCGACATTTCCACGGTCAATATATATGATCACAACATTACGTGGTCACAATGATGACTGAATATATATCATTAAATATACAAGTCACGAATATAACCACATATTATATCCTAACTGTGTATAATATGTACATGTTTCGATAGAATATAATGCGGTCATATTGATGACTGTATTTATGTGATATAGTGTCACCAATATGACCTCATGTTATACTGTGTTTGTCATCAAACTGTTCGTTCTACAGTCAATCTGCAATTACTCAAAAACGGCTGAGCGTATCTTGAAGAAATTCACGCTACTTCATCTGTGGACACATTATTCCATTTTCCAATAATAAAAAAAAAGTGTCACCGAACTACTCAAATACCGTACATATATATGGGTCATTCCATGTCAAATCGACAAATAGTTGGAATCGACCCCCTCCGATTCGGATAAATTTTGATGGAGTGTTTTGTCTCATTATAAAACGAAGTCCTGCCAAAGGAAAAAAATTTGAAATTTTTTTCTTAAGAGTTATGCAAAATTGAAAATGTCACTGTTTTTCCCGTTTTTTAAGTCTATTTATTTAATATTTCATAACCTACTGTATATTTAAAAAAAAACTGCTGGTGCGTTCAAAGAGGACACTTAGAGGTATGAGAAAAAAAAAGTTCGGAAGAAAAATTTTGAAAATTACCAAAATTAGAAAACTTTGAATTCTTAAAAATCGTAAAACGTAAACTTCGCAGTGAAATTTTTGGCTCAAAATTTTTTATATTATACCTCTAACATATCTTAAGAAATTCTGAAATTTTCAGGAGGGTGTTTTTTTTATTTTTTTTTTTTTATGAATTTTTGAATTTTGGCGAAATAATTTTTTTCAATTTTTTCAACTTTTTTGTTGAATATGTTTATTCTACCACATGATTATTGAAGTTTGAGCTCTAAAATATTTTTCTTATGTTAACGGGATGTAAAAACACAAATATCTAAAAAAATTTATATTCTTATTATTGTGAAATAAAAAATATTTTAGAGCTCAAACTTCAATAATCATGTGGTAGAATAACTATATTCAACAAAGAAGTTGAAAAAATTGAAAAAAATTATTTCGCCAAAATTCAAAAATTCATAAAAAAAAAAAAAAAAATAAAAAAAACACCCTCCTGAAAATTTCAGAATTTCTTATGATATGTTAGAGGTATAATATAAAAAATTTTGAGCCGAAAATTTCACTGCGAAGTTTACGTTTTACGATTTTTAAGAATTCAAAGTTTTCTAATTTTGGTAATTTTCAAAATTTTTCTTCCGAACTTTTTTTTTCTCATACCTCTAAGTGTCCTCTTTGAACGCACCAGCGGTTTTTTTTTAAATATACAGTAGGTTATGAAATATTAAATAAATAGACTTAAAAAACGGGAAAAACAGTGACATTTTCAATTTTGCATAACTCTTAAGAAAAAAATTTCAAATTTTTTTTCTTTGGCAGAACTTCGTTTTATAGTGAGACAAAACACTCCACCAAAATTTATCCGAATCGGAGGGGGTCGATTCCAACTATTTGTCGATTTGACATGGAATGACCCATATATATATATATATATATATATAGATATATGTATGTCATTTAGCCATTTCGGTGACATTTTTGAAGATAATTTGTACATTTCCGTGACTTCGGAACCTTTCCGTGACGTCACCGAAATGTTTTTCGGTTAATTTGTACACTTTGATGACAGTCATCAAAATGCATATAATACATATTCATCTATATATCACATTTGGACATTTCGGTGACAGTATTTAAATTTCAATTTTCACACGATATTTACTAATTTTTTGGCAGCTATCGATTGCTATCATACCAGAAATTGAATTAGAGGTCTCAGTCTTGATTGTCACGATGATAGATTGATTTTTATCATATGTATCCGTGCGGAATGACTACTGTCACCGAAATGTCCAAATAATGATTTTTCTCTGAACATAAATTATACACTTCCATGACGTCACCGAAATGTTTTTGCTTCGAAATATTCATACATATATTTATGATCGCTGATTATTAGTTGACAACCACCACATTTTCAACTAATTTAAGGATTCAAGTTAATTGACAGAATTCACAAAAATATTTGTTTTATTTTTTTAACAGCTGAAAAACCTGAGTCATAGATTTTCTTCAAATTTCTAATAGCATTCCCCTGACTGCAAAATCAAACCATATTTGATAAAACTATTTTTTCTCTTGATAGTTGCGTGTCAGAAATCAGAATTTGACATCTAGAACCCAGACTCAAAATTCATGTAGATCGGCGTCATCATTCGTTGAATCATTCTGGTGACTCTTATGATGATAGATCGTACATTTCCGTGACGACGTCGGAATGTTTCGCTTCCAAATATGTATATATACGTAGATTCCCGACAGCTGATTATTATTAGACAATAGATAAAAATAACAGAAATCAGATACTTTCTACTTTTCATGATCAGATACTTTTCTACAATCGACTCAGGGTCTGAGTAAATAATTATCAAACCCCCGAGACGAAACGTGGATATAGCAGATTAACATCGGTCCCTCTAACTGCGTTTCAGTTTGTGATTTCAGACAGTTTGGCAGAGGTTAAAAATCTAAAATCGTTTGCAGAATTATAAAAATGAGCCAGCTTTGGATCAGCATCGCTGATATAGCAGGAAACGGATGAGTGTCACCGAAATGTACTAACAATCATTAGTAGAATTATTTTAGTGACTCCTTTAATGATAAATTGTTCATTTCCGTGGCGTCATCGAAATGTTTCGCTTCTAAATATGTATGTATATATTCATGGTGGCTAAAGTTGAGCTTAGGGTAAAAATCTGAAGTCGTTTGCGGAATCATGATAATGAGCGAGATTCGCATCAATATAACGCTGATTGTGAGTTACAGATAAGTGTTATCGAATTGTATGTACAAACAATCACTGGTAGAATCATTTCGGTGACCCTTTTAATGATGAATTGTACATTTGTGTGACGTCATCGAAATGTTTCGCTTCCAAATATATATATATACCTACATAGATTCCTGACAGCTGATTATTATTCGACAATCGCCGTTCAAATACGTGGTTTGAATTTTCGAATGAATACCTAATGAATGTTGTTGCGGACGGTTTTTCACCTTCGGCGATAAAAATAACATCAATCAGATACTTTCTATAATCGTCTTAGGGATCGTTTAAATCATTATCAAACCCTCCAGACGAAACGTGGGTATAGTAGATTAACATCGGTCCCTCTAACTGCGTTTCAGTTTGTGATTTTAAACAGTCCGGCAAAGGTAAAAAATCTAAAATCGTTTGCAGAATTATAAAAATGAGCGAGCTTTGGATCATGATAGCAGGAAACGGATAAGTGTCACCGAAATGTACTAACAATCATTAGTAGAATCATTCTGGTGACTCTCTGAAATATAGACAAGCGTCATCGAAATGTACAAACAATCATTAGTAGAATTATTTTAGTGACTCCTTTAATGATAAATTGTTCATTTCCGTCACGTCATCGAAATGTTTCGCTTCCAAATATGTATGTATATATTCATGGTGGCTAAGTTAAGTTGAGCTTAGGGTACAAATCTGAAGTCGTTTGCGAAATCATAATAATGCGCTAGATTCGCATCGATAACGCTGATTGTGAGGTACAGATAAGTGTTACCGAATTGTATGTACAAACAATCATTGGTAGAATCATTTCGGTGACCCTTTTAATGATAAATTGTACATTTGTGTGACGTCATCGAAATGTTTCGCTTCCAAATATGTATATATACATTAGTCCAGTCGAGATAGACATAAAAATAGCTCAACCTGGAAATAATTAGGGGGAGCAATTTTTTTTTTTTAAACTTCGAGGCGGGTGGTTGGGAGTGTAAATCTCGATTTTCGGGGAAATCTCGCCATTGCGTTCACCGCCATCTTGATTTAAAGTTGAATTTTTTTGTTTTTTTTAAAATAACTCGCTTATTTGCA
The DNA here is from genome assembly GCA_944452935.1 of Rhogogaster chlorosoma. Taxonomy (NCBI): domain Eukaryota; kingdom Metazoa; phylum Arthropoda; class Insecta; order Hymenoptera; family Tenthredinidae; genus Rhogogaster; species Rhogogaster chlorosoma. Next base: position 6,138,841 of record OX101799.1, read on the forward strand.
AGTTTAGAGCGAAAATGATGGAATCCAAAGTTGTTGGAAATTCAATTTCCCACAAGTTTGATTATTATAATTTTTATCCTAGGATCGATATTTGCAGAGTTATACTCAAATCAGGAGTGACATTTTTTTTCATTATACAAATATGTCGTTTATTATCAAGTTTATCGAAAAAATGGTAACAGGTAATCAGGTAGGGAATTTTATTTCCTACAACTTTGGTTGTCACCATTTTTACCCTACGATCAGTATTTTCGGACTTATACTCAAATTAGGGGTGAAAATTTTTGAATATAACTATACCCCTGATTTGAGTATAACTCTGCAAATATCGATTCTAGAGTCAAAATTATAATGACCAAACTTGTGGGAAATTGAATTTCCAACAACTTTGGATTCTATCATTTTCGCTCTAAACTTGCAAATAAGCGAGTTATTTTGAAAAAACAAAAAAAATCAACTTTAAATCAAGATGGCGGCGAACGCAATGGCGAGATTTTCCCGAAAATCGAGATTTACACTCCCAACCACCCCCCTCGAAGTTTAAAAAAAAAAAATTTCTCCCCCTAATTATTTCCAGGTGAATGTCTATTTCGACTGGACTACATAGATTCCTGACAGCTGATTATTATTAGACAATCGATAAAAATAACAGAAATGAGATACTTTCTACAATCTACTCAGGGATCGTGTAAATCATTATCAAACCCTCCAGACGAAACGTGGGTATAGTGGATTAACATCGGTCCCTCTAACTGCGTTTCAGTTTGTTATTTCAGACAGTCTGGCAAAGGTTAAAAATCTGAAATCGTTTGCAGAATTATAAAAATTACCGATCTTTGGATCATGATAGCAGGAAACGGATAAGTGTCATTGAAATGTACTAACAATCATTAGTAGAATCTTTCTGGTGACTCTGTCGATGATAAATTGTACATTTCCGCGACGTCATCAAAATGTTTCGCTTCCAAATATACACATATCACATCTCGATATGTATCAGCACCGCTGAAATATAGACAAGCGTCACCGAAATGTACAAACAATCATTAGTAGAATTATTTCAGTGACCCTTTTAATGATATATTGTTCATTTCCGTGATGTCGTCGAAATCTTTCGCTTCTAAATATGTATGTATATATTTATGGTGACTGATTATTGATTGACAATCGCTATCAAATTACGCAGTATAGATTCTCCAGTTAATAATGAACGTTATGTTGCGTACGATTTTTCAGTTTCACCGATGAAAATGATACGTGTCAGACGATTTCTACGATCGATTTAGTGATTGCACAAATCACTATCTAGCTCTCGGGACAGAACGTGGATACAGCGGATAAATAGCGGATACTAATGCACATACGGATAAATACTTATACCGTGCGTTGTGTCCTATTGGGAATACGAACAGTGCATTCTGTTATTTATTCATCGGGAATTCTGTTATATTCCAGACAACTAACTAACTAACTATATCCAAGGCCTATATTTTCCATACGTGGCTGGCCTCGTGTTATATATAATGTTAAGGTGCTTTTTCATGCACGTCAATTGACGCTGATTTCGAGTGTCGAAAATTATGAATTATACATACATTATTAGTTTGACGCTCAGAATCAGTGTCAATTGACGTGCATGATTGAAATCCTTATGGTTGAAATCGTTGTTACGCTTTTATCCAGACTTTTATATCTAATGTATATATATAATTTATATATATAAGGTTGTATATACAGTGTCACGGAAATGCACAAATGCTCAGAAAAAATCTATATATATAGTGTCACCAAAATGTACAATTCATAGTAAATTGTTTCTCAAATCCACATGGTTTTTCAAAATCTAATTTGGTTTGCGGGGTTGAAAAGTTCAGGTCATTTTACAGTATTTTCAATGAAAAAAAAATAGTGTCACCGAAATGGCTAAATCTCGGTGGCAGTTTGTGGGACATTTTCTAAGGCATATAATTTAAAAGCTTATTCGATAGTTAAAACCATGCTGAGGCTAATTCTGGAAGATTTATTTAGTTTTATGGATTTCACCATGAGATATAATGGAAAACGTATGCATTGCCAGTTTTCGGGACTTCCGTTCAATCGGTTACTTTCGGGACATTGTACGTCGAGCGATTCCTTTGGCAGTTTTCAGGACTTTCATACGATTGGTTGCTTTCGGGACATTGTATATCAAACGATCTTTTGTCAGTTTTCAGGACTTACCTACAATCGGTTGCTTTCGGGACATTGTAGATTTTATAATAAAACTGTATTTTCACAGTTTAAAGGCCTCCGATTTCAGAACTCATACGATAGTTATTCATCCCGATTATCCTGAGATACTTTTATACATTTTTTCGTTATTTTCATGGAGTTTGGTTCAGTCTACTATAGGTATACACAGTTCGCGATGGCATCTTTCAAGACTTCCAAATATCTGCTGATTTTGACTTTCTGCAGACTAAAGCAAATAATGATCTGCACAATAGTGAAAATTCAGCAACACAGCATTACTATCATTGAAGGTTCTTTATTCCGTTCGGACGTTTAACTATTTATGATAATTTTATAATTATTTTATAATTATTTATAATTATTTTTTTATAATTATTTATGATAATTTTAGGATCCTATCACGGTCTTGTATGTGAGATTGGGATGAATGTACATTGTACATCCAGATTCGAAATTATATCGGTAATCTCCCTTCAGCTTTTGATAATCTTCCAATTGGTTTCTAGCCGAATAACTGTTGAATACCATGATAAAAGTTAGAGAACATTGCGAATGATTTTTCTAACCTACCGGTCTTTGCTTGGGCGAATCTAAATTATCTTATCAAATACCCCTGGACCTTGAAAATTCATAGGATATTTCCGTCAAGTTTTGTTGCCCATCGGAGGGGCCAGTTCTGAAGATAAAAATCTCTTGTGCGTCGCACTCGGGATTTTTATCTGCCTTGATCAATGATTTCCATCCTTGATTAATCGGCCGCTGATTCCGATCACCGAATATTTTGACTATTCCCTACAATCATCATTAAAACCAACGATATCGGTAATTTGGAGAATATTATGGCCTCAGTCCGATCTTGTGGACATGAAATCTATTCATAATCTCCCATACGTGCGTATTCGGAAATACTTCTTATAATCTTATGCATCGATAACCTACAAATTTTGACCCATCGGTTGGTTCCAGGACATGTTTGATTTCAGCTGTTTTATGGGATTTTTTCGTGTGAATTGCGAGAATATATTCTCGAATCTGGAGCTACATAACGGTCGCGTCGGGTCTAATGTATTAGAACTTCATCGCCTAATAAGTAAATCACTGAAACTTCCACTGTGACGGACGCGGTATGGTTGTTTAATCCGAGCGGTTGATTAATAACAAGTTATTAACGATGGTAGTGTCGCGTCACAGACTGAATAAAAATTATAAAATAGATTTATCTCGCGATAAACCGGTAAATGGGATTCGTTTGCCACTAGTCCTATACAGGTCTCAATTTCAATAGTTTAACTGTGGAGGCTAATTAATTAATAATTAGGATGGTTGTTTAAAATAAATGGTGAGAAGAATTAACTGGTAAAAACGATACTATATTCTTGAATGAAAGTAATACTGAGCCCAGTTCAAACGTCTGACAACGGGTATCGGTTTGAACGTAAAACAAATGTTATATGATATAATAAATGAATCTCCCTATGCCGACGTGGGGATCGTAGAGGCTGGTCCCTTATCAATAATCATAAGCTAACGTTAAAGCAACAATATAACGCACGAGTGCGGAGAAATATACCCTGATCAACGATACCCACGTTAACATACAGCACAATACAAGAGTTGTCATGTACTCGAACCACGATCGCATTCTTGGAACTCTCTCTCTCTCTTTCTAACTTTATGTTTTAGGTGGTATTGGTAACTATGGTATCTAATTTAGGATGCACCAATATGCTTATAACTACTTATTAGTCTATAGAATCATAAATTGGTCTCCGCGTTATACGGTCGGGCCGATTACATACACATGCATATATGTATATCAACACAAGATGACCGTATAATGCGACCCTTCTTTATAGATTCTCTTTCTATAACTGTAATGCCAGGATAGAAAGATCCCGGCCGTGAATAGGGCAAAAATTGAGAATATGGAGATCGATATGATCTCTATATAGAGTGAACTGTAAAATAACGGAATTTTGATTAGACTGAAGGTCGAATTAACAAGTGTTTAGAATGCCACCAATTCGTATGTGACGATTACAAGAATTCTGGATAATATAGTAATAATTTTGATGATACGGAAATAATGGTATGAGCAAGACGTCGACACTTAGCTTTCGTTGACTTGGCGTGATGTGCGTCTACAAGATTGGCAATCGGTCGGGCGCCCTCACCTTCGCAGAGACCCCGATTAACTCGTCGTTTTAGTGTTCAAATGTTTTCAAATGTTTATAGCTCTCACTGAATTTAATTGTCTGATTGATGAATGTCTCTTAATACTACAAAGATTCAAAATGAATCTAAGGCGGAAGGCTTTTAAATGAAGAATTAAAATAGAGTTTGTGTCCTTGCACTGAATTTAATCTAGGTGATAACCAGAACCCCAGACTACTGGTTTATATCTTGGTTATTTGAGTTTTTAACGAATACTGAGTCTTTTACACTACCACTGATCTGATGAAGAAAAGATTGAATGTAACTCTTTGCTCTAATTAGTATACGGATCAATGCGTCCACACACCTCGTGACTTGACAGACGAAAGACATTAGTTCAAGTTCAGAGTTGACGAGGTGCCCGCGATTGCAAGAAACCTGCATTTCCCCCGCGGGTTAATTAGCCAATTAGGGCCCTACTTTGCATCTCATTAGAGCCTGGTTGGCTCGGGACCCGCCCAAGCTAGGTGTAGGTGGTGGGGTCCCGAGTCACTCGTCGCGGACCCATCCCCTACTCCGTCTTGCTCATACTCTACTTATTCTAGCTTATTGTATTTGATTTTAAAATAATAGTATCCTCTTATTCGGGCTTTCCGTTCATCCGTCCATCCCTTAAGTTATGTTATGATCCATTATATTCTAGGTTTATATGGCCTAATTATTGCGGGGGTTCCTTTAGGAATTCGGAATTGACACGAATCGTTTGTTCGTCTTCTAAATCAGGCTATATGCTACCAATTTGGTAGCTGCTATTGTTGGCTGCTATTATTCCTTCGTTTTATTTGCCTAACCTAAATAAAATTAGAATCAGAGAGAAGAGTGTTAGGTAATTCGCATTTATGCCTTCTATACCTGTGTGGAAACGAGGGGTCAGCAAGTCTAACGTCGCCTCGCCTCGTTCCACAGGACATCGGTTATTGAAACTATGCAGATCTCCGCTATCGTCATCTACGTGACTTTTGACGCCTTCAAGAGGGAGCGGATATTTATTACAGTATTGTATTCCTTGGCGAGATTTGGTTTCTGTTCTGGGACACGTTCCCCGTGTAACCCAAAACTTTATTTTACTTTACTTTACTTTTGCTGATTTACTGTAACTTACTCTACTGATTCTAAATAATCGATGAAAGAATTTATGAGATTAAACCGCCAATAAAACATACTAAGTAGTTGCGTGAAGCAATTTAGATCAATGTGAATTGCGTTCGTAACACCCCTCCCCTCTTAAAGACGTCAACGTCCTCGTTGAACTATGGTTACTCGCGTAATACCAATCGACTTAAATTCTAATGATTATCCTAATGATGTCGTGAGGTCTCCGATTGGGTTGGTGCTTTGGCCGACCTCACGCTAGGAATAGCATTTCCAGCGCGACTATCGTGCTCACGACTGAGATCCGGGGTCCACTTGTACGCGGAACTTCGGCTGAGTTCTCGCAGGGTGTATTGGTTAACACTTGATTAAAATGCTCCGTCCGTCCTTCTACGTACAGTGGATCCCTTTTCCTTCGTCTGTAGCCCGCGCCAATCTGAAAACTCACAAGTAATTAGTATGCTGGTTATTCCCACTTATCTAAACTAGTTTAATGGTCCCCAGAGGAGTACCTAAGGTACTTCGTAGCGCCTTTGGCGGAATTCCTAATTCGTATAGTTCTAGGATAATGAATATATATATATTGTACTTATTGACATAGCAAGGTTATCCCTGTCCATTGGATAGAATACCTCAGATCACCGGGTACGGCAACTCGAGGTACGCCCGGAAGGGATATTCCGAGGGGCAACCCACGGAGGAGATTTGGTGTACGCGACGCAAAGGATGTATGGGAGATAAGAGGAAATGTCGGGAGGTGTGAGGAGATATTGATGAGATATGGATGAGGAAAGGTCGTGAAATATGGGGGGATATGGAGAGGATATGGGTGAGGATATGGGTGAGGAAAGGTGTTGTGAAATATGGGGAGATATGGAGGAGATGTCGGGAGATGTTGGGAGATTTTTAGGAAAAGGAGATTTGGTGCACGCGTTTTTGTACGGTGGTTTACCCCTCGGGATACTCCCAAAGCGCATTTCTGCACTGTCGGGCGCTTTCCGGAGGCCCCCGTGCGCGTGAGTACCCCGCCTGCGGCAGCCATTATAACATGTTTACTGCTGTTGCATAACTGCCCGGCGCTTCGCACTCAGCTCACCCAGGCCTCCTTCTTCCCCCTAAGCTACCGCATCCGTGTGCTAGCTCTGCTGTATTCTATCCTTAAGAATCTGTTGTTCGGGTCCCTGCGGTGGGGTCTTGCTGACGTTTCCCCCAATCGCAGCTGCAGAACGGTGTCTCCTCGTTCTCTTCCCCTGGTGGTCTCGTAGGCGCACATGACAACAGGCCGGCCTACGTTCCTGCACCCCTCGGCATTGATGGTCCTTATAGGCCTGCAGTTCCGCAGGAGGTCGCACAGGTTCCCGTCCGTGATGCCGTGGTTGTCTCGGCACTCGAGTCCCTCCAATTTTGTCAGGTACTGCAGGAACTCGCCTCCCACCGATGGGTGCATACTGCAGATCCGCAGGCCCTCAAGTTGTTGTAGGGTTCCCAACGAATCTAGTGCAAATTCCCCTCGGATGTTTGTACATGCCGAGAGATCCAGGAGCTCCAGCCCCTTCATGTGGTCTGCCAACCCTATTATGAATGCGGCGTCTACCCACCCGCAGTACGTCAGCCCTAGGGTCGTCACGTTGGTCAGGGACAATGGCAGGTTCGGTGGTGCTAATCGCCTTTCTACCACTAGTTCAACGTAGTCTTCCTCCCCATAGTAATTCTCGTCGTTGTCGTTGTCTGTAGGTTCGTCAGTCAGTCCGTTCCCGTGTATTTCTAACCACTTAAGTGTTTCTTTGATCCGTGGATTAGCTACCAACGCCGCCAGGACTTCGCTGTGCCGCATACCTTGGCAGAACTTCAGCATTAGTGATTGTAGCTGTTGTTGTTCGCTAATAAAAACCCCCACTGCTTCTCCCTTCAGTCTCGCGCAGTTCTCGATGGCGACGTGTGCCATGTTCTGCCCCGTGGCCAGTCCAGTCCCGGTAAGCGGGTTGTTGCGTATCTCGAGGCGCGTCAAGTCCGGGTTGTTCTTCAGTAATGTTCGTAGGTCGTCGTCCACGGGTCCCAATACTGTTCCCAATTTCAGGTATTTTAATTTGGATAAACCTGCCATTTCCCTCAATGCTGATTGTCGTATGGTGAGTGGGTAGACTGTTAGCCGCTCTAGGTTAGGGCATTTTGCAACGCTGATCTTGATTATTTGCGACTGGAGGTTGGCCTTCCCGGAGAGGTCCAGCCTTCTGAGGCGAGCCCCGCATCGATGGAGCGCCCAGTGGAGCTTCACTGTCGTCACATGTTCTTCAGGATGCTCCACGCATTCCCTCCACCTCCAGTCGTCCATGGTTAGCCTTGTTGCGCTTCCGTGAGACATAAGGCTTCCATGTCTCCAGGTTCTTGATGTCATCTCCATCCTGGCCCGATCCGGGTACGTCAGGAACTTTGCGATATGCGCAATACATTCGGGCGGTAGCTGGGGTTGTGGCTTCTCTTCCTCCTCTGCGAGGACCTGCGGTGGCGTTGCAGGCCTCCTCCTGTCTCCTCGTCTAACATGCCATGGGTCGGCATACTTGATTATGATCTTTCTTCCTTGAATTATTGACCCATCCATCTCTTCCAGGGCCGCGCGTGCCCCTTCCTTACTTTTGAAGTCCACAAACCCAGTCATTGCCCGTCCGTACTGCACCCAGCCGTCTATCGCGCCGTACTTAGCGAAGATCGTCTTCAGTTTGTCTCGTTTCATTCCGTGAGGCAGGTTTGCCAAGAACAGTCGGTTCATTGGCACCTGCTCGCCTCCTGATGCCATTTTAATCTTAATCTAATAATCCTGTAACAAACTTCGTGGAAAAGGAAAAACAAATCGTGAGTCGTCAAATTTTATGGTTAATATGGTTCGGTCGTATTTCGTCTTATTCGTCTTAAATTGTTCGTGCGTTTGGTTTTGGTCTAGTCTGTGTTTGTTGTTGTTTGGGGTTCCCTGGATTCGTTGATTCGACTACATCTCTTCCCTCGTCTGCTATTTCCTCTTCCCCTTCTTCTTCAGCCTCATTCGAATCTCTTGCCTTCGTTTTACACTTGCAACTGCTCATTAACCGTTTTCGGGTACAGGTAACGAGGATGAATAGTAGCATTCCTATTTCCACCAGGTAGTTCCCATACGTTAGATGCTTCTGCTGTCGCTGTTCTCGATGTCGGCTACCTAACTCCTCCAGTTGGTTTTCTACTTCATACAGAGATTTCCCTACTTCGAATTCTTTGGGGCCTGGACTCGGTTCTTCCGTCAGATGTTCTAGGAGGTGGTAGTTGTTCATCACCGGTGAAATCTGGCTAAGGTTTAATGTGAGCTCAGGCTGGTAGAGATATTGTTGCTGTTTCGCGAAAACCTCGACTCCTGGTAGGGTGACGTAGTGAGTTTTCCCCATACATTTTTCCTTCAGGTATAATATCCCGGATCCATCTAAGGTAACCAGCTGGTCCCTTGTATTTTTACAGATGACCTGCACGCTTTCTTGTTCACTCAACGAGTACAGCCAGGCTCCAACGGAGTTTAATCTTGTCCAGAACGGCTCGTGCTCCGACTTCACTCTAATGTCGCATTGTCGTAGCATGTTCGCCTCGGGTTTCAGCAGCAATGACACCTCGCATGCCGTTGATGTTGCTGTTTCGAATAGCGGTAATTGTAATGGACACATATGGCAGTACCATGTAATTATGCATTCCTTTAGGTAGGCCTCATCTGGTAGGAAATAGGTTCGGTGGTCGTCACTCAGGCCAATGTGTGAAGTCTTTGGTATAATTTGAGCTGAAATTGTCTTGTTTCTTGTTTTCTGCGGCGTCGGCCAGGTATGCATCTGGTATAGGTGATAGGTTATCCTTTCTACTAGTGGAATACGCAAGATCACGATTATCTTCCCCTGATAGAACCCTAACTCCGTTACTGCTAACTTCGTAATTTCTTCTCCGCGGTATGAATGACGCGGGAGCGGTAACTCGTATTTATCAGTGGTTTCATGTATTTCCCTCACTATAGATTTTAGCTGACTGTCCGTTATTAACAACCTGTCCACCTTTCCTTCTCTCGCGTTTGCTATTACCCGGATAAACTGATTTGCGCTAATTATGTAGTGTTCTAAAGAATTAGCTAGATTTGCACTATACTTCCATATGGCCGTTCCGTAATCGCTTGCCGAGTTGTTAGCTACCATTTCGTTGAGAGTCAAGATGATTTTATTAATACTGTCTTTGTTATCAATTATTCTGACGCGGTGTTCCTCTAATTTATCATGTACTTCGTGAAGTTTACTCGAGACTAAATGTGTTTGATTTTTCAAAATTTTAGTTAATTTGTTCTGATCCTGATAAATTTTATCTATTTCCGAGACAAAATATTCCCCGTCTTCTGCGGTTAATGTTCCGAACAAAAATTTGCTTGCGGACCCTACGAATTCAAATGGTGCTCCGCGCCGCTTGATTGAATGCGGTAAATTGTCTATATCCGGAATCGCGATTTCCCCACTTAGTTCTCTGATTTCGTTATGCAAATCTATAGCCCTTCTCAGTTCCTTGTCTAGATACTCTTTCCTCAGCATTCCTTCACAGCTTTCCTTGATGGTCATTATAGTTTTGCACTCGTTATATATCTTGTCGTATGCCTTCATCTCTTCGGGGACTTGGTAATTTAGTCTCTCGATGTCCATGTGTAGTACTAATCTCCATTCCGCTCTTTTGAACCTTATATTATGTAGTTTTTCGAAATACAATCCAGGACTTGATTGAATCGGGGTGATCGTGTAATCCTTTTCCTCTGCTGCCGTATCCCACAACTCCAGTAGGTAGATGATCGCCCATATGTACTTCATTGTGTCCCCTTTTTGGTAGTGGTGAGTCAACCTTCGTGGATTTTATGCCTTTAGAACTTGTGTGAATTTTGAGTTACGAGCTTGTGCCTATCCAACGACCAGGGATTCCCCAAAGCAACATAGTGCTGTCGTTCGGTAGGTTATTTCAAGGAAATTTTTTTTTTTTTTTTTTTTTTTTTTTTTTTTTCAGTCGTCAGTTGTCCGAAAATGATAAAGTGAATTTAACCGAATAAGTAAATGAAATAATTGATTAATAGGCCAATTCAACTTTGTCCATGTGCTTCACGAATCGCTCACCATTTTCCTTCTGTAGAAGTACATTGTTATTTTCCAGAATTCCTATAATTTTATAAGGACCTTGGTATCTTTTATCAAACTTACCTTTACGAACCTCTATCAACACCCGTGCCATGTCTCCTATTTTTCCGTTAAACGGACGCGCTCTTTTATCATAATTTTCCTTAGATCTCGTTTTCGCAATGTTGGTATGTACCGCTGCCAGGCTTTGCATTTCGGTAAGCCTAGCTATTAGATCACCCAGGTATGAGTTGTATGTTAATATTTTCTCATCCGTCGGGAACGAACTCGGCGCACGTGCTAGTTTTCCAAACACAAGTTCGTAGGGCGTAAAGTTCGTCCCCTCGTGTACGGAGGTGTTATATGAGAACATCGCGAAGGGTACCACTTCGTCCCAGTCATCGAACTCGTCCATATAATGCTTTATATAATCAGCCAGCACCATATGGCTTCTTTCCAGAGCCCCGTTCGATTGTGGTCTATAGCTCGAGGTGGTAATGTGTTTTGTCTTGAATACCTTTCCTACTTCCGCAAATAAATTATTAACGAAACTAGTTCCTCTATCGGTGAGGATCACTCGCGGTGAGCCGTACCTCAAGATGAAATTCTTGACTAACGCATGAGCTATAGTTTCCGCTCTAATATCTGGGACCGGTACTGCTATGCAATATTTTGTCAGATTATCCTGCATGGTTAGTATATGCCTGTTACCTTTTGGTGTTATAGGTAAGGGTCCTACAGTATCGAGTGCTATTTTTTCGAATGGTTCGGATGCTGTGTCTGTTATCAGCATAGGTTCTCTGGTTTTAACGCGCACTAGCTTATGTTCTTGGCAGCTATTGCATTTCCTTATGAAATCTCTAATATCGTCGCGCATCTTAGGCCAGTAGAATCTTTCTCGAACTCTACGATAAGTTTTTGTTACACCCTTGTGTCCTCCTACCAAACTACCATGCATTTCTGAGATTATTTCTTCCCGTATTTCCATAGGTGGTACCTGGGTTATCCCCGTACAAAGAACAACATTTATATTACTGTCGCCAAAAACGTCTTTTAGCATTTGCGGCCAGATTTCGGGTGATAGTTCGTCCGTAAAGTCTCCTGTTTTTGAAATTCTGAATTGATTGATGCCTAAATTTTTAAGAAGAGTTTTGAGGTTTTCTAACCCAATTTCCAGATTTTCTACTGAAATTTTGTCATAATACTTTGATTTTATTATTATCGTGAATATGTAATGGTTACCGCGTTCTGTGACAATTATTTTACCAATTTTAGGTTTCGCACTCCGCTGTTCGCGAGCGTTAATAGCTTCTAAGTCAGATAAGAGCCTGCTAACTGGTGTTGCTAATTCTGCGTCTATTGATGAAAAATGAACATAATTATCCTTGATGTAGGTTAAATTTTCTCTTGTTGAATTTACTCTATTGATTGTTGATCTTGGAAAATTTAGAGGCGAAGTTGGTTCTATATCAGGTAATATACTCGTGATAGTTTCTATCCCGATAGGAGGAGGCAAGGGTGTTAGTTTATCTTCCAGACGCCTCGGCGGCTTACTCGTTCTCTCTCTCTCCATTCCTATACCTGGGTACGGAGTAGAGAGTGCTATAGGACGTGGCGCGACTATAGGCGTTGGAAGCTCGCCTCTACTAACCGGCTGACTGATAACGGACGCATCTCGCCTTACAGCACGCGCGGTCGGGATATACGGTGTCGCTAAGGTACTTTGACTCACGGCTTGATCTTTACCTGATCCTATACCTTCGGCTTTCTTTAAAACCTTTTCTATTCTGGAATTTAATTCGTCGTCCTCGGTATCGTCGTTGAACGGATCCTTCCTTATGAGCTCATCTCGTGTTGTTTCATCGAGATCCCTATCCGCAGAAATTGCTCGAGGCAACCTAACTTCCTCGATATTATCCTGTTCCTGTTCAATTAAACTTTTCTCATGCATCGATCTCTCAAAACGACTAAATGATTCCTGTAGTTCTTTCAAATCTATTGGTGCCTTGAATGTTAGGTTCTGAGAGTCCTTGCAGTATTTTTCCTGATTATGCGGAGATTTGTTTAGAACCGTTGGCGCTTCGAATGTAAACACGTCATCATTCCCGTCGCTATCTGTGCTTTGTACCGGTGGATTTATTTTTATAGCTAGGCTATCTTGGTCAGATTCGGTTCCCTCATTATCCGGTTCTGTCCCAATCTCCTTATCGGGCTGTACATTGCTTGGTATATTACTTGGTAAATCAAAACCTAAGCTTGGTAGTACGCTTTTGCGTCCCCTGTATATTGGTGGCTCCGAAGGTTCATCTTCGGATGAATCTTCGAAGGTTCTTTCTACTATGGGCTCTAATGTCTTAGTTGGCTTTACTACCGGCGGGTCTGATTTACTCAGTGATGACGTCACCTTTGATTGTGTCGAGCTACTTGCTTTTGTTTTAGCACGCGTTCTCAATGATATTGCACTCTTATCTAACATAGGTATTGTTTTCAACCTTTTGCGAGGCTTAATGCTACTCGTTGGATGTTCTTCCGATACTGATCTACTGATCGGTTTACGTGAGGGCGGTGCGGGTATTTTTGATGTCTCATCTGGTTTATTCTGTTTATTAATTGGATATAAACATTTCAAATTTCCTATTTCCGAATTTGATTGTTCGTTTTTTAGTCGAATATTAGTGCAAACATAAATTTTGATTCCTGTATTTTTGAAAAGATACCTCAGCATCGCACGTATTTTTGCCCAAGGTAGTCTATCTAATCCACAACCGATTATTGGGATCCTGACAGATTTTACTGAATCTTTTATTAAAATTTTCCTGAGGTTTATTAAGCTTAAATACATATCCTCACACGTTGGTTTATCCCAATGATTTTGTTTCGTCATGATGTAGTAGATATTTTGACCTTTTAACTGTAGTCTACCTATCGAGTGCAATTTAGCTTGTTCCCGGAGTTGTTTTGGTACGCCGTACTTTTCCTTAAAATCCGCGGCTATACCTGCGCTCATTTCTAGGTCGACGGAAACGGCATGTGCATAGTTATCTTTCTTGCTAAACAAATCCTCGTGCACCTCTATAACATCGGGGTTCTCTACAGAGATAGTCTTAGTTGTTTTTATATAGTCCGAGTATTTTGGTATTTCTTTTTCACTCGTTTCCTCGCTATCCTGTTCAGAACCATCCGAGCTTGATTCTTCCGAATCACTCGATTGATCGCTAATTACTGGATTTCTAGATAGTGCATCGGCGTTAGTATTTAGTTTCCCGGGCCTATGTACAAAGGTATATTCGTAGTTTTGCAGTTTTAACCTCCATCTTACTAGTCGTTGCCCTGGATCTTTAATGGAATTGATCCAACGAAGCGGTTCGTGATCGCTAACTAATGTAAATTTACGTCCGAACAAATAAGGTCGAAAGTGCAACACTGCGCATAGTACCGCTAGGCATTCCTTTTCGGTAGTAAAATAATTTTGTTCCGCGCTTAAAAGAGCGCGAGATAGATAAGCCACTGGCATGTCGTGACCGTCCACCTCCTGACTCAGGACCGCACCTATCGCGTAATCAGATGCGTCGGTTGTTAGAGTGAAAGGCTTGCTGAAGTCCGGGTATTGCAGTATAGGTTTTTGACATAGAGCTTTCCGTAACATTTTGAAGCTATCGCGTTGTTCTTTCTTCCAAATAAAAGGAGCATTTTTCTTTAGTAATTCGGTTAGAGGTTTAGCTTTCGCAGCAAAGTTTTTTATAAATCTGCGGTAATAGCCTACTAGTCCCAAAAATTGTCTGATATTCTTTTGATTTTTAGGACGGGGAAATTTCCTCACCGCTACGACTTTCTTGGGATCTGGTTTTACTCCCGTTCTACTGATAACATGACCTAAGTATGCGACTTCGGTCTTCAAGAACTCGCATTTATCAGGTTGCAGTGTTAGATTTGCTTTCGCGAGCCTATTAAACAATCTCCGAATTTTCCTCTCATGTTCCTCTAGATCTTTAGCAAATACTACTATGTCATCTAGATATACAAAAACCTCGGACCCCTGCAAACCTCGCAAGACTTGGTCCATGAGTCTCTGAAAGGTGGCTGGCGCATTTTTCAATCCCTCGGGCATCCGTAAACATTCGTAATGCCCGTTTGGGGTGGTAAACGCAGTTTTTGCTCGATCGCGCGGGTCCATTTCAATTTGTTGGAATCCGCTAGCAAGATCGAATGTCGAAAAATACATCGCTCCTCCTAGGTGATCTAATGTATCAGTAATATTGGGCAGAGGATATGCATCCCCTATGGTTTTATCATTTAGCGCGCGGAAATCCATAACAATTCTCCACCTCGGATTTCCTTTCGAGTCCGGTTTCTTTGGGACTATCCAGAGTGGCGAGTTGTATGGCGAATTCGATGGTGTTATAAGATTATTCTCCAACTTGACTTTCATTTGCCGTTCAATCTCGGTTTTGTGGACAGGGGGAAAACGATACTGGCGTGCGTGAATCGGCACATCGTCCTGCGTTGGAATACGATGCTTAACAACGGGTGTATATTTTAACTTATCACCTGGTAAATGAAAAATTTCCGAATAATCTTCGATTAAATTGAAAACATGGCTCTTTTCCTCATCGTTTAAATGATCTAATCTCAATTTCGTTTCTATCTCCGCAAGTCTATCGGTGATCACTTCTCCATTTTCTGATTGATCTGAATCTGAATCTATTTCCTGTTCTTCGGGAAAATCATGATATTCAAACGGTATTATTTCCTGGGGAAGGATCTCTACCTCAACATCTCGGTCCAGCGTATTAATAGCCATTACACGGCAGGCGCCATTCTCAATCATGACGGCAGCCTCGCCAATGTATAGCCCCTCGACACCGGATATTTTCGGCAGATATCCCTCTCTCAGATCGCAATCTTTCGCGTCAATAGCAATCACTTGTCTAGTTCTTGCTTGAATTTTCCAAACGCGATTTTCGTTTCCCAAATCTGTCTTCCCCATGTCGACAAAGCGCATTGGTCTTATCGGCTCAGTTTTTGTCACGAGTGTGTTATTCGTGAAGGAGATTTCGGCTTCCTCGCGTCGTAAATAATCCTTGCCTAGTATACCGTCGCATTTTAGCGGAAAGTCGGATCTTACTACTTGTAATTTGTTACGTTTGCCTTGCAGTGTTATTTCAGCAGTGCCGAAGGTTTCGATCTTATCTGTGGTTATCCCGGTAATTATCACGGAATCGTCTAACGCGATTAACACGTCGGGATCCAAGGATCCTGCTTTGATTAAACTAATATCTGCTCCGGTATCGACTAGGAATATTCCGCTTTGATTTTTAAGTTCCGGTGCTACTATCTGAATTAATGGCGATTCTCTACTCGTCCTGCACGTGAATACCTTTGATCCGGTTCCGAGAATCTTACCGTCGACTGACGCTCGCGGTTCGCGCTTCCCGCCGTCGCGTCTGGTCGACGGGCTGCGTTCGCGTTTAAAGATTCCGACTTCTTATTATCATAAGGAGACGGCGATCGAGATCCTCGTCGCGAGTCCTCATCGGAATCTTCGTTGGGGTTCTTACGCGTTTCTGAGTTCGACTCGCGTTTCGCGTACACCGGCGATATTGGTCTACGCTCGATAGCTAATGGTCTCTTGTACGAGTTAGGCGAACTCGACCGAATCCTATTATCGTCCCAGCGCCTAGGCTCCGAGTAGTTATTATACTTAGACCACGAGGAGCACCTACACGGTGTATGGCAAGAACAACACGGATGACGACACGAGCATGAATGAGCGGACTCTAATCTACTAGGCGGGTATCTATCCCGACTCGGTCTCGATGAGCTTTCGCCTGTACGTTCTGATCTACGTGTATCTTCCGGCGGATACCGCGGGGTAATCGGCGATGGTGATCTTGCTCTATCGCCAGTTGACTCATTGACGACATAGTTATTGTACTCGCGTGGTCGATCGCGCGATGGGCTATCGGCGAAATCCCGGGATAGTATTCTAGTGAATTCCGGCCTACGGGGTTCCACGGGAGCTAAAATTCCGGCCTTCATTTTTGCCTCAGTTTTCTTTGCCCATTTGAATGCCTCCGCAAGGTTTTTAGGATCGCGTGAATCTACCTCTTTACTTATTTCGTCGGGTAGCCCTCGCAAATACGCCTTCAATGCGCATTCTTCCGTTGGCGCGAGCAACTCCCTAGCCTTCTCTCTACCATATTTTTCTTCCAGTGCACCTTTAGCCCCGGCTAATAAGATATTAATTCGGTCATGGAATGTCCCTGCGCTTTCGCCTCTACGCATCCGAATGGTATCTATCTCGTGTTGATACCAAGGATAATCCTTTTCTGTCGCGAACCTATCTTTAAGGTGTTGGATTAGTTCGTCGACCGTAGTGATTTCCTGCCCGAAGAGGCTATCGCGAGCAACCCCTTTTATATGTTTTACGACTCTTTTGACGTACATTGATTCCGCTTCCGGCGGAAGGCAAGCGAATCCTTCTTTAACATCCTGCAAGAATTCCCTTAGCGGCGTAGTCTCTCCGTCATATAGACCGAGAGTTTTCGTACTTTGATCTAAGGTTAATGTTTCCACCATAGTGGACATCAATGTGTCGCTCAGCCGGGAGCGTGAAGAGTTTTGATCGTCAGGCATGATTTTTGTTAGAGTGTTCGTAAAGACAAGTTATAGTTTTGAATATACACAATATATATGTTTAAAGCTAAACCAAAGCCCAATTATCAAATATTATAGTAGGTGATATGGATACAATTTATTACTAACAATTCAGAGTGAGAGAGCTACAATTACTTATTTTACATATCAAGGCTCAAGTTCAGTGATATAACTTTTAATCCAAAAATTTCAAAGATATATTTTTTTTTTCCAAAAATTTTTTTTTTCTTTTTTTTTTTTTCTATTTAAACAATTGAAATTGTTTATGACAGAATCCCACCGCTGCCACCAATTCGTATGTGACGGACGCGGTATGGTTGTTTAATCCGAGCGGTTGATTAATAACAAGTTATTAACGATGGTAGTGTCGCGTCACAGACTGAATAAAAATTATAAAATAGATTTATCTCGCGATAAACCGGTAAATGGGATTCGTTTGCCACTAGTCCTATACAGGTCTCAATTTCAATAGTTTAACTGTGGAGGCTAATTAATTAATAATTAGGATGGTTGTTTAAAATAAATGGTGAGAAGAATTAACTGGTAAAAACGATACTATATTCTTGAATGAAAGTAATACTGAGCCCAGTTCAAACGTCTGACAACGGGTATCGGTTTGAACGTAAAACAAATGTTATATGATATAATAAATGAATCTCCCTATGCCGACGTGGGGATCGTAGAGGCTGGTCCCTTATCAATAATCATAAGCTAACGTTAAAGCAACAATATAACGCACGAGTGCGGAGAAATATACCCTGATCAACGATACCCACGTTAACATACAGCACAATACAAGAGTTGTCATGTACTCGAACCACGATCGCATTCTTGGAACTCTCTCTCTCTCTTTCTAACTTTATGTTTTAGGTGGTATTGGTAACTATGGTATCTAATTTAGGATGCACCAATATGCTTATAACTACTTATTAGTCTATAGAATCATAAATTGGTCTCCGCGTTATACGGTCGGGCCGATTACATACACATGCATATATGTATATCAACACAAGATGACCGTATAATGCGACCCTTCTTTATAGATTCTCTTTCTATAACTGTAATGCCAGGATAGAAAGATCCCGGCCGTGAATAGGGCAAAAATTGAGAATATGGAGATCGATATGATCTCTATATAGAGTGAACTGTAAAATAACGGAATTTTGATTAGACTGAAGGTCGAATTAACAAGTGTTTAGAATGCCACCAATTCGTATGTGACGATTACAAGAATTCTGGATAATATAGTAATAATTTTGATGATACGGAAATAATGGTATGAGCAAGACGTCGACACTTAGCTTTCGTTGACTTGGCGTGATGTGCGTCTACAAGATTGGCAATCGGTCGGGCGCCCTCACCTTCGCAGAGACCCCGATTAACTCGTCGTTTTAGTGTTCAAATGTTTTCAAATGTTTATAGCTCTCACTGAATTTAATTGTCTGATTGATGAATGTCTCTTAATACTACAAAGATTCAAAATGAATCTAAGGCGGAAGGCTTTTAAATGAAGAATTAAAATAGAGTTTGTGTCCTTGCACTGAATTTAATCTAGGTGATAACCAGAACCCCAGACTACTGGTTTATATCTTGGTTATTTGAGTTTTTAACGAATACTGAGTCTTTTACACTACCACTGATCTGATGAAGAAAAGATTGAATGTAACTCTTTGCTCTAATTAGTATACGGATCAATGCGTCCACACACCTCGTGACTTGACAGACGAAAGACATTAGTTCAAGTTCAGAGTTGACGAGGTGCCCGCGATTGCAAGAAACCTGCATTTCCCCCGCGGGTTAATTAGCCAATTAGGGCCCTACTTTGCATCTCATTAGAGCCTGGTTGGCTCGGGACCCGCCCAAGCTAGGTGTAGGTGGTGGGGTCCCGAGTCACTCGTCGCGGACCCATCCCCTACTCCGTCTTGCTCATACTCTACTTATTCTAGCTTATTGTATTTGATTTTAAAATAATAGTATCCTCTTATTCGGGCTTTCCGTTCATCCGTCCATCCCTTAAGTTATGTTATGATCCATTATATTCTAGGTTTATATGGCCTAATTATTGCGGGGGTTCCTTTAGGAATTCGGAATTGACACGAATCGTTTGTTCGTCTTCTAAATCAGGCTATATGCTACCAATTTGGTAGCTGCTATTGTTGGCTGCTATTATTCCTTCGTTTTATTTGCCTAACCTAAATAAAATTAGAATCAGAGAGAAGAGTGTTAGGTAATTCGCATTTATGCCTTCTATACCTGTGTGGAAACGAGGGGTCAGCAAGTCTAACGTCGCCTCGCCTCGTTCCACAGGACATCGGTTATTGAAACTATGCAGATCTCCGCTATCGTCATCTACGTGACTTTTGACGCCTTCAAGAGGGAGCGGATATTTATTACAGTATTGTATTCCTTGGCGAGATTTGGTTTCTGTTCTGGGACACGTTCCCCGTGTAACCCAAAACTTTATTTTACTTTACTTTACTTTTGCTGATTTACTGTAACTTACTCTACTGATTCTAAATAATCGATGAAAGAATTTATGAGATTAAACCGCCAATAAAACATACTAAGTAGTTGCGTGAAGCAATTTAGATCAATGTGAATTGCGTTCGTAACACCACTGATTGTCTGATCTTCTGTTATTTTAGGCCTTCTGGTGGATTGCGGGACACTTTCAGTTTTAGCTGTGTTCTCAAATCGACGTCAATGGTCTAAAGATTACCGTCATACACGCAGCAAATGATCACCCCTAGTCTCACAAGCACGAGGCGATTATGACGATAATCGTCAGATTGCCATTCTCATGGATATGTATAAAGAAAGATGACCCGCAGACCCGCGCTAACCGTACGTAGCGTCAGTTCAAACAGACCGTAAAAATTCCACAATTATCGGGTGAAACAGCTGGAATCAAACATGTCTCGGGATCAACCGATAGGAGGAAATTTTGAGATTATTGATTTATTGCGAAAATTTCATACAAAATACTTCCCATGATAAACTGTGTACAGAAATCCTATGAAAAAATGTGTACTTATAATCTCATAGAATTCAACGTGCAATTCTTCACAGACGATTACACTTTCTCTTAGAGTAGTCCGTATTCAAGAATTCCGTTTATGGTTCAATAACCTCAGAATTTCGGCCTATCGGTTGGTTCCAGGACATGTTCGATCCCAGCTGTTTTACAATATAACTAATTATCGTGTAAAAGTCAGGAGTATCTTTAAGCTGAAGCTACAAATAATTGATGCGGATCCGGTGTATAAGAACTTCGTTCGTTTATTATTTCATAACTGAACATTGGGTTGAATATCCGATCAGCGATTTTTTTCGGCCTATCGGCGGATTGCGGGACATCCTACTTTATAGACATATTGATTAGAATAATAGTCTGACGATTATCGTCATAATCGCCTCGTACTTGTGAGACTAGGGGTGATCATTTGCTGCGTGTATGACGGTTATCCTCAGACCGTTGACGTTAATTTGAGGACACAAGTAAAAATGAATGTGTCCCACAATCTACCGAAAGGCCGAAAATAACAGAAGAACAGACAATCAGTGGAATTTTACAGTGATTCACTTAGTAGGCGATGAAGTTCCAATACATTAGACCCGACGCGACCACTATGTAGCTTTAGATTCAAGAATATATTCTCGCAATTGACACGATAAAGGCCCGTAAAACAGCTGAAATCAAACATGTCCTGAAACCAACCGATGGGTAAAAATTTGGAGGTTATCGATGTATAAGATTATCAAAAGTATTTCCGAATACGTACGTATGGGAGATTGTAACTAGGTTTCATGTCCACAAGATCGGACTTAGGCAATAATATTCTCCAAATCACCGATATCGTCGGACTTTTGAAGTTGATTCTAGAGAATAGTCAAAATATTCGGTGATCGGAATCAGCGGCCGATTAATCAGGGACATAAGATATGCAGAAAATAAGCTAAATTCGGAGAAACGGACGTACGAAGGGAAATCATATGCTGCGTGTATGACGGTCATCGTACAGCTCTGACTATCGATTTGATCAAATAGGTAAAACGATAGGTGTCCCACAATCTGCCAATGGGCCGGAAATAACAGCTAATTAAATGATGAACACAATCCTCGGTGATAAAAGTTATGAGCTGATAAAATGGTTATCCACCAGACCCGCGCCAGCTGTACGTAGCGTCAGTTCAAAGAGACCGTGAATATTCCACAATTATCCGGTGAAACAGCTGGAATCAAACATGTTCCGGCATCAACCGATATAAAGAAATTTTGAGATTATTGATTTGTTGCGAAAATTTTATACAAAATACTTCCCATGATAAACTGTGTACAGAAATCCTATGAAAAAATGTGTACTCATGACCTCATAGAATTCAACGTGTAATTCTTCACGGACATTTACACTTTCTCTTAAAGTAGTGCGAATTCAAGAATTCCGTTTATGGTTCAACAACCTTAGAATTTCGGCCTATCGGTCTGTTCCAGGACATGTACGATCCCAGCTGTTTGACAATATAACTAATTATCGTGTACATTTCAGAAGTATCTCTAAACTGAAGCTACAAATAATTAATGCGGATCCGGTGTACAAGAACTTCGTGAGTTTATTATTTCATTACTGAACATTGGGTTGAATATCCGATCGGCGATTTTTTTCGGCCTACTGGCATATTGCGGGACATCATACTTTAGACATATTGATGAGAATAATAGTCTGACGATTATCGTCATAATCGCCTCGTGCTTGTGAGACTGGAGGTGATCATTTGCTGCGTGAAGAATCTTGAATTCTATGGGGTCATGAGTACACATTTTTTCGTAGGATTTCTATACACAGTTTATCATAGGAAGTATTTTGTATGAAATTTTCGCAATAAATCAATAATCTCGAAATTTCCTCCTATCGGTTGACCCCGGGACATGTTTGATTCCAGCTGTTTCACCGGATAATTGTGGAATTTTTACGGTCTCTTGGAACTGACGCTACGTACAGCTGGCGCGGGTCTGGTGGATCACGATTTTCTCAGCTCATAACTTTTTTCATCGAGGATTGTGTTCATCATTTAATCAGCTGTTATTTCCAGCCCATTGGCAGATTGTGGGACACCTATCGTTTTACCTATTTGATCAAATCGATAGTCAGAGCTGTACGATGACCGTCATACACGCAGCATATGATTTCCCTTCGTACGTCCGTTTCTCCGAATTTAGCTTATTTTCTGCATATCTTATGTCCCTGATTAATCGGCCGCTGATTCCGATCACCGAATATTTTGACTATTCTCTAGAATCAACTTCAAAAGTCCGACGATATCGGTGATTTGGAGAATATTATTGCCTAAGTCCGATCTTGTGGACATGAAACCTAGTTACAATCTCCCATACGTACGTATTCGGAAATACTTTTGATAATCTTATACATCGATAACCTCCAAATTTTTACCCATCGGTTGGTTTCAGGACATGTTTGATTTCAGCAGTTTTACGGGCCTTTATCGTGTCAATTGCGAGAATATATTCTTGAATCTAAAGCTACATAGTGGTCGCGTCGGGTCTAATGTATTGGAACTTCATCGCCTAATAAGTGAATCACTGGAAATTCCACTGATTGTCTGATCTTCTGTTATTTTCGGCCTTCCGGCAAATTGCGGGACACTTTCAGTCTTAGCTGTGTCCTCAAATTAACGTCAATGGTCTGAGGATAACCGTCATACACGCAGCAAATGATCACCTCCAGTCTCACAAGCACGAGGCGATTATGACGATAATCGTCAGACTATTATTCTAATCAATATGTCTAAAGTATGATGTCCCGCAATATGCCAGTAGGCCGAAAAAAATCGCCGATCGGATATTCAACCCAATGTTCAGTAATGAAATAATAAACTCACGAAGTTCTTGTACACCGGATCCGCATTAATTATTTGTAGCTTCAGTTTAGAGATACTTCTGAAATGTACACGATAATTAGTTATATTGTCAAACAGCTGGGATCGTACATGTCCTGGAACCAACCGATAGGCCGAAATTCTGAGGTTGTTGAACCATAAACAGAATTCTTGAATTCGTACCACTATAAGAGAAAGTGTAAACGTCCGTGAAGAATTACATGTTAAATTCTACGAGGTTATGAATACACATTTTTTCATAGGATTTCTGTACACAGTTTATCATAGGAAGTATTTTGTATAAAATTTTCGCAATAAATCAATAATCTCAAAATTTCCTCCTATCGGTTGATCCCGGGACATGTCTGATTCCAGCTGTTTCACCGGATATTTGTGGAACTTTGACGGTCTATTTGAACTGATGCTACGTACAGCTGGCGCGGGTCTGGTGGATAACCATTTTATCAGCTCATAACTTTTATCACCGAGGATTGTGTTCATCATTTAATTAGCTGTTATTTCCGGCCCATTGGCAAATTGTGGGACACCTATCGTTTTACCTATTTTATCAAATAGAGAGTTAGAGCTGTACGATAACCGTCATACACGCAGTTGGCGCGGATCTGGTGAATAAGGATTTCATCAGTTCATAACTTTTATCATCGAGGATTGTGTTCGTCATTTAACTAGTTGTTATTTCCGGCCCATTGGCAGATTGTGGGACACCTATCGTTTTACCTATTTGATCAAATCGATAGTCAGAGCTGTACGGTGTGTGATAACCGCCATACACGCAGCAAATGATCACCCCTAGTCTGACAAGCACGAGGCGATTATGACGATAATCGTCAGACTGTTATTCTCATGGATATGTATAAAGTAGGATGTCCCGCAATCCGCCAGTAGGCCGAAAAAATCGCCGATCGGATATTCAACCCAATGTTCAGTAATGAAATAATAAGCTCACGAAGTTCTTGTACACCAGATCCGCATTAATTATTTGTAGCTTCAGTTTAAAGATACTCCTGAAATCTACACGATAATTAGTTATATTGTAAAACAGCTGGGATCGAACATGTTCTGGAACCAACCGATAGGCCGATATTCTGAGGTTATTGAACCATAAACGGAATTCTTTGATACGTACTACTATCAGGGAAAGTGTAAATGTCCGTGAAGAATTACATGTTAAATTCTATGAGGTTATGGGTACACATTTTTTTATAGGATTTCTGTACACAGTTTATCATAGAAAGTATTTTATATAAAATTTTCGCAATAAATCAATAATCTCAAAATTTCCTCCTATCGGTTGATCCCGGGACATGTTTGATTCCAGCTGTTTCACCGGATAATTGTGGAATTTTTACGGTCTCTTTAAACTGATGCTACGTACAGCTGGCGCGGGTCTGGTGGATAACCATTTTATCAGCTCATAACTTTTATCACCGAGGATTGTGTTCATCATTTAATTAGTTGTTATTTCCGGCCCATTGGCAGATTGTGGGACACCTATCGTTTTACCTATTTTATCAAATAGAGAGTTAGAGCTGTACGATAACCGTCATACACGCAGCATATGATTCCCCTTCGTACTTCCGTTTCTCCGAATTTATCTTGTTTCCTGAATATCTTATATCCTTGATTAATCGGCCGCCGATACCGATCACCGAATATTTTGACTATTCTCTAGAACCATCATTGAAAGTCCGACGATATCGGTAATTTCGAGAATATTATTGCCTCAGTCCAATCTTGTGGACATGAAACATAATAACAATCTCCCATACGTACGTATTCAGAAATACTTCTTATAATCTTATACATCGATAACCATCAAATTTTGGCCCATCGGTTGGTTCCAGGACATGCTTGATTTCAGCTGTTTTACGGGACTTTCTCGTGTCAATTGCGAGAATATATTCTTGAATCTAAAGCTTCATAATGGTCGCGTCGGGTCTAATGTATTGGAACTTCATCGCCTAATAAGTGAATCACTGGAAATTCCACTGATTGTCTGATCTTCTGTTATTTTCGGCCTTGCGGTAGATTGCGGGACACTTTCAGTTCCAGCTGTGTCCTCAGATCAACGTCAATGGTCTGAGGATAACCGTTATACGCGCAGCAAATGATCACCCCTAGTCTCACAAGCACGAGGCAATTATGACGATAATCGTCAGACTATTATTCTAATCAATATGCCTATAAAGTAGGATGTTCCGCAATCCGCCGGTAGGCCGAAAAAAATCGCCGATTGGATATTCAACCCAATATTCAGTAATGCAATCATGAACTAACAAAGTTACCAATGTATCAGACCCGAGTCAACTATACAGAGCTTCGGTTCAAAATGATAATAATCCTCGATTTCAGTCCTTTGTTGCATATTGTACTATATTAACCAACAGTTTTTGTATTTTTTATTTATTTGTGGATTGCAGGATAGTTTCGGCTTTGGCAGTTTTCTAATACTGCCGTCAATAGTTCTACACCCTGTAATTGATTCACTAACTTTGTTATTCGTTCAATTTATTGTGAGATGTATGTTGAGTTCCGATATTGTCCCGTGAACTTCACTATCATGTATAGTATTTTGGAAAGTGCTTCTAGCCCCCATACTTTCTGATTGCCTGTACATTAAGGTGATTAAAAAAAAATGTGTAATTTTTTTCCGTTCTTACCCCACCAAATGTTGGTGGTTTAAAAGAAGAAAATCTTTCCTAAAAATGGTCTCTCTAGTTCAACTCCAAGAGGACGCTGTTTTAATTTAAATTTCCCATTTACTTGACATGGACAAATTCTCTTTTTCATCAAAAGTTAAGTCACTCGCAAACTACTTGATATTCTTCGAATTCACGCATAGATCCTCGAAGCCAATTCTTTAAGCTTTCCAAAACTCTGATAAAAAATGAATAAAAAAAAAAAAATAATAATAATTAATGATTTCTCTAAAAATCAGTACTTTTCGGATGGCTTAAATTTGTGTTTTAATTATGACAATTATGCGTTATTATGGAGTTTTGGAAAGCTCAAAGAATCAGCTTCAAGGATCTATAAGTGAATTCGAAAAATATTAAGTAGTTTGCGAGTAATTTAATTTTCAATGAAAAAGAAAATTTTCCCATGTTAAGTAAACGGAAAATTAAAATTGACACAGCGACCTCTTCGAGTTGAGCTAGAGAGACCATTTTTAAGGAGGATTTTTTCCTTCTAAACCATTAACATTTGAGCGGATAAGGGTGATAAAAAAAAGTTTTAATTTTTTTTGAACCACCCTACTGTACATACATATTGTATGATTTGATGGCGTCACAGCCTGGTTCAAGCCATATGTGTACATTGATGTGTAATTATATTTCAGAATACTTAGAATCTCGAAGCGTATAATTAGAAAGCTCGTTATATGAACCCGATTGAATAATTTTTTTGAATTTTCAAAGGCCTCATACCAGAATTACCGATGTATTCGAAATCAACTTTTCCAATGATAGCTTTCATATTATTTCTCACAAATATACATTTGATATCATTTGGTGCATGGATAGCGTATTTTCAGGACATGTCGTGAAAAGTATGTGGCGAGATGTATTGGTATTTTCGAGGACAGTCCCAATAATGTACGAATGACAAATAATCCTCATGAGGTGGTCCTGAAAGGCACCAAGTGTCCCCGTAATATACATTGGATGCGTAAAAAGGTCCCGAAAAGTGCCCTAT
The DNA here is from genome assembly GCA_944452935.1 of Rhogogaster chlorosoma. NCBI lineage: Eukaryota > Metazoa > Arthropoda > Insecta > Hymenoptera > Tenthredinidae > Rhogogaster > Rhogogaster chlorosoma. The sequence continues at coordinate 6,165,792 of OX101799.1, forward strand.
GACATATTTATGTGTGTAGAAAAAGTATGTGTCCTGATATATACCGTTGGGTAATGAAATAATACGATTTACTGGCAGTTGCGAAGACTTTAGGGCCATTAGCACTTTTCAGGACCCTATATATAACGGTAGTTTACAGGACTTACTCGAAAAAATTATATAATTTATACTCTATTATATCTTAAATGACATTTCGTTAATGAAATAATTTTCTAAATTTTTGACAACTTCACAGCAGAATTAACTATGTATTCGGAATTAACTTTTTTGATGAGCTTTTATATTATTTCTCACAAATGTACGTTCAGCGTCATTTAGTGTATGGATCGCGTATTTCCAGGACGTGTCCCGAAAAGCACGTACCGAGATGTACTGGTCTTTTTGGGGACAGTCCCGATAATGTACGAATGACAAATAATCCTTATGAGGTCGGTCCCGAAAGGCGCCAAGTGTCCCCATAATATACTATGGGTACCTGAAAATGTCCCGAAAAGTGCCCCTTGACATATATATATCAATTGTTAAGTACCGGGACATTTTACAACTGGTATATACAATGATGAAATTATAATGGAAATTCAATTTCCTACCCAACCCCGCAAACAGAATTTGAAAATAATCATTTGTCTCAGATCTAGTCATATATTGTATACTACAGGGACAGTAATGTTTTTGAAAATCGTGTACCGGAACTTTATAATATTTGAGTAATGTCCCGGAAGTTCACAATAAAAATTGTGTATAACGTTTCCGGTGATGTACGATACATGGACGCAATGTCCTGGAAATATTCAATACGTCCTTGAAAAGTCCCGAAACTATACAATATTTGATGAGTTTTCTCGATGTGATGTCCTGGAAATATTTAGTACGTCTTTGAAAAACCACGAAACTATACAATGTTTGATGATGTTCTGGATCTTCACAATATATCGATGAAAAGTGCTGGAAATGTACAATACATGGCCGTGATGTCCTGGAAATATACAGTACGTTCTTGAAAAGTCCCGGAACTATTAAATATTTGATGATTTTTTTGCATGTGAACTCCTGGAAATATTCAGTACGATTTTGAAAAGTCACGGAACTATACAATGATTGATGATTGTTCTGGATGTTCACAATATACCGATAAAAAGTGCTGGAAATGTACGATACATGGCCGTGATGTCTTGGAAATGTACAATACTTGATCATTGTTCTGGATGTTCACAATAAATCGATAGAATGTTCCGGAAATGTACAATGCATCTTCAAAATGTCCCGGAAATTTGCAATAAGCTTTAAAAAAAATCTTGCCTAACTTTACGCTTGCATACAAATTCAATCATGAAATGAATTCGTTCAAAATTGTTTTTTTTTTTTTTCTTTCTTAATTTCCCTGGTGGTCGGAAAAATCTGAAGAAAATTCAGACACCTTTGGGTCCGTAACATCATACTGAAGAATGATGTCGAAGGGGGCGAGGTACATGGACTGCTAAGTTGACGTGGGATGCTGAATATTATAATCTATATATAAATAACAATACGATAGCGAAACAACTTTCGACATTCACTACCACGTCATCTAGGTCCAATAAAGACTACGTGTGAATATGCGAGCGAACTAATACCATGGCAAGCAATACAAGCTTACTCGTGCTTGAACACGGATCTTACGCGCAACATTGTAGCGCGCGATACTGAAAATTCGCAAATCCCGCACCCCCCTTCGAAGAATAAAAATTGCGGATAAAGCAAGCCATAGTTCTGATAATAGAAATCAGACGGAGTAAATCATGGTTCAGATAACAGAGGGTGATGATAATGGAAGTTCAGATAGCCAAAGTTCTACTGTATGTAAAATACGTCCTTCGAAAGTCCTGGAACTATCCAATACTTGATTATTCTTCTGGGTGTTCACAAATTATGTCGATGAAAAGTCCCGGAAATGTACAATACATGGCTATAATGGACTGGAAATATTCAATACGTCTTTGAAAAGACCGGAACTATACGATATACCCAATTATAATAGAAGTTTTTAGTTTGAGGTGCGTTCTTCACGTCGAGTTTTTTGTCCCGAATGAAGAACGGTCCATTCTAACACAGGACTTACATTGGTTCTGACTAGGACAAATCGCGTCAACGACCAATAAGGAGCGTTTAAGCGTGACGCGTCGAACTCCGGGACTCCCCGGCTCAGTACGTATCGTACGCATAGTGCAAAGCCTCAGGAAGGTAGAAGAATACATTAATAACGTGTAGTGATAATAACTTGTGAGAATAACGATAGTATGTAATGTGATTGCCGAAATCTAAGCTAATAAGAAGACCCTAATTATCAAAAAGTAAGTCATAATATCATATTCATACATCTATTAAGCATAACACACTTGAAAATCTATTGTTCATTCAGTAAATTGTTATTGGCCATTTATTAAACGTGTACAGATCTGTAACTTCCCACCACTTTATCACTCACACGTCGTAATAAAACACGTATTTCGACAAATTTCCACAAATGTGTCCTAAAAATTTTTTCGAATTATAATTTCTGATAATTGCATTACTAGTCATGATATATATCGGTGTACTGAAACTATTAAATTTATACCACGAACACGACACGTGATTCCGAGAAATCTTATTAATAATTAACTCAAGTTTCACAATATTGTAGTCCTGAATTAGTGAATTTCATTATCAACTTGGGTGTGTTGTGTTAACATTATGGACTTCAACTATATAATTTTGTTTTATTTAATTTTGTTCGATGCACATTTTATGTATCGGGCTCACTGATTCATGAGATGAAGGTGAACTCCCTTTTGTACCATTTAATATTATACCTATACTTGTTTGATTTTTCATAGAATAAAACCTGACGTCCATCATAATCAAAAAAAATCAGATCGAAATGTTTGCACTCGTCAAGTTCAACGACGAGTCACATTCGATTTATCAGATGAAAAATATCAAGGTGCACGGTGCGGGAACCTGCATAGTTAAACATAATGGATGCAAATACGAGGCTCAGCTGTTGGCGTCAAATGGTAAGACAACAAAACAAGTATTAACTTGTTTCAATTATTTACTTTTAATTCAATTCATTGCGACGGTCGTGGTCATTAAGATGAAAAAATATGATAATAATTGCATTAAAATGACTTACTTAACTTATGTAATACTACATGAATATAATGATACATTTGATCCAATTCACAATGAAAGTGTTCTCTATCCATCAAATTGAGATACATACAAATTGTTGACAAGTGTCGCACTTTTTTCGAGCTCATTAATATCTGAATTCCATTAATTTGATCTATTGATGTTTATCATATCAATTGTAGAGACACGGACACACTTACAAGCCCTTAAAAACCGGCTCGAGAAACAGCCAGTTTTCAACAAACCACGGATCATCAGCATAGAAAAACTTCCCCCGATCCATCTGGAAACTGAAACCTATTCCAGTGTCCAACCAGATAAAATATCAATACCACGAGAAAGTTCTTCGTTTAATAAGCCGATTGACGAAATCAACAACAGTGATCTCACGGGTACCATTATTGAAGAAACACCCGAATCAATCGATGTAGATGAAACTTATACTCTGACTAGTAGCGGGGCTCTACTAAATAGATCTGCTTTGGAAATGGATACCTCTCCCTATTTGTCAGACTCTGTACTGCCTGATGCAAATGCATTATTCCCATCTGAGGTACTAACAAGTACACCAGAAAATTCTACATTTGAAAAACAAGCATTTGAAACTAAATCTACGTGTACGGAGCATCCATGTGATACAGGTATTTATTCGGTTTCTTCTCATTATTTATTGATTTTTTTCTCACTTTGAGGGAAATGGACTTAATGTACAAGTTATGCTATTTTGGAACGAGACGACCGCACCTCTACCTTCAAATTTAGCCCAAGGCACTTGCCAGTTCAACCTAATAGGCTATTCTTCTCGAGATAAGCCCCCATTTGTTATGCAGTCAAGTGATCCGAAAATTTTTCCAAAAATTTTTATTCAGACATTTTTATTCAATTATTTATTATTGTCTAAAATAACTTATTTACAATACAAACATACTTACTGTGCTGAAAATAATATTTTTATCATACATAAAAGCTTTAAAATTCATCTTTCTCAGCAAAAGATAACTATTCAGCGATCTTATTGATTATTCCTAATTCGTATTGAAGAATATTCTCATAACATCCACTAAGCGTACCTGAATACCATTCATAGTTTGTAAATGGTGAACATGTGTAAACTAACGTGTGGCAGAACTTAGCTGACACAAGTTTATGTAGAAACGATATCCCAAACTAATTCAGATATGGTCACGTGAATTGATTTTAAATATCTCTTCTCCGCAAGCATGTATATATATGCATGTATATATAACCTGGGTTTTGCATTACATTTTAATACCCACCACTTGTAAAACTTATTCAACGGATTTCAACGAATATTGTATAAATAACTGTCAATAAAGATAAGGGATGATTGATAAGTGGTTTGACGAGTCTGACAATACGAAGCAGTCATGAGAGTTGAACAGAGAATCATCTTTTGCTAGGAATGATAAGTTTGGATTCCTTACTTGTGATAATTGTTTTATCTGAAACACGAATATTTATTTTTTTATAGTGAATGGGTTTTTTTTGTATGAAAATGAGTAATTAGGTTGAGTCCGAATCCAAATTATTGAATCGTAAAAGTTGGCTCTGAAGTACTTAACTGTATAACAAATAATTAGATGCTTTGTTTGAGACGAGAGGCCTATGAAGTTTAACTGACGAGCATGGCTTCTATTTTTGAAACCAAGTAACCGCGCTCAACAATTCAACCTAAGAATCAACAATTCTACAACACTTTCACCATGTTTAACTGTGGCCGAACAGCTCAGAATTCTGAGATTTAAAGATTCTTGAGGATAAGAACTTTCAATCATATTATCTAATTACCATTAGTATTCTCAAACTGGTTTCTGTATTTCAGATCCCAACAAACTTGAATCAAACAATGTCGAAAATAACGATCCAGACTATGACCCACAACATGAAAACACAGCTGATTCTCTATCAAATGCCGAAAGTGTGATTAATCAGACTGATAACCAAAGTTCGAACGAGAATTTGTCGAATAACAGCCAAAATATTTCGAATGGATTAAACGTATCTGTTGCGAAAAATCTCATAGGTTCAAGCAGGTGTAATGACGAAGACTTGGACGTAGAAGAGTCTTGTGGTCGCAATGGCGATAAAAAATATAATTTCTGTTTGTATTGCCACAAAAAACAAAAAAAAATTGCCAGGCATTTAGAATTGAAACATCACAACGAAAAAGATGTACAAAAATTTATTGATCTACCCAAAAATAGTATGGAGAGACGAAAAATTATAGGAGTACTCCGTAAACAAGGAAATTTTCTGTATAACACACAAACTAAATTTAACGATGGTGAATTAATTGTATCAAGACGGCCTAATAGCAAATTCGGCAGATCATCTTCAGACTTTCGAGCATGTGCAATTTGCAAGGCATTCTTTGCAAAAAATAGCCTTAGAATGCATTTTGCGAAATGTGCCGGACGACAGAGTAAAAAAACAAGGACTGTCATGGTGATGAGCAGACAAGTTGTGGCCCGAGTACATTCTCGAGCTTCTGAGACTGTATTAAATCAAATTTTCCCCCAGCTGAGGGAGGACCATGTTGTACGAGCTATCCGGTATGACGAATTGGTTATAGTTTACGCCAATAAAATGGGGGAAAAATATCGAGAACCTCGTGACTACGAAATGGTACGTCAACGTATCCGACTTCTTGGTAGGTTCTTGATAACTATGAGGAAATTGAACGAAGATGTAACAGACCTTACTTCCATTTTTGATCCAAAATTTTGCGATGACACGTGTGAGCGCGAACGCACACCTATTCAAATTTGAATGAATAGCCCGCGAATTCCGACACCTGTCGAACAAATGCGAGGTGATCCGATACACAGGTGTCCGGATCATCAAGAAACCTCGCTCTCTTCCGTAGGGACCTTCGTCCACGACACATCGTATACAGAGCTAAGTTATTAGGATAAGTTTTATTTTGTTAGGTTTCTACGGATTGAGCCATAATTTTATTTATCGTATCGTTACCATTGATCTGTAGATTTGTTAATATTCGCCTTATTCGAATCGATCTATATTCATATTGACTTGATATTTGTATATTTTATATTGACCTGTTTTCATATCGACTTGAGACGTTTCTCTTGTGAATATAAATTTCATTTATATTGTTGTTGAGATTTTTGTCATGTGCATTGAGTTATAGACATTCTGTATTGCTATACCTTTTAAATATTATCGTTCCGTTCTGTCATACATTTAATCGAACATTGTTCATGACTAAGGCAATATTATTCGTTATTGGCTTTGCATCAGTTATTTGCTTCATGTTATTCACTTGCTAACCAGATCAAGACTGTAATCGAATTCATCATTATTGTGCAGCAAGAGGATCAAGAGGAGTATCATATTTTGTAAAGTCTTGATCAATCGGCTCTTTTCATATATTACCTACGTGATAATAAATTTCAGATCTCAAGCAATATCGAGCATTCGTGTTATTGAAATAATTTCTTTTCCTTTCATATGTCTCCTTCACCTTCAAGACTCTTAATTTAGAAATAAATAAGTAACAACCGTAACAACTGGCGCCCGAACATAGGGACATGAAATGAAAACAAATAGCAATCACACGAATGTCTCTCGCACGCACACCGCCTAATACTAGACAGAGATCGAAATCACAGAATGAAAACAATAACGAAAAATTTGAAATAGTCGCCAATAGCGAAAATAAATTAATTTTAAAAAAGCTCAATAAACCCGTTAGTGATAAAACGAAATCTAAAATCAATCCAACAATTAGCAGGTCGCCTCAATCGAATAAGCAATCCGAGATGGCTCCAAATAACGAAGAGATAGAGGCTGCGATACAGCAAGAATGGGAGCGGATCCGGGAGGCGAGAGCAGCGTTAGATCGTCAGAAAGCTGACTTGGAAGCAAGGCAAGCACAAGCAATGCAACAACAACCAAACAGATCGCCGGAAACAGTAGTACAGGATGGTGTGGTGAGCGGTCTGGTTAGACACTTAAATCGTTTTAATGTAGAAGTGAAAACCCCTAGATTTGATGAAGACAAGAATCCAATGGATTTTCTAGAAGAAGTAGAAAGATATTTGAAAGCAAAAAACGTACCCCCGGAACAAGAGATGATTGTAGTAGAAAACTTTTTAGAGGGCCGAGTGCGAATCTGGTTTGCAATTTCGAGACACGCTATTCAAAATTTTGCGACTTTCAAAGAAAAATATATTCAAGAATTTTATTCCATTCCGGTTCGTGTCCGAATAAAAAGTCAATGGGCGAACCGTAGACATAATGCTCAGGAAGGTTCATTACAAACGTATTTCTATAAGCAGCTTAGGGAAACGCGACATTTCGATCCAGCGTTGACCCCGTATGAAATCAATTACACGATTGTACAGCAATATAGCCCTAAAGTTCGTAGTAGCTTAGTAGCCATAGATTTATCGAACACCAGCTTGGTGGCACAAATTTTAGCACAAATAGATATGTCTAACAAAGATCAAGAACACATGTACCATCGTAATAATAGTCGCAATGATAATAATAATCATAGTAATAATTACCAACCGAAAGCGTATAAAGTAAACCAGATCTCAATGTCGCAAAATACACAGGGTAACGGTTCGTTCGGAGGTGGTCATCGTGGCAATATTCAAAGAGGTCGCTATAATAAGCCAAATAGTAATAATTCGCAAAACTGGCGGCGTAGAAACGAGCCAGACAACCGATATGAAACGGTACGACCCGATCACACACCAGTAGATACAAGCGTTCCTCCGCCGAATTGGTCGCACAGTGACAGGGGAGTAAGATCCGATCATTTAAACTAAAAATCGACGCGATACGAAGAGGTTCGGTATCGGGTCGTAATTTTTTTGATTTTATTGAGGACCTCCAAGATGATGTAGTAGAGAGTAAGAGAAATGCCACCGAGACACCAAAGGACAAAAATAAGTGCCCTCACGTACAAATTAAGATAGGTAATAGTATTATATCCGCGTTACTCGACACAGGAAGCCAAATCACCTGCGTGTCGGAGGCTTGCTATAACGAAACTATAAAACAAATGAATGTAAAAGAACTTCCCGTCCAAAATCTCACAATTACAACAGCAGTTGGCAAAAAGCCAACAACAGTCAAACGTCAAATATGGTTAGAGTGTAGCATCGGGAATCAGAATGTGCATCACGCGTTTCTCGTCATACCGGGTCTGACTGAGCGTATTATTTTAGGGAATGATTGGTTCACGCAGAACTTGGCGATTATCGATTATGAAAGACGAAGGATCTCCATTAACCAAATGTGGTACGGGCAGGAGGTAGTGTCGTTTGGGATGAGTTCCGCCGAGAATGCGCTGTCCGAAACACAGAGCTGCACAGCACGAGTAATCGCTAGTGAGCTTAACTCCCTGGAAAACGATAATTGTGTGTTCACAAAAAATTGTGACGAAATAGGTTCAGCGGATATTGTTGAAAATAATACTGACGTAACAGAGACAAATGTTGAAGTGAGAAATGACGACTCAGAGTGCATTAACGAAACTGAATCACAGGTTAGCGAGAACTTGTCAAATATTGAAATAAATGTGCACAAAATTAGTGACGACTCTGGATCGGACCGCGCCTTCGAGGAGGAACTTATCCCAGTCGCGCGGAAGCTTTCGGCACTGCATCCTGCGCGTGCGAATGAGATCGTGAATTTAATTAGACGACACAAACGAGTTTTCTCTGACAAACCGGGCTGCGTGTCCATTTATGAGCATAGAATTAAGTTAAAAGGCGAAAAGCCGTTTATAAAAAAATCATATCCCGTACCGTTAGCATTAAGAAGCGCCGTACAAACAGAAATAGATGAGATGTTAGAGGGGGGCATAATTGAGCGATCGAGCAGTCAATACTGCAATCCATTGCGCATCGTAAAGAAAAAGGATGGACGGGTGAGACTGTGCCTAGATGCGCGACAGCTGAATGATGCGATTGAGGGAGATAATGAATCCCCACCCCCGATGGACGAATTAATCCATCGTAAACAAGGTCCACGTGTATTCACCGCCCTTGATTTGACACACGGATACTGGCAGGTGCCGCTAGCAAAGGAATCGAGACCCTATACCGCGTTTTTACATGGTTCCACCTTATACCAGTTTTGCAGGATCCCGTTTGGTCTAAAAACCGCGGGTAGCGGATTCATTAGAGCGTTAAATCTAGCTATCGGTAGCGAATTAGACAGCTTTCTGATTTATTATATTGATGATCTTTTGATCGCGTCAGAAAGCTTCGATGAACACTTAAGACATCTTGAATTGGTATTTCAGAAACTCGTTAAACATAATTTCACATTACGGCTGTCAAAAGCGAAGTTTGCCCAGGAGTCGATTGACTTTCTAGGTTTTGTCGTAACACCAGAGGGTGTACGTCCAGATCCAAATAGGCTGGATGCGATACAGGACTTCGCAGAGCCTGAAAATAAATTGCAGCTACAACAATTTTTAGGTGTATGTAATTATTATCGGCAATTCGCGCTTCGTCATGCAAACTATTTGGATCCGTTTCGACCCCTTTTAAAGAGTAACAACGCTTGGCAGTGGACAGAAGAACACTCGCGGGCTTTCCGCGAATTGAAACATAACTTTCTGAATGCCATCACCTTGCGTCATATCGTACCGAATCTACCTTTTAAACTGCAAACTGACGCGTCGGATCGGGGGATATGCGGAGTTTTATACCAAATAGATCAGTCAAATCAACACCGAGTAGTATCAATAGTTAGTCGCTGTCTCACATCCGCCGAAATAAACTACACAACAACTGAGAAAGAGCTGCTCGCTATAGTTTATTCAGTTCAGAAATTTCGTATTTACCTTGCAGGGCAAGAATTTGAAATTATAACCGATCACCAAGGCTTGATATTTCTAAATAGAACACCTTTTCAAACTGCACGGCTAGCCAGGTGGAGTCTGCTGTTGCAGGAATTCTCATTTACTATCAAGCACTGTAGCGGTCGCGAGAATATCGTGGCGGATTTCTTCAGCCGTCATCCAGATAAAAACTTTCATCATCACGATCGTAACAATCTAATTATCTCAAATCTTATGTCATATAATTTGCCTATGATTACTGAACATGATGTAGACATATTAACGATAGCATGCCACCTAGAGGCAGACCCAGCTCTTAAAGGTAGTTTAAAACGAATGCAGGAGTTGCAGGCAAAAGACGATTTTATCAATAAAATAGTAAGAAATAAAAAACATGACAACCTGGATGATTGGCAAAACTATAAAGGCATATGGTTTCATAGAGAGATGTCCCATGGGCAGTGGAGAATAGTCATTCCAGCCGTACTAAAACATCTAGTGATGTCCTCAGAGCACAATCGCCTTGGTCATCCAGGAATTTTTAAATTTTTAACCTATCTTCGTAAGTTTTATTATTGGCCCCGTATGGCGAGAGACGCTAAGATGTACACACTGACGTGCGATTTATGCCAGCGCGTGAAGCACCTATCGTATCGTATGGAGGGAGAATATGGTCAAATATGTGCCAATAAGCCGAATGAACTAGTTACGGTTGACTTTTATGGCCCTCTACCAAAGTCTGTTGGTGGAGTGCAGTATATTTTTGTATTAATCGACGCTTTCTCGAAAATGGTAACATTATATCCAATTAAGAAGGCCACCACACAAATTGTAATTAAAAAAATATTCGAGGATTTTGTATTAAGATTTGGAAAACCAGAGCGAATCTTGTCGGATAATGGGACGCAATTCACGTCTTGTAAATGGCGCAACAAACTAGAGTCAGAGGGAATCAAGGTAGTATACTCTTCGATCCGCCATCCGCAGTCGAACCCGACGGAAAGAGTTATGCGTGAGCTAGGGCGAATGTTTCGTACATACTGCGCGGACAGACACACCAAGTGGGTAAAGTTCGTTCCTAGAATTGAATTGCTAATGAATATCACCACTCATCATAGCACGGGCTATGCTCCTTTAGAGTTGCATCATGGTCAACAAGTACCCCATGAGGTACTTGACCTGCTTCCATTTCCACCGACTGCAAACATTCCACATGAACGGAAAATCGTCTTAGCTAATGAGAATTTGAATACAAACTTTCAAAAAAGACTGCGACAGCAAGGGTCGAAATCCCGTATAGAATTAGGCATAGGCGACCTAGTGTTATTGCGCGTACCCCATATCTCCAGCGCAATCGACAAAACTACTCATAAATTCTTCCACCTTTATGAGGGACCGTATAAGATTAAGAAGCGCATAGGCCAAAACGCATTCGTCCTCGTTGAGGTATCGGATGAGCAAGTAGAGAAGGGAGTCTATAATCGCCTTAGTTTAAGAAAATACTATGCCGCTCACCAGCCACCAGAAGTAAGCTAGCTGACAACCTCTCGCCCCGGGTCCGCCCGAAAAGGCCTTGACAAATATATAAACATGTACGCTCACATTTCCAATAGTTATAAGGATTAGTTAATATTTTAATCTGACCACTGTATCTATGTATATGTATATTTATTATTAAGAAAATGACTTCTCTGATAGTTATAAGGAGTGTTTAGTATTTTAATTTGACCGCTGTACCTATGTATGCAAATATTTAGTGTTAAGAGAATGACCGTGTAAAGGAACACTATACCATTATAAATCGCAATATTAACGGATAAGATGATATAGGAGTGCGTTCCAGCTTCACTGCAAGTGTCGCATCCCGGCCTGAATTTCATTGTAGATCGGAATGCGAAGGGGGATGATGTGAGCGCGAACGCACACCTATTCAAATTTGAATGAATAGCCCGCGAATTCCGACACCTGTCGAACAAATGCGAGGTGATCCGATACACAGGTGTCCGGATCATCAAGAAACCTCGCTCTCTTCCGTAGGGACCTTCGTCCACGACACATCGTATACAGAGCTAAGTTATTAGGATAAGTTTTATTTTGTTAGGTTTCTACGGATTGAGCCATAATTTTATTTATCGTATCGTTACCATTGATCTGTAGATTTGTTAATATTCGCCTTATTCGAATCGATCTATATTCATATTGACTTGATATTTGTATATTTTATATTGACCTGTTTTCATATCGACTTGAGACGTTTCTCTTGTGAATATAAATTTCATTTATATTGTTGTTGAGATTTTTGTCATGTGCATTGAGTTATAGACATTCTGTATTGCTATACCTTTTAAATATTATCGTTCCGTTCTGTCATACATTTAATCGAACATTGTTCATGACTAAGGCAATATTATTCGTTATTGGCTTTGCATCAGTTATTTGCTTCATGTTATTCACTTGCTAACCAGATCAAGACTGTAATCGAATTCATCATTATTGTGCAGCAAGAGGATCAAGAGGAGTATCATATTTTGTAAAGTCTTGATCAATCGGCTCTTTTCATATATTACCTACGTGATAATAAATTTCAGATCTCAAGCAATATCGAGCATTCGTGTTATTGAAATAATTTCTTTTCCTTTCATATGTCTCCTTCACCTTCAAGACTCTTAATTTAGAAATAAATAAGTAACAACCGTTACACACGATAACAGCTATTACTATCGAAGCAAGGCTAGCACCATCTTCAAAATACCCTGCAACACCAGCTGTAGCTTCTAGCTTAGGTACTCTACTCAAATTACTCGGATCAATTCTTATCACAGAAAGCATCAAAAAGCATGACGATGTTAAAAAAAAAAATACAAAAGACTTTTTAAAATTATTGACACAAGAATTAGCGTTGAACGTTAATCGAAGAGTCACAGAATATCAAGCGCAACAGCATAGAAGAAAAAAAGTGGAGTTGCCGTCGATGGAAGATGTAAAGATATTGTGCAGATACTTAGAAGAAAAACGAAACGCAGCATTTCAAAAATTGAGTCACAACTTTTCAGGGGCAGATTGGATGACCTTAGCTGAAACTACTCTGACGTCGATACAATTATTCAATCGTCGACGTGCCGGAGAAATTGAACGAACGCTGATTGAAGATTTTGAAAATCATCAAAGTCTTGATGAGAATACAGACAAAGATTTATTCAATAGACTATCCAAGGAAAGCCAATCCCTGGCTAAGAAATATGTTCGTTTTGTCATCAGAGGTAAATTAAATCGAACAGTTCCTGTTCTTCTGAGTACAGAACTGTTGCAATGTATCGAACTACTTCTTCGCCATCGTAAAGATATGAGAGTCAGTGATTCCAATCCATATATTTTTGGCATAAAAGGTGAAATCAAATCGAAACATAAACACTTGCGAGCTTGCGTTTTACTCCGAAAATTTTCAACCGAATCTGGTGCGACACATCCGGAGAGATTACGTGGTACCAAATTACGCAAACACATTGCAACGATGTGTGTTTCATTGAACCTAACGGAGAATCAAGTTACTTATTTAGCAAATTACATGGGCCACGCTGAGAAAATTCACAAAGATATTTATCGCCAACCGATAGTTAATCGAGAAATCCTTGGTATATCAAAACTTTTAGAAGTCGCACAAGGTGTGAACGATGAGGAGGATGGTGAAGATGACAATGACTCTGATGACGAAGACGAACAAGCCGAATGTGACAATCAAGAAAATTTCAATCATCTCAATAATAAAAACAAACAACTAGAAAACAACACCTCTGAAAAGTCCACAATATATAAAACACCACAACAAAAAAATTTCGGAAGTACAGCGAAAAAAATACGATTCAGTAAGTAGTTCAATTAAAAAAAAAAAAAACACATAAGCTATAAACAGTATTCTAAATTTACATAGTATCGCAATTTTATGTTTCACATTTCGACAGTATTTTGCCATCTTTTTCAGAAAACCTGTTCACAGCAGAAGACTGCTGGAGATGTTATAGATATCATTGATAAACTAGCTGCGTTAATTCAACTTTATGGTTGCCACGACCTTGGTCAGAATCATAGACATAGGAGATATAGACTGCGGGTGGAGTAGCGTTGCGTTGGCACCCGGTGCGAGAGAGAAAAAAGACGTAAGGTTGCAGTCTCTCTCTGTCTACTGGGCAGAGTCCAGCGGCTGTCAGCGGCTCTCAGTGGCTGCTTGACGCTCAGTGGAAAAAGAGAGACTGCAACCTTACGTCTTTTTTCTCTCTTGCGCCGGGTGCCACCGCAACGCTACTCCACCCACAGTCTATATCTCCTATGTCTATGGTCAGAATAAAGGGTTAAGATGAAGAGTTGATTTTTATGCTCCAAGTTTTTATTCTGACCACCATCATGAATGGCAACCATAAAATTAAACTAAGCTGGCAACATTTTTCATTGGTTGTTATTACTGCAGCTGTATTCTGTTTTGATCGATACTTCTGAAGGGAATAGCGAAATGCTGTTGAAACATTGAACACAAAATTGTGTTACTGATTAACTTGATATCATCATGACCTTGCATCCAGCATGAAGCCGAATGCTTTTCTGATCTTTTTCCGATCCTCTATTGACTTTGACGTGAATGATTCTTCAATTCATTGAAATAATTTGCTCATCATTATACATAAAGTAGAACTCCTTATTTTCATTTGAATTTTATTACGACACCATATGAATGTACTTCTTGCAGGTTCTCCATACGGTTCAGTAACACGAACTCCCTGGAAGGACGCCGAAAAACAAAAAGCACTTGAATTATTTGGTGAACATTTACGAAACAAAAAGTTACCTTCATTGAAAGAAATTCACTCAGCAATAATGGAGAATCCATGTCTTCAAAATAGAACCTCACCACAAATCAAGACCTCGCTCCATAATCAGACTAAACCAAAGAAGAGAAGACTTTCTGAAGAGGAACTGTAATAATATGGCAATATTTTTCTAGCTGAAGTCAGCTGCACTGTCAAGCTCTGAATTTGTTGGCCAACTCAAGTTCGGGCTCCAGTAATTATATTTTCCAGTTTCCAAATATGCATTTATAAGGTTTAAAGATAATAAATACGGTACATTTAATTAAAAGTTTTTGAGAATAAAACATAGGTATCTATTTTTACTAAATGCCTGTGCAATAATACGCTTAAACACTTGGAATATGAATGCAGTGGTAACTATAGTTATAGTGTTCTACGTTACGATATATGTATTCTTAATTAGTCACAAAGCTTTAAAATCAAATATGGAAAATATTGTTTTCGTTCGTACTTTAAAAAGCGCCATGGGCCGCATGGTCTCACATAATTGTGAAGGCAGTAATGCATTTTCCACGTGATATTAATTTACCTTACCTTATCTTACCTAGTTAATTTTCCTTTATTTTTTTTTCAATTCTAACATAATTTAATGACGATTATAAGATATTTGGTGCCGGTAATCCGATTTTGATCTTTCAATATTTCATACAGCCGCTAACAAGGCCAGTTAACAAGTGAAGATATATCTTCTATCTATCTAAAAACCGATCTCAGTATACCTAACTGTCATACTCAAATATAATATAAGAAATCAATACCTACATTACTCAATAATTACTTATTAAATAATATACTCGATGAATGTTGAAAATACTCAATGGTGTGCTTGGTTGATGTATTTTCACAGAAAAAAACAAATCCATATATATAATAAAAATTGTCTCTGCTAAATACTGTATACTTCCAGGGCTTTTCATTGGCCTATCCCAATCTTCCGGTATATTAATTGAGTATTGCATATTTCCAGGACTTTTCATTGGCATATCCCAATCTTCCGGTATATTAATTGAGTATTGCATATTTCCAGGACTTTTCATTGGCATATCCCAATCTTCCGGTATATTAATTGAGTATTGCATATTTCCAGGACTTTTCAACGATGTATTGTAATCTTCCGGTACATTGATCACGTGATATATGTTTCCAGTATGAAGTCTCATAAAACCATCAACAATAATAATGTTAGATGTATCCCCTTTGTGGTAACGATTTTCGGATAAATTCTGCAATTATTCTAAAAATTCTCGAGGAAGGATGTCTGCGCAGTATCCATGATCGGTAATCTTGGTACCTTATTCCGATAAACCAATACATATATGCACTCGGATTTATATCATAAAAGACTCTTGTTTTTGGAAAATAATTTATAATTATCATCGACAGTTCCCAGTGAATCCGGTTATTGTCCTCCCCGCACACTTGTTAATGAAAACGTCAATGCTTGTATCTTATACATATAATATATACTATACTTTGCTAAGTATTCTATGTTTCCCGGACTTTTCAGTGATGTATCGAAATCTTCCGGTACATTGACGAGTTTCGTATATTTCCAAGACATTTTATCCACGTACTGCAAATTTCCAAGACAATTTTTGAAATGCAAGAAGTCCAGTTAATTCTATTGCCACTAAAATTTCGGTATGCAATTATGATGAAGCGATAAATATTGAATTTCACGATCTAAGATTAGTGTTTTCTTCCTCCTGACGTAGAGGAAACTGGAGATATCCAACCGTTAGCTGGGAGGCGAAGAGGGTTTATTGTAAATTATTGTTAGTTTGTAAATTTTCCTCACAAATTTGCAAATTTGCAACGAACTGTTGATCTTTTGCACAAGACTTTTGATTTTCTGGTTATCGATTGAAAATCAGAATGCTTATATAGTTGGATCATATTTTCCGGGACTGTCCCGGAACAAGTCATTTGACATAAAAAAGTTCCGGTCCTGTCCCGGAATCGCACATGTGTCTCGGAAATTATCATTAGGGCGCCGAATTGGTCTCGGAAGTTATCGAATGATATATATATATTAGGGTGATTCGTTTCAAGCGACTATTTTTTTTTTTCGGTCCCGCATCAAAATCTTGTTCTGTATGCTAAAAAAGAAATTCTGTGCAAATTTGAGCCCTCAATTTAATTTCTAAGTACTTTATTTTTGATTTTGAAGTTTTCCCATTTAAAATACACAGGAAACTTAGGATTTTTTTTTCAATGGCTTATAACTTCGCGGCATTTAACGCTATTACAATGCACTTAGGCTCAATTTGAAGGGGATTAGATACTCTTTAAAAGGACCCCCAACTGATTGATGTCAACTCATATATTGTGGTATATATATGCCACCAAAGTCATATTTTTGCGAAAAAATCCTATTTTTTGCATTTTTCGGTGAAATGGTCAAAGTTACAGGGAAACTTGACGAGGTCATTTTGAAGAGTACTCAATTCCCTACAAAAAAAGTCCTTGGACCCAAATCTCTCACATTGATATTTCTCGAGTTATTGAGCTTTGATTTTTTTGTGGTATGAAATTATAATGGATTATTGAGTCAAATTTTTTAATGTATATTGATATTTCAATTTCCTATCACTGCATTCTTTAGTAATTATCTATTTTTTGAGTTGGAAATGAGGAAAAGGATGAGTAATGTAATGTCATTAGTAATGTAATTTCATACTACAAAAAAGTCAAAGGTCAATAACTCGAGAAATATCAATCTTAGAGATTTGGGTCGAAGAACTTTTTTTGTAGGAAATTGAATACTCTTCAAAATTACCCTGCAAAGTTTCCCTGTAACTTTGACCATTTCACCGGAAAATGCAAAAAATAGGATTTTTTCGCAAAAATATGACTTTGGTGGCGTATATATACCACAATATATAAGTTGACATCAATCAGTTGGGGGTCCTTTTAAAGAGTATCTAATCCCCTTCAAATTGAGCCTAAGTGCATTGCAATAGCGTTAAATGCCGCGAAGTTATAAGCCATTGAAAAAAAAATCCTAAGTTTCCTGTGTATTTTAAATGGGAAAACTTCAAAATCAAAAATAAAGTACTTAGAAATTAAATTAAGGGCTCAAATTTGCACAGAATTTCTTTTTCAGCATACAGAACAAGATTTTGATGCGGGACCGAAAAAAGAAAAATAGTCGCTTGAAACGAATCACCCTAATATATATGGGGCATTCCACGTCAAATCGACCTGGTCGTGACCCTCGACCTCTCAGATCTGGTCCGCGATTTTTTGTAAAATTCTTCAGACCTTGAGTAGCAATCACAATTTTTTTCAGATTTTTCAAAATAAATTTGAGTGAGTCATGAATTTTTGAATTTTTTTTTCCAGCACCTCGATGGCCGTGATCGAAAAATCTGAAAAAATTCTCGAAAATTTTGTTTGAGAAATGCAAATTTTCGAACTAAAATTCAAAATGTCTGGGCTCTTGCTTCGACCTGTTTTCTTTTTAGGTTTTTTTGAGAATATCACTATGAATCCGGAAGTTGTTCCGATATTTTTTTTTTTGACTTAGTCAAGTATAGTTGATTCATGACCGATCACGAACAGTGATCGCTCTCAATTAATCACAATTTCACGTTGAGATTCGAGAAAAAAAAAAAAAAAACGCTCGAAAATCAAGAAGCAAGAGCCCAGACATTTTGAATTTTAGTTCGAAAATTTTCATTTCTCAAACAAAATTTTCGAGAATTTTTTCAGATTTTTTGATCACGGCCATCAGGGTGCTGGAAAAAAAAATTCAAATATTCATGACTCACTCAAATTTATTCTGAAAAATCTGAAAAAAATTGTGATTGCTACTCAAAGTCTGAAGAATTTTACAAAAAATTGCGGACCGGATCTGAGAGGTCGAGGGTCACGACCAGGTCGATTTGGCGTGGAATGCCCCATATATATAATATATATATATATATATGTCCAACGTATAGTTTGGGACACCCTTTTTTTCAAATGTTGAAACTTGTAAAATGCATCGCCAAACCCGAAAAAAATTTTATTTGATTTTTCAATACAATATTTTGGCCGTTAAACAATTTTTTGTACCCAATGTATATTACGAGGACTTATCGATAAACTGTGGTATTCATGGACATGTCCTTAAATTATACATAAACTATAAAAAAACGAGATGTTCCCAAACAATACTTTGAAATTTTACGTCGTTTATGTATTATGGGTCTACTTTGAGGACATCATTTATGTAATTAATGTATGTTTCGAGGACAGGTGATATATATCTATTGAATAATTTGAGGACATTTTCTGTTTATTAGGGTGTGTCATTTTAAAGTCCTCGCAGCCAAGTCTGAAATAAAAGCAATAGTCTGATTGAAATAGACTTCATACATCCGCCACGTGTAAACGCTTGATCCTACTGACTTGGCCCTAAAGCTCGAGTGGCACATGTTCGGGGATTTCAGGGTGCTTTCAAAAGTACTCTGAATCACCCCAAACATTGCGGTCGGAACATACCTTCTTGTGAGTGTACATGCTATTGGGTAAAGTTTGCCCTACTAAAAATGCTGGATAAAAAAGTATAGATTTGTATAGATCCGGATATCAGTCCGGATCCGGATAGTCTCCGGTTTTTGGGTACGGAATGATATCCGCATCTATACAAATCTATCAGGCTTTCTATGTAGGGTCGGGAGTTTGAGGACATATTTCATATAATTAACGTATACTTCGAGAACATACGAAATATATTGAGAGTATAATTCGGGGACTTTCACAAAAATATATACATACATATATCCAACGTTTAGTTTCAGGTCTGTTTTCAGCTGGAGATGCATCTTGTTGCATAATATGATTTAAGGACTCCGAGAGTTTGGGGATATCGCTTCTTTATTTTATATGCAGCGGGGGGGGGGGGGGGGGGGGGGGGACAACGGCCACCCTGAACATTGTTAGTCAAAAAAAATTTTTATGGTTAGAGAAATAAAAAATTCATTTATATCGACGCTATATGATTTTTTTATTTCAAAAAAAAATTTCCGGGAGAAATTTTTAAATTCGATTTTTTTTTTAAA
Source organism: Rhogogaster chlorosoma (assembly GCA_944452935.1). Classification (NCBI taxonomy): domain Eukaryota; kingdom Metazoa; phylum Arthropoda; class Insecta; order Hymenoptera; family Tenthredinidae; genus Rhogogaster; species Rhogogaster chlorosoma. The sequence continues at coordinate 6,185,699 of OX101799.1, forward strand.
TTACAAATCATTATATTGATTTTTGTATTAATTCTCACAAAACGTGAGAAATTTATTTTCTATTGACAGATTCAATTATTCGCGAAATTTTTTGATGAAATATTCTTAATACAAATCTGTCATATCGAAAAATAAGGTTTCGTAAGAAATTGATACCAAAGTTAGTATAATAATAATAATAATAATAATAATAATTTCCGATAGAAAGATTTTTTCAAATTAAAGACAAAGAAGAATATATATTTTGTCAAACGAGTTTTCATTTTGTCTAGCATAAAAAAATTTGCAACTAACATTCCTCAGGGGGCCATCGTTCACCACCCCCCTATAGAATTTTCAGGGTGACCGTTGTGTCCCTACCCCTATATATAAAATAATGAAGAGATATCCTCAAGCTCTCGGAGTCCCCAAACTATATGCAACAATATGTATCTCCCGCTGAAAACAGTCCTGAAACTAAACGTTAGATATATGTATATGATTTTGTGAAAGTCCCCGAATTATACTTTCAATGCATTTATATTCCGTATGTTCTCAAAGTATACGTTAATTATATGAAATGTGTCCTCAAACTCCCTGCTTTCCGCGAACTGTCTTTCGCGAATAACTCACGAACGAACCTCTAGTCACTAGTGGAACATGTTCGGGGGGTTGAGAGTGCTTTCGAAAGTACCCCGAATCACCCCAAGCATTGCGGTCGGAACAATGTTACTGCATCGATGTCGTTCATATATACCTTCTTGTGCGTATACACGATATTGTGTAAGGTTTAGGGAGTTTGAGGATACATTTCATATAATTAACGTATACTTCGAGAACATACGAAATGATATTTAAAGTATAATTCGGGGACTTTCACAAAATGATATATCTAACGTCTAATTTCAGGACTATTTTCAGCTGGAGATATATATTGTTACGTATAATTTGGGGTCCGAGAGTTTGAGGACATTTTTTCGTTACTATATATGTACTATGAATAGACATAATGAATACGTATGAAATATAATTTAAAAACTAGTACCAAATATTACAATGAATATTCACTTTCAGGGTTTTTTATATGTTGATCGTATACTTGTGAGGACGTAAGAAATATATTTGCAATATAATTCGTAGTCTACCACAAAATAATATAAAGCTTACCTTGATGGCTCTTCACAACTGGGGGTCCATGGCTTATTTTAAGGAGATGAGGAATACTTGCAAAATCTTAACATATGACACAGTAACATATGATTCCCAGGTGATTTCATAACTGGAGATATACTGCAACTTTTCGGGTTATTTAATAAATTAAATAATGCGATAATGAGCGAGAGTCAAGGCGTGGTTGTTGCATTAAATTTAGTTTGAGTTGTTCTAGGCGGCGATATGTTAAAATACTATTTGTTAAACAAGCTAACTAGCTTTCTGACTTGTTACGCCACGAAGGGGGTAAAAAGCAGATGACTTTACAGACAAGTTCTGTTCCCTGACAGCAATAGATCAGGAAATCTATGCTGTTTACCGAAATTAAGAATGTTCTGAGTGACAAACACGAATCTATTCGATTAGTGAAGACACCAGTGCACCTGAATTCGGTTTCCTATCCTTTTAAATTTTGTCAACACAAGGAGGTAATAACACGCTGAAGTTGAGAGCGTTCTGAGTGTCGAACACGAATCTAGTTGATTAGTGAAGGCACCAGTGCGCCTAAACTCAGCTGTTTAGACTGTCAAATAAATATCCAAGTTTTATCCACTTATTCTATTTATTTAACAAAATCGATATCGTTTTTGCGGTAAAGACGTTATACAAAAATAATACAAAAATAATACTAAAACAAAAGTCTAATTCTACGTTTTAATTCTAGTTTTGCTACTCTAAGTTTTCTTATGATTTTATCCCGACAGGCGATAATTTTCTAAGTTCGAATATTTGAAATCTATCCCGACAGGCGATAATTTCTGAGTTCAGATTTTGATGCCGCTTTTGCGATATTCTATGTTATAAATTTGCGAGATCCCGACAGGTGATACTCTAAGTTTTGAAAAGAAAATGACTCTATGAGCTAGGTGTCCCGACAGGCGACAAATGCTATGATTTTACGTGATTTCGAGTCAAGTGTCCCGACAGGCGACAAATGCTGATCTACCTGGTCAGCTGTGCCATATTTATACCTAAATCTGACGTCACGCTGGCTATCGTCGGTCGCGTAAGATGGTGCGCGCGCCGCTTCTTCCTCGGAGCTAGCCTGATATGTTACAATACCTATATCCATGTATGTATATTGTATAAACATGTATACTTTGAGGTCAGTAAGCATTCGAAGACATCTTTTATGTAATTGGCAATGACGATACGACAATTACTACAAAATAATGTTCTAACTACCATAACATAGAATTGGCTGTCTCGTTATGACCAACGAATCCCTAAAGACAAGAACGACCTTTTTGTTAAGAAATTAGTGATTTTACGAGAAATCATTTGAAATTGAAGAGCTCAATTTCTTCAAGAACAATATTTGATAGTTTTAAGAATTTATTTGAATTCTTGTCTATTATATTTTCTATTTTATCACCCCTGAACCCTCTTGAACTTGATCAGGAAATGTGATTAGAAATAATTTCTGATTTTAAATTTGAAGTCGATGATACACACCGAACTCTCTGGGTTTGGACAGTATCTCCAGACGTCCCTATAGCACAGCTGTACTCTATACCTCTAGATATTATGCGCCGAAGACGCAAGCCAAGGAATTATGTAGTCTTTAATTATTTTGAGATTTTATTAATAAATTGAAGATTATGAACAATGTAAATAGTCAAATGTGAATATGAAAAATGGTGAATACGTGAAAAAAATAAGATAAACCGAATAATATAATTCGAGTGACAGACACTTCATTACACAGAATTATGATTTGTTCGTTGTATTTTTTTTATGTTATTGCAGCTATACACTACTGGAGTGATTCCTTTGATGATTTCAAATAGTATTTTAAAAAAATGACACTATTTGAAATTTGCGACCCTCAAAGATTTTATTCAATAGGAAAAAAAGTTACTGCCAAACGAATCACCCGACTTTACACACTGAAAAATCATAGAAGTGATGAGGCAAATAGAAATTATTGAAATAGAACTGCTAAAGAATGGAGCAAAGATAATTGGAATGAATCTAAGCTTTAGTATTATCGAATAATAAGAAACGGGTCTGTTATGCCTGAAACCAGTTTTCAAACTAAAAAATTGGAATATTCCTTTTTACTTTTAAATCAATAGATTATGAATATAATAGTAAAACTATGTGTGCTATAGTTATTGGTTAAACTGTTTGACTTGTTCTCAAGAGAAAAAATATCAACTATTTTAAGAAAAAAAAATCAAATAAATTGAGGAACAAAACTCTTCATCGGTGAAGAATTACTTCGATCGCAATTTGGAATCAGCGTACGATCTTTGACGACTTTCAGCTCGTCTTTGGTTGTCTATCCAAGTTTTTAATTGTTGGGGTGTCCTGTTGCCCAATACTGACTTGTATTTGTCAATAGCATTTTTACATTCAGTAAGAGTCGGTAGTTGCGGCAACTTTTTGAGATTTCCAAAATGTTTTACTACCATTTTTTTTTCTCCTTCAGACCATTTAGTCCTTCTTGTCTTCCCGAATGGGGAAGCTGAAATGATTAAATTGACACTATTAATATATTTTTCATAAATAATAGAACATATTGAAATATAGATTATAAATTAATATCTTACTACTGCGACGCTTAGATTTAATCGAAGAATCTTGTACTGATGAGTCTGTGTAATCCATCGCTGTACTAGAGCGCGCAATAGTAGAAACGACTGCGTGACCACCGTCATATTCTTCATCACTCGTGTCACTATTTTCCTCATCGCTTGCTTCAATATCGTCTTCTTCATCGCCACCAATGGCTCCCATTAGTAGACGTGAAACTTGAGTCATTTCAGTCACCGGTACTGGCACTCTGTATATATTTTTGTGTATATCCTTATGGTGACCCATAAAATTGGCCAGACGATCCACTTGATTTTCTTCAACGTCCAACATAGCAGTATATGTCGCGATATGTTTCCTCAATGTAGTACCTCTCAAAGCACTTGGTATGATCGCACCGCTGTCATTAGCAAAACGACGCATTAAAGGACATGCTCTCAAATATTTTTTCGATAAGCTGTTAGTGTGAGGTTTACTGAATATATATTCGTTATCCGAGCGGACGCCAGCTTGCTTGCGAAATTTAAGCATAGTTTCAAGTTGTTCCACGACAAATGGACTAAGCAGGACGGAAACAGTTCTGCCTAACTTTCCCCGAAGAGTCAATCGAACAAACTGCCCAGCGAAGTTCCTGGTTGACTCCGACAGGTTTTTGTAAAGTTCCGGATCAATATTCTCATTCAATGATTTTTTATTTTGGTAATCAATTAAAGTTAGCCTTTCAATCTCACCAGCACGGCGTCGATTGAAAATTTGAACAAGAATAAGTGTACATTGACTTAAAAGAAGCCATGCTTTACTATCAAAACCATCGTTCAAAATTTCCAAGCAAATACTACTTTCATTCTTAAGATAATCGTATAATAATTTAATATCGTTTTTGCTCGGAAGAATCACTTTCCTTTGTCGCTTCTGAGTAATTTGATCTTCCAAAGCTTTTTTGTTGATCAGTGTGGGAACTTCTTCTTCCCATAATAGTAGAAAATTCTCCACAGAGGTTTTTGTTTTATTATCTTCGATCTTGATACATTCAACTCTGAGCTTGTATGCACATTTTTTTATGAGAGTAGTCAGATTTTGAGCGACAGCTGGTGTTTCGAACCACATTATATCTGGATTCCAATGAGCTACTTTTCTCAAACTCTGAACAACTTTGTCAAAATTTTGGGGCCTGAAGACTTGTTTAAGCTCCTGAATCTCATTATCAAGTGCCATTATTGCCAATTTAAATCGTCCTAATAAGCGAAGTTGTGCTCTAATATGGTCATGTTGATGAGGTAACGTGTATTTATTACACAATTTGTTTCCGAACTGTATAATAAGTTCGTCATATTTAAGACATCTGACAACAATATCATCATTTAAAACTGGGAAGACAATTCGACGTAATGTCTCTTCAGCACAATTATGGATATATCCAGTTAGTCGTCGACCTGAATTGAGAATATTACGAGTTCCTTTTTTATGAGATCCATCACAGTTCGGATAATGGAAACGAATTGTTGTTTTGGATAAAAACAATCGGCAGTTTTTGCAGGGAACATAATCTTCTGCCGAATTTTTAGATTTCTTTTGACGTTGTCGTGGTACGATTAAAATACCAGTGTTTAATTCCGATTTTGTGTTATGCATAAAATCTCCCTTTTTACGTATGGAAGCAATGATTTTATTTCGCTCGTGATTTTTATGAGGTAAATAAATGAATTTCTTGACGTCTTCTTCATCCTTATGTTTTAACTGAAGGTGCCTTGCGAATTTCGTTTGCAATTTCTTGCAAAATGGGCAGAAATGTTTTTTTGTCTTTCCTTTTTCAGGAATAGATGTCGGAATTACTAATTTACGAATATCAAGTGAGCAGCTATTATTGAACAAAGAAGATTCTCCACTAATTGAAGATTTCTCTTTTATTGAAAAGTTTGCAAAGGACGTGCCAGGTGTGCTTTGTCTTGGATCATAACTCGGGTCATTATCATCATCATTGTCAGTCATATCAATTTCCGTATCATCGCCATTCATCTCTATTCCATTATCATTGACATTTATTGCCATTTCATTATCATCGGAATTCGTTTTGATTCTCTTGTTATTTACACTTGTCACCATTTCATTATCATTTACATTTGTTTCGATTTTCTCATCATTAACGTTCATCTCCGGTTCGTCATTATTCACATACATCGCGATCTTCTTATCACTAACATTCATCTCCATTTCATTATCATCGACATTCGTCTTGATTTTCTCATCATTGACGTTCACCTCTATTTCATCCTTATTAACATTCGTCTCGATTTTCTTATGATTCACATTCATTTCGATTTTCTTATCACTGACATCCATCTCCATTTCATCATCATTTACATTCGTCTCAATTTTTTTATCAGTGACGTTCATCTCCGTTTCATCATCATTGACATTCTTGTCAATTTTCTCATCATTGAAATTCATCTCCAGTTCATTATCATCGACATTCGTCTCGATTTTCTCATCATTGACGTTCATCTCTATTTCATCCTTATTAACATTCGTCTCGATTTTCTTATGATTCACATTCATTTCGATTTTCTTATCACTGACATCCATATCCATTTCATTATCATTTACATTCGTCTCAATTTTTTTATCAGTGACGTTCATCTCCGTTTCATCATCATTGACATTCTTGTCAATTTTCTCATCATTGAAATTCATCTCCAGTTCATTATCATCGACATTCTTCTCTATTTCCTCATCATTCACAGTCCTCTCAATTTCATAATCATTGACATCCATTTCCATTTCGTTATCCTTGTCACCCATATCGATATCATCATCAGTGTCACGTACATTTTTCTTAGCATTAAGAATACCCCTGGAATCCACATCGTTCCCATGTAAATAATCTTGCAAAATAATTCCAAAATTATCGTGAATTCCATCATAGATGACGTTCTGAGGAGTTGCATCAACAACAGTATCAGGCCAATCATGTCCCAGTGTTTCCAATTTGTCTGTAAAACCGCTTGGAGGAGTACTTTCTGGTGTTGAAGTAGCAAATATCGGAGATAAACCATGTCCTGTAATATTTGATATATCTTGATTTGAAGTAGCTGAATTATTATTTATTGGTGTGGAAAATCCATTCATTCCTTTCGGATGAATTACGACGCAATCTATTATACGACACTTGGCTTTAGGTAAAGAAAAATCATTTTTGTGAGCCGAAAATTGGTTTTCCTCCAGCTTATTTCGAAGCACAGTTGAAACATCTTGAACATCTGGAAAAATAATTTTTTTTTTTAATTTGCCCCCATGCAAAAATCATTATAATGTGAAATGGTGGAGAAACATAAGAATTAGAAAAAAAAATCGTTTTTTTGTTTCCCTCCTATACCATAGAATTATTATTGATAACATACATCGAATATATTGAGTTGATCAATGGAAAAAACAGATCATTCCGTCGTGTAGAAAAAATTCTTGAAAAATATATTGAATATATTGAAATGGCTTTAAAAAAATGTAAATATTATTTTACGACCTACGTTTTTTTTTTTTAGACTTTTTGTGGCTAGAAAATTCTAAGTAATATTTCTGTAATCATTTAGAATTATGTTAACTTAAAAAAAATAACCATTACCAATAGAATCTATAACAACAGCACTATTTTCCTCGTGAGTCTTATTACCATCTACTGAGTTCTGTGGAGAACAGTTTTGGTCGTGCATCGAGTCCTCGTTTTGCTCTATCTTATTTTTCAGCTCAACTAAATCATTTTGAGCATCTGGAAAAAATATTTTTCAACATTCTCCGTTTAGAGGAGTCCTCGTAACAATATAAAAGAGCGATAGAATTTCTAAGGACGAAAAGTTTGTAACAGTTATATTTGTATTTGTTTAAAGTCATAAAACAAAATTCTGTTTTCACCAGAAGAATCTATCAATTTGGCACTGTAGTTTCCACCTCCAGAAGCTTTCACAATACAATTCTCTCCTTGGACGATTTTTACACGTTTACTCAATAAAACGGAGTGTTCGCCGTTATCAAAGCGCACGAGAGAAAACATTATCTGTAAAATCAATGAATTGAATATATTCAAATTCAGAAAATAATTTTACAGCTGTGGTATTAGGCAAAGCATTTCAGACAAATGTTTCGTTTTTTATAAAATAGAATAGAAAAGAATTTCATAGAACATGAAACAGCCGCATAATAATGTATCATAATATAAAACCTCCCCTTAATCAAATATTATAATCACGCACTTTCGTGAAGGTGAAGTGAGAATGCAAAATTTTAAGCAATCTTGTCATGTGCTATGAAAGTAAAGATTTTTTGCGATTTTATACATTTTTTTATAATCTTCTATTCCGCTAGAAGCTGTGGAATTTTCAAATATTTTTACAAATTTGAAAATATTTGTTAATTTAATTTATAACGATAAAGTGCTATATGTATGGAAAACTTTAAAAAATGAAAATTTAAATAAAATGATCGAGAATATATAAAAGAATAACAGATAAAGATAACAAAGAATAAGAACTTATTTTTTCATATAATTCCACTATTGACAGTCCCAAATCCGTATGCGAGAAGGCTTTTGCAAAGAAAAAAAAATGAATATTAAATTTATCCTCCAATAAGAAATAGATTCATAACATTCTACAGCTATCAAATACGAGTTAATGAACAAACTCAACTTTGTAAAATTATCAAAAAACGTTCGAAAAAAATAAACACAGTTTATCTTGAGTAAAATACATATGAGAAAATCTTCACTTTCATAACACGTAACACGTTTTTCACACTGAAGAGCTCCGATGATGACTTAATTTTTTACTCCACCCTACTCTTCATAACTTCCAATTAATAATAATTATTAAGAACAAAGCTTACCTACCTTTTAAAATATTGTTGGAGTTAACACTCCAACAAATCGAAATTTTGAATCGAATAGCAATGTTCTTCAAATTTCGTATTTATACACACGGTATCATAATCGTCACTGATTCAAGAAACATATATATCACACTTATGACTGAGAATAATCCACTTATAAATCATCTATAACTATTGATGTTAATTCACTTATTAGGTTTTTAGGCAATTACTAATTTATATTTAAGCAATTTGGTAACTCGTACCGAAATCGATGTGCACTGTAAACGCTCCCAACGAAGAATGACTATTAGAATCGCTTTGAGGACACTGTTGCATGTATCGCTAGTTCCAAATATATTGCAATACACATTGTATAGTCCAGCTAATAGAATATGGTACAGTAATTATTCGAAATTCAATTGATTCTTATAGCATGTGATAATTCTTTTTCCTTCGTTTGACTACGTACAGTTAATGTACGAGTATCTCCCATGCAGCTGAAAATAATCCGCAGATTAAACGTTTGGTAAATCATCTTGTAAAAGTCCCTGAATTATGCTTTCAATATATTTCGTATGTTCTCAAAATATACGTTAATTATATGAAATATGTCCTCAAACTCCCTGAACTTCACGCAATACCATATAGACTGGCAAGGAGGTACCAGTGTGACATGAATTTCAATCGCAATTTTTGAGATGGTATTTTGAAAATTATTTCACATTGAATATTTATTATAATATTTGGTACTGGTATTCGAATTATAGTTCTAAAATATTTATTATATCTACAGACTACAAAGTGTATGTATATAGAATAACGAAAAGATGTCCTCAAACTCTCGGACCCCAAATTATACGTAACAATATGTATCTCCAGCTGAAAATAGTCCTGAAATTAGACGTTAGATATATCATTTTGTGAAAGTCCCCGAATTATACTTTAAATATCATTTCGTATGTTCTCGAAGTATACGTTAATTATATGAAATGTGTCCTCAAACTCCCTGAACTTCACGCAATACCATATACACTGGCAAGGAGGTACCAGTGTGACATGAATTTCAATCGCAATTTTTGAGATGGTATTTTGAAAATTATTTCACATTGAATATTTATTATAATATTTGGTACTGGTATTCGAATTATAGTTCTAAAATATTTGTTATATCTACAGACTACAAAGTGTATGTATATAGAATAACGAAAAGATGTCCTCAAACTCTCGGACCCCAAATTATACGTAACAATATGTATCTCCAGCTGAAAATAGTCCTGGAATTAAACGTTAGATATATCATTTTGTGAAAGTCCCCGAATTATACTTTAAATATCATTTCGTATGTTCTCGAAGTATACGTTAATTATATGAAATGTATCCTCAAACTCCCTAAACCTTACACAATATCGTGTATACGCACAAGAAGGTATATATGAACGACATCGATGCAGTAACATTGTTCCGACCGCAATGCTTGGGGTGATTCGGGGTACTTTCGAAAGCACTCTCAACCCCCCGAACATGTTCCACTAGTGACTAGAGGTTCGTTCGTGAGTTATTCGCGAAAGACAGTTCGCGGAAAGCAGGGAGTTTGAGGACACATTTCATATAATTAACGTATACTTTGAGAACATACGGAATATAAATGCATTGAAAGTATAATTCGGGGACTTTCACAAAATCATATACATATATCTAACGTTTAGTTTCAGGACTGTTTTCAGCGGGAGATACATATTGTTGCATATAGTTTGGGGACTCCGAGAGCTTGAGGATATCTCTTCATTATTTTATATATAGGGGTAGGGACACAACGGTCACCCTGAAAATTCTATAGGGGGGTGGTGAACGATGGCCCCCTGAGGAATGTTAGTTGCAAATTTTTTTATGCTAGACAAAATGAAAACTCGTTTGACAGAATATATATTCTCCTTTGTCTTTAATTTGAAAAAAATCCTTTTTTCCTTTGTTTTGGAAATTATCATTACCAATATATGACTAGGAAACTTCGCAAGAATTTCCATTGAAATTAATGTAGAATGCATTTCTTACGTTTTGTGAGAATTAATACAGAAGTTAACATAATAATTGGGAATTAAAAAGAAATTGAATCAAACAATTTCTCACAAAAAATAATATGAAGTGCCAAGATAAATGATTTCTTTATTTTTTGAACCATACAACATATTTTGACTAACAATTTCAGAGGGCTGTCGGGCCCCACCCTCCCCTACCTTGAAGATATAATAAATACGTTTGAGATATAATTTAAAGATTAGTACCGAATATTATAATGTATATTCAATGCGAAATGTTCTACAAAATACCATCTCAAAAATTGTAGTTGAAATCCGTGTTTATACACTGATGTGCCTCCTTGTTAATGTGTATGGTATTGGATATAGTGTGGGGAGTTTGCGGATACCTCCTATATAATTAATATATACTTTAAGAACATACAAAATATGTTGAAAGTATAATTTGGGGACTCCGATAATGCTCAAAGACTCATTCATCTAGTGACTTGAGAATCGAAAACAGTCATATTGGCGCCATCTGTGAGTTAAACGTAGATATGGACAAGGGGTCCTAAACTATTCATTAGACATATACCCACATATATGCAAAATGTCCTTCAAAAATACTATGGATATAAGGATACTTTGAGACCTGTCCCCAATGTATACAAATGTCCTCGAAAAATACTTTACATCGAAAATATGTCCCCGGAAAATACTCTACACACACACATATATATATATATATATATATATATATATATATATATATATATATGTATGTCATTTAGCCATTTCGGTGACATTTTTGAAGATAATTTGTACATTTCCGTGACTTCGGAACCTTTCCGTGACGTCACCGAAATGTTTTTCGGTTAATTTGTACACTTTGATGACAGTCATCAAAATGCATATAATACATATTCATCTATATATCACATTTGGACATTTCGGTGACAGTATTTAAATTTCAATTTTCACACGATATTTACTAATTTTTTGGCAGCTATCGATTGCTATCATACCAGAAATTGAATTAGAGGTCTCAGTCTTGATTGTCACGATGATAGATTGATTTTTATCATATGTATCCGTGCGGAATGACTACTGTCACCGAAATGTCCAAATAATGATTTTTCTCTGAACATAAATTATACACTTCCATGACGTCACCGAAATGTTTTTGCTTCGAAATATTCATACATATATTTATGATCGCTGATTATTAGTTGACAACCACCACATTTTCAACTAATTTAAGGATTCAAGTTAATTGACAGAATTCACAAAAATATTTGTTTTATTTTTTTAACAGCTGAAAAACCTGAGTCATAGATTTTCTTCAAATTTCTAATAGCATTCCCCTGACTGCAAAATCAAACCATATTTGATAAAACTATTTTTTCTCTTGATAGTTGCGTGTCAGAAATCAGAATTTGACATCTAGAACCCAGACTCAAAATTCATGTAGATCGGCGTCATCATTCGTTGAATCATTCTGGTGACTCTTATGATGATAGATCGTACATTTCCGTGACGACGTCGGAATGTTTCGCTTCCAAATATGTATATATACGTAGATTCCCGACAGCTGATTATTATTAGACAATAGATAAAAATAACAGAAATCAGATACTTTCTACTTTTCATGATCAGATACTTTTCTACAATCGACTCAGGGTCTGAGTAAATAATTATCAAACCCCCGAGACGAAACGTGGATATAGCAGATTAACATCGGTCCCTCTAACTGCGTTTCAGTTTGTGATTTCAGACAGTTTGGCAGAGGTTAAAAATCTAAAATCGTTTGCAGAATTATAAAAATGAGCCAGCTTTGGATCAGCATCGCTGATATAGCAGGAAACGGATGAGTGTCACCGAAATGTACTAACAATCATTAGTAGAATTATTTTAGTGACTCCTTTAATGATAAATTGTTCATTTCCGTGGCGTCATCGAAATGTTTCGCTTCTAAATATGTATGTATATATTCATGGTGGCTAAAGTTGAGCTTAGGGTAAAAATCTGAAGTCGTTTGCGGAATCATGATAATGAGCGAGATTCGCATCAATATAACGCTGATTGTGAGTTACAGATAAGTGTTATCGAATTGTATGTACAAACAATCACTGGTAGAATCATTTCGGTGACCCTTTTAATGATGAATTGTACATTTGTGTGACGTCATCGAAATGTTTCGCTTCCAAATATATATATATACCTACATAGATTCCTGACAGCTGATTATTATTCGACAATCGCCGTTCAAATACGTGGTTTGAATTTTCGAATGAATACCTAATGAATGTTGTTGCGGACGGTTTTTCACCTTCGGCGATAAAAATAACATCAATCAGATACTTTCTATAATCGTCTTAGGGATCGTTTAAATCATTATCAAACCCTCCAGACGAAACGTGGGTATAGTAGATTAACATCGGTCCCTCTAACTGCGTTTCAGTTTGTGATTTTAAACAGTCCGGCAAAGGTAAAAAATCTAAAATCGTTTGCAGAATTATAAAAATGAGCGAGCTTTGGATCATGATAGCAGGAAACGGATAAGTGTCACCGAAATGTACTAACAATCATTAGTAGAATCATTCTGGTGACTCTCTGAAATATAGACAAGCGTCATCGAAATGTACAAACAATCATTAGTAGAATTATTTTAGTGATTCCTTTAATGATAAATTGTTCATTTCCGTCACGTCATCGAAATGTTTCGCTTCCAAATATGTATGTATATATTCATGGTGGCTAAGTTAAGTTGAGCTTAGGGTACAAATCTGAAGTCGTTTGCGAAATCATAATAATGCGCTAGATTCGCATCGATAACGCTGATTGTGAGGTACAGATAAGTGTTACCGAATTGTATGTACAAACAATCATTGGTAGAATCATTTCGGTGACCCTTTTAATGATAAATTGTACATTTGTGTGACGTCATCGAAATGTTTCGCTTCCAAATATGTATATATACATAGATTCCTGACAGCTGATTATTATTAGACAATCGATAAAAATAACAGAAATGAGATACTTTCTACAATCTACTCAGGGATCGTGTAAATCATTATCAAACCCTCTAGACGAAACGTGGGTATAGTGGATTAACATCGGTCCCTCTAACTGCGTTTCAGTTTGTGATTTCAGACAGTCTGGCAAAGGTTAAAAATCTGAAATCGTTTGCAGAATTATAAAAATTACCGATCTTTGGATCATGATAGCAGGAAACGGATAAGTGTCATTGAAATGTACTAACAATCATTAGTAGAATCATTCTGGTGACTTTGTCGATGATAAATTGTACATTTTCGCGACGTCATCAAAATGTTTCGCTTCCAAATATACACATATCACATCTCGATATGTATCAGCACCGCTGAAATATAGACAAGCGTCACCAAAATGTACAAACAATCATTAGTAGAATCATTTCAGTGACCCTTTTAATGATAAATTGTTCATTTCCGTGATGTCGTCGAAATCTTTCGCTTCTAAATATGTATGTATATATTTATGGTGACTGATTATTGATTGACAATCGCTATCAAATTACGCAGTATAGATTCTTCAGTTAATAATGAACGTTATGTTGCGTACGATTTTTCAGTTTCACCGATGAAAATGATACGTGTCAGACGATTTCTACGATCGATGTAGTGATTGCACAAATCACTATCTAGCTCTCGGGACAGAACGTGGATACAGCGGATAAATAGCGGATACTAATGCACAAACGGATAAATACTTATACCGTGCGTTGTGTCCTATTGGGAATACAAACAGTACATTCTGTTATTTATTCATCGGGAATTCTGTTATATTCCAGACAACTAACTAACTAACTATATCCAAGGCCTATATTTTCCATACGTGGCTGGCCTCGTGTTATATATAATGTTAAGGTGCTTTTTCATGCACGTCAATTGACGCTGATTTCGAGTGTCAAAAATTATGAATTATACATACATTATTAGTTTGACGCTCAGAATCAGTGTCAATTGACGTGCATGATTGAAATCCTTATGGTTGAAATCGTTGTTACGCTTTTATCCAGACTTTTATATCTAATGTATATATATAATTTATATATATAAGGTTGTATATACAGTGTCACGGAAATGCACAAATGCTCAGAAAAAATCTATATATATAGTGTCACCAAAATGTACAATTCATAGTAAATTGTTTCTCAAATCCACATGGTTTTTCAAAATCTAATTTGGTTTGCGGGGTTGAAAAGTTCAGGTCATTTTACAGTATTTTCAATGAAAAAAAAATAGTGTCACCGAAATGGCTAAATCTCGTACATATATATATATATATATATATATATATAAAATATACATGCACATTAGGGTGATTAGTTTCAAGCGACTATTTTTTTTTTTACGCTCCCACATCAAAATCTTGTTCTGTATGCTAAAAAGGAAATTCTGTGCAAATTTGAGCCCTTAAGGGGGGGGTAAGGTTATTTCGGTAAGAAAAAAAGCCATGTTTTCAAGATTTTTTTTGGTCATGCAGATAGTGTTAGTTGATTTAGCCAATGGCTATATAATAATGCAACATTTGAACAATATTTTCATAAATTTTCATTGCAAAATATTGAAAATTGAGCGAGTGACAGTGAATCTCCGGACGTGCCTCGAAAAAAAGTGGTGTTCATCATAACTCGAAAGAGAATCATCTGAAACGAAAAAACCAAAATGCATTTGTTAAAGGAAAGGTTTCTCGAGGTAATGACGAGAGGATTTTTTTTTTTTTTCTAATAATTATCAATTTTACAACAACAAATAGCCGATTTTTTTTAGCGAAAATTGGTTGTTTGGCTTCCAAGGGCTACGAAAAATTGAAAAATCGAAAGAAAAAAAAATCCTCTCGTCATTACCTCGAAAAACCTTTCCTTTAACAAATGCATTTTGGTTTTTTTGTTTCAGATGATTCTCTATCGAGTTATGATGAACACCGCGAAACCACTTTTTTCCGAGGCGCCTCCGGAGATTCACTGTCACTTGCTCAATTTTCAATATTTTGCAATGAAAATTTATGAAAATATGGTTCAAATGTTGCATTATTATATAGACATTGACTAAATCAACTAACACTATCTGCATCGCCAGAAAAAAATCTCAAAAACATGGCTTTTTTTCACCGAATTAACCTTACCCCCCCCTTAATTTTAATTCTAAGTACTTTCTTTTTGATTTTGACGTTTTCCCATTTAAAATACATAGAAAATTTAGGATTTTTTTTCAATGGCTTATAACTTTGCGGCATTTAACGCTATTACAATGCACTTAGGATCAATTTGAAGGGGATTAGTTACTCTTTAAGAGGACCCCCAACTGATTGATGTCAACTCATATACAGTAAAACCTCCCTATAGCGGACACCTTCGGGACCGAAATACTTGTCCGCTATTGAGAGGTGTCCGTTATTGAGAAAATGGCTCATTTTTTATAGTACAAATATATTGTATTTTATTGCGGATAAACATACAAACGAAATATTGAATCTATTTTTTTAACAATAAAATATATATGGGCAATTCCACCTCAGATCGGCCGGATTTGCGTGTTTTTTGAAGTCAAATTTTTTAAATCGTATAAAAATTTTTTTGCGTGTAAAGAATGCAGAAAAAGTCGACACGTGTTTCGTCATTCGGTCGAAATATTTTTTTTTACGAAAGTTATAAACTAATGTATTTTGTTGAAAAAACTCACGCGCGGTCGGCTTTAGAAATTAATATCTCTGGTTCTATCAATCGTAGAGAGATGGTCTCTGACTTATTTTGAAGGTAATGGAATACATACACTTGTTGAAAAAATTTTGCAAGTTCTAAGAGACTTGCAAATTGCAACCGTTATGAACAGTTGAAATGTTTATCGATTTTTCCTAGAACAACAGCCATTTTTTAAATTTTTAAAAAATTTGACCATATGCCTCATTACATTCTACAGAGTGTGTAATTTTTTCACGATGGCATTATTTTTTGTTTTTTTTTCTTATGCAATTTTTCATGAAGCGGCGCGCGCGCCTCGCCTGACGCCTCGTGTGTCGGACCTCTGTGTGTCGAACAAACAGGAAATTTTGCCGCCGTGTCCGCTATTAAGAGGGTTTTTCATGGAAAACTGCATCCCAGCAGTGTCCGCGTCCGTTATTAAGAGTGTCCGCTATTAGGAGGTATATTGTCCATTAAAGACAATGCTTTTCTGCCGGGATTTTTAACTTGTCCGTTATAAAGAGGTGTCCGCTGTTGAGAGGTGTCCGTTAGGAGAGGTTTCACTGTATTGTGGTATATATATGCCACCAAAGTCATATTTGTGTGAAAAAATCTTATTTTTCGCATTTTCCGGTGAAACGATCAAAGTTACAGAAAAATTTTACAGGATGATTTTGAAGGGTATTCAATTTCCTACAAAAAAAGTCCTGCGACCCAAATTTCTAAGATTGATATTTCTCGAGTTCTTGAGCTTTGATTTTTTTGTGGTATGAAATTTTAATGGATTATTGAGTCAAATTTTTTAATGTATATTGACATTTTAATTTCCTATCACTGCATTCTTCAGTAATTATCTAATTATTAAGTTGCAAGTGAGGAAAAGATGAGTAATGGAATGTAATTATAGTAATGTAATTTCATACTATAAAAAAGTCAAAGCTCAATAACTCGAGAAATAACAATCTTAGAGATTTAGCTCAGAGGACTTTTTCTGTAGGAAATTTAATTTTCTATAGATATGCCATTCACATTTTTCCTGTATGTTTAGCCATTGATGAAATAACGACAAAAAAAACAAGAAGTTTTGTAAAAATTGACCTGTGCTACCTCACCGGTGTGAGTTACAGTTACGTCGCAATGGGCACTTTTGTAGAGGATTTAATCACGAGTAATTTGCGCTGAGTTGTAGGAATTAAAAAAAAAAAAAAAACGGAATTTACATGTTATTATGGGAAATTTTCACACGCTTTTAGCAAGTACTTATTAATATTAAGGGCTCAAATTTTGACAGGAACTTGATTTTGGCATCCTCTGACAAAATTTCACGACTATTCGAAAAAAACAATAAATGTCGATTTTTTTGATACACCCTAGTATATATGGGGCTTTCCATACCAACCCAAACTACCGATGATTTTTGCATCTTCGATTTCGCTGAAATTTGGGCATCCTTTTGTACCCCTCGAAAAAGGTTTTTGTGATTTTTTTCAAACTTTTTCAAATTTTTTTCAAATTTTTTCAAATTTCGCGGATTTTTTTTTTAAATAGCCATAACTTGGTGAAAAATTGTCCGATTTGGGACTTTTTTTTTCTTCAAATTTCGTGTTTCTGACTGAATTTTCTGAAAAATGTATGCAAAATACTTTTCATTGTGAATTTGATTGTTTTTTTTGTATTTTAAAGGTAAAACTTGGATTTTAAGATTGTTTGTATCCTTCGATTTCTTTTAAAATATTCTCAAAAATACTACTTCCCAAAACACAAATTTTAAGCCTAGTCTCGTAATGGGATAATGATGGGTTATAATTTTTTTGAATTTTTAAATTAATTAGTTTTTTTTTTTGTTCCATTTATTGTTTTTACATTGTAGAGTATTGTATTCGAATAAAAAACCATACCAAATACTCTACAAAGTAAGAACAATAAATGGAACAAAAATGAAAAAAATTAATTAATTTAAAAATTCAAAAAAATTATAACCTATCATTATCCCATTACGAGACTAGGCTTAAAATTTGTGTTTTGGGGAGTAGTATTTTTAAGAATTTTTCAAAAAAAATCGAAGGATACAAACAATCTTAAGATCCATGTTTTACCTTGGAAATACAAAAAAAACAATCAAATTCACAATAAGTTGTTTTTTGCATACATTTTTCAGAAAATTTAGCCAAAAACACGAAATTTGAAAAAAAAAGTCCCAAATCGGACAATTTTTCACCAAGTTATGGCTATTTAAAAAAAAAATCCGCGAAATTTTCAAAAATTCTCGTCTCCCGGTTAGCTGGATGAAAAAATTTGAAAAAAATCATAAAAACCTTTTTCGAGGGGTACAAAAGGATGCCCAAATTTCAGCGAAATCGAAGATGCAAAAATCATCGGTAGTTTGGGTTGGTATGGAAAGCCCCATACCACACAATATATACCAAGCCCCATATACAGGGTGACCCAAGACCCCCGGACCGGAAGGAATAGGTGAATTCCTCGTTGGATTTTGAGACGAAATTTCCTTTTCGAAAACTTCGTCCGATCAACGGTGTCCAAGTTATTAAAGTTTAAGAGTAGCCAATCAGCGCCTCGCTTTAGGTCCGTGCCAGTGCCGGGTCAATAGTGAACGGCGGGCAGGGCCCGTGGTTTATTTTACATTTGGCTACTTTCTTCTTCACTTTACGATCGACGCGTATTATTATTATTACTATTATTATTATTATTATTATTATTATTATTTTTTTTTTTTGAAATTGACCATGGGATTGAAAATTTATGAATTTGTACGGTGTGGTCGACCTGGACATCGAAAACTACGGTGCAGTCGACCTGGACACCGAAAACTACGGTCCGGTCAACCTGGACACGTAGAACTACGGTCTGGTAGAAAAAAAAAAAAAAAAAAAATAATAATAATAATAATAATAATAATACGCGTCGATCGTAAAGTGAAGAAGAAAGTAGCCAAATGTAAAATAAACCACGGGCCCTGCCCGCCGTTCACTATTGACCCGGCACTGGCACGGACCTAAAGCGAGGCGCTGATTGGCTACTCTTAATCTTTAATAACTTGGACACCGTTGATCGGACGAAGTTTTCGAAAAGGAAATTTCGTCTCAAAATCCAACGAGGAATTCACCTATTCCTTCCGGTCCGGGGGTCTTGGGTCACCCTGTATACACAATTTTTCTTTATCGATGTTACAGCGAAAATGATTGTTCGTGCTTGTAATTTTTGTCAATTCCCATGTTATCCATATTTTCAATCCACTACCACGAATGTAACGGCTCATTACAGGAGTTGACAGGTGGTTGCTAATCACAAGCATAGATCATCTGTATAAAATACGAAAAAAATATTAAAAAATTAATTCTTCTTAAATAAACGAAAAAAAAAAGAACAAATAAACCACCACGATGGTCTTCGAGAAGATGTTTCAAAGAAATGATAATAGTATTATACATAATGTTTTCAACAAATCTAGTTGTTCTAATTGCGTTTTTCGAAGATATATGTTTCTTGACTAGGGTGGCCATCATTATGCCGAAAACCATATATATTTTCTTAATATTCTTAAGCCGTGGTTTGCAATATATATAGATGGCAGCTAAGACGAGCCGCAGCATTAGCTTCGCAACAGAAACGGGTAACTGAGATGGAAATCGAATCAGACCCTACTTGCGAAGAAAGCCTAGAAGAACAGCCGAATTCGGATCAAACCGAAGACAGATCTACTGATTGCATGAGCGGCGAAGAGACAGCAATCGAAGGCCGTTGTATCGTTGATATAACTTTTATGCTGGAGCAGATCCATGATAAATTTGATAACCATGATCCGCTTTCGATTTGCACGTTTCGAGACATGGTACAAATGAAGTCGCGCCGTTACGGTTTGCAAACGCAAATCTTTCTTCAGTGCAGAGTTTGCAATTTTAATGACAGCATTTGGACCGATCGTACCGATGGTGTAGCAATGGGCATCAATCAAAGTGCTGTCGCGGGGACCATCTCTACGGGAATAGGATTCTCACAGCTTGAAGAACTCTTGGCCTCTATGAGTGTTCCTTGCATGTCAGGAACGACCTACAGGAAATACGACGTGGAAATGATCGCAGCATTTGAAAAGGCAGCACTCACTGAAATGCTGAGGGCCGGCGAAATCGCTAAAAAACACGCACTTGAAAGAGGAGATTTCATTATGCACGATGGCGAAAAAATTCCGTTTCTGACCGTTGTAGCCGATTGTGGTTGGATGAAACGGTCGTACAAAACTGATAAATACGACTCTTTATCTGGTGTTTCCGACTTCGGAAATGCCATAGATTTTCCAAACTACACCCAGATTTGGCAAGCCGATCTTCGCTTTGCCTGCCGTGGATTTAATAAGGCGCAAACTAGGCTTGCCTAAGTTAGGCAAGCCAACTTTGCCCCTCACAGATTCTTCGGCATTCCTTACTACAATTTCTAGTCGGGTGGGGCCGTGGCCAAGCATCGACTGGGATGGAAAGCGACGCGTTGTTGGAAGGATTCGAGACAAGTATTGAAACCCACGGACTCATTTACAAGACTTTAATAGCAGACGGGGATAGCAATGTCTACAAATCGATTGTCGACAACGACCCGTATTACAAGTACGGCATAACCGTCGAAAAAAGGAATGTGTCAACCATTTGCTACGAAACTTGGCGAGAAAGATCAGAGATGTAGCCAAGACCAAAGGCCGCAACATCTCCCGCCTAAAGAAGTTAGTACACAGCAGCGCGCTGAAATTCAGGGAAACAATCGAGAAGGCAATACTGCATCGCCAGCAAGATGTCGAAAGTCATCCTACGAGGGCAGCAAGAGTTGACATTCTCAAGAACGATGTACTGAACGCACTGCATCACGTTTTCGGTGACCATCGTAAATGTAATCAGCTGAACGGTTTTTGTCGTCAACAAAGCGCCAACGAAGGAATAAACACTGTTGAGGATCTGAAAAAAGCCGGACTTTTCCAGCAGCTGGAAGATGCTGCTACATACTTGAGCTTTCACGCAGATAGCTTACTGTTCCACGCTACTAATAACAGTGCAGAATCGTTTAATGCCATAGTCTGCAAATTGATCGGAGGAAAAAGAATCAATTTCGGCCAGAGGGGATCCTTCCAAGCTAGATGCGCTGGGTCTGTGTTGCAATACAATACACAAAACATTTTGACGAAGTTACATGAAAACGAAGGCAAACAGCCACCCAGCACTGCAGCTGTTGTAGCAGCCCGGCGCCAGCGTAAAGTACGTGAGAATGCGCTAAGGAAGAGATCGCGACAAGCAAGACGGGCACTTCATCGTGAGACACGCAGTAATCCACGAGGCCATGATAAAAATTACGGTCCAAACGCGGAGAAGCCAGATTTGCCTGATACCGTGTACGACGATCTCGCGGAACTACATCAGAGCCAACTGATGGAAAATCAGAAAAATCGCGTAGTCATCGAAGAAAGTACCAGGGGGCAAGCAGACAATGCCCTCTGGCAATCCACGCGAAGAAAGCTACTGACTGCTTCAAACTTCGGTAGAGTATGTCGAATGCGCGGCACAACATCCTGTTCGGCTACCGTACAGTCCATACTGTACCCATCATTAAAGGGTACACCTGGCATGGTCTGGGGTCGGACGAACGAAGACAATGCCATCGAAGAGCTGAAAAATACATTAGCGGCTGAAGGAAATCCTGTGACTATCCGGCCTTGTGGATTATTCATTGATCCGAGCCTTGAATTTCTAGGAGCTAGTGCAGATGGTATCATCGACGATAATACTATTGTTGAAGTGAAATGTCCAAGATCTGCATTGGCTTATCACCCAGAAGATGCGATTCAGCTAGGCGTCACCGAAATTCCAAAGTATTTCGACAGGAATGATCCATCGAAGATGAACAAGTCTCATCATTATTATTACCAGGTGCAGGGACAGTTGCACGTAGCGCGTGCTGAAACCTGCTACTTCGCTGCATGGTCGCCTTTGGGTTTCAAGTACGTCAAAGTACTACGAGATGATGCATTCTGGAATGAGCAAATGGAACCTTACCTAACCCGATTTTACAAAGAGTGCATGCTGCCTGAAACAATAGACAGTCGATTCATTCGTAAAATGCCGATGCGCGATCCAAAATATGTTCTGCAGGCCAGACAATTTAGGAGCCAGGCTATTGAAACATCCAAAACCATAACTGGAGTACGACAATCAAGGGTTGTGACACCTAACTCTTCAGACGCAACACCAGGAAAAGACCATGACGAATGTTCACTTTACCAATCGCAAAGCTCAAACAGCGAAAGTGAATTGGCACACGCCGAAACTTGCGGCACAAAAAAAGTTTGGCCGACGAAACTGAGTAGAAATCATTCGAAGGATTCATATTCTTGGAGTGTTATATCGTCGGACGAGCAAAGTGAGCGAGTTGAGCCTACAAGATTAATGAAACGTACTTCCGAAGACGGAGTGTTTTGGGTAGTTTCATCCTCTGCAGAGGAACAGATCGGCTCATCAAAAGGCGAGTCACGAATTCCGCCGTTAAAACTGAAACGCACTTATGAGTGCGAAAATTCTTGGGTCGTATCATCTGCAAACGAGCAAGAGTCTGCATATGAAAGCGAACGAATGTATGGTACCGATCCGCCTGTCGTGCCGACACCGCGACCAACCGCACCGAAGATCAACAGCACAGAAATTCCATGGGTCGTTATATCGGACGATCGTGTTGGCAAAAGTCCTACCCAAATGGAAATTGATATTCTACAATCGGTGAATCAGAATGTCAAAATTGATGATGTTAAGAAAGATAACGGCAAAAACATTGTAAATGTAAAAAATTACAGCCGAGTTCCAAAATTGTTTCCCCAGCCAAAAACTCGAGAACATCCATACTCTTTTTCAGCGTCAGATTACAAACATCATTTCCTTACAAAAATAGTACAAAATAATACGTGAAATCAGGCATCGAAGCCGAGCGTTCCCTTTGTTAATTTTCAGACTTCAAATTATGTTCTTCAAATGCTAATCAATGGAAATGAATGGAAAACCAATAGAATCATTGACAAAAGCTGTGATAAAACAGCATATTGGCGACGGAAAATATTGCTGAAGGAAGTTAGCTCGTATGATGATACGAACTCGGCGGGCATAGATTGTTCTGAAAATTATCAATTGCACTCTTTATTTTCAATTACTTCTTCCAGTCAATGTGTAACGATCACACCCACAAAATTGTCGGAAGCATGATCAAATACTGTTAGGATATTCTTGGCATTGATAATATATTTATTATTGTAGACTGAAACTGCGATATAATGGTGGTGAAAGGAATGAGTAATCCGTTGAAAATTGAAGTAAGAAAAATATCTATAGTGTGTTCATAACAAGAACTAATGGTCCAGGCATGTTGATCTCAGTAATTTAAATTCAAATTCAAGTTTTGAAGAAGAGTTCGATTTCATTATGCATCTATCGTTCACCGATTTTCGACTATAGTTATAACGCCATGCTGCAAACATGTCACACCCATGAAACGATACATACTCATACTGGACGTACCCATTATCGGTACACTTCGGTGATACTTTTTTGACGTCTCTCTTTCTATTCGACTTACAGTATAGATACACATATTCTGCATTAAAAGACACACTAATTGCTGATCTTACCTCACACTTCAGCAATTGATAATTTTCAGAACAATCTATGCCCGCCGAGTTCGTATCATCATACGAGCTAACTTCCTTCAGCAATATTTTCCGTCGCCAATATGCTGTTTTATCACAGCTTTTGTCAATGATTCTATTGGTTTTCCATTCATTTCCATTGATTAGCATTTGAAGAACATAATTTGAAGTCTGAAAATTAACAAAGGGAACGCTCGGCTTCGATGCCTGATTTCACGTATTATTTTGTACTATTTTTGTAAGGAAATGATGTTTGTAATCTGACGCTGAAAAAGAGTATGGATGTTCTCGAGTTTTTGGCTGGGGAAACAATTTTGGAACTCGGCTGTAATTTTTTACATTTACAATGTTTTTGCCGTTATTTCATTACTTTTTGTATGTGCAAACGGGTCAGCGCTAAGCTGACTTCAATGTATTCTACATATTACACATATATAAAGATCAACTTCCGATCATTCTTGATGGAATGCATGTGCTACAATGAACAAGTGTATTTTGAAACTTGCGCAAAAGAGACGAGCTATTTTATTCGGCCAAGAAATTTCATCTTGAGAATTATACAATAGCTTGTTCCGATCATAGTTTATGCTTCCCATGATCCCATTTTATTTAGACAAAGCAACATATTTAGATGTCGTACGAACATAGAATACGGAAAATGCTCTACAATTGTTCGATTGTGAAACTCTTAAGTAAAATAGCCATGTCCAATCGAAACAGACCATCATGAGATTCTATAATATTTTTCAAGTTGATCTAAAAAATATCTACATTAGACTGTTTCAGAAAAAAAATTCTATAATTTTTTCGGAATAAATGTATCTCAAAAGTTTCTTTGTCACGGAAAAAAAAAAGTCCCTCAAAATTTCAGCTCGATATCTCGAAAATTCAGTTGGCGCAAGGAGGGGTCCCCTTTCCCATTTAAAACGTACATGTAAAAATTTATTTTTCTTATTTCTAAAATAAATGGGTGTAAAATTTTTTTTCCGGATTTTCGTTTCCATAATCTTGTAGGAAATTTATTTCTCTACAAAATTGGTTCTTCAATTATATAAAAAAAAAAAAATTTTTACGATAATTTTATCATATCAAATTATATCAAATTATACGTAATTATATATGATTATATAGAAAAAACAATTGCCGGATAAATGTTATTATATCTCAGAAACTAAGCAGCAGATTTTGTGGGAATTTCACGAACAAGATCAAGTGGGCAGAGTCTTACGCCCTATAAATTTTATCAAAAAACTACGGAGCGGTGGACGTAGACACCGGAAGCTACGGAGCGAAGGACCTGGATACCGAAAACTACGGAGCGAAGGACCTGGATACCGAAAACTACGGAGCGAAGGACCTGGATACCGAAAACTACGGAGTGAAGGACCTGGATACCGAAAATTACGGGGCGAAGGACCTGGATACCGAAAACTACGGAGCGAAGGACCTGGATACCGAAAACTACGAAGCGAAGGACCTGGATACCGAAAACTACGGAGCGAAGGACCTGGATACCGAAAACTGCGGTGCGGACACATTATTAAAAATTTTTTTGGGGAGCACGAGTAGACGTGACGCATCAATAATAATCATAATAATAATAATAATGATAAATGAAATATGATTATAAATAATACTATAATAATATTATAATATTATATTATAATCATACTGGCACGCGGGCCTACAGGTACTTGGCCGCGATTTGCTGCTGCGCATGCGCATTTTGTATAAATCAGGCATCAAAGCCGATCAATAATTCTGCGCATGCGCATTTTGTAAAATAATTAATATTATCAATAACTCAGTTATGCGTGGTCAATTATTGCTCAACAACAATAGGGGGCGAGATTTCGGTGACGAGAACACTCCTTCCAAATGGCAAATTCATAAGTGCAACGGTTCGACAGATATCGTGGTCCCAAGAAGAACGGTCTGCAACGAAGAAGAAGGAGAAGGAGAAGAAGAAGAAGATTGTGTTTTTCGATCAACTTCGACGGACAATATCTCCGGAACCACGCGGTAGATTTTGTCGAAATTTCGTGAGCAAGGTCAAATGGCGAGGGCCTTACGCCCATATAAATTTTATTAGAAAACAATCAGCGGTTCAAAAGATATGACAGATTTTTTACAAGAACAAGAGCTGGCTCGGGTAAATGTTTCGTGGCTGGCACGCCGAGTTTTCACTGTCGGAGGGGGGGGGGGGGGGAACTCGGCGATTCGCTGCCGCGAATCTTGATGTATTATCAGAAGAGTCTTTGCTCAATGATACATCGATAGATGAATTTCTATCAGTAATTAGGAAAACATCACGGTTCAATACAGCAACTTCGCTTTGGCTGGCACATCCACGGTTCATCCAGCCTTCGCGTACGTCGCATGCATATCCACATTATCGGTGGCAATGCATTCAGGCATTGGCGATGTTTGCATTTTGATGGAACACAGCTTTTTGTATATGACAGCCTAGGATGTCAAGGCTATCAATCATTGGAAGCAGAAGTGAAGAGGTTCATTTCTTTACGCTATCCAAATCTGAAACTCGAAGATGTCGTTTTTCCAGCAGTCCAGAGACAGCCGGACAATTTTAGCTGTGGAGTATTCGCAGCAGCTTTTGCTACAACGGTAGCTTTAGCAGGAAACCCATCGCATGATATATACTCCACGGACGTAAAGAAATTGCGAAATCATCTCATGGGAATAATACAGAGCAATAAATTATCTGTTTTTCCAATCGCGTAGTTCACTCCGCATCGATGCAGTGTACGAACTATAGAGATTTCCAATAAATGTGAGTATAATTTTCTGGTATGCAATATTTGTTTTATTACTCCGAACAAACAGTAAAACAGTTCGCAGCTCTTCGGAGCGGATCGAACAAGTCACAGTTCGCAGCTCTTCGGAGCGGATCGAACAAGTCAAAATTCGCAGCTCCTCGGAGCGGATCGAACGATAAGTCAGTTTCGCATCTCCTCGCCGAGATGACCGAAATGTTGGACGCGAAGAAAATCTTATGGGAAACATTGTCAATTAGCCTCCTCGTGGCGTGTCCTGGAAATACTCGTGATTACACGAGTAGCTAATAATTGACGTCAATAAATTGCGGAAACAACATGTAAACGTACGTATACTCTGTCCACGGAGAGAACGACAGGCAGTTACGCAGCTTCGAACGGCCTGAGAGCCGGGTGGGGGTAGTGGGGCTAGCAACTCAATGCCGGATCTAAATTATAGTACGCATGGGCCTCGAATATATTTGGCACGCTAGGCTCAAACAGGCTCAAAGACTGAGGGCCCCGTGTCGCTATAGCCGCGGCTGCTCAGCTGTAAGACCCGTGTGGTGCGGCGGAGTGGGTGAAATGGGCGGCGCGTTGGGTGGGATTTGACCGAACCGGACGAGTTCTGTTTCGATCTCCTGTCGTTCTCTCCGTGGACAGAGTATAGTACATAATTTTTTTTTTTACTTTTGAAGCATAGGAATTCGAAATAAAAACATTGTCATTCTGTCACTTATACACCCTCTGTCAATTCTGAGAAGTCAATACATGTTCTTTTTTTTTTAATCTCTACGAGCGACTTTTCATTTTACGTATTTACAGGTTGCGTTGTCACGAAAAATTAATAACAGGTACACCGATATCAATATGGCTGCGCATCTTCATTGCTTTGATAGAATAGTCATTAATTTCTCAGGTGAAGGAGTAGGTACGACACAGTGCGAAGCTGACCTGCACAAATCCCCTTTATACAACGACAGCACTATATTTTGTTTATCGTAGTGTGATTTCATCTAAGGATTCTTCGTAATTATAACGACCTCATAATAAGTACGTACCTCACTATATAGCCCCAGCTCTCCATCTCGATGATGATCCGTGCCGGTAAACACATGTTTCAATATTTGTTTATGAATATCGGTTCTTGCGGTCTTCTCAATTAAAGAAAGGCTATAGTACTAATATTACGTACATGATATTGTCGAAATTAACAAAAACGGGGTTTTCAAAATTACATCAAGATTGCTTCTTGATGAGCAGGGTACAGATATTTTTAGTCAACGTAATTTTTTTTTAGAAAACTTCGACATGACAAATATTACGATCTAAGACAACCAGAGCACATATTTTTGAATCCATGTATTTGTATTTGAAGCGTGTGTGATTAGGTGGAATAAATAAAAGAGAAATGAATTTTTTAATTTAGATTCCTTTTTATTTTATTTTAAAATCAACATATATTTTGTTCCCCCCCCCCCCCCCCCTGCTTCCACCACCCCTGCCTCTCTTCCCGCCATTTCCTTTTCGGCCACCACCCTTCCCGCCCTTTCCATCCTTCCCATCCTTCCCTTCCTTCTCATCCTTCCTATCCTCACCCGGTGGGACGGACCAGTGCCGCCGGTTGGACCACCTGTACCTGAAAAAGATATAGTTTTCATCGATACTTGACCAATTTTTGACGAAAAGAAAAAAAAATAAATAAAAATAACGAGCAACGAAATACCTCTCGAATAACGCTTTTTTTAAACTAGAAATCTGCTTTTCGATCATATTCAAGATGCAGGTGATTTGAATTTCAGCAGACTATTTAAATGAAGGTCTGAGAATAATAATCTGTTTTCCGCGAACATTGTTATTGATGAAATTAATGGTTCGTCCGAGTGTAGAGTACTTGAGTGCAACTCAAAATATCTTTGAAAAAAAATGGGGAAACCCCTGCGAAACCGATCAAACGCCGTGTACGTGACAATACAGTTGGAGGTGAAATTATTTTATACTCACTTTTCGTTATGGGTGTGCCGTTCCTGCGACACTGTCCGCCCCTCGCCCCTGCTTCGCTTGGGTGAACTCTGGTGGATAACACGTTAGAATTAAATCTTTAAAATCGTAACACTTTGCAATAACCATGTACTATTAAAATTATGACAGAGGGCAGCTCTATTTGCGGACACAAATATACCAATTGTGATTGACGAAACTAGAATTACTAATGCGGAAGAAATAATTAGCGACTGAAAATCAGTAGTTAAATCTTTAATAACTCCGAAGATAAATTGACTATAGAAGTGACGTAGTTGAATCGAATCGACAATGACTGAGGATAACAGCATCAAGATCTTAGCATATTTTATTCGTAAGATTTCATATAGAAAAAATATGGGCTGTTAGGCAGCGTTATTTTTTTTCCGTTGCGTAATATTGTTACGAATCTATATCATTTTATCATGCAATCACATGTATGGGTTGACAATGAGACAAGTTTTGAAACCATCGATAAAAAAGGAGAACGTTCATGCCGATGATTATTTTTGCGCACACTAAAGACTGACAAATTCGATAAAATATCATATATTCACCTGTCTACTCCCTCCAGCCTCCCTGCGTCGTCTCTCTCCCCTGTCCTTTTCTCTTTACACCCGCTTCTCTCGTTCCGCTCTCTCCTGTTTCTCTTTTTCCGATCTGTTTGTCTCCTTATCTTTCTCCATCTTCTTATCTTTCTCCATCTCCTTATCTTTCTCCATATCCTTATCTTTCTCCATCTCTATCCGCTTATCTATCTCCCGCGCCCAATTCTCTCGTTTCTCTCTCTCCTGCTTCTCCTGTTCCGATCTCTCCGTCCCTATACCTTTCTCCATCTCCTTGTCTTTCTCCGTCTCCTTATTTTTCTCTAGTCTCTTCATCTCCTGCTTCTCTTCTTCAAGTTTCTTTCTCTCTTTCTCTATCCGTTCCTTCTCCTCCCTCACCTCCTGCCTCATCGCCACCATTTCCGCCAACCCCTTCTCCGCCTGCTGCCGGGCCTCCTTCAACAACGCCAGCTCCGTGGCGATTTCCTGGGCTGCCATATTCTGATTGAGACACAAATAATACAGCCAATGATTATTTTATCAACCAGAATATAAATAGATATATGAATTAGAATAGAATAGAATAGAATAGAATAGAATAGAATAGAATAGAATAGAATAGAATAGAATAGAATAGAATAGGTTTATTTCCATGGGACAAGTCCCCTAGGGTGGAAGAAATAAAGAACAGCAACAGTACAGTAAGTAAAGTAAAGTAAAGTAAAGTAAAGTAAAGTTATTAGATTACATAGATCGTTAGATAATTAGATAGATTTTAGATAGATCGTTTGTTACCATATCTATAGCAATATTAGGCATCGGCATATTATAAACGACGAAGTAATTATTACACATAATATAAAGTATATAAAGGCACAGACGTGATGGATGCATAATCGAAGACAGAATGAGAGTAAAGGTAAATTAAAAAGGATAAGAAGGGTACAGGGAAGCCTGCCGAGTTCACAAATTTGTTACTTACTCCAACGCAGGGTTCGGAACGAAGACTGTTAGGCAGCGATCGAATCAAGTGATGTATATCAACCGCGTGAAAAGCAAACAGCTGCTTTGTCGCCGCGGTGCCGAGGACGTGCGCGCGCGGCAAACAGTAGCTCGGCGACTTGTTGGTTGGGACTGTCGAGAACGCACATGGCTTATGCGAAATAACCCCGATCCCTAATAATACTCGAATCGGGTTCGGAAAGGGATAGATGAATCGAAAAAAATCCCCTCTACAAAAAAGCATCGGGGTAAGAACCCGAAATATCCAGCGATTTCCGAGATATTCGCGTTTGAAGTTTGAAATGATATATGAGAATCAGAAAAAAAAATAATTTTTTTCAAACTGATGTCAATCGATAGAAAATCAGGTAACGGGCGTGAATCCGGAATTTCTCGAAACCAAAAAAAAAAGAGAAAACATTTATATTCTATGTCAATCGATAGGCAATCGAATAAGACGCATATATGTATATGTATATATATATATATATATCCGGGGTCTATATATAGATCGCGAGACATAAAAAAGAAAACATCTCTTGTGTCCTATGTCAATCGGTAGGAAACGAAATACGGAGTCTCCGGAGATCAAAAATAAAAATAAACTTGTAACATTTTCGAAGAGATTGGAAAAAAACAAGCGGATTCGCAAAGGGATGCGTAAGTAATCGATAACAGGCGATAAAGAGAATAGAATTATCATTTGTAATACAACTTAGTCATACTTACCGTTTCCTGCTGCACTTTACACCGAAACAGAAGAAGAAAAAAAATTCCGGGGCTCGAAAATATTATCACAAAATATTCGCACGTCACTGGCTTTGTGCTGAATATAATAGATTCGCCCCTGCCCTGGCTGTCGCCGGCCGAGCTGACCTAAAACAGCCAACGCCGCATCGTGCCGCGGCGACCAGGCGAATCAAAAATGCAGTCCACCGTCTGCAGTACCGACGCAACGACTCTCGCGCTGTCCTCTCGTTCCCGGGCATCTCGGAAACTAAGGATTGCCATGACAACCCAACCATTTACCATGGCTGCCCAACAATTTTTAATCGCTAATTACGACGAAATCTGAATTGCACTTTTCTACTTTATTACTGCATGGAACGAAGATGTTTTGTAATGGGTGTGCTCGTCATACCGTATAGACTTGTGGTTACATACTTTGGTCCGCGTCGGTGATGCGTGGGCACTGATGCTAGTCGAAATAAGTCACCCGCCCGCATTTTTCGACGCATAAAAAAAAAAAAATAAAGATTTCATGCATTTTACAAGAAAACTCGATGTCATTATTCCTCAAACATCGGCTGCCGCAAGGACAATCCGATTGATACCCCCGTTTCGGAGATATTCGAGAATTTAGAATTCTCTAGATCGGTCGGTCAAAATCGACTGGACCCTTAAATGTTGGAGAATACAGAGCTGAAACACAGGCCCACGCAAAACATGCATCATCCTCCAAATTTTTTATATTAATTATTGCTTTCTTGTTCTTTATAAATGCAGGTAGATCGATATATGATGAAGCTCTCAATGGGTTATGCTTATTGATGTTAATTAACACATAATCAATACTGCTTAGTGCCCACCCGCTATCACGTTCTTGAAATTCTTCAATTTTAGTCAATAGTGGATGGACAATTTCATTACGATACCACTCTTCTAAACTAGACACTCTTGATAACTGGTTATTTCTTGTTTGAAAAAACTTCTGCTCAGTCTTCTCATTCAAAACAAATGTTGCGGCAAGTGTACTATTGATCTTAATGTGTAAAAACTTTTCGAGTGCTTCTACAACTTTTTTAATAATTATTGTTTCAGCAGCCATGAGAAAATGTTTCAAGTCTTGTGAGATCAAATTCACTACAACTCCGGTTGAAATCCGTTTCGCGAACGCTGATTCAACATCTTCCCATTGTACAGTAGTAGGTGATGAAATCGTTCTGTGAGAATAACCAAAACCGTAAACCGCATTATGATTCAACAACAATGCTCGAGCAGTATTTATTTTGACAATGTGATTATGAATTTTTCTTTTATGAGGAAAACGCAAATTACAACTCTTCAACAATTTCACAAGTGTTTTTAGAACATTTTGACACATTCGCATCCACGTTGTTACATTTTCACTATTATTGTCTCGGAATACGATTGTAAATGCTTCATGAAGAGCAGCAATCATATTTTCAACGTCGCTTATTACTTCAGTCATTGTTGTGAAATTTATTTACTCATCCTATTCTTCTTCTGCTCCTCATTCACTCGATTATTGTCTTCACATGTAGAGCTCTACTCCACGACTATGGTGCGTGAGAGGTAATTAATGCTATTCGTAAACGATAACCTTGCTAACTAAGGTGATTGAAAGGAAAACTGAATGGTTTGCATAACTGGGGAACTAATCAGATGCACCTTCTAAAACTTCATAAAAATGTGAGCGAGTATATATATATTACAGCCGCCGTAAGTTTTATATTGCTTTTAGCGGTTGAGTGTAACCTGAGACTGCTAAAGAAAGAACTAGGTTCACAAAATTGATAGTATTTCTTAAACGATGGCAAATTTGTTTGCAAACGAAGAAATCGGTATGGAATTGGATATTCTCGACATTAATTTGATTGATGTGATCGAGTTGGATTCAAAAGATACTGGTTACGAGTCTGCAGACCAGGAAAACTTTCATGAGAGTAAAATTTTGACTAAAGAGGTGTTTGGAACCATGATAGAAATGGAAAATTCTCGAAAATTCTGTGTTATTACATCAGGATTTGGAATAGGTGTAGGGGATCTGTGTGCGAATTGTGCAATAAATCACATTGATGTGGAAATTGGTTGGGCTTTCCTGAAGCATAAGTCATATACAGACTTTGCACACATCCCAACAATAAAAAAGTGTATAAGGTGTAGGATCGCCTTATCCATACTGTAACTTTCTATGGTTATGCTTCACTAGCAGAAGGCTAGTGAAGTTAACCTAGTCCGCGTGAGTGTATCCTTTGTCACGGGTGAATTTATCTTCGGAGCTCCTTAAGGGGAAAATGTTCTAAAAACCCGGTTACCCTAATACAGACTCGAGTTGACTTTCGTCAACCAGAGCTGCCTCTCTCACAGACTCGAGTATGCCTGATTCCACAGACTAGGGTGCCAGTGATAGCTACACCGTAGCTGCCTTGGAATCAGAACAATACCAGAGCTGCCTTTTACAGACTTGAGTTGCAAGTTTGCGTACAGACTAGGGTGCCAGTGAAAGCTACACCGTAGCTGCCTTGCTCGCTTACAACCAAAGCTGCCTCTAGCTATCAATGAATTGAAGTTCTGAAAAGTCTTAAGAATGATTAATTGCAAACAGGAAATGAATGATGGCACACAAGGAACAGTTGATTTACCTTATTGCGCCGCTGTCGGCAATACTACTTTAATGTTATCAAAATTATGAAAATACTATTTACAAAATTATAAAAATTAACAGAAATTATACCTTTTAAACATTTGTGAATGTTTAACGTTTCGTTGTGTTTTTATTTTTCTTATCTAATTTTTTCTACCTTTTCTATTTTCTAAATCTACTTTGCTTTACGCGTCGTTTCCGTGTTTTCTATGATTTTTTCTCTCTAGGCTTGAACAATTGCTGCTATAGCTAATTTTCGTTTCTCAATTGAGATTATGTTTTTTTGGAAGTCAAGTGCCGCTTTGGCTAAATGCTCGTTTCTAAATTTGAGGTTATGTTTGATTAAATATATACGTGTTTATAAAGGGTAAAGAAGGTTTTTAGGGTTTTTAGTCGTTGGTCGTCGAGTGTACGTCTGCGTAAATCTGTGAGGATGTCACACGATCCTCTTATCGAGTAGCAATCGTCACCGATATTACCGACTGATGGTAAGTGATATAATCCTACAATCCGCACACTATCACTACTATCCCGTTTTCGAGATATCATCTTTCGTAACTATGACGCGAGACTGATCTACGCGGTACTTTCTCTCCGATTCGAGACGTCATCGTTCGCGATCAGAAGGCAGAACTGATCTACGCAGTGTTCACTCCCCCCCCCCGACTCGAGACGTTATCGTTCGGAACGCAAAACCGATCTGGGCCCTGGTGATGACGTCACCCACCTCGACTCAAAATGGCGTCACACACCCTTGAGTTGACGGCACACACCCTTGAATGACGGCACACACCCTTAATTTGACGGCACATACCCTTCAATGACGGCACACACCCTCAAATTGACGGCACACACCCTTAATATGACGTCACACTCTCGAACCTTCGATGATGACGTCACGCTCGGACCTCAGACCTCTCGAACTTTCGATGCGGTTCCAGGAAATAATCTCGAATTCTGTGCAGAGAGAGACGCAAGACGGAGTCGTGTTTTATCAACAATAGTCGCTACTACATCTATATGTTGTATATGGTAATGACTAATGAATAAGAACACATAAATATTCGATACAAGTGTTTTATTAGCCGAATCACATGATTCAGAGTTTTCAATGATAGTGAAATTACAGATAGGTTGAATAGGGTTTTATACCAATTTCCTCACCCCACCTCTTATAGATAGATAGATAGATAGATAGACTTTATTTGTCCATGACAATATTGGACAAGGAGCAAGGTACAGATGCAGTAGATTGTGAGAATAAAATACAAAGAAAGAAAACAGGTAAACAAAAAAGAAAAAGGTAAGATAAAATAAGAGAAAGGAAAATAGAGTAAAATAAGAAAAGTAAATAAGATAGAGAATGAAAAATAGTGAACAAACAAAATTTGACGCTAACAGCTAAAGTAAGAAAAAGATAGAGTAAAGCGAGAGGACAACAATTGACAAAAACATAAAAGATGAAGTAAAGCGAGTGGACAACAGTTGACAGAAACACAGACTAACGGCTAGAGAAAGTGGAGAGAAAACCGAGGACGAAAATCAGAGCAGCGCCGACTCACGCGCTAAGAGATAGGCAAAAAGATCGCGCTTGAACGAGGGGAGGTTACGCGCGCCGCGCAGCTCGGACGGAAGTGAGTCCCACAGATACACCCCCGCAATCGCAAAGGACCTCCTATATGCCTCAGTACGAAAGTGCGGGAGACAGAAATCGCTACGAGGAAGCCTCGAAGAACAAGCGGCCGACAAATCGCGCGGGGTGAAAAGCTCACCGAGGTAAGAGGGCCGACCAGAGCGAGTGACCAGGAAGAGGAGCGAGAGAAGAAAGTATGTCCTCCGATCAGAAGCCAAGAGCCAGCCGAGGCCTGTTCGATAGGGGGTAATGTGCTCATCCCGGCGGACACCACAGACGAAGCGGACACAGCAGTTCAAAAGGCGCTGGAGTTTGGTATTCAACACCACGGATAAATCACTGTAGACAACACAACAATAATCGAACAACGGAAAAATGAGGGCCGTCACCAAGTGCTCACGGAGAGAACGAGAGAGAAACCGCCGAGCAGCGGAGAGCTGACGAAGAGTCGCGTGCACACGGACAGAAACAGCAGCGACCTGCGCAGTCCAGGCGAGTTTGCTGTCAATCACGACACCGAGATCCCTAACCGAATCAGAGTACGGGATGGGAACACCATCTAAAACGATCGGCGAGACGCCTCCGGGCGCAAGCTTGCAGATATAGGCCGCACTGCCAAGAACCATTGCTTGAGTTTTTCCGGTGTTCAAACGGAGACCGGAGCGCAGAGACCATTGCCGAATTGCCTCGACATCCACGTTCAATCGGGCAACAGCATCAGGAAGCTCATCCAGCGTACAGTGGGTGTATATCTGAAGGTCGTCGGCATACACCAGATGTTCAGAGTGACAGAGGACCTGCGCGATATCGTTGACGAAGAGAGTGAAGAGCAGCGGACCTAGAACAGAGCCCTGAGGAACACCAAGGTCCAGGGAAGTCCAGGAAGAGAGCCGGCCGCCAGATCCAACCACCGCTTGAGTCCTGCCCACCAGGTAGGAGGCAATCCATTTCAGGACGTGCTGGGAGAGACCGAGATTGAGTAGCTTACGAAGGAGAATAGCATGAGAGATGGTGTCGAAGGCCTTCGAGAAGTCGAAGAGGACCAAGATGGTAAGCTTACGGTCATCAATACCCCGGCGGACGTCCTCGGTGAGCCTAAGGAGCGCGGTCTGCGTGCTGTACCCACGGCGAAAACTCGACTGTCTGGGGTCCAGGAGATTATGCTCCTCAAGATAATCCGAGAGCTGAGAAAGAACAACCCGCTCAAGAACCTTGGACAGCAGGCAAAGGTTGGCGATAGGCCGGACCTGCTGGAGAGACGTCGGCGACTTCACCTTAGGCAGCGGGATCACCCTAGCTTTCTTCCACAGTGCCGGAAAGACAGCAGAGCACAGCGAGTTGTTCATCAAGGCCAGCAGGTGAGGAAAGATTACCGGCAGCGCCTCCTTCACATTGCGAAGGGACAGGTCATCGATCCCCCGCGACTGAGAACTGAAATGGCTCAGAGCAGAAGAAAGGGCCTTCGGAGAGATGTCCCGGAAGTAAAACAAGGTGTCGGAATAGCACGGTGCAGGCAGGGAGGCGAAGAAGTCATCCACCTCAGAGGCGGAAGAGGGCCGCTGCGAGATCGAGGCGAAGTGACGGTTCAAATCCTCGGCAGGAAAGTCCACACATCCCGAGGACCGATCAGGAGCAAGACCAATGCCCCTGAGTTCCTTCCAGAGCGCACGAGGTTGGTCGATGAGAGAGAGGCGCCGGGCGTAGAAGTCAGAACGAGCATCAGTGATACGGCGGTGAAAGAGATCCCGAGCCTCACGGTAGCGCAGAACGGAGACTTCCGATCGCGTGCGCTTATAGGCCCTATAAAGCGCGTTACGGTTGCGCTCAAGACTCCTCAGCTCAGGGGTGACCCACGGCAAAGTCTTGGAGGTGGGCTGACACAGGTGGTACGGCGCATGGTTGTCAAGGGCTCGCAACAAGTTATCCTGGAGCAAGCAGAGCTGCTCATCCACACTAGAAGGAGCCAGAAAGGCGGACCAGTCACAGGCGGAGAGATCAAGTTGATAGAGCTCTGGGCTAAAACTACGATAGGAACGCGCAGAGAAGGCCTTGGAGAAACAAGGTGCGGCGGGCCGGTTGACTTCAACCGAGATGAGATCGTGGCCTGCAATGAAGGGCGCAGAGGACTGGCCGAAGGAGTGGAGAGCAGCCGCGTCACTGAGGAGGCACAGATCAAGGAGAGTATCAGAGGAATGCGCGTGATAAGTAGGGGCATAGGGGACCATATAAATAGAGCGCGAGGAACAAAAATCCCTCACATGAGTAGCATCATAGGAGCTACAAAGCTGATTGGCGTTGAAGACCCCAAGAGTGACAGCAAGGTCGTAGCCGAAGACCAGCTGGTCGTAGTCATTCTCGAAACTGGCGAGGTTTCCAGCCTTCGGTGGACGGTACACAACAGCGACGAGAAGGAAGAAAGAAGGCACCGACTTAATTTCAGCCAGCAAATACTCGGGCTGGCAGGCATATTGCGCCGGCGAAGCGGCCAAGACCCTACCCCGGAGAGACGAGTGAACATAGAGAGCTACACCACCTCCCATTCTGCCAACGCGGTCATTACGGAAAAGCGTATACCCGGGAAGAGCGACGAGGGAATCCGGGACTTGCGGAGTAAGCCAGGTCTCAGAGATTGCGATTAAATGATAAGAAAGATCAGAGAAGTGAAAACGCATCAGGTCCATATGCCCCCGGAGAGAGTTGGCATTGAGGTGACAGAGCCGCAAACGGCGAGGACACCGACGAGAAGACCCTGCAGATAAAGGCCGCGGGGGCGACGGCGGGTCAGCAGCAAGTCAGGCAGACACGAGCGCGGAGATATCATCCGGAGAGGAAATCCTGATGGCTTGAGCACCATCCTCCACCCGGACAAAGACAGCCCCATCTCGATGCCAGGCATACTTCAGCTTCTTGTTCTTGACCGCAGTTCTGGCAGCCTGAAGGAGTTGATAGATCTCCGCAGGGAGCGCCTCATGGACCGAAATAGAGAGCATAGGGCCGACCGGCGGGGAAGAGAGATCAGTGGTACGCAGACTACCCAGTTCCTTTCTAGCAGCAACGAGTTTCGCCGACAGGTCACGATTACGCAACCTCACGATTATAGGAAGCGGCCGGCTAGTGTCAGGAGCACGAAAACGGGAGGTAAGGAACCGAGACGAGATGATGTCAGTATCCGCCAGTTCCAACCCCAAGGCAGCAGCGACCATTCTAGCAGTAGCGGTGGTGTCCTTCTCAGGACACGGGACGCCAGAGATAATAATTTCAGCCTCAGGAATCACGACGTCAGCAGACCGAGGTTGAGCCAGCACCTGAGAAACTTCCTGCCGAAGTGCAGTCAGATCAGCGCGCAGCGTGAGGTTTTGCTGCTCAAGCAAGGCAACACGGGTAGAGTTAGACTCAATCTGGACTTGCATGGTAGGAAGGCAGCTCAGCTGGGCCGACAGCTCAGAAAAGCGAGAGTTCATCGCAGCAAGGATGTCATCAAGCGTAGCGGAAGAAGCGGCCGTGGAAGGACGTGGAGCGGCAGAAGTCATAGGAGGAGGGGAGACAGAAAGAGAAACAGAAGAAGAGGCAGAGGGTCCAGGCGGGGAAGCAGTAGGTCGCAACAAAGCCGGAGACGTAGAACGAGGAACAGGGGGAGAAGGAATGAAACAGGGCAAGGGACAGCCCTGAGGAACATAGAGATACTGCGACCCACGACAACAGCCAGGCACGCCATCAGGAAGCGTCTTCTTCTTCACACAACCCGGATGCAGGAAAATTTTGCAGCCAGAGCAAAGAACAACGTCCTGGACCACAGACTTATTACAGGCCGCACACTTGCGGGGTGGAGCCATACCTCAAGAGACAGGTACTGCAGTACCGATGGAGCAGAGGCGTAGAGAGGCGACCAAGAGATGGCGCAGCACGTCCGTAGTGTGAAGATCCCGGCAGCGATGATCAAGAATCGATAATCGAAGGCAGGCAGACGGGCAGTCCACAGGCATGCGCAGCAGCAGGCAGGCAGGTAGGCAGGCGAACCACGGGCATGCGCAGTAAAGGACAAGAGGAGCCGTAGAGGTTATGTAAGCCCCAGTATTCAGGCGAAAAGGCGATGAAAAAGGCAGTAAAAGATAGAAAAAGCAAGCCAGGCGAAGGCTTGCAGAGTGGCGCATGCAAGAAAATCTGCAACAAAGCGCCCGAGGGCAGAAGAAGGCAGTAACGGCTCAAAGAAGGAGGAGCAGCAGAGAATGACGTGATAGAGTACTTACGGAGAGAGAGAGAGCCCCCCCTTATGGGGTTGTATTCAACTACTCGATCGTGTAAGATCAAGCAGTATGCTGATGTTTCGGCAGGAAAGTTATTTTTCGCTTCAAACTCAAGACGAACGTCTACTGGTCCAAACTTGAGCGACTCGTTTTGTTTCGAGCAGTCGATGACGAACAAGGGAGCGTACTGTAGAAATTCGCTCTTTTTCAGCAACGGTACAGGTTCCTTGCCGTAATAAAAGGTTTGAAAGTTTGCGTACATCTCGTATAGCATAGCATACTGATTGTGACTCATATCGAGATTCAGATTTCCATAGGGATAGCATTGAGAATTCAAGAAAAGCTTAACATCGGAGATATTACAGTGATCGAATTGGCTGGCATTTTTAGTCAACTTATTCTTCCGACCTGTTTGGAAACCTAGTATAACGTATCGAGGTTTCTCCAGCTGAGTCGATGTTTTTACCGTCCAAACGTGTTTCGAGGTGGT
Source organism: Rhogogaster chlorosoma (assembly GCA_944452935.1). Classification (NCBI taxonomy): domain Eukaryota; kingdom Metazoa; phylum Arthropoda; class Insecta; order Hymenoptera; family Tenthredinidae; genus Rhogogaster; species Rhogogaster chlorosoma. Next base: position 6,225,813 of record OX101799.1, read on the forward strand.
AGGAAGTAGAGGATACTCGTACAATTCCCAACTGCGGAAACTCATAGGGATTGATGCATCTTTCTCGATGAAATTCAACAGCTATACTTTTCGCTGGTCCGAAAGCTTAACGTAAGGTAACAACCATTCGACTTTGTCGATCAGAATTTTGAATTCTTCATCTTGAGTTTGCAAAACCGCGTTCGCATCGGTCTTCGAACGGGTCAAGATCAATTCGTGTTTAGCGTTGACGATGATCTTGCGATAGTCTTCAGCGAATCCTAGTATGATCTTCAGTGGTATGCACACATCAAAGTTACCGTCGACATCTACATGGCTTGCGTTCACATTGAGCCAACCAGCATTTTCCATCATTCAATTTTGTCCAGGTCTCAGGGAAGGGTAACCATTCATAAGACTCGTGAGACCTACGTTTTTGCTTCTGTCGATCTCAATAGCATTTATCTCATATCGTGCTTCTTCAAACAGGTGGCAAACACCGTTGTTGACCAGACTTGTGGTAGTTGACGGAGTTCCATCAGCCTTCACTATCTTTCCATACACATGCAACGAACTCTGGTTTGGTAACACGCACAGGTCTTGGTGTTGAACAGCGATACGAATCTCATCACTGTTATTGAAACTTGATGAGGCGTAAGGCTTGTGTGTATGAACCTCGTAGTGTGCGATAAACTCGTCAAAGACTACAGGCGTTTGAATGTTTAAGATTTCCTCTTCCATGGTATACAACAGATGATACAGATGCAAAGAAAACAACGATTTACTTTCTTCGCGTAACCTTCAGACCTAAGCTTTTTAGAAGCAGCACGTTCTGAGCAGGGCCGAATTTAACGTGTAAGGGGCCTGGGGCTACACACATTTTTCGGGGCCCTGCATAGGAATTTCATTCAGTAATCCGTTTTAAAAAAGCCTTCAAATTTTTTTTTAATGCAAGTGGCACTTTTGGGGGCCCCTGAGCATGCGGGGCCCGGGGCTATAGCCCCTGTAGCCCCCCCCCCTAAATCCAGGCCTGGTTCTGAGGTGTCAGCTCTTTGAGTAACGGTTGACGACTGACGTGCTTGGGGCATGCTATTGTAGTATTATAACCACTTCTGTTATAAACTATTCCCATTATTGAGTCTTGATATGCAATCTCACAGTTATAATCTCTCCACGAAAATTGACCAAATTTCCGTCTTGATCGACTATACGAAGTTGGATGTGATCTATAGTCCTTACGGTGACTGGGAGGTAAATGACGTGAGACGGTACTTCAATGATCTTATATCCGGGTGGAATGACAGGGAAAAACTCGTGAATCGTGTGTACTTTGTGCTCGTTGACGTAGGCACCTGTTGTAATGTTGCACTCGACTCGCAGTGCGTTCACTTTGATAATGGTTACAGGAAGATCGGACTTGTGAAGTTTATCAGCCTGTAGAATACGTGGCGTGAAACCTAATATACTTCCTATAGAATCGGTAGGCATAAAATTTACCGGGTGACTACATTTGATTTCGCTACATAGTGTATTGTTGTTGGGTTTGATGTCAATGTTGATACCTTTATTCATTAACACACCCTGTACGTAGCTTTCTATATCCTCTATTTCATAGCTACCGCTGGGTATAGTAACTACTTCATCGCCTGCATAAATCTTATTGTGTCCGATATCTATATTAGGAATCGAATTGAAGGTTAACAATTCAACGAGGCCTAGACAGTAATTCTTGTGAGAGCAAAGTTCAATCGGAGGAAAGTATTGAGTCTCGAGGACAGAAGAGCTCCCCGATACGGTTAACGTGAACGAATCATCCATGACAGCGAACTCATGTTGAAGGATCATGTTGCACGTTTATATAGTCTACACAGAAAATTAAGACATAGGTGTCCACAGTTGAACGTATCGTAGTCTTGATATCTTTCATGGTTATATTTGACGCTACCAACACCAAGGTACTTGACGAGGTCCGACGGTGGTAGAAGATTTCCGAAACTGTCAAAGTAAACTACTTCGTTACCGATCTTTCAGTACGCGACCCAATGTGTGCCGGGACCATCTTTATCATCTAGATTGACGATCGCTGATTCACGCTTACGCGGTCCGTTCCTGGGCGAATCGTTCCGCATAAATACGCCGCGGAAATGTGGAATTTTCAAGATCGTTGCGTACTTCAACAGGTCCGTGTCAGTCAGAGCTCGTTGGGGTAGCGTCACTTTTAGTTTTTTGAGTGCGGTTTCAGGTGTAGACCTAAACCCTTCTTGTACGGTTTCAAGTGAAGTCCTTTTCCTAAAGCGATAGCTTCCATAGTCTTGTTGTGACGTTGACTCTCTTCCAGTTGCCTCTTGGCGGAACTTGCCTCATTCACCGCTTTTGCAATATCTGCTGCACCACCAGCCAACGCACCGGTAGCACTCAATCCAGCGAATAGAGGTATGAGGAAGGGTAAGAACCCTCTGACTTTGGACGGTAGTGGTAGAATTCGTGGAGAACGTACATGATGTTTACCACCTGCTTTCCTAATAGCTCCGCGTGCACTCTTTAACGCAGACTTGATAGCAATTTGTGCCGTTTGACCGGGAACCATAGACAGTTTAGCTGCATCGATAACCTTTCTCAATACCAACGGTTTCCTGATTCCCATGCCAAGCTTGGTTTTCGCTTTCATTGCGTTCGTCACAGCACAAGCGGCTGCTTTTTCACCAATATTTGCGTCTGAAGCTAAAACCCGTCTCCAAGCTTTTTCGGCCAATATCTTATCTGCCGCACTTCTAGCTTCAAGATTTTCTCGAATCTGCGAATAGGCAATATCGTGTTCTTTGCAGGCTGCGTCAAGGGGATTGATACCGGGATCACCGCGCGCGAGTATTTTTGCTAGTTTGGTGCCAGGTCCGCAGTATTGATAACCAGGCAGATGTAACTCTACAGGAAGACTGTTAATGATTCTGTTGACCAGACCTTTCCCACAACGTTTACGACTGGTCGTCTTAGCTTTGTGCACGATCATAGCTGCGCTTTGACTGAGGAATCATCTTTATAAAAACACTATTTATACCTTCTACCGTTAGTTAGAGTCGAGATGAGATTCGAGAAGCAGCCTGTCAAGTTACCTGTGACGAATTTTGATAAATTCGTGCCGGAGAATGTTGCAACTGAAAAACGGCACGGTGATTTGCTACCAAACAGCGTGCGTGCAGTATTTTGCGGTCCGTCAAATTGCGGCAAAACCAATGCGCTGCTCACCCTAATAACGCACCTCAACGGGCTGAGATTCAAGAACGTTTATATCTACTCGAAATCATTGAATCAACCCAAGTTTCTGCAACAATTACTCGAGGGAGTAGATGACGTTGAGTACTTTCCATTTGACGAGCATGAACAAGTAGTTATGCCGGACGATGCCCTACCCAATTCGATAATTGTCTTCGATGATGTGGCGTGTGAGAAGCAGGAGAACATCAGAGCTTTCTTTTGTATGGGGAGACATAAGCACGTGGATTGCTTCTATCTCTGTCAGACCTATGCTCGCATTCCCAAGCATCTCGTGCGTGATAATACCAACCTTTTGGTACTATTCAAGCAAGATGAAATGAACTTGAAGCATGTATACGACGATCATGTGAATACCGATATGACTTACGCGCAGTTCAAGGACTTGTGCTCTGCGTGTTGGAACAACGATAAATATGGATTCGTTGTAATAGACAAGGACAGTGATATAAATGTGGGTAGATATAGGAAAGGGTTTGACTGTTTCGTGAGCATAAAACAGAAATAAATGAGAAGTGGGACCAGTAACGTTTCAGTTACAGCTGCGTCAACATGCAAGCCATCCGCGAGAAAAAAGAAGTCTTGCGTCATATCGCTAAAGCCAGTGCAGCGATTCGACGTAAGCATAGAATGTTAGTCGGGTAGGGAGACCGCCGAACAAGCTATGAGCAATATTTTCAAACCGGTCACTACACCGCTGCAACAATTGGTGGAAGTTTCTCAAACGGTTGCTAAGCCCGTCAAAGAAGAAGAATCGATCAAACACGAACCGATCGAACATGAGCCTCGCAGAGATGATGATGATGATTCCTTTCAAACAGCGGATGAGCAAGCGAACGAGACTTTACAACCGACGGATGAGATTACCGACGAGTATCTTGAAATGTTACAAGATGAGAATAGGAAAAGTGCTCTAGATAATGTTTTCGGTGTCTGTAAACTCGCTCACGAGAAGCTAATGATAGGTGACTCACCGATAAGCTTTGAAAATGACTTTATTCGTGTAGGTGATATGCGCTTTACGAAGACCAAAGGCTTGTTCGAATTATTATTCAAAAAGATACCCGATGAGACCTATGTGAGTTCGGACGATATCCGAAATTATAAACAAATCGTATTTGCAAGAAATACACATCGAAAATGGTATAAAAGTGATCAACCTGTTCGGGACGTGAACAACCCTAAGTTTACAAAATTCATTGCGCAAACGTTCTCCATTCCGCTTCCGCGGACGGGTCAAGGTTTGTTACCGGAGTTTATGATTGCTCGAGAAGGTAGAGGAACAGCCTATGCTCACTGGGATGATCCCAATGAGCTGGTAGACCGGCTGCGTTTGCTTCTAGCTTCCCAAGCAGCTGGGAACTCGAGGAGCCACTCCAATGAAATCGTATCAATAATCGAAGAATTACGTGAAGCTGGTATCATATATTGATCAACACCCATTGTTTTCACCGTCATTTTCAAGATGAGCGTTGATGTGTTTGGACGGCAATTGGAGAAGACCGCAGCCGCAGGCAGCCGTGGTCCTCCCGGTGTTGGATTTAAATTCACCGTTGACGGACATTACGATATAGACAATAAGAGACTGTGCAACGTTGCCAATTCTGTACAGCAAAATGATGCTGCTACTTTGAATCTCATGCAACGAGAAATCGTTGGTGTGAGAACCGAAATTCTTTCGATGATACATGCCTTCGACTCTCGCATAACGGATGCTCTGCGGAACCTAGGTGCTGATATCGAAGCAGGTCAAGAATTGTCGACCCGCACCGCCAAGATCATTTACGAGTTGGACACCAGACTAATAGTGTTGGAAAATGAACGAGAAAAAGCTAGCACTCGTGACGAAGCTGCATAAGCCAGCTCAAAATAACTATCAACGTCGTCGTGTAGATGTTCGCGGTTCGGATGAAACCTGGCAAGCGGATCTCGTCGACATGACATCTTACGCAGGAGTAAACAGAGGCTACAAATACATGCTCACCGTTATCGATATATATTCTCCAAGTACGCTTGGGTCGTGCCAATGAAGAGTAAGACGGGTGAAGATACGGCAAGTGCTATGGAATCTGTACTTGAACAGGGACGTAGCCCCAAGAACTTGCACGTTGACAGAGGTGGAGAATTTTGGAACTCGAATTTCCATTCTCTTACGCAACGATATAATATTAAGCTATACTCAACATTCAGTAACTTGAAGGCATCGATCTGCGAACGCTTTAATCGTACACTGAAAAACAAAATGTGGATGCGGTTCAGTCTGCAAGGAAATCACAAGTGGATAGACATTTTATCTGACTTGCAAGGGGAGGTCACGGGAGACGCATTTTTGTAATTTTTCTGCCCTATCGCAAAAGGAGGGGCAGACCCCCAATAACAATTGCCCAAAGCCATAGGACCATATAGCCAGAGGTTTCCGAGAAAATCGAGTTGAAATATTCCGAGTAAGCTATGAAAACTAGATGTAAACCGGTTGACAACAGGGCGCGTGGCTCAGGCGTTAGCGCGGGAGTCTAGTAATCAGTAGATCCATGGATCGATTCCCACTGTAGGCAACTTTTTTTTCGTTTCTTTTTTTTTCATTTCTTTTTTTTTTCTTTTTTTTTCGTTTCTTTTTTTTTCTTCTCTTTTTTGTTTTCCCAAACGAATATTCACGTCATTTATGTGTACAATTATTCGAATTCATATTAATTGTACAATGTACAAATATTTCGTGTTTGGGTAGGATATTAATGTGTCCGTTGCAAGGACTTCGGGGATCGATACGGGCAATTTCCTCGTATTAGGTACCTGCGGGACACAGCTGCTTCGGCACAAAAGATTTATAAATATTGTTAACCAAGAAATATGAATTCGAATAATTTTACACATAAATGACGTGAATATACGTATTAGAAACCAAAAAAGAAAAGAGAAAAAAAAATTAAAACTAAAAAAAAAGTTGCCTACAGCGGGAATCGATCCCAGGATCTACTGCTTACTAGACTCGCCCGCTAACGGCTGAGCCACGCGCCCTGTTGCCAATCGCTTTACATCTAGATTTGATAGCTTACCTACTCGGAATATTTCAAACTCGATTTTCTCGGAAACTTCTGGCTATATGGTCCTATGGCTTTGGGCAATTGTTATTGGGGGTCTGCCCCTCCTTTTGCGATAGGGTAGAAAAATTACAAAAATGCGTCTCCCGTGACCTCCCCTTGTCAGTCATTATCTTCCCATTATTCTTGTCTTTCATTAATCCCAATACTTTTTTGGTAATCAGCGGCGTCTTGTAAACATTTCCTGGAGGATAGTCGGAAGTGTCGAATCGATCCAAATCACGTTTTATAAGTTCATATATATCGGGAACGGTAAAGTGATATATAAGGCTATCCGTGTCGGTATACATCAGTTTAGCTCGGTTCCCAAATCTGTTTTATGTAATTATAATGAAAATCATAGATATAGGTTTTAGCAAGATCCATGATCGAAAATCCTGCGTAAATAGGTTGATCGAATTAATTTCAGTACGATTTAATTCAATTATCGCCATATCTTCACCAAATGTAGTACAGCTATGAAAATTTTGCTTCGCGATAAGCGCTCTCGCACTGTATCTCCCATCCCACTTCGTAACTAGCCTCACTTCTCTATGTTTTCTAACGTTTTCCATAGTTTTTCCGAAAACGGCGTTGTTCATAAGTTTGTAAAAATTCTTTTCAAAATCATTATTAGACTTTTTCCGCAATTCAGTATTTAAGTTGATATATTCTTTAAGCCACGGCGATTGTATGAATTTTAATACCCGATGGATTTTCGTTAACTTCATACCTAAGCTCAAACACTGCTTCAAAACTTTATAGTGTGTGGCGGTCCAACGTCACTAAAATCTAATTCCAATTATTATCAACTTTAAAACTCCTCAACAATATCTTTTCTACCGCAGGTCAGGCACTGCTTTCGCCGTCGAGGGCCAAGGGTTTGCCGTGCCTGGAAAGTGTCCGTTCACACATGGCTCTTTACGGCACGATGCGACCCTTCGACTCGGCCGAAGCGTGCCTGCACTTTTTCTCAAAAATATCAGCAGTTCTTTGTCAGTCGCCTAACCATACGCATCTATGACTTCATTTCTCCGTTCTGTATAAATTCCGTCTTCAATAAATTCCATACGTTCAGTTTTAACCTTATATGTATCGTCGATATTTATTTCTTACACCACCTACCACCACCTCATAGTGTATGACGTATTGTTGTTTTGAGAAAAGGATAGTTGTTAATTTAGATTTATCACATTTTGAAAGAGGTGGGATGTAATGTTCTGGACACAACGGTAAGTTTTTGTGAGCGTCCTGAAGTTCTCGCGGATAGTCTAAATCTACCTCAAGTATGTAACCTATGGAGGATTCGTCCGAGACATTTAAAACATCAAATTGTTCGAAATTCGATAACCACTCGAAGGAACTATACGGTAGGAAATGACTCATAGCTGCACCATACAGATTATTAACATCGAAATACATAAGGTATGATTCGTCTCGATTCGGATCGAATGCTGCTCCCATATATCTGTTGTTGGCTTTAGCGTATCTGTTCGAGCATTCCCAATAAGCACCGGTTCGTATAAATTACGTATAAACAAGGCATATACTCTACGTATATTCTGGGAAAGAATTTTCCTCAGTTAAACTAATATTTTACGTTTTTGAGAAACGTGTATATTGAAGCGTTTAATATCGAGAAATATAGTACGTTCAATATACGACTTTTTATTCGAAATTATTTTAATAATTGTTGACCCTTATTCGTCGTATGCACGTACAAAGAACACTCATATTATACGTATATATATGTAGCGAACTTGTAACGGTAACAAAAAAATTATATTTCTGGTATGCTACAGTTATGCGACGAATATTCTCATTTACATTTTATAACTTTTCCCTCGTGAGAATCGACAATTATTACCTACCAGTTCGCTTAGAAAATCGCTATCAGATTTTTCGACCTAACTGGGATTTGAACCCAAGTCCGCTCGCATTCGCTGTATTACTAGTCGCACGCTCTACCAACTACGCCAAACTACCCTATAGGTATTGGTCCAATATTTTCCGATTTGTCGAAGCTCATGATTAAGGTGTCGAATTAAATTAAAATAAAAGGTGTTAGAAAATTGAAAGTTTTTTTAAAAGATTCATAGCTTTATACATATTGGCGGATGATTTTATCTAATTGGATTCAGGTAACAATTTTCTATAGTTGAAGATATTATTATTTTTATATAACCTTGATGTGTATAATCACCAACTATTTAACCAAATACTTTTGATATTTTTTTCCCCTAATTATTCATTTTTATTTTATTTCTTTTCCTTTTTAATTCTTGTTTTGTGTAATATGTCAATTTTACAGAAATCCAAAATGATGCGACTAATTTTTTTTGATATCAGAAAAATTTCCTTATTTATAGCATAGTAAAATGTCTTATCTAGTATAGAAATGTTTGAAAAAGAATGTGTTATTGTTATAAATTTGAGAAAGCAAAAAATTAATTATTATGCAAACGAGAGCTGGTATTAGTATTATTGAATTCTGCACGTATAATACACGAATATTTTTGAAATTATTCCGTTATTTGTATTGGTCCATCCATTCGTCGTATGCAGGTATAATGGATATCTATATTATAGGTATCCAGTTACTATTGAATAAACGTGAGATAATTGTATTCTTTGTACGCGCAGAGTTTGCAATAAATTATACGTATATTATTCTGTAACTCGGATAATCATGGAAATATCGCTACACTAGAACGTGTATTATACGCCTTCGATTTTGAATGAGTAAACGTATAAAACACGTATTTTCGACACATCTGAAATTTCCGACAAAATACGTGTATTATACTGTAACTCGGACAATTGTGAAAAAATCGTAAATTTAGAACATCTATTATACGTTATCAGGTTCAGTTGAACTAACGTATGAAATACGAATTTTTCAAACGTATAAGTGTTCCGTAACTTTGAAGTTGAATTTTCATTCAAATCAACCTGTATGCTACGTATGCGCGATACGTAATAATTTCCAAAAAATCGAACGTATAATACTCGAGTCAGCATATACGTTTTCGTGAAATCCAATAAGAATGTGTTATATTTGTATAATAATCGATTGAAAAGACGTATAAATCAGGTAGTTACTATACGTCAGAATGATCCGCTTCTTATACGTGTATAATTGAGAACTATTCAACCATGTTCGTACCGTAGAATATGCACATTAATATTCTACGTACATATTTTCGGTCACAGAATCCTATATTCTACGTATACAATATACACACCTATTCTTCATAACTGAAACGTATATTATTCATTGATTGGAGAATTTATTCGACTAAAAAACGTATATCATATACGTATTTTCTATGTTTGTCGATAAACGTAAGTCATAAACGTGTAATATTAGTATGATCATCAGGGCCTGGAAGTTGGGGCCAACAATCAGAGACTCGTCAATCAGACGTGAAATGAATAAGTATTCTTTCGATAATCACGAAAAAAAAGACGATTCGGTGCAAGTTCACGCGCATAGTTTTATATCATAGCCTATAAGTCGAATGTCAGACCAGGCAATAGGAAAATGGACCAATGATAAAGTCCGAGTGATTCTTAGAAGGTAGGGAATAGTTTCATCGTATGAAAGACAAAATTCTAAGACCCCCTCAAGACTCAAGACTCCTACAGGTGACAGATTTTTGACGGAATATCTCACTTAATATCTGTCTGGTCATCTCGCTGAATATCTTGCTGGATATGTCGCTGAATATCTCGCTGGCCATCTCGCTGGATATCAGCAAGACCATCAGCAAGACCTTCAGCAAGACCATCAGAATATAGGAATTCGAAAATTCTTGTTACTCAGCTTGGGAGTCTTTTTGCTACTTTTTTTTGTAGATCATCTTGTTAGTAATCTTGCTGCGCCTCTCATTAATTATCTCACTGGAGATCGTGCTTATCGTCTTGCTGTTGGTCTTGCTGGATGGTCTTGCTGGTCATCTTGCTGATGGTCTTGCTGAAGTTCTTGTTGAAGGTCTTGCTGATGGTCTTGCTGAAGGTCTTGATGGAAGATCTTGCTGATGGTCTTGCTGAAGGTCTCGCTGGTGGTCTTGCTGATGGTCTTGCTGGTCATCTTGCTGATGGTCTTGCTGGTCATCTTGCTGATGGTCTTGCTGAAGGTCTTGCTGATGGTCTTGCTGAAGATCTTGCTGATGGTCTTGCTGAAGGTCTCGCAGGTGGTCTTGCTGATGGTCTTGATGGCAGGTCTTGCTGATGGTCGTGCCCTTTGTCTTACAGCAAAATCGGCGAAACCATCAGCAAGATATCCAGCGAGATGTCCAGCAAGATATTCAGCGAGATATTCAGCGAGATGACCAGCAAGATATTTAGTGAGATATTCATCGAGATATTCAGCAAGATATCCAGCGAGATGGCCAGCGAGATATTCAGCGACATATTCAGCAAGATATTCAGCGACATATTCAGCAAGATATTCAGCGAGGTGACCAGACAGATATTAAGTGAGATATTCAGCGAGACATTCAGCAAGATATTCAGCGAGATGGCCAGCAAGATATTCAACACGATAGTCAGAAAAATATCAAGCAAGATGTACAGTAAGGCGGTCATAAAAATATCTACGGTCGGTTATCTCAATAATTCTTGAGAAAAAAATTTTTTCACTTCCTTTTTCCGTATAGCTCCGTGGTCGCACTGCTCTTTTTTTTATTCAAGTGTATTGGTATTTTCACCTCCTGCAACTTTCTAGGGGTTTTATATTAAGTTATCTTCTAACGTACCTCCTAGTGAGGTGCAGAGCTAACTTAATCCCTGGATATGCTCTCCGATTGAGAGTTACCCTAAGTCCGCGTGTGTTCTTGTCTAAGATTTATTTAGAACTCGATTGTGGTATAAAAATTATGAATATCCCTGTACCCTATTTTATCTAAATCGTTTTAGCAATTACACTGAACTAAGAACCTCGCTGAGAAAAGATCCCTTCAGCGTCGTCTCGGTTCAGTTTCACCGCTCTACCTGATTGGTTTGTCTTAAATAGTTTGCTCGGTCTGAGAATCTCGCTGAGAAAAGATCCCTTCAGCGTTGTCTCTGACTTTGCTAGCTATTTCTAACGATTCCCTAACGATAATAACTCGACTAAATAAGGAATCTCGCTGAGAAAAGATCCCTTCAGCGTTGTCCGAATTCAGCTTCGTTATTCTACCTAGCTCCTATCAAATAACTACGTCAGACTGAGAACCTCGCTGAGAAAAGATCCCTTCAGCGTCGTCTCTTGTCTGATTTCGCTATTTCTAACGTTCCCTAACAATAACTCAACCAAATAAGGAATCTCGCTGAGAAAAGATCCCTTCAGCGTTGTCCGAATTCAGCTTCGTTATTCTACCTATTTCCTAACAAATAACTACGTCAGACTGAGAACCTCGCTGAGAAAAGATCCCTTCAGCGTCGTCTCTTGTCTGATTTCGCTATTTCTAACGTTCCCTAACAATAATAACTCAACCAAATAAGGAATCTCGCTGAGAAAAGATCCCTTCAGCGTTGTCCGAATTCAGTTTCGTTATTCTACCTATTTTTGTTTTATCTAAGTTTTCTAAATTTTAATTAAACAGAGAATGGATTCGGAAAGATTAGTTTTAACTAAGTGGTTATATTGATAGTGACATATGTTGACACATAAGTCATTTATTGAAAATAATATGTTTTGCGTTTGATGTTATAAAGGTTTTGAACATAAAAATAATTAAAGGATAATTTTATAATTCTATGTTTTGATTATTTCTAATTTCTCTAGTTTTAGTTGAAATTAACAGTTTATCGTTAAAGTTATCTTAATTAATACGATATAAAATACTCTTGATTTTATTCTTTGATATTTGGTGTTTTGATATAATTCAATATAAAATACTCTTGATTTTATTTGATCAACAAAATGGTGGCTTGATATAAAATACTCTTGATTTTATTCTTTTCTTTTTTCTCTGGTAGCACGGCTGCTTTAGCACAATACTCCAATTATATAAGCGTTTAATATAAGCGTTTTTATAAGCAATTCTACAAACGTCTCTATAAGCGTCTCTATATAACAGTGACTCGCACGGCTGCTTTAGCTCAACTGCGGTCTGATAGACTCTATACGTATGACACGCACGGCTGCTTTAGCTCAACTGCGGTACCTGAGCTCGGTGTTACCGCCTTTTTATAGTTAGTTACGGCGTAGTATGTGTTGACGCGGGGTCCCCTCGCCTATACTTCACCTACTAATGTGCGCAGCTATCGCCTGTCGTCTGCTGTAAATATGCTATACTCGTTACATGGCCTGTGCTATAGTCTCGTTACTTGGAATATGCTATAGTTGAGTCGCGCTCTATGCTATAGTCTAGTGGCGTTAGGCTTGAAACGTTACACTCCATACGAAGTCCCTAATTGACGTACAGCGTGCACAAGCATATCCTTATTTTTGGTATCATAAGGGCTACCTGTTAATACTAAAAAAACTAATAAACAATTGTTTTTCAAAAATCCAAAAAATTGGTTTTTTGTTATTTTTCCAATAACTAATCAACGGATTTGAACGTCCAATGTCTCAAATTGTGGGTTCTTTCGTGGCCTACAACGCGTCCATCTAACTTTTTTGTCTACGATCAACAAATTTCGGACTTTGAGGGCCTGTGGCGAAAAATCTGTCACCTTTAGGAGTCTTGAGTCTTGAGGGGGTCTTAGAATTTTGTCTTTCATACGATGAAACTATTCCCTACCTTCTAAGAATTACTCGGACTTTATCATTGGTCCATTTTCCTATTGCCTGGTCTGACATTCGACTTATAGGCTATGATATGAAACTATGCGCGTGAACTTGCACCGAATCGTCTTTTTTTTCTTGATTATTGAAAGAATACTTATTCTTTTCACGTCTGATTGACGAGTCTCTGATTGTTGGCCCCAACTTCCAGGCCCTGATGATCATATATGTTGTGACGTGGACTCTTTATATCCCTCGGAATATACCGGATCGATATTCCGAGAGATAGTCCAGCCAACAATTAACAACCCCGAGAGAAAAATAAGAAAGAAGAGAAATAATAATTTTAAAGTTGGGCGCCAGGCGACTACTTCGCCACGAAACTCGAAAGTTGACAACAAGAGAAACCAAAGGCCTAGATTACTACAGAAAATGCGGCGGCTAGCTGCAGTACCGCGGAGAGGGGTCAGGATTGAATTGAGGGAGTAACGAATGAAGTATTTACTCGAGTAATTACCTTGCAATAGACAAGAACGTGCGTTTATTCAAAAAAATCAGAATATGAAAAATATAACAAAATATGAGGTACCCGGGGGCACTTCCCCTCGGGTATAAATCGGTTATAGGCCGTGTATAGGCGGCCTGGCTATGTTTGACGAGCCTTACAAAGAAAAAGAACTAAATAAACGCTCCCACGTAGGGTGGCAATAACAGAAAATAAAGGAAAATTAATAAATGACTCGCCAAATAAAGTCCTCGGGAGACAATAAACTAAACTCGAACCATGCAGTAACAAATAACAACGGTTATAACAATTAATACTAAATCGCCTATCGGTTGAGTAATGCCTTCGGCGGGCCTGCGGCCTGAAATTAATTCTAATTAACAAAATACTTAATTCCGCGGCCCAGAATTTGAATTAGTTATTTGCCGACGGCACAAACTTAACACATTAACTAAATCACTTAAATCTAACTTAGCCTAGCTCTGCGAACTAACCGACAAAATTATTTACAACCTTCGACTGGCGTCGATCTATTATCTAGACTCGAAATCTCTTAACAATACACGAGGCTCGGCCTCGGTACAAAGTCTACCCGTAGGAGTAAGAGAGTGCGACAGTGACCGACTGTCTCATTCGCCCTCGTGGGCGAATAATACAAAATTTCTTAATTCAATGATTACTCAATAATTAACTATTTTATCGCGAGACTCAAACTCAAAATACTGGCATGGGACACTGGTGACGGCTTTCACTCGGAATCCGGCTTAATTTGATCCCAAAATCAGTAAAATAGCCTCGTGGCTGAGAGCAAGCACGCGGCAGAAGGCCGTTGCCGGATTCAAATCATCCAAAGGGTAAGATTGCTTAACGCTTACCGTTCTCCAGCCACCTCATAAACAGGATTCCCTCACGGGCGAAATCCATAGGGCTTCCCTCTATTTTTCTTCTGCGGGGATCGTCACCACACACTCTCACCGCAACGGCAATTAACAAAATTTTCCCCAACGGGTACGAAAAGGCTCTAAACAGTACTAGCGCAACCAAAAGAAAAGAAGCGAACGCAAATCTATCAGACGTAGGGCACACGGGTGCTGTCTTCGCTAGCCTAACGCAGAGTGAGACCACCGGCGTCGTACGGATGCGCAAGGACCTCGTTAGTCCCGCAATTATCGATTATGGTATCGACCACGCTGTGACGTCATGGGGTAGCGCTCGATCCTTGGCGCGAATTCTTTGAATTACCACCACGGTGATTTTAGCTCTTCTAGGCCGAGGACTGCGGGTTGTAGATTCTTCTCGGTGGCGGGAATCTCATCCACCACCTTAGTCCCTCGTTGTAGAGTGTCGGGGACACTCTCCCGCATCCTCGGCTGGTTGGTGAGTTAGCAGGGCCCTTGCTAATCTCACGAGCTTCTGTGGCGCCTTGTTGAAAATTCACGCGCTCGGTGCATCGAGTCGCAGACGTTCGTCGGGATCATGTCGGGGTCGTTAGGCCATCTCCAATAAATAATGCCTCGGTGCCCACATGCCAGAGAAAAGTGTAAAAAAAAACAAAAGAATAAATAATCGATTTCATTATCTAAGTCGGTCACGGTCGCCTCTCGGGAGTATTTCGGACCTCGGGGTCATCTTACACATTCACACGTCATTCATTTTAGCGATCCCCCGTCTTAAATAAGGTCTCGTTTAGGGGTGAGGAGCAGTTTGTAACATGCAATGTTACAATGTATACCAAAAATACACTTAGTATACGTATATGATGCGCAGAATATACGGACAGGTGCTTATTGGGTTGAGCTACACCGCCGCGAATGCCTTTTTCTATAAACATCAACATATCAACGTCGATAAGCAGCTCGAGTTCCACACTCGTGCACTTGAGCATCGCGTCAAACGAGAGGCCCAGCGTCGTATAATAGTGTAGCGGATTTAAACTATACGTGGACCAACAATTACGTCTGAAATTTTGAAAAATATCTGCTAAAAGAAGCACGTCCGTTTGTAAATACAAGTCTGAGTATTGACCCAAAGTCTCGATATGAAAAGTTTGCCAAACATTACAAGCATGTAAATAATCATCCTCCGAAACACCTACATCATTTAATTTGAATAAAATTCTTCTTTGGAAGGTAATTTTGTTCAGTGCCGGCAAGTTATGAATTTTCCGTGTGTGGTGGATTTGGCAGGGGCGGGGGGGGGGGGGGGGGGGGGGGTAATTTTTTTTTCAGTTTTCAGATTTTTTATTCAGTCATAGTGAACGTAGCTTTCCTAATAGAATTTTTACTGATGATATCATTCAGAAGCTCATTTGCGTCCAAGTCTTCCGTCACTTTTCAGCGGACCCACAATACAGCGATGCTGTTGAGCCTTTATTGTGTTATAGTCGATCTCGGATACGTCTTCAGTCTATTTTGGTTTGCAGTGATCGAATTCCGTGTATGGAAAATCCACACACGGAACATTTCGAGTGTGCCCAATGAACACGGTTGGTTAATAAAACGTATGAAAATCGTGCAGAGAATACGTTTAATGCTGTGTTTTAAACGTCTTGTACCTTCGTATTTTATCGTGCAAAATGTCCGCCCTGATTTCGGTTTTTTCAACGTTCCCGGATAACGTTTCGTGAAGGTGTTTGGTATTCAGACAATATACGATTGGTGTTTGGTATTTAGACAATATACGATTGGTGTAAACCTATTTTAATCGTGTTCTACCTACGTATTTTATTATGCTGATTGTCCACCCGGATTTTGGTTCTTTCAACGTACTCTCTTAACGTTTTACGATAGTACTTGATATCCGGATATTACACGTTCAGAGTAGACGTTTTTAAATTATGTTTAAAAACTATGGTGGAACGTTTTTCATCAATGTATATTATATGTTCTATTGGTGACTTCTTACCCTATATTATACGGTAGCTGCACACGTTCGAAATACTACTTTCAAATATGCTGTCGAATATGCTTCTGGCGCGTATTTTGAACACGTATTTTAAATATTTATTGAAAGCTATTAATTCATTTTTTTTATGCATAATATCCAGAGATTTGTATCATTTCGAACATATACTGATACTAATGTGGAATAATTAGATTCAAAGACGTAAGTAATTTTGCTAAAGAAGTTTTTATTACATTTTTATGACGAATTACATAACAATTATTATTAAATGGTGGAATTTGCTTTCTCCGCACTACCAATCTTATTAAAATCTAAGGCGTTAGTGTCATTCTTTGCTGACCGGTCTATTTGCTTCGAACCGTCGTGCGCCATCGGCAACTAACGAAAAATACAAAGTCGATTACAACGTGGGCACAAATGTAGGTAAAAATATATAGCGATCACGGCACGAGACTTTATATTTGCTGAACGTACCTATATGTGGCGATAGTACTACTTAATTATAATGAATATCATTTGGAAATAAAACACAAATAAATAGATAAATCAACTCGTATGATTTTAAATCGTTGAAAAGGTCTCAACTAATACCCCCATCAATGGTGAATTTCATGTATAATAAATGATTTGCCGACACGTAAAGAACGTAGTATGATTCCCTACACGATTAATTCACGTTGGTTGAACATAATTATTAAATATAGTGGACTTCAATCGTCAATATCTGCCTGATATGCAATACTTTTACATTCAAACGAATAACAAGAGACTTGTATCATCTATCGATGTATACGCAAGAAAAGACAGGTCTTTATTAAATTTCAATCCTTTTCAAATCAGCAAAGACTTTCTGCAATTGAGTAATTATCGATTTGAGATCTTCTTTGGATTAATTAAGCATAAATATAATATACTACGTATATCTAATGTGTAATCTCCGTATATATGGTTGGGGTGTATTATTTAAATATAATTGGACGTTTTATACAATTTGTACATTTTACGAACATATGTTAAATTCTTTGGGTTGGATCACAGCGAAATACATATACGTTTGAATAAATAGATGGGTGCTTACCAGCAATATTCAAGTAAAAATCACTTAACCACACGATCGCTGAACGGCTTGCTTCCGCTGTTAGTTGGCGAAGAATGAATGCACGGCGTTCGGTACGCAGCGATGAGAGTGGAGATATGGGACCGCGCTCTGGGCTCTGGGCCATTGGACAGTACCACGGACTTGGCTGTATACGATTTGTCAATTGCCACGCCGTTGCAAGTTTGCAAGATATAATACGTGTTCCAAAGACCGCCGAACAACAATAAAACTAATGATTATCAGAACGTCATTTCCCTTTGTGCCAAGTCATGAATCAATCGATTCCAACATCATCAATCGATATGATAATGGTCATGGTGAATTTAGGAACCGTACATATACAATAAAACGGTGAAAGCGTATACCATCGGAAAAAAATCATATGAATGTATCCTAGGGTGTACAAAAAAAAAATCCAACGCGCATCCAAATTCCGTTAGAGCATCTCAAGTAGAATATCTCAACCAAACATGAGTTCTTAATATTGATATTTAGAGGTGCTCATTTTATTTTTCCCATTTTAAGATTTTTTTTAGATGTCATTTAAATGGAGAATGGAAAAAATAAAATAGGCACCTCTAATATTATATTATAGGTATTGGCGTAGCTGTGGGTATCAGTCATAGGCATATATTACATATCAGTAGATAGGTTGTCAGTTTTTAAAGAAAACGAATTGCTCTGCACCCACCGGGAAGAACCACCTTCCTCAGGCTCGCTCTGTATATACGTCTATAAAACCAATAATGTGGTCCTGCTTAGCCGTGAATAGAAAAGTGTAATGAACGTTGCACTTGAGTTGCTGGTGATCGAATGATAAATGCGTGTATCAAATATTTAGAATACCAATGTCATCAACAAATTCAATATACGTTTAAAGCATGTGATTTAACATATTCGAATTACACGTATGCAATCAAACGTTGGATATATACATCTATAAAACTAATAATATAGCCCTGCTCATCGGTGGATAGGAAGTATAATAAACGTTGCACTTGAGTTGTTGATAATCGTATGATAAATGTGTACTATGCATTTAAAACACTAATATTACAAACGGATTTGATAAACGTTTATAGCACGCAATTTATATATTCGTATTATACGCATTCAATCGAACGTTGAATATTAAATATTCTACAACGTTTAATATATCAATTACATATACGTTGAATAAACTAATATGGAATACGTTGATTTAGCGGAAAATGAACGTACTTCAAACGTACGTATAATGAAATACGGATATTAACTGCAAAAACAAACGATTAAAATTGATCCGAAATATTACGGTGTATGTAAGACGGTAATATTTTATACCTATACCGTAATTCAACGATCTCAACGTATCATATACGGGATTTCAACTAGTGTGTGTTTATTGGGTGGTTGTCTCCACACCAACCACACAATACTTGCCGGCCATGATTTTGTTTCCTCCAGTCTATCCCAACTGTTTACATATTCGTAGGGGAAAACACCCTTCCTCGTCAGTAATTGAAATTCCTCGACGCTCGTACAATGCTTACGCGTGATTAATTTTTGCTCGTCATCTAGATAAGACGCTAATTTTTCTAGACTGCTCGGCATGAATCTGAACGAATCGATAAATCTGAATTTTGTAGATGTTCCCTTCACACTTTTTGTAAAGGATATATATCTATCCTTGTTGACCGGTAAGAGACTGATTGAACGTTCGAAAGCTACTGCCAAAGTTTTGATCAAGAAGTGTGAGTTGTAACCTGATAAATTATGAAAGACCACCGGAATGATGTGTGAATCTTTATAATTTAAATTGCAGCCTTGATGCGCTGCGCCGCGATATTTTCCTGTCAAATGACAATGATCTCGATGCTTCGAGTCCTGAGGTGTAAAGGGTTTTTCACAAATATGACAAATCTTAGCTGAATAAAATTCTTGTTTCTGATCGTGACTCAAGGATTCCATGGGTACGACACACTTGAAATAAGGTTCCAAAGCTCGAGCCAATCGCTTCAGCTCGTTTACGAACCATTCTATGCAATCCTTTCCACGGTTCATTCTAAACATGGAAATCGAATCGTTGAAGTTACAGTGTAAATAGTAGGCGATACTATGCGGGATATGTTTTTCATACACCCTTCTATTCTTGGACTCGGATGTGTCATCAACTGATTGTAAGAGACATTCGAGATCAGCGTAAATACAAAACGGAACATTCTCTTTGTGTTTAAAGTTTTTGAATTCCAAGATTCTATCCTCTTCGTCCGGTAATCTTACTTTACATTTATTCAGATTCGTACAATCAATTCTGTGTCTTGTTAAACAATTTTCAGTTTGAAAATGACTCAAACATCTATCACATAACGGGAGAGGATCGTTTCTACAGAAATCGTTTCTACAGAGTTCGTTTCTACAGAGTTCGTTTCTACAGAGTTCGTTTCTACAGGTGTTCGTTTCTACAGATGTCCGTTTCTACAGAGTTCGATTCTAGAGGTTCGTTTCTACAGAATTCAGGTCCGGAGGTTCGTTTCTACAGAATTCGAGTCCGGAGGTTCGTTTCTACAGAATTCGAGTCTGGAAGTTCGTTTCTACAGAATTCGAGTCCGGAGGTTCGTTTCTACAGAATTCGGGTCCGGAGGTTCGTTTCTACAGAATTCGGTTCTGGAAGTTCGTTTCTACAGAATTCGGGTCTGGAGGTTCGTTTCTACAGAATTCGGTTCTGGAAGTTCGTTTCTACAGAATTCGGGTCCGGAGGTTCGTTTCTACAGAATTCAAGTCTGGAAGTTCGTTTCTACAGAATTCGGTTCTGGAAGTTCGTTTCTACAGAATTCGGGTCCGGAGGTTCGTTTCTACAGAATTCAAGTCTGGAAGTTCGTTTCTACAGAATTCGGTTTTCGAGATTCGTTACCACAGAATTCGGTTCTGGATTTTCGTTTCTACAGAGTTCAGTTAGGTATGCGTGTTTGTTTGTATTATGTTATATTCGAATTAAATATGATTAAATTATACAAAAATATATCAAATTGTATAAAAGTGAATACAATCCAGGGCTTCACCCTCGCGCGTTGGGCTTTCGGCGTTTCACGCTTCTGCACTTCTGCTTTTGGACGTAACAAGGGCAACTTAGAAATTTGATGATTCGGCTATCTACGTTGCCTGGTGGTCCACGTCATATGCAACAGCATCATTAAGATGCAATGTCAATTAACAGCGTGAGTGTGGGAACAAACTATAGAACGCAGGACCTAGACGCCGAAAACCACGAAGCGGAGCACCAGGATACGTGAAACTCAATATTTTATGACTGCAGATTATCTTCTACGTTAAGTACAAGTACCGATATCAACAGTAGGCCATAGTTAACGGCTCGTAAAAATCAATAGTTAGCTCAAAAAGTATTTCATACAAAGAGATTATACGCGTATAATTTTATAGTATTATCGCCATGCAAAATCGAAAATCCGTAGTTCTCTGCTATTTTTCAGGAAACGTGCTTCAGAAAATCTGTCGATGATACAATGACGATTGCTGCGATGTAGATATAGACGAGGGGGGGGGGGGGGGGGGAGCAAAACGGGGTACTTAAGAAAGTATTCAGTTTTGGGGGGTTTAAATATGATGAATTTTCTTTTTTTCAATTGTATTCAAAGAAAATAAAACGAATTTTCAGCTGCCGTTAAAAAAAATTTGTTCAACTTTTACAATTTTTTAATTCCATCTAAAATTTGGATGTATCGGATTTATCTTGTAAAATTAACTATTACTGGATAAAATAAGTACATTCTGTACTTGAGTGACTCGTGAAAAAAAACTGAAAAAAAATATATATATATTTTCGAAATTTATTTTATTAAATAAAATAACGTAAAATGATGTTAGAAACTATTTTTGACCATTTGACTGACATTTGAGGAAACAAAAATTTGTCAACAAAATTTTTTGGGTATCCCATTTTGCCCCTCCCCCTATGTATACACGGAGAGAAATTTATGGCAAATTTCATCATACTGGGTATAGTAATTGTGTCATATACTTTCATTATGACGATCGTTTCTATACTTATACATGGTGTTACCATGAATATAGGAATGTCTTTCTGATAAGGTGAAGTAGTAATCAACATATGCATTACAGAAATTGTATATAATTTTTGCTTGAGAGCAGGAGAATTCGCCTTATATCAATAGAAAGAAAACGCAAAGATTTGTCGGAATTATACCCAAAGTATTGTAATACTTGCTTTACAAGGATGCTGATTTCCAAAGTACCGGAGTAGACGAAGCGCTGAGTTCAAAATTATCACATAGTTTCTCATAAGCCTGGCACTATTTGCCAACTGTATAGCGAATATTGGCATACAGACATGCTTGGTCCTCGGAATCGCAGCATTCGAAACGATGCGCGAACAACATAGTATTTGTTACTTAAATCCCTGGCACTCCGGACCATGTGTATAGTACGGATTCCCATACGGTATAGCGGCTACAATCATTTAGCACAGCAATTTTTAGTGACTGCCGCACGAAAGCGTTTCGGGAGTTTTGTCTTGGCCTGTTCAAATTAGTCTCTCTTCAGCACTCACGCCGGGCCGGTGCAGTTTAGCTGTGTATACAGATACAGATAATAAATTTATGAATATGATAGAACTCGTTCGTGTCTTCGGATTCACCGCTTCTCATTTTCCTTCAACTTCTATCTACTTTCCTGTATAATTCATCTAGTACAGTAATGTTCATCGATGGAGTCCCCGTGGCTCACAATTTTTCCAGCTTTTCTTAAAATCGAGTGTCCCTTTTACAAATATTTTGTTTGCCCATGACTAGTGGCTTACTTCGTGACTCTACTCCACCTCGCAGATGTCAAATTCCTAATAACCTGAAGGTCCCTTGGTCATGGGCGAATGAAATATTTGTAAAAGGGAAACTCGATTCAAAGAGAGGCTAGGAAAAATAGTGAGCCACGGCGACCCCATCGATGAACATTACTTTACATGTGTAAGAAATTTCAAATCACAATATGGTAAGATTCGTTATATCGGGTATTGTATTACTCATGTTACAATTCCAGTAAGATAATCGTATACTGTGGCTGGGCCCTTACCATACCGTATGGTAAAGTTTCCAATACTGTATTTCGGTTGAAATTATTATATTGTGTGAAAAATCTCGCTATGCTGTATCGTAAAATTGACGATATCATACCTGGTTCAGTAATTATACTGTACAACGTGATGGGCGATATCACGCCTTGGTATGAACATCTAGACTGTATGAGCTGTTCTTGCTATGCTATGTGTGGTAAATTTTGCCATACCGCATGTTAAACCTCATAGAATGATAATTCACTTATGAATATCGCAGGAATTATCATATTCCAAGTATATGTCACGAGTACAACACTGTATGGGATGTATTACAATACTTTTTCGGCAATGATAACCATAAATTTCTCTCCGTGTAGGTATTTCAATATTATTATCTGTTGTTACATACGTTTTCAATTGCTGCGCTTCAGGAGTTTATCAAATATTGAAATTTATGGTAAATTTTTTATACTATAAAGAAAAAAAAATCAATTGCCATTTAAAAAAATCAACTTCGTGTTGGTATCTCGGAAGTGGTGGTACTTATGACTGAATTGATATTACCAGTTTGTGTTTTTTTCGGAACGATACAACTTTAGTCTGAAATATTTTTCAATAGCAGCTCCAGTTTAAGAGATATTCTAATGCGTGATTTTAAAATAGAACAAACAAATTTCACCGGGTTCATGGAGTGCGCTATAAAAAAAAAAGTACGTACACAGAGAGTAAAATATTCCTAAATCAAAAATACGTGATAATCGTGATATTTGACAATCAATGACGATATCTACTTATACTATAATCATATGAATCGTCAATACGTGATATTTCTTCATTCAAAGATACTATTCCTCAGACAAAAAATGACAGTCAAGAGACAAAGTTACCTTCGTTAATATTCCCAAGGTTATTTTGAAAAGATGTATTCAAAAAACTGTGAAAGTCATTACTCATTATATAATTTATTATTTTTAACATTGACATTTTTGGTTTACGGCGGCGGTTCACGAAGGCCTGATCATAAAGGCTCCGATGCTGTCACCTCGGCACAGAGGGCAAGTTACTGGCCACCTTAAGGCACAAGCTCCGCAGCAACATAGGTGCCCACAGGGCACGTAAGCATGTGTTGCAGGTACCACCATGCAAGCACAGCATTCCCCGCCAACTGCTTGTGGCTCCGGTGCCGCTGCCGGTTCTGCTGCTGCCGGTTCTGCTGCTGCCGGTTCTGCTGCTGCCGGTTCTGCTGCTGGCTGTGCTGGTTGGACCGGCGGTCCGGCTGGTGGCTGTGCAGCGGCTGGTGGTACTGCTGGCGGTACCGCTGGTAGCAGTGGTTCGTCGTGACGTCGAATATCTTAAAGTGATAAAGCGTAATATTTCAGTCAAATTTTGTCATCTTTTGTAATTTGAAATTTGTGATTTGTTTTAAGCACTGAGAATAAGACACCTAGATTGCATGAGAATAGTCGGAACTCGATTGTTTAGCAAAATTTGACTCATAATTATGATATTAAAGTGAATATGCCACGAAACAAGTATATCTTATCAACGAACTGTCAGAGGTACACACCGCAGAAAACTATTCTTAAATCAAGAATATATTTGGTATAAGTGATAAGGTTAGCATTCAACATCATAAGAATATTTTTGTTCTTGATTCAAGAATATTATATATCTCGATACGAGTCGAATTGAGCACTTGATTCAAGATCAGATAGAATTATTCTTGATTCAAATGCTAAGTTATTCATCATTCGAGAATAATATTTCATGATTCAAGAATAGTAATCCTCGTGTGCATGTAAAGGGATCAGCGGCCGAATTCTGATTCTCCCATACGCAAGTTGCGTAAGTCTATTTAAAAGAAACTACCATCATCGAATATTTCTATAACCCGATCGTCGTCTCCGTGCACCAGCTCAGGCTCATCGAGCGCATCAGGCTCGTTGGGCGCGGGATCATTTAGTACTAAAGGTCCAGCACCCCGGCCTCTAGCTTGACCTCTAGCGCGAGCTCTGGGGCCACCTCCAGCATGACCTCTGTCACGTCCCCTACCGCGACCCAAAAGGGGAAGTTCAAATTCTGCTTCCTCTCCGGGCAGAATTTCGGGCTGCACATTGCGTGGACGAGCCCCTCGGCCTCGTCTTCCACCGCGTTGAACTGTGAATAATTGTTGTCGTCAAGTCAAGTTAGAAAATAATGTGGGATGAACGATTAAGGGGTAACACCACTGTAACGGCCTAAAAAAACGCTGTTTTTACGAATTTTTTCTTAGTTGGAAGGAAAGGTGATACGAAAATACAATTCAAGGAAGTTATTGAATATATATTGAAGTATATTACAGGAAAATTTTATCCAAAAATATTAAAAAATGGCGACGCTGGAGCCATTCTCCGGAGCCATGACGAATTCACGGCGAACCGCAGCACGCAGCATAACTCGGACAATTTTCATTCTTTTGATTTGAATTTTTGACAATATCTTTGAAATAACGTTTGGAAGAGAAACACGTACGGGATTTCAAAAATATTAATTTTTGTAGAATTGGCGAGCAATCAAACAGAAGGTGTCCTGTTTCGCAAAAAAAAAAGGCAATCATTTGTTAATAAAAAATGTTCAAATTGACTTATCGAAAATCCCGTATGTATTTCTCTTCCAAATGTTATTTTCAAGATATTGTCAAAAATGCAAATCAAAAGAATAAAAATTATTCGAGTTATGCTGCGTGCCGCGGTGCGCCGTCATGGCTCCGAAGAATGGCTCCAGCGTCGCCATTTTTGAATATTTTTGGATGAAATTTTTTTGTAATATACTTCAATATATATTCAATAACTTCCTTGGATTGTATTTTCGTATCACCTTTCCTTCCAACTAAAAAAAAATTCGTAAAAACAGCGTTTTTTTAGGTCATTACAGTGGTGTTACCCCTTAACGCTATTCCAACGGAAATGTCGAACTATATTGATAATAAAGTGAAACGTACCCAGCTCACGTTCAATTTGGGGATCTTCAGCAGCCAGCAGTCCGAGTGGGACAAGGTCATCGTCTACCGCTTCTGTGATGTATGAACAAACACGCTATAGGCATATTTTAACTCCAAGAACGAAATTCCTGATTATGATATCATGCTACTGACCTTCCTCTTCTCCGGCATAGTATCCAGGATCAAAGCCATCGGCGAGATGTACCCGCGTCGCACAGCGTTGGAGGAATTCCATTAACGTTAACCTTTGAGACACACATGAGTACACGTTTTCTTAAGTGCTAGCGATGATCGGCAAATGTGAGCCGCTATAGGATCAATTGACAAATAATCTACTGCACCCGAATTTCACGTGACCACTAGGGTGGTCCTTATTTGGGGGTCGGACTAATTTCAATCGAAGCGCCCCCTAAAATGCTTCCAAATAATGAAAAAAATAATACGTTAAATTAAATTTTTTTTATTTTAATGGGAACACGTGCCGCAACGAACTTTAGATTTTTTTTTCATCAAATTCATCGCTGGGAGATAGAAATTCATGGAAAAATATGACATTTGACGTTATAAAATATAACCCAATCAAATTAGACCAAAAAGGGGCTGACAAGGAAAAAGAAAAAGACCAGCGATCTTCCTTCACGAATCGTTGAATGGGGGTCACCGGTAGTCTACATTTCGGTTTTTGGGAATCGGACCCGCTGGTTTCAGCCGCCATCTTGAATTTAAGGGTGAATTCTTATTTATTGAATAACTTGTTTATTTTCAATTTTACACGAAAAATGTTATTAACCAAAATTGTTTGAAATTCAATTTTCTATAATTTTTCTTCCGATCGATTTTACACTAAGATCAATATTTTTTGATCTGGCCCGGAAAGACGGGGTGAAATTTATTTATTGCATTATCTCGTTTATTATAGATTTTAACGTATGAACGATAATGAACAAACTTGTTGGAAATCAAATTTGCTACAACTTTAGATCGTATCGTTTTTTCCGTTGGATCGATATTTTTAAAACTTGTGGGCAACAAAACAGGAAACAAAATTCGCAAATTTATTAAATTTTCAACAATTTCGTTTATCGTTTTTTATACGTTAAAACCAATAATGAACGAGATAATGCAATAATTAAATTTCAGTCCCACTTTTTTTTCCGTGTCAGCCCTTTTTTTGGTCTAATTTGTTCGGGCTATATTTCATAACGCCAAATGTCATTATTTCCATGAGTTTATATCCCCCAGCGATGAATTTGGTGAAAACAAATCAAAAGTTCGTTGCGGCACGAGTTCCCATTGAAATAAAAAATTGAAAATTTAATGTATTTTTTTTTTTCATTGTTTGGAACCGTTTTAGGGGGCGTTTCGATTCGAATACATCCGACCCCCACAGAAGGGCCAGCCTAGTGACCACGGTGTAACAATCTGTCACAATATCCGACTCCAAAACAAATATATAATATGTTGTGCGATGAAGACAACGATAATACTCTACATCGGGCAAGGGATGTCAATTGCATGTGCTACTGACAATGAGTGGCCATTATGTTTTGGAATAATGATTCACCTGTTGACACTCAGATCGTGTTGAGCATCTCGTATGATCGTGTCTTGGGCCATATTTTTCAAAGCGCGAGCTCGTCTCGGGCGGTGTCCATCATTTACTCGCGCCAGATCAATTCCCTGATTGACGATCACCTCCGTTAAGTGCTCTAGATATTTGAAAGTAGAATGTGTCAAATAAGTGCACTTTTAATTATGATATAACTACTATGAAAATAGGGAGGAATGTAGCTTTTATCGGCGCAATCAGCGTAGCCCTTTTCCGAAAGCTAGCCGTATTGTTGGTATTAGCGTGCATTTCAACGCGTGTGGGTGATAACATACCGATGAACTTCCAAATATTCGGATGCAGACCTCCGAGTTTCCGTTTGGCGTCATTGTGGAATGACTCCACTAAATTGTTTGTGCGGATTGGGCAGTTGTGGACGCTCACCACCGCTGCCAGTGGGCCCCACTGCGTTCGCATGTAACGCATGAACTGCAGTATAGCCGGAAACTCGTTGGCGATCGCATCGGCCAATTCAGTTAATAATCCGAGTCCCTCGGCAAATCTTTCGGCGGGAGCTAACGGCAGCGCCATGGCTAACGCCAGAATAGTGGTGCGAGCGTTGGAAAGACCCAAGCGCCTCCACCTCCTCTCAATGGCCTTGTGCAAATAGAAAATTCACGAAATTAGGAGATCCGTAATAATCAACCTCATATTATATATTGCATGCGGTAAACGTAGGTAAATCGGATCACCGAATTGAACCTGACCTATGAATAATTCATGAAATGTAAAAACAAATCGAATTATAAATGGATGATTTTCCGGTTGGGGCAGGGGGTCTGTGTTGTAGCAACATAGAGGAAAAAACTCTTAAATTCGCTAAGAATTCTGCCAAACATTTTCTTTCTATATTTACTGTCAAGTATGAACCCTCTTTCGGAAAATCTATTCATAATTCAGTTCATCTTGCATGTCATTTACAGACGGTACATTTTCAACCAAATTACCCGATTTATCAACCTGCTCTTTACTTATGGAGCGTGGAATAAATTTTATGGTATCTTGCAGGGTAGCCTGGGTACAGTTGTAACAGTTTTCAAGTTGAATCAAAGTGACTTCGTTTCAACCGTAACGGTTGAACAAAAGTGACTTTCAACCTGAAAACTGTTACAACTGTACCCAGTCTACCCTACCTGATTAAAGTGGAACCAGCATCCATGAATGCTGGCTCGAGGAAATATATCTCGTATCGCACTCATCGCCGGACGTTCGTAATCCCCCATCACGAAGCGCAAAGATTCCCCAAGTCCGGGAGCCAGTTGTAAAATTTTGGCAAAAATTGCTCTGTAGAGTGCCCTTCTTCGCGTGCTACACAATACGAACACAGCAGCGATGCCCTAAAAAGTGTATCTAGATATATGTTATGTCATATTTATTTATTGAGATAATCACGAGTAAGAAAAAACATACGGTATCCGCAATACGCAAGTGTATTGTATATAATTGTGCGATCGGTGGTTGGTATGGTGCAACCTGGAAATAATTGTATTTATTCAAAATATTAATCTCATCTATTCTGTCAAAGCTGTGTACGTCGAAGAAAATTGGAAATCGGATTTCTCGTTAACGGTAGGTTCTAAAGAGGTGAAACCGTATCGGCTTTACAATATTATAGTGGAAAAATTAATTTCCTGGCGCCCCGTTCATAATTTGTGAGATTGCCCGTATAGTTTGATTTGGTATCACCTTAAATGTGCCATCGATGTAAATTTCGCGTGCAGTACCAAGACTTTCGAGCATCGCATCGCTAATAAAAATCAACGCAATGGAGTCGTCGGCCGTCTCGACAAGGCCTCGATAAATATTATGTGCTAGTTCATAATTATCTAGGACTCCCGCTAGTTCGTGCAAGTCAGCGGGTATGATCGGTCTAATTTTCCTACGCGCCCGGTCCATCGCGCTTTTCATCGCAGGAAATAGTAGCCTTCGTGCCACTTCAGGATTCCTGCAATTGGATTGAAAATATGGTATGAACGCATGCATGCTCATATGATCACTCTGGGTCGAAACACCTCGAACATGCATCTGATTAGATCATAGTTTTTCTAATTTATCCGGTTAAACTGACTTAGCGATTCTACGAAATTAGATATAGACCTTGCACACACGGTATCGAAAATAGACTTAAGAGTGTCATTGGTATCGATAGCTAAGTCAATCATCTCGTATCGCATTGTCAGCTCCTGAATAATTGTCGGATTGGGTCGGTGGCCCTCGTGTGGCACATAAACGTCTACACGTTCATGTGGCGGTTGTCCCGTGACCTCTGCAGCACCTCGACATTTCGTAGTTGTCCTCGTCGAACAACGATATAAATGCGGCGATGTCGTATCGATATGGTACTCATATCCCGCGTGTATATACCGCACAGTATTCTCCCGTTTTCCACGTATTTGCTGCATCTGTAGTTTGAAGAACTAATAAATAGCTGTGCACTTTGAACAAAGTAACACGTAGTCAAAGAACAACTCATTCCAGTTATCCAGAGATTGTTCAACTTTTAGATTTTTAGAAAAAAAAAGCGGAAATTTTGAATTTATACTAGCTTTCTTATGCACAACAGTACAGGACTTGATACGACCTCTGAAGGTGTACATGAGTTCTAACATTCCGTGTATCTAATGACATTATACGATCTTTGGCTATACTTAAAGGTAAAAGAGTGTATCTTTTTCTCTTTATCTTTATTGGTCTCCCATGAAAAATTAACCTCTCGAATTTGAGTATGCCCGAATGACCCGTTCTCGAGTGATAGGCAAATCAAATAATGCTAATATCTACAGGCGACACGGAAACAGAAAAATAATAATAAAACTTGCCGTAAAACAAGGCACTTCTTCATACGCCACTGGCTATCAGTGCTATCACTGGTGAACGGTGGTAGCTGTGATGAACGGTGGTGAACACTTAATTCGTCACATTAGCCCTGAAAAGGGCTTTTTATGAGAAAGTGGAAAAGAACAGAAGTGGGTGCAAAGTAGGAAAAAAAAATAAAAATAATGATTTGAAGAATGAGAATAATCAAGAAAGTTGTAGAATATAGGAAGAGGTATACGAAAAGGCAGCTATAGAAATGAAATGACTCGAAAAACTAGAAAAGCAAGGAATTTAAAACGCAAATGTAGGCTAGAATCAATGATGTTAACTGTTCGACGAGGCACAAGTCAACTGAATTCTCCAGCATGAACTTTACCCACCCCCTTAACAAGGAGATGGCAAATAACAACGTGATAGCCAATGAGGAGGCTTTTTAGAACAGTTCTAAAAATTTCAAAGAACTTCTCCTTATGTCGGTAGTTATCAAAGCTACGTGCGAGAACCGAGATCTTAAGAAGCGCGCGACATTGTAGGCAAGTCGATTGATTATTTCCACCAAGCAAACCGCGAGCAAGACTTACTCGAATTTCTCGAAAGAAAAAAAAAAAAAATTTCATCCGAGTATATTTCAACAGTTTCAAACTTCCACGTCCGGTCAATACATAGACGGACCTCCCGAACGATTTGCTAACGAAAAAAAAACCGTTAAAATACGATCATTTTACTTGAAGTTACGATTAGAAATTCAAGTAAGCTCTCATAGACGCCCGTGTGACAAGTATGTCTCAAAAAGAGAAGTCTGGGATACTATAGGGTTAATGCTTAAGAGAAATTACAGTCTGGTAACATTGCATAGATCATCATAGATTATTCCCATGTATATTGATTTTAAGTTCACGAGCAGCTGATTTTATGAATAAAACAAATTTAAATAAAAAAAGTGTATATTTGAGTTGCATAAATGGAGTTAACGGGAACTGCGTGGCCAAACGTATGGGTACTAGATATGCAGGACTCCGAAATGCAATAAGAAGCTATAGCGCTCGAAATATTAAATTTCTTCCCAAACCCTCTTTCTTTGTTTTAAGAACAGCTTCTATAGGACATCTATTATGTGAAACATATACCTATATATATGACAAATGTTCTTCAATTAAAGAAAGGTAATTCCGCTACGCTGAAAAATAGAACAGAATAGAATTTTGTATTATAAAGAATCGTCAGTCGCCAGAACAAAAATCCGCGAATACAGCGAGTCGTAGAACGCAGAATGCAGCACAAAGCAATAATAAGCTTCTGATTAAGCGTATACCCAAATTGACGCGGACAGAGGTGCGATGCGAAGCCTTGAAAATAGAGAAGAACCGGATTACTTACGGAACCGGACAGTTCTGGACCAGGCGATGTCAAATCAAGATTTAACGATCCCCTTGATATTCTTTCATATGACGGTGAATCTGAAAATACAGGGCGACGAAAATCTGCGGTCCGACATGCCGTAGTTAAAGAAATAGAAAATCTGATATGAGATGCCTTAATCAGAAAGTTTAATGACATAACCTTTGCAATCATTTTGGGCCACATATCCTACTGAATTTAATTAATTTATACTAGTTTTCATTGAAAACGACGTTTACTCAAAACTACATTTTCAGCTACGCTCAAAACTCTTTATGTCATAGATTTGCTCCGATCAACTTGTTCTTCGTAGAAGTTTAAACATACCTTATGCACAAGACCACGAACCGCATTTTTCAAACTGTAAAAGGAACATACTTTTCAAGTCTCAAATATTGAAGAACGTAAAAAATTTTTAAGTAAAAATATTGAATGCCGTTGACCACGCATCGCTATGACATATTCTATTTAACAAGGCAACATCAACTTTTAAATGCTATCTGTGTGAATAAGCGTTGCGGCTACGATCAATGCTTTGCGCAGTGCACAAACTAAAACGCTTTATGTAATTCAAGTATCATTCTTCGATAGTCAGGGTACGGGACTCGCGCATAGAAATTTTTTCGTTTTCGTGGGAGATTTAAAGATACGAACGCTTTACAGAGACACTTATACCGAGATTTGTCTCCACTGGTGCTTGTTGCCTGTCAAAGCAGGGGTAACGAATTTGTATTCCTGTACTCATTAAATTGGATCACAATAGGGTTTTATATACATTATACATAGCATAATTAACGTTCACTTACCTGGATGCGTCCAAATTGTTTCACGGTCAAATCTTGAATCTAACTTATTAATTCACAATGTTCACTCCGTCAAAAAACTTGGCCGTTATATGGTATACAGGGTGAATTCCTAACGGCCGAATCGAATGGTCAGAGGCGTGTTGAGGCGGCCGCGAGTCGAAATCGGCAATTGTTTTAGTGGGTACCGAGTCCGCGATTGGCTGTAACCATTCAAACAATTGCCGATTTCGACTTGAGGCCGCCTCAATACGACTTTGACCATTCGGACGTTACGAATTCACCCTGTATGTCCGCTACCGATCTTTGGCTCGTTCAAAAATCCTCGTAAAATCAAGAAACGCTTGAAGTCATTTCACCAAAGAAGCTTTAACCGAAACAGAAGTCACTCACTCAATCTCTCAAAAACTTTTCATTTCAGTTTGGAACTCAGCTTGGGAGTAAGTAAAACTCAGTGTTTCAGGAATATTTCACTATTCCCGTTATAATGGGAATAACGTATGTGGTATAATAAGTACGCAGAAAATCCGGGTGACAGAAATTTCGCGCTTTTGACATCTTGTAAGATTCTGTAGAATCTTGGTGCCGAAACTTCGGTGAACGTTGAACTTCCAAGTCCTAATGTTCTCAAATCACTTTAATCTATAGCTTTTAGGTTGGAGCATAGAGGTGATTCCATCATATTCGCAGGAGATTTTTTCTTTGTTTTTCTAGTAAAATCTGCTTGTTCAAACTAAAATCGTATTCTTGGGATAGGATTGAAAACTGCGTATAAATTGTAATTTTCAGAATATAATGGTTCTTCACATCATTTGCTTAAATTCAAATTAATTTTATCACTTTGAGCTGTAAGCTCAGAAAGATTCGGATAACTGAATTATGTAAGGGGGTATGCGATTTTTATTTCCAAAGTTCATCAGTAATGACATAAATGCTGTTCAAATGACAACAATTCATAATTCAGTTGAATTATTGAATTATTTCACCGATTCTTACAAAATAATTATAGATGATAGACAATTGTATCGCCTTTCAAGATACTATAAGTCGAATTGGAGTTGTGGCGACCTCGAAAGAAGCTTATACAAATTTTGATTCTGTATGTTCGTCGCATGATATGGAATTTTTATAATTTACAAAAAAAAAAATGTCAACTATGCCTCCAAACTCACCAAATTGCAAAAAACTGTGAAGGGTAGTGCAGGACAACAGATTTCCGGTTTCGTTTAGATCTCCTCGTACTTTCCACGTTTTAATTACAAATTGAATTTAATTGCGGGAATCGTTAAGAGCATGCATCTGAGTTTCATGTTATTTCGAATTAAGCGCCAACCGGCGGCCATCTTAGTATCGATCGATACGACTATCATGTTTGTTTTATATCGATTCTTCCTTCCTAGATCTCCAGCCTCGTTGGCCATGTGAAACCTTTTACTGTATCCGCTAATTGTTATCTAATAAATACATTGCAATCGTAACAACGCACTCTGATATTAATTTTCCTATAACAGGAATGATCCATCTATATACTTACGTTGCGCCGCTTACTGGAAAGTCCAATTATTTGGATCATTATATAGAGGCAGAAATTAAACTGTTCGATCCGCGTTCAAAGCCCGGTTAGGCGCGGAGAATTTTTTCGTAGACTGATTGTCGGCCGAAATTGCTCAAATTTCACTGATATGGCGAATATCATACCGAAATAATTGTGAATAGCAAAAACTCTTCGTCTTCCTTCATTATAACATTACGAATCACGGGTGCAGAAATTGACTTCATAATAGTACCCCTACTCCATATTAGGTTACAGTTGAAAAATATTTAAAAATACTGCGGCCTTATCAAGAAATGTGGAAATGATACATCAATTCAATTGATAAATTATTTCATAGTACCTACCGTGCTGCTTGATTAGGTCAATTTCGGGTAGTTGATGTTCTGTTTCATTTTCGACGGAAACTAAACTTGAATTGATATGGCCGAACAGTTTCCATGTTCGCAGTTCTCAGTGTGAATAATCGCTGAAAGGCAGAACGTTGATTCGTTTTTTGGATCGCGACTATAGAAGAAGAGGGTCAACAAAAATTGAGCATTGAATCTTCAACTACACTGAGAGAAAAAATTCGTTGAATTAACCATACTGATTTTGTTGGATAAAAATAGTTGCTTTGACCATCATTTTGTATGAATGAATAAGCCGTAATTACCATAACAAATCTCGGCCATTTGAATCGAACAAATGAGTTATAAGCAACCAATATTTTGTCACATTTGCATAATATTTATTTCGCCGCCCGTAACCGCCGCGTTTTGTTGGGTGGACCAAGATTTTTTTGACCTGACGAATTTTTTCTCTCAGTGTAGCACTTTGAACACGAGAAATAGTGAGAAAAAATCCAAAAGTTTCTCAATGATATATTTTCCGTTCGTCCAGATACCAAAATTCGAGGCAGCGAATCGCCGCCAAGTACCCTCCGGTAATGAACTACTATAGTGTACCTAATTAGACCGCTTACTTGCGCCTTTACCGATTCTTTACAGCTTGGAACATTCATGATTATAATTAATGGAGCACAAAGATGCGCACAACAAGGACTTGTGCACTTTGGATCGTGTGTGCGTCGAATTTTGAGCTTGTCAAACGATCAATACGTTCAGTATCTGGGTAGTAACGATAATGATTAAAAAATGAATGTTAAGACTCACTAACATTACTACCTCAATGAGCTCTGTTCTATAGGATAAGCTGAACAATTTTCTTATAGATACCTATGTTCGTACAGATTGTCTTCTGTATAGGAAAGATTCTGTAGGACTTTCATTATGTAGGACTAACTAACTTATTACTATAGGATCGATCTCCTTCGCTCAATTCTGTAGAAACGGACATTCGCGTCCGAATTCTGTAGAAACGAACATTCGGAATCGAATTCTGTAGAAACGAACTTCCGGACCCGAATTCTGTAGAAACGAACCTCCAGAACCGAATTCTGTAGAAACGAATCTCCAGAACCGAATTCTGTAGAAACGAATCTCCAGAACCGAATTCCGTAGAAACGAACCTCCAGACCCGAATTCTGTAGAAACGAGTCTCCAGAACCGAATTCTGTAGAAACGAACCTCCAGACCCGAATTCTGTAGAAACGAGTCTCCAGAACCGAATTCTGTAGAAACGAACCTCCAGACCCGAATTCTGTAGAAACGAACCTCCAGACCCGAATTCTGTAGAAACGAACCTCCAGACCCGAACTCTGTAGAAACGGACATATGTAGAAACGAACACCTGTAGAAACAAACTCTGTAGAAACGAACTCTGTAGAACCGGTGCCCTCTCCACATAACCAACTGCGATGGTCATGCTTTGAAATTTGTGAACTCAACAGACGAGATAAATTTTTAATCCATGCAAAGTGACATATTGTATTGTTATCGTCATCTATTTCAATGTTAGTTTCTAACATGAGGAGATGTACGGTAGGCTTATCAGATTTCGCTCGACTGAAATAAACCGGTACTATTTCATGTTCGTCTATACCGTACACATTAATCGCTAAACCATTCAATTTTTCAAATTTTGAAACTTTGTTCAGACTCATGGGAAAATTCAAACCAGCGTATCTGAGCACTGAGCTGAAATGCGGATGAAAACTCGTTCTATTCACATGATTACCTGCTAGAAAAAGAGCTGCTGTGACTGACCAGAGAAAACAATACGGGTCGTCGTTCGCAATATCTACCACTGCCTTCTTATCTTGTATATACTTCGCTAACTGTATGTAAGTGGATATACCTCCCCGTTATTCACAGCCATATTTATAATTTCAATTAACGACCAGCCTGAGTCCTTTTCCTGGAAGTCTTCAATCTTGACCAGTAATTTTGCCGTCACATTCTCTTCAAACCATTCGTCAATGTTCGTCGCTGGTAGGATATTCATCAAAAAAACGTACATCAAAAAAATAAAAACTTATTGAATACGTACAGTAATGTTCATTAATGGGTGCCCAGTGGCTAACTTTTTTTTTCCGGGAACGAGTCTCTTTTCTGGTCTTTTTTATGTGCCTATGATCGATGAAGCAGTCGACAGAACAGCTTGGGAAACCACGACGAAGCCTCATTCCGCATTCGCATAACCTCTAAGTTCGCGAGAGCACAAATAATTTTAATAATTAATTAAAATTAAATTAATTTTTCCCGCATATTGTTCCGCATTTAAGACTCGATGGATGTGAAATATTTTATATAGCTTAGCATATTACGGAGAGCCTAATGCCCGGAGCTTTTCCTAACCAATAAATTGAGACGGAATTATTTTCCTTCACCTAGCGCGGTGGTGGTCCTAGCGACTGCTAGGGCTCTAGCAATTGTTTATTTAAATAATTTGTTGGGCGCCAGCTAGTCTGGTAGACTAACGATTTATATTTTACTTAATTTAGACAATTAACTCAGGGTAGGTACAGTTGGTGGACCAGGTAATTTGCAAAGCTGATAGATCATGCACAGAGGAAATAAGATAGACAACAGCTCAAGATAAAGATATATAAATTTATTTAAGACTTACGTTCGTCGACAAGGTATAATAGACGTAACAATCGCCTCTGGATGTCTATGCTTTGATATGTAATTAATCCCTTGTAATTCTTTGACGATTCACAATGTTTGTTAACACTTAATTTACTAATTGACGATAATTTTAACAAGATATAACATAATATAATAAATTGACGAGACTTGATATACGACGAGACTCCTCGAGGGTTGACTTCGCTAAATAGCAAGATATTCACACGAAGTCTTTATTTGACCGAAGTCTCTGACCGAAGTGATAATCCTTTTCGACAATTGACCGAGGATCTATTCCGCTCCCCACTCTATCGTCGCTAGATCTATAGTTACCGAAAATCGATGTATTCGCGTTGACGTGTCAACCCTCGAATTAGCTTTGTCTCTTTCTGAAGCCAACTACTGTTCTTTCTTTGTCGAGTGGTCGCAAATGATAATATAGATTGAGATTCAGCCAACCCGACAAACTTCTCATATAATTAATAAATTAGATAAATTAATAAATTAATATAACACCTAAGACTAAGGACATTATAATTTAGGACAACACAGTGACGACACAACTTCGGTACGCTCGAGGAGTCAGTCGAGCGTTGATGTCGAGGGAATATTATTTTTCCTGTCACATTCTCCCCCCTCGAACCTTGACATCATAAGAGAGACATTCGTCGTCAAAGGCATCCGCGTGTTCCGATTCGCGAAATCTACAATCTTTACCTGGAGCAACATTAACCCATCCTGCAAATTCCTCAATACATTTATGATATATCAGCTTTGCAAATTTTGTGGGAGAAAATGGGAATGGCAACAGATAACACAGAATCGTTATAATAACACGTATCTACTGTCAGTGCAAAAAGGTCTGAGCCCTCTGTTTGAGTGATCATAACTTCTACAGAAAAATTGATAGAGCATCGAGCTTAGAATGATCGTAAAGCGCCAAGTTTTCTGCGTCTGATGGTCAATCGCAAATTTCTGTGTAAAAATCGTGAAGCGCGTTATGATCTCCGAAAAGTTAAAAAACGTAGTTTTTCGGAGTCCATTGCCGTACGTCAACTTCAACTCGTCACTGTATGCCTAAAATAAGCGTAAAAAATCTGAAAAAATTCGGGAATATTCCCTGAACATTAACGAACACGATAGCACTTGAAAATTTCCAAAATATTCACAAGCCTGTACGCCAGGTGCAAAAAGGTCCAATGGTGTGATTTAGGTAACGGATTGGTACGGACGAACTTGAGCCAGCTCAAAATTTTCGTGAGAACATACACTTTTTGATTCCGTTATCAGTTTTTGGTTCGCAATAGTGAAGTTCCAGTAATCGACGTCACTAATATTCCAAATTTGCGCGGGGCCGCGTGTGTCCCAGCCGCGATATTCGTCGCTGCATTTCCCCCTTCGTCGCGCCCGTCTCAAACTTAATTGTTACTCACAGCTTACGCGGCCACTGATATACAATGTGTATGAACCGTGAATATCGATTTTAATACCAAAAAAATCTGTAGGTGATCGAAATGAATTAAATTAAATTGATATAAATCATAATTTTTTAATAATGAAACGCATTTTTGACCAGCCCTTGGTGTAGGTATCAATTAAGTATACAGGAATTCAAAAGCATTGTGTAGAACCATTAACCATGAAAAAAATGACATTTTATACAATTCCCCAAATGTATATATTTTTTCATTGAGATTCATTAGAATATTTTTTTTAAGTATTTTTTGAATAGCTCAATAATCTGCAAATTTTATTATACGACTGTCCCACTTCAGAAGTTATTTAAAGGTTTTGTCATAGTCGAAATTGACCAAATTCAATTTTAAATAAATAATGAGGATACCTGTAACAAATAATCGGCCTATAATGATAATTTATTTCGATCGCCTCCAGATTTTTTTGGTATTAAAATCGATATTCACGATTCATACACATTGTATATCAGTGGCCGCGTAAGCTGTGAGTAACAATTAAGTTTGAGACGGGCGCGACGAAGGGGGAAATGCAGCGACGAATATCGCGGCTGGGACACACGCGGCCCCGCGCAAATTTGGAATATTAGTGACGTCGATTACTGGAACTTCACTATTGCGAACCAAAAACTGATAACGGAATCAAAAAGTGTATGTTCTCACGAAAATTTTGAGCTGGCTCAAGTTCGTCCGTACCAATCCGTTACCTAAATCACACCATTGGACCTTTTTGCACCTGGCGTACAGGCTTGTGAATATTTTGGAAATTTTCAAGTGCTATCGTGTTCGTTAATGTTCAGGGAATATTCCCGAATTTTTTCAGATTTTTTACGCTTATTTTAGGCATACAGTGACGAGTTGAAGTTGACGTACGGCAATGGACTCCGAAAAACTACGTTTTTTAACTTTTCGGAGATCATAACGCGCTTCACGATTTTTACACAGAAATTTGCGATTGACCATCAGACGCAGAAAACTTGGCGCTTTACGATCATTCTAAGCTCGATGCTCTATCAATTTTTCTGTAGAAGTTATGATCACTCAAACAGAGGGCTCAGACCTTTTTGCACTGACAGTAGATATATAAATAAGTATACATATAGTTCGGCAAAAGAAAACGTTACAATTATGATGGAACGTGAAGTAAGGCTATAAAATTTATGTGCCAATAAGTCCTAATAATAGAAGCTCAGAATTTAGATTAGCAGAATATAAGATAAAGATTTGAGATAATCGTCTTAACTCAAGGTAATAACGAGTAATAAGTAATACAATCGAATAAAAACGAGAATCAATGGAATTGACAAAAGATCTACGCGTTTAATTGTCGCGTGGCCTTGTAACCTTATGTTTGTATTTTTTTTCGGAATGATGACGCAAGTTTTCGTTCTGCAGTTCCGGTCGGTTGTTCATGATCTCGTCCAGGGATTTGTCGGCGATAGGAATTGCGAGCGCTTGCATTGCGCGTTGGCGCTTCTCCATAGGCAAACTTTCAGACTTTGCTGCTGCTGGACTGGCGGAGTTTTTTCACAACGAGGATTACATTTTCTCATACGGGAAAGACGCGGACATGATTTGTGTAGTCCTGCGGGTTGACAGTTCTGGATTTGACACTTTCCAGGCCTTTTTTACCCTTACTGCTGCGATATCGGTGATCCTCCGGAACATATGCTGTTAGTCAGGTTGCGTAATTCAGTCGAAGCCAATCGACGATTCCTGCATAGCGAATGTTGCAGTTGGGGCATTTCCTCATGCTTGCTCATGTTCAATACCATGTGTATAGGTGCAGTCGTTAGTCGATATTATCTGCTCCGTAGATTTGTCAAAACTCCAGGATGATACGAGGTAGGCCATTTTTGGTGATGCTCTTTGGATCGACAGTTAACTTGTCTGATGACATGTTGTTTCCTGACAGTGGCAACAAAAGTTTGCGTGCCTTGGTCGACCTTAGTGGAGTTCAAACATTTCACGACGTGTTCGGTTCGTCTGGTTTTGATGGGTGGTTCGACAGTCGGTCATGTATCGCGGCTGCGATTAATCGGATGAACTAGCCAATTGTGAGACTTCAAATTTCCTTATAACATCGTCAAAAGATGGCATTTTCCTGGGTGGCAACGATTGAAC
Organism: Rhogogaster chlorosoma; assembly: GCA_944452935.1. Classification (NCBI taxonomy): domain Eukaryota; kingdom Metazoa; phylum Arthropoda; class Insecta; order Hymenoptera; family Tenthredinidae; genus Rhogogaster; species Rhogogaster chlorosoma. The sequence goes on from OX101799.1 coordinate 6,266,199, forward strand.
TGCTACCGATACGGTGGTAGTAGCTCTTGGTTTCTCTGGGGAAGTTGATGATTGCCCCGAAGATGAGAGTTCCGACAGCTGATATCGAACTGAGATGCGGTTTTGCTTTACTTTTCGGCATAAATCGCTGCGGCCAAAACCTTTGTTGTTTTCGTCAATTTTAAGTTGTGGTAACGGGAGGTTACGAATCTCATTAATCAGTTTGAGCGCTTCCGAGCCGAGGTCAAGGTTTCGGTTGACTCTGCTTCGTCCTTTGAAGATGATTCGTCTTGAAGGATCTTCGGTGATGGTTCGGGTCCAGTTTTAACATATCTGGCGAAATCTCTTGGCCTTCCATTTGATTAGAAACGCTAGTTACACATACAATTCAAATATTTCGTAAGCTTCTACGCGGTATTTTCAAATCCGTTACATAATATTTTCCGACAGATTTGTCGTTCTTATCTGCTAATTCTACAATCATGGGTTCAGTTAATCTTTTTATAGTCGCTGGCCCTAAATATCTATGTGCTAATTTGGCAGTGTAGCCTTCAGCTTTATTACTTAATTTTTTATTTGGATAATAGACTTCCATACCTATTTTTAATTCGGTTTGACCAATTTTATGAGAATTAGCTTTGGCAAGGCGTTTGGCAGAATAAATTTTCATTTGTTCTTCGATTTTATGACGTAGTTCGTCAAATTCGTTCATTCTCTTCACCCAATCTTCAACTAACTCATTTGTTATTACTGGGCTTTCATCAGAGAAACGTTCCCTAGGTTTGATCTGGGCTTCGCGTGCATGATTCAAATAGAATGGTGTGACTCTAATACCGGAGTGTGGTACAGTATTATATGCGAGTTGCAATTTTGACAAGTTTTCATCCCATTCGTTATGATTGTTGTTCAAAAATGCAGCAATCATTGGCTTTATCGTTCTATTCGCATGTTCTACAGGATTCGCCTGTGGATGTGCTAACGAGGTGGTTATATGTTTAATCTTTTTCGCGGTCAACAGTGCTTCCACGTCTTTATTAACATATTCCGTACCGTTGTCGGTTATAATTGACTCTGGAATTGAACCCCATCTGTCAAAAACGGTTTCTAAGGTTTTTACTACGATTTTGCCGGTTTGATTGCGTACGGGAAATAATTCAACATATTTTGTATACATATCCTGCACTACGATGATATATGTATTACCTTTTTCCGAACGAGTGAGAGGTCCTACTGTATCAACTGACAATTGCGCCCAGGGTTTGAGTGAAGGTCTTGTTTTCAATAAGCCTTTTATGGGTCTTTGATTATTTTTGACTTTTATGCATACGTCACAGTTTTCTAAATAAGCTTTAACGTCTTGCCATTTATCAGGCCAATAATAGTTTTGTCTAATCTGTTCATAAGTATTATCTCTATCGAGATGACCTGCCTGAGGGGTTTCGTGATTTTCTTGTAAAATTTTTGGAACTTCAGATGGTTTAACTACTATTTTCCACGGATTTTCGTCGTCAATTATCATTTTCGCGTAATCCGGTCTGCGATAATATAATTCGTTATTCTCGATCTTCCATTCAGGGAATCGGTCTGGTTCTTTCCTGACAAGTTCGCGTTTCGTTTCATACCAATTAAAATCAACAATTGTCAATAAACTAATTCGGTCTTGTGTTGTTTCCTCGCTTGACAATGTAGATAAACGTGGCATACTCTCTACAGGCTCGTCTACGTTTGTTAAGTCAATGTCGCCGTCGGAGATTTCTGAGCTACTCGACCAATCGTGTATTAATTCTAAGTTTGTTGACATGTCATTATTATCAGTAATCTGGTCATGTAAGGAGATTGGGCTATTAACTGCTTTGCAGGTTGGTTTATCGAATGTTTTCGTTTGCTCGATATTAAATTTTACACTTGATTTTACAGCATCTGTTTTTTCAGTTACCTCGTTCTTGCCCTTAACAACAGTGACTGGAGGCTCAATTACTGTCGGGCTTTGCCGTTTCCCGAAAGAGTAGGGCAATCTTTATTCACGTGACCGGTTTTCCTACACGCGTAACAGATGACTTGTCTATCGGCAGTGCAAAAGCGTGCTGCATGACCCATTTGACCGCAATTATAACAATAAACTTTACTTGGGTCGAACGAGGATCTTCCCTGAACTGGCTTTGGTTTCTTTTCCGAGGACGTTGAAGAGGTTTTATTATCTTTTTGAAAATGAGTGAGATTTCGTTCGAGCCTTTGTTTAGTTAGACTTTTATTGACGTGTGGACTTTTTCCATCGCGAGTAATGTGTGTGGTTTTCTGTTCGACAGCTGACAATTTAGAAATTGGTTCGTCAGTGTCTTCGCTTTGAGATGCTTCATCATCGTCTTCATCTCCTGAACTCTCCTGTAAATAGCGCAGTTCTGTTTTCCTACTTCGCGATTCTTTCTGTAAATCCATTGATCTACGGTGGAGGTAACTTCGTTCATTTACGTAATACAAAAACTCGTCGTAATCTCTTAAATGAAGATTCAAAATTTCTGACGTTAATCGCGGATTGAACTTTACGAGAATCTGTTTCAGCTGTTCGCGGAAAGGTGGTGGGGATTGCATGCGTTCAAAGATCACGCGTGCGCGACAAGCAAATTCGGCTAACGTCTCGCCCTTTTCAAATTTTAATTCGTGAACTTCTAAGATGAGAACGGCATCCTCTTTTTTCACAGCCCATTGAAAACGAAAAGCTCGTACGAAATCTTTCCACGATCGCTAGCGTGATTTGTTTAGTAAATACCACGATCTATAGGGACCTTCGAAAATTGTCGACAGGCAAGGGATAAACAGATCTTTATCTATTCCACTTGCACTTAATTGATCCCTCAAAATAAGTAAGAATTGTTCCGGGTCTCTCTCGGTTTTTGGAAAACTGATTCTCCAACTACCGACGGTTCGTCCTATTTTCATGGCAAAATCGAGTTCTCGATTACCGATCGACGCGGATTGATTACTCATTCCTCTCTCATATCGATTTGACGAAGTTGAGTTGCGATTTGGTCGCGAATTATCACGTCCTCGAAATTGAATTCTGGAATTGTCGCTATCGCTGTCGTCGCTACTTTGCCATGATAAAGCCCCCCTTTTAGTTCTTGTGGAGTGCTTTCCCCGAATATTTTGACGATATGGTGTCGGATTGTCAAAATAACTCGACTCGTGATCGTTTCGCGTTATCTGGCGGTATTCTATATGGTGGTTAAATCGTTCTGTAGCCGGGTATCTCAAAATCGGATTATTTAAATTGTTTTGATCATAAAAACGTACTCTACGATCAGGTTCCCCTTCAGAGTGATTTTGTTGTTGTTCGTATCTGGGTGTTCGAAGCGAATAATTAATTGGATCATCATTATCACTTACTAAATCGAATCCATTATCGACACTTATTGAATCGAATTCATTACTACTAAAATTTCTTGGTTGGCGTTGCCCGGTTCCAGACGTCCTAGACAACCCGTTATTATTTCTACTTTTTTGCCTGTTTACCGGCATTCTAGGTAATTCATAATTATTTAAACTATTTGACGATTGAACGTATCCTATATTCATTATACGATCTCGATCGTTACTTGGAAAAATATTCCCCGAGGGATTCAAGAATCTTTCTCGCGGCGTATCTAGTGTTTTATAATTTTGCTTATATGCATTTTTAACTATATCGTTTCGGTCGCGAATATCAACAGACGGATTATTCGGCGGATTATCATTAGCTATTTCATGTATATATATATTTGACGGTTCATTTCTACCATCTTCATTGTTTCTATTCGGCATACATCGCACTATCTCGTCGTCAACATCAGACGGACAGCTGTCGATTATATTCGACGCTCCTTCTCCTTGGAGTACGACGTCAGCCCCTTCTCCCCCCTCAGACGTAGGTTCAAGTCGGGACTGGCCTTTATCATTTTTTGTATTATTTATGCTTATATTGAATAATTTTAAATTATCTAATAATTCACTCATTTTACCCTCGAGTGCCTCGACGCGTAATAATCTTGTACCAAACTCGCCTAATGTTTTTGATAAAATTTCATTTTTTTCAATTAAATTTTTCAATGGAGAACTTTGTATTTGATAATCAAGAGGGGGAGTTCCTGAACGCGAACCCTTTCCTCTTCCTGTTCCCGGTGGTATGTATTCCTGAACAGGCGCAGTGTGTACACCGCGGTTCTGGTGTGTTCTATTCGAATCTAAATCGCGGGGTGGGGTATTCCTCTTGGATACCGCACCGTCACTAGGAAGCGATTGCATATTTTCGGCAGACAACCCTACATTCGATAAATTTTCTCCCTCAGACGGGGTAGAGAACGTCTCGCTGAGTGTCATACCAAGCTCTCGATTTTTAGACATTTTCTTCGGTTTTCGATAATTACTTTTTCACCAGCTCTCGTAATTCGTTTGGGTGGAGAAAAGAACATATTTTCGTACACGCTATTTTCTTTTTTATCGCATATTATCGCGAATGATAGTATGTCGACTTGGGAATAATTTTGTTTATTATAGATTAATAATTTTTATTACTTGCCAAGACTAATTCAATAAAGCTTTATTTATTGTCAAAGTCTATTTAGATTTTATATACCTGTTATAATCAATTCAATTAAAATCAATATTTCAATTTTTTCTAAATTACAAAAGAGTATCGAGAAGTTTTGCCTTCTATACCGAAGACAAAACATCGCGATACCAATAATTCTCCATTACTTTATTCTCATTAATCTTTGGCTTCTGCGAACTACAGTGGAGAGTAGTTCAAAATAAGACACCTTGCCTTTTTCGCTCATGCCTTTGAGACTCTTTTATGGCGTACTATACGCCACTGCTGAAATACCCACCGTCAGCATCTGACTGACGATGGGTAGCAACCATAGGGTTGCTATAGAGACACTTCACTCTTCTTTCGAGCTTCTCATTAACCGTACCATATGTTAATAAAAGGTCTGAATTCAAAATCGTTCACGCTCATTAAAAACCCAACACTGGTGTCAGAAGTTACGGATTCTTTGATTGGAGACCAAGGAATTAACAAACAAGTGAAGTATAAGAAACGAAAGTAGAGCCCGTTGTAGTAAACCAACGATATCAAACCAAACCCTCACCGTTGTAATATATCAACGTTAACAAAAATCACTGTGCGTGGATTAACACATAATTCACCGTTGTAATACATCAACGTTAATAAAAATCACTGTGCGTGAATTAACATATAATTCACCGTTGTACGAAATCAACGTTAACAAAAATCACTGTGCGTGAATTAACATATAATTCACCGTTGTACGAAATCAACGTTAACAAAAATCACTGTGCGTGAATTAACATATAATTCACCGTTGTACGCATCCAACGTTAACAAACCCCTGCACAGCGAATGAAACGAAATTATCTACAAATTAGACTATTCCGAAGTGTGACCCTGTGAGGAATATAAAATCTAATACACCCTTACAACAAATCGTACCCAAAGTGCAGAAGCTACGTTTACGTGCCCTACATGAAAAGGCACCCAAGAAACCTCAAGATCCGTCAAGACATAAACGCAAGAGGACTCCTACAGACCAACACCAAAGCAACCGCATACGGATCCGACGGCACAGCAATTTCGACCTCTCAACACTGATAACGTTATGCATTGGCTCATCCTACTGCTACTGTAAGTCTTACGAACTAGCAATAATTAAATTTGAAATTGTAATTGAAATCCTAGAAAATGCCAGTATCAGCTGAAAAATTAGCCAAACTCCTTCCTGTATTTACCGGAAAGGATATCAGCGTCAGAGAATTTATTGACAAATGCGATCGTGCGATCAAGCAATGCATCAGCACAGAATTAGAAGAACTATACGAGTATATACGTATCAAAATCACTGGTAAGGCATATGAAAGGATTCAAAATAGGGAAATTCAAGACTACGCTGTTCTGAAAAGGGAGTTACTACTATTTTATGGAACCAAAGGGACAAATAGACAATGGGAATTAGAACTAAGCATCTGTAGGCAACGCCCTGGGGAATCTGTCGATTCCTTCTATCAAAGAATAGAACACCTGTGCATAAAGGTAGTAGAATCTGGTCCGGTAAGGTCTAGGGAAGAAACTGTATTTTACGAGAAAAACATCACGACAAAAGCACGAGACTGTTTCATTTACGGACTTAACGAAAAATTACGTGACATCCTAAGATTGAAAAACCCTAAAGACTTACTTCAAGCCTACAACTGGGCCACAGAAGAAGAAAAATTAAGGGAAACTGAAAATCAAATTACCCATCTCGCAAAAACCACTGCTACTAATAGAAGCGATCTCGTTTGTCAAAATTGCAATAAAATCGGACACACAGCAAAGACCTGTTTTAGGAAACAGAGATTTGAACCAATAAATACCCTCGAGGCAGGTTCTAGTTCAGAATCCGACCAATACGTAGATCCAGACCACGAATCAGAAAACAATTGCTCACAAAACTGTTCGGAAATAGTAAATAGCTATGATTCTATAATGGAAGAAATTACCTGCGACGAATGCCAGCGAATCTATCCCATCGATAGTTCTAGAATTAGGTGTTTCTTTTGTAAAAAACCGGGCCATATAGAAAACAAATGTTTCAAAAAGAAGGCTATGCTAGCTGCGAAAACTAATCAAAACCACGTAGGAACCTCGAATTTTGGGGATCGGGCTGCGTCGATGAGCGGAACGAAGTCCGTAATAGAAAACCGCTCAACACAAACGACAGAGAAATAGAAATACCAGAACACAAGATAAACCTAATAGGCTCACCGAACAACGTGATTTTTTCGATACCCGAGTTGAACCAACCGAAAAGCTTGCTGATGTTAGACACTGGAGCCTATCCATGTCTGATAAAAAGGAAATTCATTTTAAACTCATCCCAAATAAACTCACAAGAGGTCATTAAATTGAAAGGTCTAGCTAGCGATTCGCAAACACACACATTGGGAACCATTGAACTCACGCTCAACGGCGGAGATGAGGTTAGGCCGATCAAATTTCACGTGGTAGACGATTCTTTAGACATAACGCAAGATGGCCTAATAGGTAACCACCTCTTGACTCAATTCAACAATGTGCTGATCAGTTATAGATGCAGAGGCATGGATAAGCCCGAGTTGCAATTAGGTAGCCGCAAATACAAATTGCAAAACCAAAAACAATTCACTATTCCCGCCAGGACAGAAATTCTGGCAGACGTCCCAACCATCACCGAAGATTTCATAAAAGAAGGCTCAATATGCAGGACCGAATTAAAACCCGGAGTCCTGATAAGCGAAAGTTACGTGACAATTAGGCCCGATAACACAGCTATCACAAGCATCATCAATCTTACCGACACCGATCACACCATTTATATCGAGCCACAAAGAGTTTACAGAATCATAGACTCTGATACGGACGACATACAACCAGTCAACTGTATCAACGAAAACAATTCAGCTGGCAGAATCAAACGATTAAAAGACGCGTTAAGATTAGACCATTTGAATTTAGAAGAAAAGGAAAGTATAATAGATGCTTGTACCAAGTTTAACGAACTCTTCTATTTAGATGGAGATACGCTGCCAGGCACACAAGCATGTACTCACAAAATTAAAACTACCGATGAGACACCGGTTCACATCAGACAATACCGGTATCCGGAAATTCACAAAACAGAAGTAGATAGACAGATAGGAGATCTCCTTGACAAAGGAATAATTCAAAATTCAAACTCACCGTGGAATTCACCCATCTGGGTAGTACCAAAAAAGTTAGACTCATCAGGGACCAAAAAGTGGAGAATAGTCGTGGATTATCGAAAACTGAATGACAAGACAATAGGGGACGCTTACCCGCTGCCGAATATAGTAGATATCCTGGATCAGTTAGGAAGCTCTAAATACTTTACTGTACTTGACATGGCCAGCGGGTTCCATCAAATTCCAATGAATCCCGACGACATGCATAAAACCGCATTTTCCACCAGTAAAGGACATTTTGAATTCGCTTTTATGCCATTCGGGCTGAAAAATGCCCCAGCGACATTCCAGAGACTAGCGAACACTGTTCTATCGGGGTTACAAGGGTTAAAATGTTTAGTATACCTAGACGATCTTATAATTTACGCCGACTCACTCCAGAACCATACAGAAAAATTTTGGGCGTTACTAAGGAAACTGAAAGAATACAACTTACGTCTACAGCCGAATAAATGTGAGTTCTTAAGGAAAGAAGTTGCATACCTAGGACACATTATATCAGAGGATGGAGTTAAACCTGACCCAGATAAAGTCAGAGCAGTCAGGGAGTTCCCTACACCCAATACACCTATGAAAATAAAATCATTTCTCGGGCTCGTAGGTTACTATAGACGTTTCATTAATAATTTTTCAATGATAGCAAAACCATTGACAGAACTTTTGCAGAAAAACATACCATTTGAATGGATGTCATTACAACAAAATTCTTTCGAGGAATTAAAGAATGCTCTAATATCCGACTCAATCTTAATATACCCTGACTATACGCAGACGTTCAATTTAACAACAGATGCCAGCAACACTGCCTTAGGGGCCGTTCTATCTCAAGGTGTTCCAGGTGACGACAGACCTGTCGCATACGCATCGCGAACTCTAAATAAGGCGGAAAGTAACTATTCCACAATCGAACGCGAACTACTGGCCATAGTATGGGCTACCCAACATTTTAGACCATACTTGTTCGGGAGGAAATTTAAAATATTTACCGATCATAGGCCCCTTACTTGGTTGTTTAACATCAAAGATCCAAATAGTAAATTAGTCAGATGGCAATTGAAAATTTCGGAATTCGACTACGAAATTTGTTTCAAACCCGGAATAAAGAATCAGAATGCAGATGCACTTAGTAGGAATCCTATCGATCCACCGGCTGATCATGTGCTCAAAATATTTCATATCACAACGATGGACTCCTTCCCATCGTACCCCGAATATCGTAAACTCATAAAAACAACGATACTACAAAACACAGACATCGTAGAAGTCCATGATGACCTTTTTAATCGGATCGACAATTACGCTCATGCCGTGTCCACTGATCTGGAGATGAGTCAGGGAATAGGACTAGAATTTAAAACTAGATACGGCAACGTTGAAAACTTGAGGGAATCAGCTGAATTATACGCTACTCGTAAAATCACCCTACGGGACCGTAACGTCTACTACATAATGACTAAACTACACTTTTGGGATAAACCATCGTACGAAGACCTATACATAAGTTTGATCAAATTTAGGGAACGGTTGGAAATAGACTCGATCAAGACAATTTCCATACCCAGGATCGGTTGCGGGATCGATAGATTGAAATGGCATAAAATTCGGACGATGTTACGATTCATATTTAAGGGATCGGGGATCAAAATAACGGTCTGTTCAAATATAAAAACCGATCTAAATCAGAATCACATTCAAGACGTCATCAAAGAATTTCATGACAGTCCTTCAGGTGGACACCAAGGCGTTAATCGTACTATGACGCGACTTAAGGAGAGATATTACTGGGATTCAATGAAAAACGATGTAAAAACGTATATCCGTAATTGTATGACTTGTCAAAAGAATAAAACCGACCGACAAAAAACCAAAATGCCTATGAAGATTACGACCAGCAGTAATAAACCATTTGAGAAGGTTTTCTTAGACATAGTTGGCCCTCTGCCGGTTACCCAATCAGGTCATAGTTACATACTGACACTACAAGACGATTTAACAAAGTTCTCCCAAGCCTATCCACTCCGAGCAGCTACCGCTGAACATACCGCAGAAGCTTTCATACGAAATTTCATATCTAACTACGGAGTACCACTATCAATCCTTACAGATCAAGGCACGAATTTCATGAGTGACCTGTTTACCCAAGTCACAAAAATATTAAAAATAAAAAAGTTAAATAGTACTGCGTACCACCCGCAAACCAACGGGGCACTAGAACGCAGCCACGGCACGTTAAAGGATTACCTCAGGTGTATGTCAACGACAGACGATTGGAATGAAACACTCCCAATCTATATCCTTGCTTACAACACGACACCTCATACCACTACTAAAATATCGCCTTGCGAACTTATATTCGGACAAGTAGCTAGAGTACCTTGTAGTGTACCTCACGAACCTAGGGACGAGACATACAAAGAATATGCTCAGAGACTCGCGGAAAAGCTGACAAACAGCCAAATTCTCGCGAAACAAAACATAAATAAATCCAAAGAAAAATCCAAGGCATCCTACGACCAAATTACAAGACCACAAAATTTCGAAATTGGTGACTTAGTACTGATGACTAACGAAACCGCCGGACCATTAGACCAAAAATTTCTAGGACCATACCCCATCATCGATCAGATTAACGAAGTAAACTATGAGATAAAAATCAAAGGGAAGAATAAATTAGTGCATGCAAACAGATTGAAACCGTACCATAAGCCACAGCCAACAGGATCAACCCGGACAGAATGACTTGATTAGTAAAGCAAGAAGGGAGACTAAGAGATTTAAAGGTGTATAATTAAATTGATTAATCCAAGATAGAGAATTTAAGATCTACTTAGTCAAACCGATGCCGGTCATGCAGGAAGATGAAAAATCCATCTTCATACAACCAACGATAAAATATTTCGGCATAACTAATACAAGACAAAATTACATAATAATAGAAGACATGACACGGGACTGTAAGTTGATCAAGAATGACTATCACATCTGTAAACAAACACAACCAGTTTATTTGACACATGCTACTGATAGTTGCGAAATCTTACTCTTTATGAACACCAGACCATTACCAGTTTCGTGCGACGTTAGGATTATCAAGCTTACTGCAGCCGTGTGGATACAACTTAGAAATCAGAATAAATGGTTGTATGTCTTACCCAGGTCCGAAACACTTACAATTAGCTGTTCGACACAGGATAAAATTACAGATATATCTCTAAGAAACACCGGAAAAATAGAAATAAGCGCAAATTGTAAGGGTTACTCTAACTCAGCCATGTTAACACCAAATAGAGTATTTAATAACACCGTTGATAAAACTTTTGTACCATCAATAGATCTAAGATCCGACGACTGTTGTGAAGATATACCTGAATTTTTAAATATTACAAATTTCCAGTTTGATGATTTGGTTAATACAAACACCTTTAATCTGGATGACCTGACCATCGCCAGTCATAAATTGAAAAACATTAAAGAATCCGCTGACAAAATATTAAAAGAACAGGAAAAAGAAACTATGTCCACACGCGTGAGCTATTTAGCTTATTTTGCAGCTACCACATTAAGCGTGTACTTAGGTTATAAGTTGATCAAATGGTGTTATAAAATGAGAGAAGGTCCTAATAATCATGACCCAGGATTCAGGGGAATCGTACAAAACGTGATGGTTCATTGCTGTAGGGCTCGTCGCACGCGAGTGGCAGCCGTAACAGTTCATGTACCCGACATAACTGACGACGAAGACGGACCCAGTGACGCTATCCGCTTACGATATATGGATAGGGATCATAGAGAATAAGAACGAATAACGATCGAGGAAAACGTATGTAATCCTCATCCGTATAAAATAATATTATAAGCATTATTATTAAGGGTAATTATATGTATAACAGCTGAGGAAACCTTTGTAATCCTCAACTAAAATATTGTCCTCTTTTTATATATATATATACATATATACCGATGAATATTTTGCTTCGCTTCATATTCATTTTTAAAGGGGAAGGTGTTATAATCAATTCAATTAAAATCAATATTTCAATTTTTTCTAAATTACAAAAGAGTATCGAGAAGTTTTGCCTTCTATACCGAAGACAAAACATCGCGATACCAATAATTCTCCATTACTTTATTCTCATTAATCTTTGGCTTCTGCGAACTACAGTGGAGAGTAGTTCAAAATAAGACACCTTGCCTTTTTCGCTCATGCCTTTGAGACTCTTTTATGGCGTACTATACGCCACTGCTGAAATACCCACCGTCAGCATCTGACTGACGATGGGTAGCAACCATAGGGTTGCTATAGAGACACTTCACTCTTCTTTCGAGCTTCTCATTAACCGTACCATATGTTAATAAAAGGTCTGAATTCAAAATCGTTCACGCTCATTAAAAACCCAACATACCGAATATTTTCATAATAGTAAACGATAATATTGGTTGCTAAGACGAAGAAAGAGATAGAGATAGAAAGAGTGTTTATAAGGTAGTGAGTACAAAGCAGGCTAAGTGTTTACAGTATCCTATGTTCACGTTTGACTGTGGTTCGTCGTGCGAAACCGGCGAACGTTGAATTATAGTCGCTCTGTTTGAAATGATATTCTCTATATAATTCTTCGGATTTTAATATTTACGCTTTATTTCTCGATTACTGATTTTAATTAAATAAATTTTCAGACATACAATTAAACACTGAGAATAAATTAGGACAATTTTTACAGTCGCAATAAATATTTCGGAATTAATTTAACATTTAACTTGACAATGATTTTTACAGAAATTTTCCAACTTTGCCCCACGTTGGGCGCCAAATGAGACGGAATTATTTTCCTTCACCTAGCGCGGTCGTGGTCCTAGCGACTGCTAGGGCTCTAGCAATTGTTTATTTAAATAATTTGTTGGGCGCCAGCTAGTCTGGTAGACTAACGATTTATATTTTACTTAATTTAGACAATTAACTCAGGGTAGGTACAGTTGGTGGACCAGGTAATTTGCAAAGCTGATAGATCATGCACAGAGGAAATAAGATAGACAACAGCTCAAGATAAAGATATATAAATTTATTTAAGACTTACGTTCGTCGACAAGGTATAATAGACGTAACAATCGCCTCTGGATGTCTATGCTTTGATATGTAATTAATCCCTTGTAATTCTTTGACGATTCACAATGTTTGTTAACACTTAATTTACTAATTGACGATAATTTTAACAAGATATAACATAATATAATAAATTGACGAGACTTGATATACGACGAGACTCCTCGAGGGTTGACTTCGCTAAATAGCAAGATATTCACACGAAGTCTTTATTTGACCGAAGTCTCTGACCGAAGTGATAATCCTTTTCGACAATTGACCGAGGATCTATTCCGCTCCCCACTCTATCGTCGCTAGATCTATAGTTACCGAAAATCGATGTATTCGCGTTGACGTGTCAACCCTCGAATTAGCTTTGTCTCTTTCTGAAGCCAACTACTGTTCTTTCTTTGTCGAGTGGTCGCAAATGATAATATAGATTGAGATTCAGCCAACCCGACAAACTTCTCATATAATTAATAAATTAGATAAATTAATAAATTAATATAACACCTAAGACTAAGGACATTATAATTTAGGACAACACAGTGACGACACAACTTCGGTACGCTCGAGGAGTCAGTCGAGCGTTGATGTCGAGGGAATATTATTTTTCCTGTCACAAAATAGAATGCCGGGAACGCTGATAAGGTTAACCTGTGCAGTAATTTGAACTGTTTTTAGATTCACTGCAACGAACCAGTAATAACCTTATTAGGTATAAAATTATAATGATGACACGTAGTAAAAAAAAAATGGCTTCATGATTTGTAAATTCATTCTGATTCTCGTACTCGAAAATTTATTATCAATTCTTCTCATTTCACTACTCGCATACTAATCATCCATCCTTCTATCATTTATGTCGATTGGGTTCATTTCGATCCCTTGACGATATCAAGTCAAAGTCGAAGCCTAAAGTCTGGTTTGAACAAGAGAATCTCCCCTCTGTATCCATTATCAAGATCTGTGTCCAAATGTTGAAGTCATTTTACAGGCCCCTTGCCAGTTCGAGTCTAGTTCTGCGATGAGAATCTACTCCATGTATCCATTGACAATATTTGTGTCCAAAGCCTAAAGTGCGGTTTGAAAATGAGAATCTACCCCATGTATCGATTATCAAGATGAGTAATGTGATATACTTCATTAAATGTAATTTGCAAATGAAAACATTCAGTCATTGATGTTCAGAAATCTCATATATTATTTTTCAGACATAAAATTAGGAGGTATTTGTCAAGTGAGGTGAAATTATTTCAACGACTCAACTAGATTGATACCTTTAAAGTAGGTTCAATCAGAATCTAAAGGGATAGATAAAATTCAAGTCATGTATTACATTTGTTTGTCTTGTCTTTAATATTCGATGAAGAAAAATTCGAATTACATAAAATATTTACTGGAATCTGAAACAAGCTAAATGGAAAATGCTTAATGGAAACATCAATCTAATGAGTTGAACCCGAGGCCACTTTCCAGCTTGAGTATAGTTCTACGATGAGAAACTACCCCACGTATAGATTACCAAGATCTGCGTCAGCAGCTAGAAGTCATTTTCGAGGCCACTTGCCAGTTCCAATCTGATCCAACGATGGGAACTGTGTATGGATTCTCAAGAGCGTTGCTACTAAAGTAGAATGAACCTTGCTGCAACTTCTGTCCTATAAATTGTGGGAGTTTGTTTGAGTCATATCGTCGAGGGATCGAAATAAACCCAATCGACATAAATGCTAGAAGGATGGATGATTAGTATGCGAGTAGTGGAATGAGACGAATTGCTAATAAATTTTCGAGTATGAGAATCAGAATGAATTTGCAAATGATGAACCCATTTTTATTACTACGTGTCATCGTTATAATTTTATACCTAATAAGGTTATTACTGGTTCGTTGCAGTGAATCTAAAATAAGTTCAAATTACTGCACAGGTTAACCTCATCAGCGTTCCCGGCATTCTATTTATTGGTTAGGAAAAGCTCCGGGCATTAGGCTCTCCGTAATATGCTAAGCTATATAAAATATTTCACATCCATCGAGTCTTAAATGCGGAACAATATGCGGGAAAAATTAATTTAATTTTAATTAATTATTAAAATTATTTGTGCTCTCGCGAACTTAGAGGTTATGCGAATGCGGAATGACAGCGGAATGAGGCTTCGTCGTGGTTTCCCAAGCTGTTCTGTCGACTGCTTCATCGATCATAGGCACATAAAAAAGACCAGAAAGGAGACTCGTTCCCGGAAAAAAAAGTTAGCCACTGGGCACCCATTAATGAACATTACTGTACATAACAAAAGTTATACAGGGTGACCCAAGACCCCCGGACCGGAAGGAATAGGTGAATTCCTCGTTGGATTTTGAGACGAAATTTCCTTTTCGAAAACTTCGTCCGATCAACGGTGTCCAAGTTATTAAAGTTTAAGAGTAGCCAATCAGCGCCTCGCTTTAGGTCCGTGCCAGTGCCGGGTCAATAGTGAACGGCGGGCAGGGCCCGTGGTTTATTTTACATTTGGCTACTTTCTTCTTCACTTTACGATCGACGCGTATTATTATTATTATTATTATTATTATTATTATTATTATTATTATTATTATTATTATTTTTTTTTTTTTTGAAATTGACCATGGGATTGAAAATTTATGAATTTGTACGGTGTGGTCGACCTGGACATCGAAAACTACGGTGCAGTCGACCTGGACACCGAAAACTACAGTCCGGTCAACCTGGACACGTAGAACTACGGTCTGGTAGAAAAAAAATAAAAAATAAAAAATAATAATAATAATAATAATAATAATAATAATAATAATAATAATAATACGCGTCGATCGTAAAGTGAAGAAGAAAGTAGCCAAATGTAAAATAAACCACGGGCCCTGCCCGCCGTTCACTATTGACCCGGCACTGGCACGGACCTAAAGCGAGGCGCTGATTGGCTACTCTTAAACTTTAATAACTTGGACACCGTTGATCGGACGAAGTTTTCGAAAAGGAAATTTCGTCTCAAAATCCAACGAGGAATTCACCTATTCCTTCCGGTCCGGGGGTCTTGGGTCACCCTGTATATTGAATATGTACGTCAAAAAATAAAAGTTATATATATTAAAAATTACACCTTCAATTTTATCCTAACTTATTATATACCTCTATCCCAACCAAAATCCTATACCTCAACATATCTATAAATAATTGATTACCTTTGAATAAGTTTATTAGTCTTCATATAAATGTATGGTTATTATATCTTTTGAGGTAGTGCTCAACTTAAATAATCTAGTGCTCTTCAAATAATCAACACATAGTTTTCCAATAATTTCTTTTATTGAATCATATTCACATGATGAAGCTTACAAACATATATTGATAAGTGTACATACATTGATACGTGAAACTTACATCAAGATTCACAAATAATCAGCTTATTTACTAGTGAATTTAATGATACTGAGAATAATGTAATTAAAGGTTTACACACAGTTGAACTCAATTTGGTTGTACTGGCCTCCTAGATAGCGCATCTGTAATCGATTCTCATCAGCAGCCTGCTCCATTTTTTGGAAAAGATCACCATCGTCGTTTAGGACTCTTGCCATGCGAGCCGGTAGAAATATTGAAAAGGTATCTTCTACATTAGCTGTTATCCTATCTCCAAATTTGGTTTTCACTTTCCGCAAACCAGTGATTTGATAATCTTTGAATACTTCCAAGTCGCTCATCTTCTTATTCGGTAGATATTCCTCCAGTCGAGCAATCTTGTTGATTTTCGTGAGGTCCATTATACTGAATCTTTTTTAACGTTAGAGCTTTTACGTTAATTTTTCTTCCACCGATTTACTTTGGTCTAAGTGTATGTTTTCGAGCTTTTTCGTGATACGATTCAGACGTGATCTGGTTTCAATTAAATGCTTCACTTCCTCAATGTTTTTCAGTAATAACACAATTCGTATTCGCAATTCACGTCGAGAGATCCGATTTATTTAAGGAACAATTGTAGATTGATGTTCAACCCTACATTTTTCGCTCTTTTATAGCTGATAACCCCTCCACTAATTTCTAGATCTTTCCAGAGTTGGAGGTTGTTCCAAGAACTATTTTTCTGAGGATCACAAGGCTAATCATAGTTTTGCATTCCAAAGTAATTTGGTCTGATTCAATGAAGTTCTCACAGGGTGTCGGATGGTTTTAGAAATTCCGAGAATCCTCATGAAGGATATTCCACGAATCAATAGTTATCAAAGAATATAGACTTGCATCTGCATGTTCTTCGTACAGGGATATCAAATTCTCACATGGTGTTGAACAGGAACTGTTTGTTTATCCGAAGCTTCCAGAAGAGGTTCCGAGTCTATAAGTGTGTTTGACATTGTAGGCAGTCTCTGACCATAGGAGTAGGTCCATCAAATTGGTCACCCTGCGATTCATAATGTATCCGACATCTCCGACAGCCTGCGATGTCTTTGTCCTTCTTCATAGCCTCCGATAGTTTGTCCCACACCTCATCGATGACGTTCGACCCGTAAATAAGAATGAAATCTTTAGGCAGATAGGCGATGTCCTCCGCCTTTATTTGTTTCCAATCTCGTACTTGAATGGCTGTGTATAATGCTCTAAAAAGAGATGGTTTACACTCCTTTAAATACCAAGTTTTCAAACGCTGCACGTTTTCAAAGGCGCACTGATATCTTGGGAGGTTCCCGTGACAGTCTCCATGCCAATGCATCACTTCGTATTCTACCAGCCATCGAAGACTTGGACATCTCAATTCTTCTAAATCGATCACATGCTTCGATTCGTCGCTCATGATTTTTTCGATCCACTTTTTCTTCTCCTTTCCCTTGACGTAGATATAACTTGCATGCTCGACAACTTTTTGCACAACTTCCTGCACCTCATCGTAAGACATATTGCCAGCATTGCATGGTATTCCATGATGATTCCGCGTCAACCAAGCATTGACAGCTCTGCATTTGACAGATAATAGTTTCCAAGCACACGGTGGTTTGAAAAGAATGCGTGCTAGACCTTGCAAGCCTGTTTCATCCGTTTGAATGGTAATTGCACCGAGTTCTTTTAACACGAATTCGTTGATGGGGTGTTCTAAGCCTTGCACATCTAATATCATCTCCATTGTAACGATTTATTTTTCCGGGATGTAATTTTCAGAAATGGTCATAGTTGACTAATTTCAGCAAACGTTCAAGACTCATTCGAGAGAATGCGATTCTCCAGGGCGAATTCGCAGCTTTTATAATCGTTCACCCCTCTACTAGTCTTCAGGGTTGTTTCTCCAACATGAGGTTCATTCGATATAATAAATACTTGCAGAATCTTAGAGTGCTGCGCATGGAAGGACATTCCAGGCACTGTTTATTTTCCAAGAACCATAAGTTATCGAGAAACCTGCCTGTACGAATCGCAGGGTATCAAATAACAAATTTCTCAAATTACAAAGGGTGCCGATTCCAAGAAATGTTTGTCCGGAAAATTCCAAGAAGACAGGGAACCGAGTGACGTCATCATCGAAAGTTCGAGAGGTCTGAGGCCCGAGCGTGACGTCATCATCGAAGGTTCGAGAGTCTGACGTCGTTTCAAGGGTGTGTGACGCCATATTAACCCTTCGTCTGCAAACCTGGGTCGTTCGTGTCCGAGCGAAAACAGTTTTGGTTTGTACCGGGAAAATAGGGGAAGGGCGGAGGCTCCTCCTTATCTGTAAAAAAAGTTATATAGGAAGGGGAACTAATGCCCAAGTTTCAAAATTTTAGTACCTTCCAGGTAGTGGTAACGAGCACACGAACTTTGCAGAGGACACGAAAGACCCAGGTTTGCAGACGGCGTGTAGTAAACAGGTGAGTTCGTGAAAAAAATTTTTTCGTGTTTTATGGTATTTTTGGCATCAGTAGTATGCCAAAGGCATTTGACATTAGTCAGTATGCCTAAAAAAAAATTTGGAATTTTTTTTTTAGTATTTTTGAAAATGGAGCAGCAATCGGCCTCAACAAAATTATCAACTACAATGCACTGTTAGGTTGAGAATCATAATAATATGCGATTATAAGGACTTTTCATTGTAAAAAAAGGAAAAAAAATTTTTTTGCTAATAAAATGTGTGAAAACCAATATGCATCGTACGTAATTTATTGCCTGTTTTCATGTCCAAAACTTAAGCACTTAGCTATGGATAAATGAAACAAACTATTTTTTTTCTTAAAGCTACACTATTGACCTTTAATTTCCATTTTGAAAAATTGCGCTATCTTTAGAAGTCTCTGAGTTACAATTTTTTTTGTAAATCAAGATTTTTTTACAAATTTCTTCATATATTTAACAAAAAATGTGTGAAAAAATTTAATTTTCAAAAATTTTACAATTGGCACTTCAAAAGGAATAGTTAAAGAAGTAGCGTAAATTTTTTCAGAATTTTCTGAGTGCATTAAGGGGGTGAATTAATGGCCGGACGCGAAAGACCCACGTTTGCAGACGAGAGGTGCGGAAAAAACCTTTGCAGACGAAGTATTAAGAGAGTGTGACGTCAATTTGAGGGTGTGTGCCGTCATTGAAGGGTATGTGCCGTCATTCAAGGGTGTGTGCCGTCAACTCAAGGGTGTGTGACGCCATTTTGAGTCGACGTGGGTGACGTCATCACCAGGGCCCAGATCGGTTTTGCGTTCCGAACGATAGCGTCTCGAGTCGGGGGGGCGGGGGGGGGGGGGGGGGGGAGGGGGGGGGTGTGAACACTGCGTAGATCAGTTCTGCCTTCTGATCGCGAACGATGACGTCTCGAATCGGAGAGAAAGTACCGCGTAGATCAGTCTCGCGTCATAGTTACGAAAGATGATATCTCGAAAACGGGATGCAACAACAATTCCTGGAATTCCCGCGTCTTAGATCTGGTCAAATCGACGACGACGTAGAACTTTCCGCACCGTCGAAGGTCGGTGACGCGTCGGAACAACAACTTCGACCCTCTGTGACGTTGAAGGTCTGTGACGTGTCCGAAAAACAACGCAGAACCTTCTAGAACATTCGATGACGTCACAGAAGGGGTTTGCGTCTCGGCTAGTAGGTCGGTAACATGTCGGGGTAGGAATCTGTGTCCAGAACCGGCATTGTTT
This sequence comes from Rhogogaster chlorosoma, assembly GCA_944452935.1. Classification (NCBI taxonomy): domain Eukaryota; kingdom Metazoa; phylum Arthropoda; class Insecta; order Hymenoptera; family Tenthredinidae; genus Rhogogaster; species Rhogogaster chlorosoma. The sequence continues at coordinate 6,286,144 of OX101799.1, forward strand.
ATCTACTACCACGAGATAAGTTTCAAAGACTAGGTCATTTGCGCATAGGTTTTCGGCCGTCTAGGTCCTCCGCTCTATAGTTTTTGACAACCAGGTCGTCCGCTCCATAGTTTTCGGCAACCAGGTCATCCGCGCCATAGTTTTTTGTCGTCTACGTCAACCACGAAAAAGTTTTTTTTTTTTTTTTCATTAATTTTTTTCTCAAGTTTTCAAGTTTTCGCTGAGGAACTTTCGTTTTAGAATTACCCAAGGAACCTATCCACTTAATTTGGCTCGGTAGCAGTGAATCACCCTGTATATTATAGCTTACAAACTCTTCACGAAACACTTCATTATTCAGCAAGTTCGAGTTGAATTCATCGAACGCTTTGATATTCAGCAGTGGTAATTCTAATTTATATTTTGCAATGAAGTTTTCCTGAATTCCATGTTGAACTTTGTCACGCTGACGTATTTCTTCTTCAGCCCTCTGGTTTGCTCTGATCTCTTGAACTTCTACTTTTATTGTTTGTAGATCATCAAGTATTTGTTGAAGAATATCAGAATTATCTAGAATTAGAATTAATCAACGTGACCAACGCATAATTCTTCTTAAAGATCTTAAAACTTATATACAATTAACATAATTACTGGAAACGGATTTATGACTTCTGAACTTGGGCGGCTTTAATTTAGGGTCATCATGGCCATGATTATTATTTTTATATTTCAGTTTCTTGGCTTTTAAACTATCGTCACAGCCTAAAAAAATTATGCAAATTATATTTTAGAGAAGTAAATACAGTACAACCCCACACTCTTATACATCTCTCTCGCCGCAATACTTTGCTGTGTTAACAACCATCTTACTAGATTTTGAGGTTTGTAGGCTCGTCTTGTCTGATGCAGTTGGCTTACGTGGCTTCTTGTAACTTTTGGTAAAGGCCGAATTTCTGCTGTTATCAGAATTGGGTGAATTATATCTTTGAGATAATTGTAGACTGCAATCTACCACTGAATCTACAATATTATTGCCGTCAACGCCGTCGACCTTTTCAGAGTTGGTATAAACCTCATCGACAAATAAGCGAGAGTCCATCTTCAGAGATGGATGACCCACACTTTCAATTATATGAGGATCAATTATATGAGGTTCTTACTGCTTAGATTTGAATTTTCATCAACTGAAGTGAATCTGTAACACCGATCAGGTCAACGTTGACTGGTACTCGGCTCGTCAAAATGAACAAGCGTCAAATTTTTGTCACGACTACCGCACCTGCTTTGTTGTGAAAATCGTGTCTCTTCAACAAAGGGTTTTGAACTAATTCTAAGAGTCATATCCGCTTTCTCTTTGCCTTTCTTTGAACTTTTTGCAATCTGATTCTTTGGTTTTTTTGAATTGAATTCAGTTCCATTCATTTCGTTCTCTTTCAACTGATTGCAATCAAAGCTTTTATTTTTTCTTTTCAAGAAAAAGTGCATCATGAGTTTTATCATCATCTTTATTATTAGGTATGTCATCGTCATAATCCGAGTTCAATTCTGAAACTTGTAAAGCTGCTTCAGTCTCAGCGCTAACTTTCAGTTTGGCTTGCTTTATTTGGCGTAAAATTTCAAATGCCTTGTCTGCAGGAACTTCCTCAGCGTCTGTGGTGAAAGCAAATTCTTTGGCAACTAATTCTTCAACTCGATTTTCGGCTTCCTCATAAGATTCTATTCGGATAAGAATAAATTTTTACCGTGTAAGGCAGATAATGAATAAAACATAGAATATTTCGCAGATTGAAAATATTCGAATGAACTCACGAGCTCCGCCTTTTAATTGTACATTATACTCTGGCCAATCTACGATGGAGTCACTCTTGGACCGGATTAGATGATGCAGTAGGTCACTCGTTTCGTCTACGTAAGGGGTTGGCATAAATTTGACCACCAATTTTCCTGTCTTCTTACTCACATTGACCCACTTGGCTGGCACAAAGTCATACTGTTGCCTACCAGTTTTCGGACCACGTTTATTCAATTGTATCACCAGGTAATCATATGTTTTTGGAGCCTTCTTTTGTCCACTGGTACAATTGCGTTCGGTCATAATTATCGCTGAAGACAAAACCTCGAAAAATTGAAACGCTTTTCTAATACAAGCTTCCCGGGTAACAATTCGACCCGGCATTTATATGGCGGCCACATGGTCAAACCTACTTGACTATGTGGCGGCTATGATGGCCAGTTCGTGGCGTTGTCCCGGCATGTACTCGGCAACGACAACCAACACTTGTCGCAACTATGTGGCAACAACATAGCTAACGACATGGTTTCTCCCTGGTTATAATGTGGCGGCCATGTGGCTAAACTAGCTGGCAGCTAGATGGTAACAACCATGCACTGACAAGGTCGCGTAACCTTGCTGCTGCATCGAAGCCAACTAAATGCTAAATGACTTCCCCACCTTGCCGCCAAGTCATCACCAGGAAGAAGCCATGTGGTTGACCATGTTGTGGCCATATAGTCGCAACGAATGTTGGTTGTCATTGCCGAGAATATGCCACCAATAACCCACGAATCAGCCACATAGTGGCCATGGCTTTCAAAATCTATGCATTGTGTTTCCATTCCACTAAAATTATAAATATTTATATCAAAAAGCCTCAATTGAAAAAGACTGATGTGATATATACTGCCGGGTGGGCGATATAAGTTGCTTGACTCGTAAAGTTACTATTGTAATTATAGTCGGCTGACAATGGGTAGGTGTAGCGAGCCCAGCGTTACTTTGCTTGCGAGCGTTGCCGCTCATCTATCGGCATGGCGAGGTACTAAGTAGGCGGCAACACAATGTATGGGCCAGGTAAGTGCCAGGCTACTTTAGGACATGGCAGAGCCAGCTTGGCCCCCATAACAGCCATATGGCATCGCAAGGTGGTGGCCATGTTGATACTAGTTGACATTCAGACATGGCAATGCCAGCTTGGCCCACATAAAAGCCATATAGCATCGCGAGATAGCGGCCATGTTGATACTAGTTAACGTTCAGACATGGCCAATGCCAGCTTGGCCCACATAAAAGCCATATGGCATCGCAAGGTGGTGGCCATGTTGATACTAGTTGACATTCAGACATGGCAATGCCAGCTTGGCCCACATAAAAGCCATATAGCATCGCGAGATAGCGGCCATGTTGATACTAGTTAACGTTCAGACATGGCAATGCCAGCTTGGCCCATATAAAGCCAATGTAGCAGCCTGAGGTGGCGGCCTGGTATGGGCTGAGTAGCAAGTGTGCATTGGATACATAGTCGAAAGCTATATGAACTAGCCTTGTAGTTGCCAGCATGGAGCAACATTGGTAGCCCAGGTTAATTAGCTATACTATCGCCATGTCAAAAAGCTATGTTGAAACCATATAGCGGTCGCATGGCTATCGAACATCGATCTGCAATGTGGCCGACCGACAATATTGCCATACGAATGCCACATGGCATTAATGTGGCTTGTGGGCTGGCCATGTAAATTGTTACCCGGGTTATGTGAATATATTAATATTTACTGAACATTATTTTGTTCTTACCCTGATGAAAACTGCGGATTTTATTATCTCAGTTATAGAGAATCAGTAGAACTTTATGTTTAGGGATAACTAACACGTTTCACCGGACTGGAATTAATGACACGAATCTGCGTGTTTCACAAATTTTCAAAAGCGGGAGGTAAACAAACATGTCCGCCCAGTGCCAACTAACATTTACACTATTCAAATTAACGCGCATGCGTATTCTTTGAAGTACCAAACGGGTATTTTGATGTATCCGTTTGCCGATATTATTAGATTTAGAAATTCCATATCTTCTATAAATCATTTGGGAACATTATTTGACACAGAATTTCGATATCAAAAATTGAAAATCAATTTGATAAGTTACTAGAAGCGCGCAAACCCCCCTCGGCACTCGCTGCGCTCGGACACCAAGAACTATGATCAGGAAGACCTGGACGCCGAGAACTATGAAGCGGATGACCTAGCTACGAAGAACTACGAAGCGGATGACCTGGACGCCAAGAACTACGATATGGATGACCTGGACACCGAGAACTACAAAGTAGTTGATCTCCACGCTAAGAACCACAGGGAGGAAGACCTGGACGCCGAGAACTATGATGCGGGATAACCTTAACACCGCGAACTACGGTAAGGACGATGGGGATGCTGAGAACTATGAAGCGGATGACCTGGACATCATGAACTACTACCTGGCTGCTCTGTACGCCGTGAATTACAAATTGGATAACCTGCAGACCGTGAACTACCAAGAGGAAGACCTGTACCCTGAAAACCACAGAGTGGAGTACCTGGACATTGTGAAACACGAACCATAGTACCCGGCCACCCGATATATATAAATAATTCAATACTATTGTAATTATACCAATTTCGTCGCAAAACTTTTTTAATAGTATGGAGAGATATGTTATAATCAGGTTTATTAAATCGTATGTACATACAAAAGCTACAAATAATTCTTTTTTTCCCGTAGATTAGCAGATAGTCTTTCGCAGGGTGAAAAGAGTTAATGGAGCATTCCAACAGCGAAGCATCGTTTTACATCATTTCCTCCAACAACAGACAATTGTACTAACTTATTGCTAATTGAAATTACTGGTCGAGTTATGACAATATTCGAGGGTTTTCTTTTTAGTTCCCACATCTCCAATCTTGTTGAATCACAAGGAAATTGATAAATTGGTTGATCCTTTTCCCAGATAACACCTGTGATGTGTAGTGTTCCTCTATTCTCAAGATTCCCGAAAATTTTTTGTACTTTCATAATGGTACCGTCGTTTAATAGTAGCACGTTGTTTGGAGATGAGGCAGATATTATGTGTTCCTTGTATTTAATTTCTTTCACTCGTTCGTGGCGGATTTTAGTGATTTCGGCAAGTGAAGGTAACTGTGGTTTATTCTTCCGTAGGGATGATTTCTCGTGAAATCTACGACACAATTGTGCTAGAGGCCGATAGACAGTCCGGAGTTGGTTATGAATTTTACCTAAACGATTTTCAAACGGGAAAGCTGAGATCACACTAAGGCTGCATTTCATATTCAGTACATCATCTGCCATATGAATCAAATGGTGTGCATTAAGAACCTGTGATTTTACACCATAATAATCTTTCATTGCTACGAAGAAACTGATTAAGTATTGTTTGGCAGATCTGGCATATTTCAAACAAACTAATTTTGAGCATAAAATCCTGCATGCCGCGTGAAACAGTAAAAAATGTTTGTACAAGTCATCTCTTAGTAATCCTTTAAGAATGATTGGCCCAGAATATAATAGGAAAAACCTGAACTCAGTAGCTTTCCACTTTCCGTAATGTTTGATAGCTCGCGTTTTCCGCTGAAATTCGCGTGGAATTTGACATTTAATATATCCCAGACGATTAGAGAGTTCGATTTTATTTCTAACACTTAATTTATAATTGAGATTGCCTGACATCCAATACTCGATCAGTTTTTTCATAATTCCTGGGCAACAGAGATGCATAAAATCCAGCACGAAAAAAGAAATCATATTTATCATCGGTAGCAGCCGTGAATATGGTGACGGTCCGTGATGGTGTTCGGGTTGTTCAAAGTTTCTGAAGGATTCGTCTGTTCTTTCCTCAGAATCGGTGGAAGGATATACAGTTGTGAAATCAATTTTTCTCCCGTGTGTGGTGCACCTTTCACAGGCGCAAATGCCACCATGACCTAGAGTATTCTTCAGAAAAGCTCTAGCTGGCGTGTCAGCGATTATACATTTTAGCGTGATATGAAATAGTTTACCACAAATTTCAATTCCAGATTTATGCAATTGGTTAAATTCATCGACAAACGGATCTAAAAATTAGTGTAAGCCCGGCTTATTCTGACCCTGAAAAATGGCTATCTCAAACGGTTGATATATGTCCGGATCGTAGTGCACTTTTCCTAAAAGGACCCAAAAGCTGTCGGTGCCAGATTTTGTTACGGGCATAGCATCTGCATGCACTTGTAATTCTATTACTCCATTTCGATGCAACTTCTTGTTGACACAATCCACGAGTCCTTTTGCAAGGCCAAAGTAAACAAATGATCCCACTCCACCTTCCGAATCATCTATTTCTTGGATTTGATAATCACCGTCATTAGTTTTCAGGAATGTTTTGGAGGATTTCGGCAATAAGGGCAAAAGACGACGTCTTAAAATGCTCAACAGTTTATCGAGATGAATTTGAAGTATTTTACATTCAATTGCCCATTCTTTCAATTGCTTCGTTTCTACTTGATAATCGTCAATATCTGAATTTTCTTCTTCATCTGACGAATCGCTGGTTACCTCAAATGCACTGGAATCTTCTTCGGTTAATCCGTCTGTCGAAGAATTTTGATGTACGCTTAATCCATCTGTCGAATTTTGAAGATACGCTTTTTCTCCGAGGGCTGAGGACATATCATTCTCAACGATATCTGTAATCGGTATAATAATTTGTACCAATAATATATGTATACCCATCGCATGTGTGTTTCATATTCAATTCCTTCGTCAAACATGAATCATGGAGTAAAAAAAAATTGTTGTTTTCACCAGCTTCTCTGATGAGATCACTCAAATTATCATCACTGTCCGCAGGGCTAGCTTGAATTTCTGACCCAGATTCGTCTGCAGTGATGGAACTCTCATCGTGACCATTTCGTCTTCTTCGTCCGATCAATCTCATTTTTTTTGAACGAATTCGGTTCTGTCTACGGACCAGGGTTCTTTTGAGATCTATGGCAACTAACAATAGGCAGTACGCGAGGAAAATGACAACGAATTTGAGGTTGTGTCAGAAATTATTAGATGAGCTAACTCGTATCCATGTTCAGATCACCCGCGTCTGCCTCTTGCGGTTCGACTTTCTCGTGACAAAATTGCTAGAGTAGTTTCTGATCAGCACCGGGTCAGCACTTGCAAGTGCCTGAGTAACACTTTGAGAAAATTATTGCCGGACTAGCACCCGGCCAGCGCCCGGTTAGGTGGCTTGGCAAAAATATTGTCCGACAGGGCCTTGAACGAACAAAAAATGCTCAACCACGGCCCGGTCAGCACCCGGTCAGCGCCCGATTAGGCACATTGACGAAAATATTGCATGATTAGCGCCCGGCCAGAAACTTTGTTGAAACAGGGTCAAACCGGGAAATTTCCACACGGGTTTAGGGCTTTATAATTGGAAATATTCATGCTAAATAAAAAAAAACACACTGAAATGAAATAAAATGTGTAAAAAATGTTGATTAAAAACTAGATTTGTCAAAGAGAATAGAGTTTCAATCCACTTATTTATTTTTTATTGCACAATTCATAGCCCATAAGTATATGAATTTTCGAGTCTAGACAATTAACTCGGAGGTCAATTTTTAAAGAATTAAATGCCCTACAAGAATATGCCTGTAAATTTTTTTTTATCTCAAACGGTTCAATAGTTACAGCATTTTTAATGAAAAAAATTTTTTTTACGTGTCATTTAAATGGGAAATTTCAAACGGCTATCGATACCTCTAAAAATTTGAATAAAAATTTTTCCAATTGTGGGAATTTTTTTTTCAGTAAATAGGTCCTTTTAAGACCATAGATTTGATAGGTTAGTTTTTTTGGATCACCCTATTATATATGTATAGTTTTATATGATTTTGCATAACTATATATGATTTTATATATTATAAATTATGATATAATTATATATATATTATTATCTAATTTAAAATGATCATATGAAATTAAATATAAATGATTATATGTAATTATATAACATTGAATCGTGCCAAGATTTTTATCTAATTTTATGCAATTTTATATTTATATTTAATTTCATATTATATAAATGTAGTTACTTGAAAATTTTTGAGTGTAGAAATAATGAAAGGTGACCTTATTGATTATCAAACATTATTATTGTATTTGTTTAACATATTAATAAATATCTTAACCATATAAATAATAATGTTCATGTATGTATGTATGTATGATTTATGCTTGACCGGGCGCTCAATCCTACTGGACCATTGTGCCCGAGCCCTGTGGGGCAGCTATTCTGTGGGAGATGAGGTCAGGTGGGCCATCTTGGCGAACCGTAGTAGCCCTCCCACCCCCATCTCCTCTATTCTCATACCTGCCTTGTAGGTCCCAACGAAGGCCTCTACCCGAGGTCCCTCTAGGCCCTTACATCGTGACAGTAAGTGGAGAGGGGTTTCTTCTTCTTCCCCGCATCTAGTACAGAGTGGCCCATCTTTGAGCCCCATCCTGACCATGTGTTTGCCTGTGAACCAGTGGCCGGTGATAAGTCCTACCAGTAGCCTGAGCCTGGTTCTTTCCAGGTTGATGAGTGAGGTCCCCAACTCACGGGAAGGCCCTCGGAAGAGGGCCTTTGTGTGAGTCATGCCTGGAGCCTTCGTCCAGATTTCTGCGAATCGGCGCTCGATCCACCTTTTCGCTAAATCCTTGGTGTGGGTCGGGGGTAGTCCGATCTGGCATCCTTCGTCAACCCCACAACGTGAGGCCCCTGCCCTTGCTAAGCAGTGCGCCTCTTCGTTCCCCTGAATGCCGCTGTGACCCGGCACCCATAGCACTTTCACCCGGTTGTCTCGAGAGATCAGGGATAGTGCCTGTGTGCAGTCCCTAACGAGCCCGGACCTTATGACGCATGCGTTAAGGGATCTGAGCGCCGTCAGGCTGTCACTGCATATGTAGATGTGTTTGCCCTTGAGATCCCTTGTCAGGATCGACCTGGCACAGGCCAGTATGGCAAACACCTCCGCCTGGAGGACTGAGGCCGTGGGCCCGAGCGCTAGCGAAATGCTCGTTCTCGGTCCCTCGCTCCAGATACCAGCCCCGGCTCCTTTGTCGGTCTTGGATCCGTCCGTGTACCAGACGAGTCCTCGCGGCGAGAGTAGCTCCTCCCTGTCTTCCGACCAGGTTTGTCTACTCGGTATCACCACCTTGAACTCCGGGTCGAATTGGTAGAGGTTGGGACATCGGTCCCCTCCTTGGGATAGGTTCACCTGTGGTGCCCCTACCCTTAGTAGTATCGTCGTGTGACCAACCCCGATTCTTTTCCAGTGTCCTAGGTGCAACAGTCGTAGGGCCGTCTTCCAGGCCTCCGCCTCCACCGTGAGGTGCGGAGGCGGGAGATCTAGGAGAGCCTCTAGTGCGAGTGTCGGCGAGGTGCCCAGTGCTCCTGTTATCCCTAGGCACGCTAGCCTGTACACACGATCTAGTGTCCTGCGTAGTGTGGATCTATCCATTGCAGGCCACCACACTATAGAGGCGTACGTTAGCTGGGGCAGGAAGATGGCCGTGTATATCCATCTGACCATCCTCGGTTTCAATCCCCAGGTTCGACCTATCATTCTCCTGCAGGCCCAGTAGGTTGCCGTTGCCTTCCGTGCCTGCTTGGATACATGATCTTTCCATGACAGCTTGCTATCCAGGGAGATGCCTAGATAGCGTACTGCGTAAGAGCGATCTAGCTCTGATCCAAAGACCTTGATGGGTCCTACCTCAAAGCGTCGCTTTTTCGTGAAGACAACCATCTCAGTCTTACTGGGGTTGATCTTCAGTGCTTGAGATGTGCACCATTCTTGTACGAGGTCCAGGGCCTTTTGCATCCTGCTCGTCATGTATTGAGGGTGGTCGCCCGCGACGACCAGCGCCACGTCGTCCGCGTAGCCCACGGTTGTCACCCCTATCGCTTCGAGTTGAGTCAGGAGGCCATCTACGACGAGAGTCCACAGCAGGGGGGAGAGAACCCCCCCCCTGTGGGCAGCCTCTGTCTACCTGAGCCCTGACTACTGTCTCTCCGAGATTTGCTGTAACCACCCTGGATCGAAGCATCTGCCTGATCCATTCCACCACCGTGGGGTTGGTTCCGAATTTCGCGGCAGCGTTGCATATGGCGTTGAAGGATGTGTTGTCGAACGCCCCTTCAACATCCATGAACACGCATAACGCTGCCTTCTGCCGGAGTAACGGTCCCTCTATCTCGCGAACGAGATGGTGGAGCGCCGTTTCCGTGGATTTGCCCGCCTGATATGCGTGCTGAGCCCGGGTGACCGGCTTTATAGTCAGTACTCGGTCCCTGATGTACCTGTCGACCAGTCTCTCCATGGTTTTCAGCATGAAGGACATCAGGCTGATAGGTCTCCATGATTTCGCTCTGTCATAGCAGCCTTTGCCCGGTTTCGGTATAAAGACTACTCTGACCTCTCTCCAGTTCCTGGGTACATAGCATAGTGCTAAACAGGCCCTGAGGATTGAATTGAGCGTCATTACGAGAATTTCCCCTCCTTGCTTAAGAAGGGCCGGGAATATTCCATCTGTGCCTGGGCTTTTGTATCCATCAAAGGTGTCAATGGCCCACCTGATCTTGGTTGGCGAAACGATTTCCGCCGCTGTCTTCCAGTCCACCGGGCCCCTTCTGCAGGGAGCCTCCTCTCTCAGGGGCCCCTGTGCTGCAGATGTGGAGCCTGGGAAGTGGGTTTCCAGCATGTGTGCCAGTATATCTTCCTGGCTTTCTGCCTCGCTGCCATCAGGGAGTATGAGGCTGTCGAGCTTTGTGGGAGGACCCGAAGTGAATACTTTCCGGAGCCTCGCCACTACTGTCAGAGCCTCTGTCTCCTGACAGAAGCCCTTCCAGGCTTCGCTTTTCGATCTTCTTATGAGACCTTTGTACTCCTTCTGAGCCGCTTTATAAGCTTCCCAGTCGCTCTGTTGTTGTGTCTTGAGGGCCCTATTGAGCAGTCTGCGAGAGCTGGTTCTGCACTTGCCCAGCTCTCTGTTCCACCAGGGCACCTTCTTGTCTGTTTTCCTATGTTTGGCAGGACATGCTGCCTCATAGGCCTGTATGATGGCTGCTTGCAGATGTGCTACCTCCTTCTCGATTAGCCCTGTCGTGCTGAGCCGATTGTTGGTCCCCCTGAGTCTCTTCTCCAGCTCCTCCCTGTAGGAGGTCCAGTTCGTTGCCCTGGGGTTCCTGTATATCTCCTTCTGTACCCAGGTTGCATTTGCTACCAGGTCGAAAGAGATACGTCTGTGGTCGGAGAGGGTGTCCTCCTTCCGAACGCGCCAGCATCTTACGCTGCTGGCGAGTCTGGGTGAGCAGAGTGTGATGTCTATCACCTCTTGCCTTGTCGGGATGACGAATGTCGGTTGAGATCCTCTATTGAGGATCTCCAGTCCCGTCGATGCGAGGTACTCCAGCAGTGCTGAGCCCCTCTCGTTAGTGTCCGAACTGCCCCATACTTCATGGTGCGCGTTTGCGTCGCACCCAATCAGTAGGTTTAGCCCTCTGTTTGTGCAGTGATCTACCAGTGCCCTGAGCTCCTCCGTCGGTGGGGGGGTCCCAGAGTCGTAGGGGAGGTAGGCCGAGCAGACAACCACGTCGGTTGTACCGCCACCAGCCAACCTCACCTTGATAGAGGCTGCTGCAAGGTCCCTACAGCAGAATTTACTTAGCCTGAGAGCGCTGTGTCTTTTGTTAATGAAGACGCAGGCTCTTGGGCCGACGTCTCCCTCCGCACTTATTAGAGCCCCATTGCTTTTGTCTATACCCCTAATAAGTCCCCCGGCTACCCAGGGTTCTTGTATTAGTGATATGTCTGTATTTTCCACCGCCAGGTCTCGGCTGTGTACCGCCGAGGCCGCTTTGCAGTGGCGTAGATTGATTTGCGTTATGGCTATCCCGTCCCCCTCCATGGAACTGTGCCTACGCCCACTCTTTTCCCAGCAGAGAGGAGAGTCCCAATTAATGAGCCTCCCCTTCTCCCTGCCTGTCCTCCGAGTGTGACCCACCCTCCGTGGGTCTCGCCCTATTCGCCCCGGGGATTGCTAACGCGCCGTCCAGGGTTCTCTGAACTCCCGCCCGCACGTCAGCCACCCCAGCTTTACCTACTTCGTAGGCCCTCGATGGCCTACCCCTGGCCCTTCCCGTGCTGCTCCCTCTCTTGGGTAGGCCCGGCTTGCACCGGGTCACAGAGTTTGACCTCTGTGCTCCAGTGTCCGCTGAGCCCTGCCCTGTGAGGGTCACGGTCTCTCTCTCGTCGCTGGCTGCAGAGGGCCCTGTCCCCGTCACCGGAGCCGGGGTCTCTGCCTCACCACTTGCGCTGGTGGTGTCTCCCTTCTGCGCTAGAGAGCCCGGAGCACCTTCCGTCTCACCTGTCCTCTGGTGAGCCTCCCTGAGGGAGACCCTCCCGAGTCCGTAGTGAGCCAGGTGACTCCCGGCCCTCAGGACGCTTCTGGACTGCCCATCCACCCCTAGGATCAGGAGGACCGATTTCGGCCCCTCTTTCCTTTCCCAGACTCTCCACAAGTTGGTCAGAAGTCCCGGGTTTTGGCGTTTTAGCCTTTTGAGGATGACCTCAGTCTTCTCTGGAGTGCCAGGGAAGACCACGGTCATCTTTGTTAGTCGTGGCATTTGGCCACCTTCCATTAATTGGAGGGTGCCACCCGCCCACGGCGTGATTTGCGGTACGGTGGCCCTGAGCCAGTCGAGTGCCTCCTGGTCAGAGCATGTCACCCAGAGGAGTCCCTGGTCGTGCCGGTGCTGCTCAAACCGTGGCACCCCCTTCCCTTCCGGGATGGAGTCCAGCGCCGTACACAACGCCCGCACAACCAGGTCCCCCTCCTCCGCGCTGAAGGTGGTTCCGGGATAGCTGGAGGGTGCTATGACCACCCTTTTGCTCCCCACGACCGCCTCCTTGTAACTTAGCGGCCTAGCGTGGTTAGCTCGTCCCCTTTTGGGGGCCGAGTAAGCCTCCGGTGGGGTGCTGTCAGAGGCCCTGGGCCTCTTTGTGCCCGAGCACTCCGTCCCCTCCGTCGCTTGGCTGCCTGCAACGCTAGCACCAGGTTGCCCACTAGCTGAGCCTCTCGGTGTAGCGCAATGAGTCGCGTTTGAGACTCCACCCTGGTTCAGCTCCAAGGAGCCCGAGGAAGCGGCCAGTTTGGCCTTCCTCGCCCTCCTTTTTGCCGCCCCAGAGCGGTTGCCTCTCTTCGCTGTCGGGTCCGAGGTTCCGGTGTTCCCAACTTGCGCTGGGCCCTCCATTGCCTCTTCCCCGCTTTTTGGCCTGGTCTCTGTGACCGCCAGGCTGCTGTCGGTCATGGAGATCAGCGTCTCCATTTCCTCCATCAGCCCATCGATCCCTGAGCCCTGCCCGGCCGGTGAGCCCACTTCCATGGAAGCGATCTCATCGGTTTGCGTTTGTTCTTTATTTGTGTTTTTTTGTTTTTGGCTGGTTTCCATATTTGGTCCCACGAGTCTGCAGGAAGTAGAAGGTCCACCCCCACAGAGCCTGCCGTGTGGGGGTAAGGCATTTAGTTACAATGGGGTGTCGCCTGGTTCCCCAAGGGCATCGTTCACGACACTGTTCCCCAGTGCCATTCAGTCCTCGGCACGAATAGCTTCCACCTTGACTTGGGGAGCCATGGGTCCACGGTCAGGTTTTAGTACCCCTGGGCCGGTTTTTACGCCAGCCGGGTTACCTATAGCACCGACAGACCAGGGATCCCGTGGCCTGCCGCCTCGCTTTCCAGTTGCCAAAGGCACCTGGTCCCCGGGGCAGCAGGATGAGCCCACGTTCCCCCTTGGCCCTCTCCTATCCGCCACCCGGAGACGCGCTCGGTCGGAGCTCAAACCGCTTCTTCCTCCTTCTTGCGAAGGAAGAAGAACGAGATAATGTTTATAGACAGAACTTCAAACTGTAAACTTATAAACATGTGAATAAACGACTTTGAAAATTGAAAAAAATTATTTACCTTTTATTATATGATATAATACTTTATTACTAACATAATTACACTTTATTATTCTTAATAATCTTTAGTAGAGACATGCCTTTTATTTCAACAGCTATGTAAACGATTAAGCTGATTTGGAATGTATAATATGTTACATGCGACTAAACCGCTTGATTTCAATTTTGTTGCAAAACAACATAGAAGCTTCTAAAAATTTATATGTATAAAGGTTGAGTTTGGAATTGATGAAGTTAAAATAAACACCGAAAACTACGGAGCGGAGGACCTGGATACCGAAAACTACGGAGTGAAGGACCTGGATACCGAAAACTACGGAGCGAAGGACCTGGATACCGAAAACTACGGAGCGAAGGACCTGGATACCGGAAACTACGGAGCGAAGGACCTGGATACCGAAAACTACGGAGCAAAGGACCTGGATACCGAAAACTGCGGTGCGGACACATTATTGAAAAATTTTTTGGGGAGCACGAGTAGACGTGACGCATCAATAATAATGATAATAATAATGATGATGATAAATGAAATGTGATCATCAAGATTTAACCCTAGAATGGTACTCTGGGGTACTTTTGTACCCCACGCAATCTATGGGCCCGTGTAAAAACTAGAATTCTGCAGTTATGGACCGGGGACCCGAACCATAATTCAATTTGAAGCTCCTAGAACGAGAGGGGAGCGGTGGTGAATCCAGTTCGCTTTACGGCTTCGAGCAAGAAGGTGTCAAAGTCGGCGTGGGGTACATTTGTGCCCCAGTGTACAGTTCCCGTTTGTGTTTCGTGCGTCGAGTGGAAATGTGACTTTCGATTCACCAGCATAAAAATACTTTGTTTTCATTCCGTAAGTGACAAGAATACTTTGCAATCATTTTCTTCTGTAATTTAAAGATTTTTTGAGGTTAGAATTTTTTTTTTTTTGGTTTCACTTACGGTGACTTCAATTTTATTATTTTGTACTTTTTGCAGTTTGAACCCAAAAAAATGGCTCGAAGATACAATTTGCGCTCAGCAGATGCTGTGAAAGCGTCGTTGCTCCAGACTCATAATTGTGACCTTGCTGATGAAACTTCCGAAGTGGAAAATGAAAGCATTGAAGAAAGTGACACTGACACCGAACAAAGTGCAGACTCTGACGAAGCGGAGGTATGTACATTTTCAAAATAAAAAAAAAACATAAAACGAAATATTTAGTACAATCAATGATATAATGTGAAATACGTGCAGAGTGAAGAGATTAATGCTCCTGGGAATAAGCGGCCACGAACAGAGAATAATAGAGGCCGGAGGAAGAGCATTGTACTGGGTAAAAACGGTCACCGCTGGTTTTCAACGCCGCGCGAGAGGGCATCGAGTAGAAATAGCAGAACTTCGTCTTTTTTACCCAGCCCTACTGGTGAAGCCAAAGAGGCACATTCGCCCCTTGAAACTTGGTCGTTACTTTTCACTGATGAAATTTTGGATGTAATTGTTGTGCATACCAACAACGCAATTGGGTCTTATCGGGAAGACAACGAGCTCGCACGTCAACACATCAACAAAGATACAGACATTGTTGAGATGAAGGCATTTATAGCTTTACTGTATATGTCCGGAATGCAGAAATCTCACGGGGCCAACGTCGAAGATTTGTGGAGCGTGGAATTCGGCAATATTTTATATCGATCCACGATGTCATTAGCTCGTTATCATTTTCTGTACAAGTGCTTGCGATTCGACGACCGAGAAACGCGTGACATTCGTCGGGAAAATGACAAATTTGCACCAGTGCGCGAAATTTGGGAAAAGTTTGTTTCGCGTTGCACTGCGTTGTACAGTCCGGCGTCGTACTGTACAATCGACGAGCAGATGCTCTCATTCAGAGGCCGATGCCCTTTTAAAGTATATAATGGTAGTAAGCCCGACAAGTACGGTATTAAAATTCTCATGATGAATGACTCGCGTACTAGTTATATGTTTACGGCCATTCCCTACGTTGGGAAAGTTATTACGGAAAATGGAGAACAAGTTCCATCTTATTACATTCGAAAATTGTCTACTCCTATCCACGGAACGGCCCGAAACATAACGTGTGACAATTGGTTTGCATCAATACCGATTTTCGACAAAATGCTTGCTGAGCACAACATAACAATGGTCGGCACACTCCGTAAAAATAAGACCCAGATTCCACCGGACTTTAAAAAGTGCGGCGAGCCTTCGACGTCCAAATACGTGTTCGATGCTACAAAAACTTTACTAGGGTACACACCCAAAAAGAAAAAGGTTGTGATAATGCTCTCCACCTTCCATCATACCGAGGGCTTCGACAACGAAATCGGCAAGCCCGAAATAATTTCATTTTATAATTCGACAAAAGGTGGCACGGACACATTTGATCAAATGTGCCATGAGTATACGACGGCGCGAAAAACGCGAAGGTGGCCAGTCCGCGTTTTCTTCGGTATGCTTGATCAATGCGCGATAAATGCTGCAATTTTGTATAATTTCAACGACGCGCATGAAATTTTGACGAGGCGAAATTTCCTAAAAACTCTCATTCGCGAACTAGTCCGCCCGCATCTCGAGAGACGTAGGCAGATTCCGACATTGCGTCGAAGCATTGCTCTTTCCATCAATCAAGTTCTTGGACTTTCCGACGTTGTCCGAACAAAGGAAGAGCGCGGAAAACTTGCTCGTTGCCGTTATTGTCCAAGGTCGATGGACAGAAAGACACGCGTTCGGTGCATAGCCTGCCAGGTTTCTGTGTGCGAGGATCACCGCGAAACTAAGTGCGAGCAATGCACTTTACAAGACTAAACATTTTTTTTTCGCAACTTTGCATTGACTTCAGCTTAAATGCGAAAAATAATTGTAATTTAAGCCATTTTTCATGTACAATAAAATTTTCATTTCAATTTCGACCGCGTTTCGTGTTTTTATGCAAAACCTGATTTTCTAACTTTCACTCTTCCAAATAATTGCACTTTTTCGAACGAATCAAAAATCCATTTGATACCGTTTCTAGAGAATTCTTTCAACTTTCCAAAACATTCTATTTTTTTGAAATCGGTTAAAAATTCGCAAAGTTAGAGTAAATTTTGTATAAAAAGTCAAAATCGCATTTTTTTCTGTTTTTTTTTTTGTTCAAACCTATTTATTTATTATTTACTGAACGAATATCAATATTATACCTACACCGCTGTCTTCGCAATAAAAAAACGAAGAAAATGGTATATAATTAAGCCACATTCCGTTAATTTTTAGCTATGAAAATATCAATTGAACGAGTGGGGTACGTTTGTACCCCAGTGTACAGTTCCCGTATAAGAAAAATGAGTGTACCATTCTAGGGTTAAATAATACTATAATAATATAATAATATTATATTATAATCATACTGGCATGCGGGCTTACAGGTACTTGGCCGCGATTTGCTGCCGCGCATGCGCATTTTGTATAAATCAGGCATCGAAGCCGATCAATAATTCTGCGCATGCGCATTTTGTAAAATAATTAATATTATTAATAACTCAGTTATGCGTGGTCAATTATTGCTCAAAAACAATAGGGGGCGAGATTTCGGTGACGAGAACACTCCTTCCAAATGGCAAGTTCATAAGTGCAACGGTTCGACAGATATCGTGGTCTCAATAAGAACGGTCTGCAACGAAGAAGAAGAAGAAGAAGAAGGAGAAGGAGAAGAAGATTGTGTTTTTCGATCAACTTCGACGGTCAATATCTCAGGAACCACGCGGTAGATTTTGTCGAAATTTCGCGAGCAAGGTCAAATGGCGAGGGCCTTACGCCCATATAAATTTTATTAGGAAATAATCAGCGGTTCAAAAGATATGACAGATTTTTTACAAGAACAAGAGCTGGCTCGGGTAAATGTTTCGTGGCTAGCGCGCCGAGTTTGGTTTGGGAACTCGGCGATTCGCTGCCACGAATCTTGATCCCATGATGTTTCATAAGAGTTTTAAATTCTTTGTTATAAAATTCCTTGCCCTGATCAACGTGTAGATGCTTCGGCACACGGCCCAGAGTTAGCACAGATTCCATCGCAGCTGTTACGTCTTTAGCATTTTTACTCTTGATCGGTACGGCCCACGCAAATTTTGAAAACATATCGATCACCGTGAGCAAAAATTTTGAGCTTTTGTTGACGGATGAGTATGCGGACATATCGACAAGATCAGCTTGCCAGGTCTCATCCAAACCACGTATATCGACATAACGTCGCTGATAATTACGTCGAGCAGATCTATGGAGTTCGCTCGCTATTGCCCTCTGCATGCTGCTGCTTACTATTCGAATATTTGAGGTTTGATGTACCCACGATTCGTTTTTACCTCGTCAACCCTTGAATCAGCGTACACCAATCTCGTGTCGCTGAAAGTTTTTTCCAATGAATCTACCGTGCTTCTCAATTGAGCAATATCAACCGAAATGCGTGTTATAAGTTCGCGAATTTGTCTATCATTATGATCGATTTTGACGTTGATGGGATTAATTACATTTATGAAAACACTATGGAGATCATCGAGCCTCTCCTGTAAACATCTATTGAGAACATTCAGAGAAACAACATCGTTTGGTCCCTGTGGATCAGCGACATTACATAACCGCTTGCCGTCCAGATCGTACTGCTTATCTACGGTCAATTTGAATCCAACACCCGGAAGGCTACGGATAATACTTTTTCCGCAGCCGTTGCTCGCTAGCTGTCGTCCGAATATGTCTATGCTCATTGTTCGACGATCTATAACCGACTGATCAACTTATGATTAATCTCATGCTAATAAATGATCCCCGCCTCACGCAGCTCCTCAATAATAGAAAATATTTCATTGGTATGGCTGGTATTACCGGCTATTTGAGATGCCATGAGTAACCGAAGACGATCAACGAGCTCATTGGGATCATTCCAATAAACATAATCCATACTTTGTCCCCGTGAAATTTTATGGGTGGGTAATAAACCCTTCCCGGATCTTCGTCCAGGTGTTTTCGTCGACAGATCAATGTACGGGCCAATATAATCTCTATACTTTGAACTTTTTTCTCTGTCACAATGAGGACTTTTGTCGGCTTTGTAATATCTTCGATGCGCATTCGTTTTTTTCACGATTCTGATATAATTCAATTTATCGCTTTTATTCACGATCGTAGGATCGAGCGACTTTTTGAATAACAATCCGAGCAATCCTGGTGTGTTCTCATAGCTCTTACTGCCTACTGTTGACGATATAACGGCCTGTTGTTTGAATGTATGTAAGAGTGTGAATGTGAAGATGTGCGAATGGGATCAAAGTCCGAGAATCGAGCGCGAGATTAGGCGGATTAGTCGAAGGATCAGTACGTACGGAAATCAAGCGGAAGACAGACGTGTCTCACGAAATTTATATTACGGATAACGCATAATTACGTAGTTTAGTTTATAATAATAATTAGGGCAGAGCCCCCTTTTGTTAGTGATTTCTGTTGTGTTGTCTTTTGTTATTAAATAAATAAATCTCTAGCTGGCCAGCAAATACGCCTTCTTATTCAGCGGCCGGCATATACCGAGTTCCCCGAAATAACAATCAGAAGTGGGATACAAACGGCTCAAAACGATTGAACCAGTGCCTTAAAAGAAAGGAAGAAGCATTACGTGAGATCTAAAGAAAAATTTGAATACGCGATTTAACGGAAAACGGTTAGCGGGGAATGGCCGAACGGGCGATGGGCCAAAGTTCGGGCGCGAGTGTGATGTATTCGTGTTAGTATGAACGGTAATGTGCCAACGGTCTCGGAGGATCAGTTTGAACACTTTTATACTCAAATCCTCCAAACTGTACGGAATTCCGGAGCGATGAATATGTCGCATCAAACGCAAATAAATGCCGCAGCCAATGGCGGCGACTCCTCTGGCGGGCGTGGGAGAGGAACCGGCTTCCCGAGTCATGAGCTAGCAAACGCGCAACCGGGTAGCGCACCTGGACCATTTCAAACGGGACAAACCGATAATCGAAACGTCAACAACAGTAGAACGAGCCATATGGACCTCGAAGAACCAGCGGGTTCACGTGACCAGTCACATAGCAGATCACGCGACGGATTAGGGGGACTAGAAGGAGCGATGTGGGCCATGATCGAGGAAGGGAGAAGAAGAGATTTACTAATGAGTAATCTTCTCGATCGATTGTTGGGAAATCATATGCAACAACCGCCACCACCTACAGAGCCGCAGACGGTAGTCCCGAATTATCACATCATGCCGGATCTGAGCGCGAATATAGGCGATTTTCACGGGGAAGCCGACAGCCTGAACGCACGCAGTTGGCTAGAGACAATTGAGAGTATGCGGCGACTGCATAATTGGCCGGACAATTTTGCGCTGGAGGCCGCAAGGACTCATTTAAAATCGGCAGCACGAGATTGGCATGCGATGTATGCTCGGGAACTAACGACATGGGAAACGTTCAAAAGGTCGTTCCGCGACACCTTCTTGATGGAAAACAGTAGATCCTTGCTGTGGAAAAAGATGACTGAGAGAGTGCAGACGAAAGATGATACGCTCAGTTCGTATTTCCATAGTAAAGCAAAATTGTGTCACGATATCGATTTAGAATTTGCAGACACCAAAGAACAGATCCTGATAGGCTTGTGGTCGAAGGACCTCTGCAACGCGATGGCTGCTAGAACGCACTACACTCTAAATGCTTTATTACATGACATGATAGACTACGATCGAATGACGTCACAGCGAGTGAACAGACTCAAAACTAGTAAGGAAATCGGTAATAATAAGACCAAAGCATTTGGAGCTGCAACGACATCCGCCGCGAAACACCCGATGAAAGTTAATTCATCGGAACAGAATAAGGATAACCGAACCTCAATTACCAATTCCGAGGGTCAACCAAAATGCTTTAATTGCAATGAGTATGGTCACATATCTAGAGCCTGTACACAGCCGCGTAGAGAGTTATCATGCCTGAAGTGCAAGGGAAAAGGGCATACCCAAAAACACTGCACCGTACGAGACTCGACCGCAACAAGACAGGTGAACGCGATTACCGGACACGACGATCGACAAGCGATTAGTAAATATTTGAAAAGAATTAAAGTAAAAGCCACAGAATTAAACGCACTCATTGATCCCGGTAGCTCCGAGTGTACGATTAAAGCCTCTACAGTTATAGTAGCAGGATTCGAAATAATCCGATTGACGTCGGAATTAAAAAGCTTTGGGCTCAACCATTTTAAAGTTATATCGCCGGGCATTGTGCGCGCGGATATTACCGTGGATGAGGTGACAGTGAAAGACGTGATGATTAGAATAGTACCCGACGATGCACAAACCGTCGATGTACTTATCGGACGCACGTTTACGGAAGCACCCTATGTAGAATTCCACAAAGTGGGTAACGACCTAATATTCCAGTTAAACGAAAATACGCCGTGTTCTAGTATAACCGCGAGCGCGAACAGTGCGAGAGTGCAGTTGAATACGGACAATTTCGAACTTCCACCCATGTCGATAAATTTTATCCACATGGCGACGGCTCAGCAAACCTACGAGCTACCGATACTCAATCTGAGCTCGAACCCGCAAAAGTTCGCGAAAAAAAAACGAAGTTTACCGGACGAGATCGTCAATATACCGACGGTAGAACAGCACGATCCATACCTACCCATCGTACGCGAAGACATCAACGCGGGAACGGAACAATCGGAAGAGATTATAGAGGACTTGTTAAGTATATTAAATAAATATCGTAAAACTATAGCAATGAATTTGAGCGAGCTAGGTTGCGCACGATAGTCCAAGAGCTAGTAACACACGTTTCATGAAGTGTTTGATGCACGTTGAAATTTTGTCTCATAGTATCTACTGGATAGATGAGCAGGTAGGCAAGTGTCGGTTTGCCCTACCTGGGGACACCAGGTACTGCGCATAGGAGAAAGGTGTAAAAAAAATGTGCCCAAAAGAAGTGTTTGATTCAAAGCCCAACAAACAGAAATTGAAATTTACTATCACTAAGAACACAAAAATAAATTGGCAGACGCTTCTAAGGGGGTTAACGTGTAATAAAAACACCCCCAAGTTGTTTTTAAAAAAATACAAAATGAAGTGTTTGATTCACGTTGAAATTTTGACAGTGTCTTCATTTCATATAATAAAAAATAATTACAAAAAGGCAGACGCTTTGCTTGGGGTTAAGTATCGGAAAACATGCAAAGAAATATTAATTTTAATAGAGAGAGATAGGCAGCGCGTAGTCGTGGATGTGAGTGAGAGCACCGACTACCCGCGTAGCTACGGTCTTTCTCTGCGCTCTCATTGGCTATTGGTCACGTGTTCTTGTACAGCTGTACTGGCTATACATTTTCAGTAAACAATTCACCCGTTGTTGTGAGCACATGTTCTTGTGATTTCTTTTAATGCGTGTATGAATTTGTTGAATTATTATTAATAACAAAATATATAAATTGGATATCTTTGAATGTACAGTACATTTTGAAGTAAAAATTGTTTGGGTCAAAACGACCCAGTATGCACTCGAAGGGTTAAAGTTGTTTCAGAGAAAACAATAACCGTTCCAGCATCTTTCTGTTTGCATATAACGACACAGACTCGTGTTCCTCACATTCCTCTTCCATTTTTATAAAAGAGTAGTTTACTTCAAAATGTAGTGTACATTCAAAGACATCCAATTTATGAATTTTGTTATTAATAATAATTCAACAAATTTATACACGCATTAAAAGAAATCACAAGAACATGTGCTCACAACAACGGGTGAATTGTTTACTGAAAATGTATAGCCAGTACAGCTGTACAAGAACACGTGACCAATAGCCAATGAGAGCGCAGAGAAAGACCGTAGCTACGCGGGTAGTCGGTGCTCTCACTCACATCCACGACTACGCGCTGCCTATCTCTCTCTATTAAAATTAATATTTCTTTGCATGTTTTCCGATACTTAACCCCAAGCAAAGCGTCTGCCTTTTTGTAATTATTTTTTATTATATGAAATGAAGACACTGTCAAAATTTCAACGTGAATCAAACACTTCATTTTGTATTTTTTTAAAAACAACTTGGGGGTGTTTTTATTACACGTTAACCCCCTTAGAAGCGTCTGCCAATTTATTTTTGTGTTCTTAGTGATAGTAAATTTCAATTTCTGTTTGTTGGGCTTTGAATCAAACACTTCTTTTGGGCACATTTTTTTTACACCTTTCTCCTATGCGCAGTACCTGGTGTCCCCAGGTAGGGCAAACCGACACTTGCCTACCTGCTCATCTATCCAGTAGATACTATGAGACAAAATTTCAACGTGCATCAAACACTTCATGAAACGTGTGTTACTAGCTCTCCGGCTACGAGAGGTAGTAATGGATATACAAGAAATTCCTGACGCCAAACCCGTAAGTAAAAGACCATATCGATTGAGTGATAAAGATCGCGAAACTATGAAAAAGATTATTCGTACGTGGAAAGAAGCCGGAATTGTAACTGAAACCGAATCACCCTATGCGAGTCCAGCGTTGTTAGTAAGTCAAGCTGATAAAGATCCTAGGGTTGTAATAGATTATAGATATGTCAACAAACAGACGAAACGTATACATTTTCCGCTCCCAGATTTAGATGAACACTTAGCTCAAATCGGGGATAGCACTCTGTTCATCACTTTAGATTTGGCTCACGGTTATTTACAGGTACCGTTATCAGAAGAAGCGAGACCGAAAACTGCTTTCATTACTCCTGATGAAACGGGTGAATTTACTAGAATGATGTTTGGACTCATGAATAGTCCATTCTATTTCTCCAAAGCGATGTACAAAGCTCTAGGACCATTAAGAGATCAAGTTGTTTTGTTTTATCTGGACGATATCTTTATACCAGGTAAAGACTGGAACGATCTCAAGGGACGATTGATCGCGGTCTTAGAAGCATTACAAAACGCGGGATTAACGATTAAACTGTCAAAGTGTCAATTCTTAAAACAAAAGGTTAATTATCTGGGATTCGAAATTTCAAAAGACGGTATCGGACCCGGAAGTCGTAAAGTTCAAGCTATAACGGATTTCCCGACTCCGACCGATGTCCATGGAGTAAGACGGTTCTTAGGATTAACTAGTTTTTTTAGACGCTTCGTTCCAAAGTTTGCGCAGATAGCAGAACCGTTGCATGCATTGCTGCGTCAAAATCAACCCTTCGTATGGGGACGAAATGAAAATGATGCGGTCCAAAAATTAAAACTAGCTTTAACGAATAAACCTGTCCTGCAACCGTTTAACGCTAAGAACCCGACAGAATTGCACACCGATGCGAGTTCCAAGGGTTTAGGAGCTATGCTGCTACAGCGCGGACAAGACAAGCAATTGCATTTGGTATACGCGATTAGTCGCCGAACTAGCGACACAGAAAAGAACTATCACTCGAGCAAACTCGAATTAATAGCCATTGTATGGGCCGTAGAGCGTTTACGAACCTTGTTGATTAATATACCATTCACGATTGTTACGGATTGTCGAGCCTTATTATATTTACAAGCTTATAAGCCGAAAAATCCGCAAGTAGCCAGATGGTCAGATCGCTTAAGTGAATTTGAATTCGACATAATCCATAGACCGGGCACACAACTTGCGCATGTCGACGCTTTAAGCAGAGCTCCCATAGAGCAGGTGGAAAGCGAGAATGAAATGGAACGAGTGAATGGAGTATTTACTATACTGAGTGAGAATCATGAAATAATTATGTACCAGTACGGAGATAACGATCTCAAACAAAAACGTGAAATTTTGTTAAAACCGCGAAGTGCGCGATCGAATCGTGAGAAAGGTGAAGTGATAAATTACGAATACCGTGAGGGAATTTTGTACAAACGCGAAGACAATAAACTTAAATACGTGGTGCCCAAAGTTATGCGTAAAGCCTTAGTGATACGGTTCCACGACCTACGAGGACATCCAGGATTGGATAGAACCTACGCTAAGCTAGCAGAATATTATTACTTTCCTGGGATGAGACGTTACTTGAAAATGCACATCTCCTGTTGCATACAGTGCATTATGACAAAGACGAAGACGGGGAAACAGGCTGGTCAACTCCACCCGATTCCTTCCGGAAAGCGACCCTTCGAAGTCGTGCATGGCGATCATCTCGGTCCGTTGATTACCACAGGACGACGAAACAAACATGTTTTTGCTTTAATCGATAACCTGACGCGATATGTTATCCTTAAGGCAGTGAGGGATACGAAAGCACAGAACGTGGTGAAAGTACTCGAGGACTTCGTACTAAACTACGGAGCCCCCAGCAGAATGATCTCCGGTCGTGGTAGTTGTTTTACTTCGGATCAAGTCAAGGCGTTTTGCGCTCGACATGGCATACGCCATACACTGAATTCCCCACGACATCCCCAAGCGAATGGAATGGTGGAACGAATGAACGCCACCCTCTTGCCAACTATCATGACGAGTATCGAGGATCAGGAAGGCCGAGATTGGGACCTGAAATTGAAATATGTGCAACGAGATCTCAACGAATCGCTAAACGCCACTACAGGAAAAAGTCCATTCGAACTCCTGTACGGATACGCACCACGACATGACGAAGGAGAGATAAGAACGCTGACAATAGAAGACGCCACACGATATACCTTACCAGTGATTCTTCAGGACGAAGCGAGAGAGCGCATAGTTGAAGAACAAGAGAAATATAAAACGCGATATGATGTTCATCGGATAAAACATGCGAGATTCAATGTAGGAGACATAGTTTTCATGAAAGTTGCACCTGTAGCCACTGGCGAATCGACGAAGCTACAACCGAGATTTCGAGGACCCTTGGTAGTCTCTGGAATACTACCCAGCGACACCTACGCTATCGCCGACCTACATGATGATAAGCCAGGGCGCGCTTATGCTTCAACTGCTCACGCGAGCCAGTTAAAGATATGACGACCCCCGGATGAGCTACACGCAGAAGATGAAAACGACGAACCAGGTGACGGAGATGAGTCTGCTATAGAAAAGGCACCCAGTGAGAACGACCCCGGTCCCGTAGAAGAAACTCCAGACGTGAACACGAACGAATTACCTGAACAAGTGACACAGAATAAAGAGCGATCTCAACGAATTCGGGTTAAACCGCGACGCTTCGCGGATTACGATTTGTGCGAATAGTGCGCGAGGACGAGCACTACATAGGATGGCCGAGTGTTGACGATATAACGGCCTGTTGTTTGAATGTATGTAAGAGTGTGAATGTGAAGATGTGCGAATGGGATCAAAGTCCGAGAACCGAGCGCGAGATTAGGCGGATTAGTCGAAGGATCAGTACGTACGGAAATCAAGCGAAAGACAGACGTGTCTCACGAAATTTATATTACGGATAACGCATAATTACGTAGTTTAGTTTATAATAATAATTAGGGCAGAGCCCCCTTTTGTTAGTGATTTCTGTTGTGTTGTCTTTTGTTATTAAATAAATAAATCTCTAGCTGGCCAGCAAATACGCCTTCTTATTCAGCTGCCGGCATATACCGAGTTCCCCGAAATACGTTAACACTACATATATCCGATCATCGTCAAATACGATATCCGAATCACCGATCTTCATTCCACCGACCAATTTTCGAACACCATATTTCGTGTCCAAGTTCTTGGATTGTTTGGTTGAGGTAAACATGCTTAAATAGCGTACCGCCTTAACTTTTTTTTTCGGCATTGGCGAGCTTGTAGAGGCAGCTGCAAACGCATCATCCTGGTTGTTATCATCATCATGGACATCATCCGCATCATTTATAGCGGCGACAGCTGTAGCATTATCACCAATAGCAATTTTAGCTGCCAAGCTCCCATCAAGGGCACTCTTATATGCATCATTATCATCATCATCATCATCATCATCTTCATTAGCATCAATGTTTTCATAGTCTTCTGTTTTTGCAAAATCTTCTGTTTTCTCCGTCTTAATCGAACTCGGCTCCGTTTTAACTTCTCGCTTTATTAGTAGTCGCTGCTGCTGTTTCGATGAATCTACCAACTTATGCAGCGGTGTAACCAGAGCTTGGAAGATTTCATTAATGGCCTGCTCACTGGTGTCTTTCCCCATTTTGATCATTTTGTGCTTACGTCGAATGATATCGCTAGCCCTCGCTATTTCTCGCAACACATCGTTTTGCTTACGTATCTTGGAGCTCTCCATATTGCTGCTGTTAGTTTGATCGATGCGTTGTGACTGTATGCGATTTATTAATGGATCAGGCTTATAAAGCAGTCAAAGCCTCTCCTATATCGTCCAGTGTTAATCTCGCTATCTTTGTCGATGGTTACAAAACTATATCTATCATCATTCCAACACGCCAGGCATAAATCTTTAAATTGCTGATAGGTCATATCGGTGTTCACATGATCAGCGTAAATATGCTTCAAATTCATTTCATCTTGACGGAAAAGAACCAATAAGTTCGCATTATCGCGCACCAAATGTTTCGGAATTCTAGCGTACGTTTGACAAAGATAAAAACTATCGACATCTCTGTGCCGCCCCATGCAGAAATATGCTCTAATATTATCCTGCTTTTCACAGGCCACGTCATCGAAAATCATAATCGAGTTGGGATGTGCATCTTTTAGCTCTACAACCTCCTTGTGCTCATCAAACGGAAAATAACCCAGCCCCTCCACCGGTTCCAACAACTTCCTCAAAAACTCATACTTCGGCTGATTGAGGGATTTTGAGTAGACGTACACATTCTCAAACCGTAGACCATTAGCATGAGTCAATAGTGTGAGAAGGGCATTAGTTTTGCCGCAATTAGAAGGCCCGCAAAAGACAGCCCTCACACTGTTTGGTAGTAGGGCCCCGTGCCGTTCCCCCATCTTCTTTTTTCGCTCAACCAATTTATCGAAATTGGCAATGCGTAGTTTAATCGTTTGATCTTGAAATTTCATGATGCTTGGTAAACGTCGCAATGTGAACTAATATATTTACGTATAAAATATGCGCTTTTATAGAATTTGTGTTAGTTCATGGTGAACCATGGTTGGACACACACGCAGACAAAGGAGCGGTTGTGGATTAGTAAATAAAATCATCAACAATCTCCCCGTCGAATTACATGTTCCTGGCTATCAGTACTACGGGCCTGGTACAAAATTGGCGAAGAGGTTAGCTCGTGGTGATCAAGGTGTCAATGCTTTAGACGCTGCATGCAAGCAGCACGATATTGCATACTCCAAGAATCACGATAATCTTGCGGAGCGCCATAAGGCTGATAAAGCGCTTGCTGAGAGGGCTTGGAATCGGGTTTTGGCTAAAGACGCAAGTGTAGCTGAAAAAGCTGTCGCCTGGGCGGTCACCAACACCATGAAAGCAAAATCTAAACTAGGTATGGGTATGAGGGGGAGCAAGGCGCAAACATCGTTGAAGAACAAAAAAAGGACACTCAAAGCTATTATACAAGCGGCGAAGAAATCCATGAAACCGGGTCCCAGATAGTCCAGTCAAATTAGCAAAAATAGAAAAATTAACCGGTAAAAAGCTATAAATTGCTGGAGACCTTTATTGTTCCATACTTTTGAAGGTAGTAAAAGTCCTGAGCTCTACCTCCACGGCTCGATCCGCCATCTTGAAAAAAAGGTGCTCTAATCCAGTTTTTTCATCATATCTCGGTAATCGTCAATCCGATCGCAATGAAGGTTATTATAAAAAATAAAGCTTATGAAATTATCTATAAAAAAGGTTTCGATCATTTTATTCATATCTTGTATAATTTTTCCGTTATACGCTGTTGATACATGCGTAATTGTATTTTATGTCTCCGGCTGTCGTTAAAATCACACTCTCGGTGTAGAACCTGTAAAATAAAATATTAATAAACCATAATTATCAAATTTGTGCGTGATATTTTTCATACACATGAAAATTTGGGAATTCTTACTATTTAATATTGTACTACACGATTAGTACTGAGCAGTTTCCACAGGTTGTGAATTTGCGAACCTATGATCATCATCTCGATCTTCATCTTCCATCACGAAAAAATCATTCTCGTCAAGCTCCCTCTCAACGGAACTCTCCTTTTCCGTATCAAAAGTAGGTACCGAGTTCAGACAGGATGTACCATGACAGTAACCACATATAGCCGCACATTGGAGTCCCGCTTTTCTACACCCACAGGATGAAGTGCAGCCTTTTTTACAATTGCATGATATCAATGTCAATAATGATTCCGGAGCAGGTGCCTTGAGTGTCCGTATTGGTTTAAGACGGTCGTTGACTTTTTTCCAACCCCAAAGTTCAGGGCATTTTTCATTACCGTGCCACTTTTGCACTTGGAAATAAACGCGGTACGAGTGTTGCTGAGCTGCTGCAGCTGTAGGGGGCAGCGACGATAAATTCGGTTTACTCTTGTACGCTGACTTTGTGAAAAGATTGTACCGATGTCGATTCAGAGATGTCTCGCTCACAGGTGCACCGTAAATAGCCATGAAAAAACGTTCTCCAGCCTGAGTAATATCATCGTGAGAAGCCCTGTCGTCATTAAATGTTGTAACGATTCTACGTAAATCTTCCCGCAGTCTCAATAGTTTGAAGCATTTTAGCTTGCCCTTTTGGAAGAGACACGATGTGGTATCATAACCACTGAAAGCGTGTGCGAAAAGAATTGTATCTCGAAGTCATGCATTTGATTGTAAAGTACGAGAACAATAGATCTTCCGTTCGGCTTTTCCTCTTCCTGGTTTTACGAAATAAATACTCCGTGCTGGAGCAGTCATTAAAATGAGGAGGTTTACGTCCTCACCAATAATCACAGTTTCTTCGAAAGAAGATACTTCTATCGCAGTTTTGACGATTAAAGTATCAGCATCGTCTGTAGCCTGTTTAACGGTAAAGCCCTCAGTCTCTAATTTTTCCGACAACATCGAAATCAGTCGTGCTTTATTTTTTGCGTTGCCCAGAAACTTTTCTTGTGTGACAGTAGCTGTCATTGTCTCATCGAATAGTATGTCAGCACCCGTATGTTTTATAGACCGTAGGCATTGCTCTGCTGTTTTGGTGCTGGAAACGCTGTTGTTATAACCATCGAATACAATTATGGCTGTTGTTCCGAAATGGCTTTTGACATAGTTTATATACGTATCGCATATTAATCGGTATGTCTGATTTGTATGCCAAATTACACGGTGCAAGAGATACCCACCATCAATGACATGCCTACAATCATTGACGTCCACGCGATCGGATGTCTCTTCAAGAATATCGTAGAGCGCAGATTTTTTAGTTTTCCGCATACCCGCATCATTGAATAGAGAAAATGGATATGGTGCTAATTCGTATTCAAGGTAATCGACTAACTGTTCATCATCTTTCTTTGCAACGATAATTCTTTGAAAAAGCACGAGAGGATCAATTGGTACTATCATGTCTCGGATTTTGGTAGCAGAGTTGACTGTTGCCAGAGGATGAACTTTATCAAGACGCTTGAACTTGACATCCTTGAAATCATTGCCGATAATTTTTTTAATTGCGTGTACTCCAACTTTCAACGCATTATAGCAATCTATGGTGCTATCGTCAACAACTCCAGTACTAATTGAAAAAATTTCATCAGTGACTGGGAAAGGATCATGAGAAAACAGCCAGTTCTGTAGTCGCTTTACGTCTTCGTTGTCTCGTTCCATTCGTGGCTCCCTTGCATCAACGTGCTGCTCACCACTGACGAAGGATAAATCACAGAATTGTTCTAACCTGTCACAGATATCCAGATGAGCAGGCATTGCCAAAGTCCATTTGCCGAGAATACTATCCGTAAAACCTCGACCAGTGAGACCGCCAACAACTTTCATGCTTCTCATCAAGGTTTGTTCAATAACCATGTCCGACCACGTTCCAGACCAAAATTTGTCAGTCCTTCTCATTGTGAAGAACCCTTGATCGACAAATTTAAGATATTCTTCAGTGTCCATATGCGTTTCCAAATTGAGCATATCTTGAAGGTACAGATGACATGCCTTAGCATAAAGGAAGTGGCCACTAGCATGGAAGAATGGCAGCATATTTTGTACAATCTGCAAATGCGTTGCCCAATCACCTTCTCTCTCAGATTGTATAAATTGCTTTACCAAGGTCACCATGTGAAAATATTGAGTCCATAATTTTGCTGTAGGACTCTTGTTTTCTGTCTTTTTCAATTGTAGCGTGAATTTTTCTCGAATCTGTCCAATCGAAGGCTCTGCCGCAATTGATGTCAATGTCGGAGGGTTATGATTGAAGTTATGCAAAACATCTCTAATAGCCTCACGCTCTTCGGCATTTAGATCTATTTCTTGCAAAATAATTTTTGCTAAAGCTAATTGGACTAACAAGTGCCCTCTAATTGCTCGTGCATAAGCATGCCCTGACAGCATTTTTTCGACCGACAGTGGAGCATATATCACACTCAATAAATCTTTTAGGCCGCTACCTGCCATAATGAAACCGATGCAGCCGAGAAACGACATTAACAAATGGAATCCTCTGAGCCTAGGTACGACATTACCCAAGTCTGAATCTTTACCCATCGCCGCAACTATATCCCGTGCTTTCACGTAAAGGGGTTGATCGAAAGTGACAAACGTGGTTTTTATGCCCAATCTCCGGGATTCTTCGACAGCTGCATATAATACAGTATAAATAGTGTCATAGCTGCTCGGTGGTGAATTTACAAAAGGTAAACAAATTACTTTTGACCGCTCAAACTTTTGCTCAATGTTCAACGTTTCCATGAACCCCCTCCATCCAGGGATGTCAGGAACCTCGCCAAATTTTCCACACATCCAAAGCACGTCTGATAGTGATGGCAGTTGAACGTTTTCCTCCAGATATTCCAAGCATGGCAGATTACCGATGAGAATATCTTTCAGCCCTTTTCCATCTACATTTTCGAATAACTTCAATGAGATCACGCCCTGCTTTCCAAAATCCGCGGCCTTTGGGATTTTCGTAAGTTTGGTGATCGCTGGCTTAGGAAGGATTGCTTCACCAGGAGTAACACATTTGATCCCCCCCATACTATGGAATGTGTTCAATCCGTCAATGGTGCAAATATTGAAGTCTGCATTGTCAAACACGAAGCGGCAGAATCCCCCGATCGACATTTCAGCGTCGGGTTGTAAACTTGCCGGAGCTTCCAGTAATTGTGCCTCATTATACGATGCGCTAAATCCCAAGCTAGAAAGTAGCGTCACTAAATTTTTGGAGCCAAACTTTCTGTAAAAAAAAGCAGCGACGCTGATCAAAAGTGGTGACAAGAAAGATCTTGGCCTGGTTGCCAATATAATAGCATGCGCTATTGAAATGCATTTTCGTTCGAGTGGTTGCGATTGGCATTTCCTTCCTTTCGCTATAACGTGTTCCAGGAATACATCGAGGGATTCTGGTATGCAATCTTTGACATCTTTCAAAAAATCATCGCTTGAAGGATATGCAGAGGTATCGTTTATTTGTGAGCGGATATCTTCTCGAATTATGGCTGCAGCTGCAGTACTACTCGAAGACGTTCTTCCCGTTCATCGACTTTTTTGTGCTTATACCAATGACTGGATAAAATTTGATACCCTGTGTTTCGAAAACATATGGTAGTAATTTTTTTCTTACTTGTCACTATAATAATCTCGTCACCGTATTGTTCTTTTAGTTTTTTTTTTTATTGTTTGTTCGGTTGGAACGTAGTCTTTCAGTTGGTTGAGCAGGTCGGGCATAGAAAACTGACAGTCGTCACTATTTTCAATGAAATCGAAAATCATTTGCATAGCTGACGTTACATCACTAACATGAGGGCGTCCAATCTTCGCCCCGGTATTCGGTTTTTTGAAAAAATTCACCGAACAACGTTCGTGATATATTGCTTCAACAGCGACTAAGTCCAAAATACCTTGTAACCGCTGCTTCACTTCTCGAGCCCATTTGTCTCCTCTTTTTTCAGCTGCTTGTATAATGCTGCCTCTAACTTGAATCGTCTGGACACGATGCACTTTTGAACGTTTACTAACCTCCTTCTTTTTCTCTCTTTCATGAAATGCCGCATCTATGGCTTCTGTGCAATATAAGCAAGCGTTTTTAAAATCGAAGCTTGGGATCGACGACCTGAGCTTATCCTTTATCGGAGAACTAGTTGAGACCTCACTTTCCGTGATGTTTTTTAACGCAGCCTTGATACTATCTTCCCGGGTGTAATCTTTTCGACACGACACATGCACAACCACAGAACTTAGTCCTTTCAGAATTTCAGATTTACCATCCTTCCTACTTTCACTTGATTTTATTAACGTATTTAGTCCTTTTTGTTTCACATTAACAGTTTTTCCAACAGAAAGATTTTCATCGCAGAGAACACAATTAACGGTGTCACCCATTTTTTCTACAAACACGAGGCCGATATTTTTTTGGCTAACACACTGTCCCTCGTATTTCTGGCTCAAACAGACCCATTGCAACTTGCGTGCGCAAGAATTGACCTGGAAGGCCCACTGATAGAAGGATTTAGTACGGACTAATAAACTGATTGAGTAACAAAATTTTTAGTCATTTATTTGGGAAAAATAAATATTTTGTACTCAATAATAAATAACTGATCTATTAAGCTGTAACAAATAATATTGATAAATCAGTTACTTATTAAGCTGTAACAAATAATATTGATGAGTACAAAAATACTCAATATATCTCTAAATGTTTAATAATGGAAGGTTCGTTACTAAATCATTTAGTAAATATTACTAAATCTTATTGAATAGAACTAAATCCTTCTATCAGTGCCGAAGGGTTCCTCGACCGTTCACCCCCTCCTTTATATCGCTACGCAGTAGTTTTTGGATGGCCACACGTACAAGGATCGCGCACACTCATACATAACCGCGCCACTATGGTTGCTTTCGGTTACGAAGTGGCTATGGAAGGAACCATCGTTCTGTCTTAGTCTCATAACATTGGATAGAAAGATACAGAACAATTGTTCCTGTCGCAGCCGCTACGAAAACGAATGCGCCCTGTGATTGACTCAGGCAATGTGTGAGTAGAGTCCGCTATCTGTGTACGTGTGACCATCCGAAGAGTTTTGCTCTTTCCTCAACCGGGGACTATTGTGAAATACGTTTTCATAGAGAATCGTTATCACATTCATTGGGAAGAATTTAAAATTGTTGCCAATGGTTTTTTGTTGATATTTTAAACGCGCAGAATCATAGATTCAAGAGCACAGAGTAGAAGTAAAAATCATTTCTGTATTTACCAGTGTATAACAGAAAAACTATTCAAGATATGAATAAAATGCATGAGATCTTTTCTATAGAGAATTTTGTAAGCTTCATTTTTTACGATAACCTCCATCGTGATCGGATTGACGATTACCGAGATATGATGAAAAAACTGGATTGGAGCGCCTTCTTTTCAAGATGGCGGATCGAGCCTTGGAATTAGAGCTCAGGATTTTTACTATGTTCAAAAGTATGCCAAAATGAAGGTCTCCAGTAATTTACAGCTTTTTACCGGTTATTTTTTCTATTTGCCTCCTTTTTATCTAATTTTACTGGACTAGCGCTATTGAGTCAGCGTTGGCGGGTGCCCGTTCGGCCGCATCTAAAGGAAAAGTGCACGTGCCTCGTATTCTACCAGTTCCCAAGAAAATCGGCGGTTTATTACCGCTCCTTATACCAATTTTTTCGGGCCTTAGTGCCACAGGTGCTTTAGCTGGTGGTGCGGCAGGTATAGCAAAGGCTGTCAATGAGGCTAAGGCGAACAAGCAGCAATTGCAAGAATCCAAGCGACACAACGCGACAATGGAGGCGATTGCTTTGGGAAAGGGATTATACTTGAAACCGTACAAGAAGGGTATGGGATTGTATTTGAAGCCAGCAAAAAACTAATAAAGCTGCCACACCGAGCCCTCACTGATGCCGATTTGCTCAAGTATGCCAGAGCTATGAAAATTCCACATTTTCGAGGTGTTTTTATGCGAAATGATTTACCTAGTTCAGGACCAAGAAAGCGTGAATCAGCCATCATAAATCTTGATGATGAAAACGGTCCGGGGACGCATTGGGTTGCATACACGAAAAACGGTAACGATGCGGTCTATTTCGATAGTTTCGGCGATTTACAACCGCCTAGAAACCTTATGAAATATCTCGGTGTAGGTAGTGTAAAATATAATCAGAAGAGATATCAAGAATATAACACAATAATTTGTGGACACTTGTGTCTCAAGTTTCTTAGCGGACAGCTATAAAGCGCATGTGTAACGCCAATGTGATATTAGTCATGGCTGATTCGTTCACGTTGACACTCTCCGGAGAATCATCGGTATTAGGGACTCAATATTTTCCCCCTATCGAGTTATCACCAACAAAGACGTATGTTCTCGGACTCATAGAGCTCTTGACATTCAACGCAATCCCCAATATAGATGAGGGGTGTGATAAGTTTTATATACAACCAGACACAATAATTACAATACCCACTGGGAGCTATGAAATTGAAGATATCTAGAATTATTTGAAGAGGGCACTAACTAAGGATATAAATCTTAGTCTAAAAGCTAATAACAATGAGCTGCTCAGTGAAATTAGATGTAATCAACTGATAGACTTTCGACTAAAAGATTCCATCGGTCGATTGCTCGGTTTCACCCCCAATGTTCTTCAAGGTGGTATTACTCACAAATCCAAGTTACCCGTTCGCATTCTCAAAGTCAACGCCTTGCGCGTCGAGTGTAATATTACTACAGGTGCGTTTATAAACGAGCATCGGGTACATACGATTCATCAATTTTTTCCAACCGTACCACGCGGATATAAGATCGTGGAAGTACCGACAAATGTCATTTACCATCCAATCACCGTACGGACAATACACGATATACAATTAAGAATAGTCGATCAAGACGGGAAATTGATCAATTTTCGTGGTGAAACTGTAACCATATGGTTACATGTGAAATCTTTGAGATAATAATAATATGGGTATTGTGTTTGAGAGGACAAGAAAATCTGGTAGTAGTTATAAAAGACCAATGACATGTCCA
This sequence comes from Rhogogaster chlorosoma, assembly GCA_944452935.1. Taxonomy (NCBI): domain Eukaryota; kingdom Metazoa; phylum Arthropoda; class Insecta; order Hymenoptera; family Tenthredinidae; genus Rhogogaster; species Rhogogaster chlorosoma. The sequence goes on from OX101799.1 coordinate 6,321,975, forward strand.
AGCATCATCAGTCATTGAGCAGCTCCGATTCAAGTGACACATCAGAACGCTCAGTTACTCCAGAGTCTAGGATTCCGACTTCGATTTGGTGGAGGTAGAAAATAAGAATTCGTTGCCATATCTGCATATTCCCATCACGAAAATGATAAAAATCCAAACACCTGTGACTCTTGATGAGTCGATTGCCCACTATGAAATATATGCACATCAACCATATGCGGCGTCTACCTTCAAAAATAACGATGAGATCCGCATAGCTGTGCAGAATCAAGACGCGTGTGTATTACCCAGCAAAAGTTCACTCCACATCTACGGTCGACTCACGAAATCAGATGGCACTGCTGTTCGCGCGAGCACGGAAATGGTCAATATGGCAGTGTGTCACATGTTTGGCGAGATGCGTTACGAGTTGAATGGTCACGAGATTGATCAGAATAAGAATGTTGGCATCACGAGTATTATGAAGGGATACTTATCATTCACCCCAGGACAAAAATATCTCCTGGAGAACACAGGTGGGCTGACGGATAATAATAAACTAACCGACGCCGATGGATACTTTGATATTGTTTTACCACTGAATTTTTTACTCGGGTTTGCTGAGGATTATAACCGAATCATCCCAATAAACACCAGTCCGTATATTACGCGCATCATATACGTATACTTAGTGTATTTTTGGTATACATATATGATCGTACTAATATTACACGTTTACGACTTACGTTTATTGACAAACATAGAAAATACGTATATGATAGACGTTTCCTAGACCATTCATAAATTGCGCAGGTGTCCTTAGGACTTTATTCAAGCAAGCCCAAGAGATTGATCTTCAGCCGCTCGGAGATTACTCTCTCTTAAATTATATAAGAATACGACACCCGAAGCCTTCAGCTCGGTTGCCCGTAACAAAATGGTGCTGAGTGTGGGGTATGCTTAAACTGTGCATTTTGTGACTTGACCTAGTGAGAACCCGAGCCGCTGTATGTCAACGGCCTTAGGAAACGTCGCGAAGTAACGAATTTGCTGACGCGGTACATTTCAATCACGCGATACGCGGCTAGTGTAGTATAACGTAGAATCGAATTCATTTACTTTTAATCAATTGTTCGGGATAGTTTAATTATTAATAGTTCAATCCTTGTCCGTGATCCTTCATTCGCGATATCCGCCACAACCTTTCCGTACCCCCCCCAACCCAGTTAACTCTCCGCTTAACTCGAGCCAACTGCCTTGAGACCTATCACCGGGCTAAAGTGGTGAAGAGCAGGGCCCACCCAAGCTGATGCCGGGTGGACATACCAGGTCGACATCCCTGGACTCGCCGACCACGCCAACCCTAGAAGGCGAAATAACATTTGGTCGAAGATCTCCATTAATCGGTATACTTTCGCCCAGCCAAAAGCATAGCCTGCATTTGAGCTTGGCCGCATCGGCACGGGACGCTGACGCAGTAGCCGAAAAAGTGTCGGGTGACAGTAGATATAATGTGGGGGTTCTGGATCATACTTCCTTACCAGCCGAGCTGTGAGGGTAGGTTACCGGCCGTGCGGGGTAAGTTACCGACAGTCGGATGGTAACGATTGTCGATCTTTGTTACCGACAATCTGATGGTTGTGATTTGCCGTCGTGCGATGGCGCCACTACCGATTCGCTGCCGATCTTTGGTTACCGATCGTCTGATGGTAACGATTTGGACGCATGAATTACCGATCTTCTGTTTGCTGACAATCGGATGGCTGCAATTTTCCGTTGTGCGATGGCGCCACTACCGATTCGCCTTCTGGGTCATGGCAATGATTACCGATCTTTTTTTTCTGCATACCGACCGGTAAGGATTACCGATCTTCTATTTGCTGGCAATCGGATGGCTGCAATTTTCCGTTGTGCGATGGCGCCACTACCGATTTGCTTTCTGGATCATGGCAACGATTGCCGATCTTTTTTTTTCACCCTTACCGACAATCCATCCAAGATGGTCGCTCCGAAATATTCGAATTCTTAACTTATACACGAATTATACTAGCTGAAATGCTTGAACAGTGACAAGGTGTTATATTATGCAAGCAATGAAGCGAATCATCTGATTATATGCATATGTTTTTATTAGAAATTTCTCACGTCTAACCTATTCTAGAGTAATAATTTTCTTAAAATTAACTTAAACTATGTACATATATAACCTATCCTAAGCCTTAAAACTAACTAAAACTATGTACATATATATATTGTTACAAAGGGTCCACCCCTTGTATTAGCTTTATATTCCTTTAAATTCATTGCCACCCGAACTCCCATGTACAAAACATCACGATAATAATTACCAAGTATCTTTTGACAAAACAACTAAATGATGTTACTAGGAAACTCTTGTTTTTATAACAAGTCTTGTTCAAGACATTAAAGCGAACACACGCATTTTCCAATAAATCCATTTTACCCCCTTAAATATATTTCGCCTTCGACTTGAACCTAATTCCTTTAACTCAGAATCCACGCGCTCATACGCTCAAGCCCTCAAGTCTTCCAAGTCTTTAAAACATTAGCCCTCAAAGCTAATTTCGTTACAATATAACTTATTCTAAATCTGAAAACTGACTATTATTGCTCTATTTAACTTAAACTATATTCACAAGATGGTTCACGCGTATCTGAAACATACAGGTATTGTTATATAGCTGAACGATATGTAATGAAAATAATAATAACTTACCGAACAATGCATCCATGTCACTCCGAGTCATATTCATGAATATACCGCTGTTCTAGTGGAATGACTCATAGGTCATATCCATGAATATGCTGCTGCTCGAGCGGGATCACCCTTGGCTGCGGCGGTATGTCGGGAGATGCCGATCTTGATGATGATGGCGAGCTCGGACTCGATCGAGAATCCTCCGATGAGACCGAATCAGGTGATGCTGCTCTATTCATGCGCACCGTCTCCGCATCGGAATCTCTTGCATCTGCTTGCACGGGAGATGTGATGTCCGTGCACTGAACATCTGATGCATCGACGGTGGCGGCATGCATCGTCCAATTATCAATGATTTGATACTGCCTGGTGATGTTCTCAAGCATCTCAAAGTGGATGTTCACTGTTTCGTCCACGAGACTCGCATTCGCATGGTTGCTCCGCAAAATGTGCAACACCACCTGAGCGTTTCGGAGGAATCGCGCCCTCAACTCAGCCCTCCGCTGCAGCTGAACCGCCCGCCGGGTAACTCTTCCATTAGTCAGATTCATCTGGATTAATCACACATTTTTATGTTTAGAATCTGTTGAAATTCGAGTATTCAATTCTAACAACATACCTTTCTTTGTTACGCGTTTATTCTTCTTATGTTTCTCCTTATTCTTCGTCTTCAAACTTTTCCTTCGATTCTAACAACTGTCACTATTCGGCGATCTTTTCAAACTGAAAATTGTCTTCTTCTACTCAAACAGATTTGGTAGGGTTGGGGTGCATCCTATCGGTTGTATACCACCCTCCACCTCAAAATAAAATCAAACCTCACCAACCGGAGAACAGCTCACAAAGACCACACCTCGATCCATAAAAATAGGTGGGTCTTAACGAATCCGGCAATAAATATCATTCGGAAGTTTTTTTCGCATCCTTTCGCCTCTCGAAAATGGTAGAGTTTTGCTAACACGCAAAGATTGCAATAACCAAAAGAACCAACCTCGACTCATAAAATCGGTCAGTCTCAAAGAATTGAGCAATAAATATCATTCAGAAGTTTTTTTCGCATCCTTTCGCCTCTCGAAAATGGTAGAGTTTTGCTAACACACAAAGATTACAATAGTCAAAAGATCCCACCTCGGCTCATAAAAATCGATAGGTCTCAAAGGATCGAACAATAGATATTCAGAAGTTTTTCATGCCCTTTCGCAGTTCGAAAACGCTAAAATTTTGTAAACACAAATATTCTCCAGAACACCTGAATTTGTCTGCATTTTTTTTTTTTTTTTTTTCATACGGCTCCATCTGCACACCTGCGTGCATACCGATCCCACGCAATAAATTATCAGCTCAGTCTATTTCCAGCTATGCTTGAGACAGCATACATAACTATTAATATGGAGCTAATATTGGATCTACAAGGTTTTGGGTGATTTGATGATAAATTTGTAATAAAAGAGCTGGCTGCAATAAGCATTCGTGCACATGAGGAATATCAGCAGGGTATCACACGCATCCTCTTCAAAGCACCATACTCCTGGGTGACTCTCTCACGAGAGTATAAAAATCTCAATTCGTGGCTAACATGGCGTCATCATGGAATACCCTGGATTGCGGGAGAAACGCCGTATAGAGATGTAGCGAAAACTGTGAGAAAAGTTGTACAAGATGCGAGCTGCATTTACGTGAAGGGATTTGAGAAGAAACGTTGGATTGAAGAAATCCTCAATGACGACTCGAAACCTGTGATTGATTTGGACGAGCTAGGGTGTCCGAATCTTCGAATACTACGATTGGAATCGCGTGTATTTCAATAGCTTGGAGACTGCCATGGCGATGTATCTGGAGGCTACCATTGTGCCTTCGAAAACGTTCAACGCTTGAAAAACTGGTATTTGGAGGAGGGCCATAAAAAACCCTCTCCATATGTCTCGAGGGCGGGGGATGATGGTTTAAAAGCCGAGAGCCCACACGGAGCTGCATTCGTACATCTTGACTTCTCGCCATTAACACATCTTCCTCGTATATTCGAACCCGCAAACTCTTTCGAGCAAGGTAAGAATCCTACGACACGATAATTATATTCAATTGAAATATAAAAACTGATTTGGAATTATTCATTTTGTGCAGTTGGACTTCAGCAGCCTAAACACCAGCCGTATGGACAATGATGTAGAGATGAAAAAGATGTCGTAGCTGGAGATTGGGCAAAAGTACGACATCACCAAACTAATTGCCATCACCAAACCACGATTGCTGACGAATACATAGTGTTCTTGCCCGCAAGAGTCGGAAAGGCTCTGGAGAATGACCCTACCCAGCTGGATCAGTTGAACAACGAAGCGGATCAGGAACGTCTGCAGATACTTTACCTTGATACCATACAATAAATTTGAATTCTGTGGAAAAATCCAACACACACACACACACACACACACACACACACACACACACACACACACACACACACACACACACACACACACACACACGCACGCACGCACGCACGCACGCACGCACGCACGCACGCACACACACACGCACACACACACACACACGGGTGAATAAATAACAATGAAATTACAATTACATTTATCTATTTATTGATCCTTTAGAATAAGCTTAATCTATAGTTCTCAAGCGCGCAAAATCCTTAAAATGTGGCCAATTTTTTGACGGTGCCGCTGATAGGATTGTATTCAACAATGCGATCATGTATAATCATACAGTAAGCTGAAGTACCTGCTGGAAATGCAACACTTCTAGTTTCGAATTCCAAACGAATATCAACCGGTCCACTCTTTAACGATTCATTTTGCTTAGAGCAGTCTATAGTTATGAGTGGAGCTCTCTTCAAAAAATCACTCTTTGATAAAAAAGGCTCAGATTCTTTATCGTAGTATTAAATTTGGAAGTTAGTATACATATTGTAGAGAATAGCGTATTGATTGTGAGCAATATCAAGATTCAAATTTCCATAGGGGTAACACTGTGAGTTTAGGAACAGTTTCACATCTCTGATCATGCAATGATCGAATTGGCTGGCGTCTTTCTTCGGGTCGATTCGTCGTGCGGTTTGGAATCCAAGTACGACGTGTCTTGGCTTCTCTAGCTGTGTCGATGTCTTGACAACCCACACGTGTCTCGTTGTTGCAGGCAGCATCGGGTACTCATACATTTCCCACGAGCGAAAACTCAGAGATATAGCCGGATCTTTGGCGATATAGCTAAGCGTCTTGATCTTTGCAGGATCCGACAGTCTGACGTACGGTAATAACCACTCAATTCTTTCGATCGAAATTTTGATTCCCTCCACGGTGGTTTGACATATGGCATTCAAATCATTGTTCGATCGCGTCAAAATCAACTCATGCTTCGCATTAACGATCCCAATAAACACCAGTTCGTATAAAAAACGTATATGAAGGTCATATACCCTACGTTTATTCAGAGGAAAAATGTTCCTCAGTTAAACTAATATTTTACGTTTTTGAAAAACGTGTATATTGAAGCGTTTAATATCGACAAATATAGTACGTTCAATATACGACTTTTTATTCGAAATTATCCAATATTTGTCGACCCTTATTCGTCGTATGCACGTATAAAGAACACTCATATTATACGTATATATGTAGCGAACTTGTAACGGTAACAAAAAAGTTATATTTTTGGTATGCTACAGTTATGCAACGAATATTATCATTCACATTTTATAACTTTTTCCTCATGAGAATCGACTAGCATTACCAGTTCGCTTAGAAAAACGCTATCAGATTTTTCGACCTAACTGGGATTTGAACCCAAGTCCGCTCGCATTCGCTGTATTACTAGTCGCACGCTCTACCAACTACGCCAAACTACGCTATGGATATTAGTCCAATATTTTCCGATTTGTTGGAGCTCATGATTAAGGTGCCAAATTAAATTAAAATAAAAGGTGTTAGAAAATTGAAATTTTTTTTTTTTAAATGGCCGAGGAACTTTCGACCCCAACTTTTGACAGGGATTCACTCCGTGAGAAATTCGTCCCGAATTTTGAATCTGCACCCTATATATTATACCCCTATGTATAGAAACATAACACTGATATTAATACCATGTATCATCTGTTATATTAGCATGGCCTAAAAATGCGCCATCGCACGACGGCAAATCACAACCATCAGATTGTCGGTAACAAAGATCGACAATCGTTACCATCCGACTGTCGGTAACTTACCCCGCACGGCCGGTAACCTACCCTCACAGCTCGGCTGGTAAGGAAGTATGATCCAGAACCCCTACATTATATCTACTGTCACCCGACACTTTTTCGGCTACTGCGTCAGCGTCCCGTGCCGATGCGGCCAAGCTCAAATGCAGGCTATATTTTTGGCTGGGCGAAAGTATACCGATTAATGGAGATCTTCGACCAAATGTTATTTCGCCTTCTAGGGTTGGCGTGGTCGGCGAGTCCAGGGATATCGACCTGGTATGTCCACCCGGCATCAGCTTGGGTGGGCCCTGCTCTTCACCACTTTAGCCCGGTGATAGGTCTCAAGGCAGTTGGCTCGAGTTAAGCGGAGAGTTAACTGGGTTGGGGGGGATACGGAAAGGTTGTGGCGGATATCGCGAATGAAGGATCACGGACAAGGATTGAACTATTAATAATTAAACTATCCCGAACAATTGATTAAAAGTAAATGAATTCGATTCTACGTTATACTACACTAGCCGCGTATCGCGTGATTGAAATGTACCGCGTCAGCAAATTCGTTACTTCGCGACGTTTCCTAAGGCCGTTGACATACAGCGGCTCGGGTTCTCACTAGGTCAAGTCACAAAATGCACAGTTTAAGCATACCCCACACTCAGCACCATTTTGTTACGGGCAACCGAGCTGAAGGCTTCGGGTGTCGTATTCTTATATAATTTAAGAGAGAGTAATCTCCGAGCGGCTGAAGATCAATCTCTTGGGCTTGCTTGAATAAAGCCCTAAGGACACCTGCGCAATTTATGAATGGTCTAGGAGGAACCACTGTCGTGTTACTTTAAATATACGTTTATTCAAAGGAATAGTTGCGAGAATGCGGTAGTTGCGAGAATGCGGTACTTACGAGACTAATTCCCTATAACGTTAAATCATGTGCTAGATAGCTAATACTGTCGGCTCTCGCAATAGGGCTGGCCACGGGGGTGTAGGGGAAGATGATTCCAAGAACTGCGGTTCCCCCACCAACGCTTGATTCTATAGTCGCCGCGTTTGGGTATCAGACGCTCACAAGTGGGCAAATGGGAGAAGTGGGGGAAGATGCCGAGCGTGATTCAGGGGAAGCGGTACTATTGCGAGCGGCCCTATTGCGAGAGCCGACTGTACTAAACTAAGTGTTATTTGATAGTATACAATGCGAAATGTGGAAGGTAGAGAAGGAATGAGCCTACCGAATTAACCTCTGAGCGTCACCCGAGCCAACTCCAAGAGCCCACCGTTGAACGACTTCCTTCACGATGATGCTGGTGCAGCTTATGCCGAGTAGTCGGATCCGAGTCAGCTGTCTGTTTGATGGACCTTCTTCGAATCTGCTCTCTGATCTGCTTCACACTCAGCCCTTGTCAGGAGTCCTCGAAGACGGTCAGGCGTGGTTCAGGGTGCGCGTTAGAGGGGTGAGCACTTTGCTCAACTTGCGGTAATAATTCGACTGACGAGCAATCACCTCGGTTTCGATAAAGAAATCTCGGGTTGCCGGATAGTGGGGTTTTTTGCAAATCGCTGAATCGATGGTTTCGGGTGTCATTTCCTGCTCTGCCTTCCGGCGAGCGCGCGCGTGTAGGAATGCGCTGACTGCACTACTTGCAGTAGAATGGATTTGAAAAAATGCGGTATCAGGGCCGTTCGTAACATACCCATAGATATACCCATACGTGCTCATATGTCTATGTGTTATGCATTATATTATAAGTATACCAATACATACTTATATACCCGATATCGGAAAAACCTAATTATCGAAGCTTTGCTTGAAATGAAAATTGAGAACAACAAAAAAAAAAAAAAAAAGAACAAAAAAATTGTATAAACATAGGGTGTAGATTAGTGTGATACAAGGTACAATTTAGTGATTGTATAATATTTGATTAGGGGAGAGTAGCCTAAAGCGGGTAGGCGTTCGTATGCTGTCGCATGTAGCCCGAATGTCAATGTGTCTTGTAACGTGGCAAACGTTCTGACCTCCTCCTTCCCAGCCTTACGGACGTACTTAGTCCCGCACCCGTCTAAGTATCGGTCCTCGCGATTTAAATTCCTCGCGCCGTCGTCCAGCGGAGCCATTTTGGTTGCGAGTCGCCACTTGCCGCTGACCGGCAACGGACAGCGCCCGCAGGACGACCGGCCAAATTCCGCACTAAGCGGAAGAGGAAGAATCGCCACTTGCTATTGTACCGCGTATGCGAACACTAGTGCCTTTGCCGTTTTGCGAATTTCGGTTCTTTTGAGTGAGTGAGAGTGAGAGAGAGTGACCCTTAAGGAATATTATAACGACCCGGCGACCCCTTGTTTGTGAGACTACGATTATTGGAACATTGGACTCTGAGATTTGGACTTATACGACGATTTGGTATATCCCTGGACACGATTTGGCTAGCGGATTGACACCAGCGTCTTCTACGCCCTCCCAGACCTTCAATAAAGGTAGGATCTTTCCATTTAGCCCTTTTGCCATTCCCCCGTCGTGTTTTGTTCATTCCAGGATCCTACGAGTCTCGCGTTACCCCGGAAACCTCGCCCGCGCCCACGTGCCGTTTCCCCGCGACCCGTTAAGATTTGAAAGTGCCTAGTTCCCTTTTAGTTCGTCTAGTTCCGTTCCCCAGCGCCACCGTCGCGATTCTTCTGACGTCACGCGTCACAGCGCCGCTCTGCTGCGAGTCAGAGAATCCGAGGTACCCCAGTTTCGCTTTCCCCACCCCTCCCGCGCGACAGCTGAGCGATCGCCCAGCGCAGTCGACTTTCAGAGTCCAAGCAAGGCACTTGGTCTTGCAAAAGTTGACAGCTGGTCGCGAGGCGTTTTGTGGGAGTGACTTGAGGAGTGCCTAGATCCACCTCGTCACTCCTGTCGAGTCATTTTGCTTTATTATTTGATTTTCGATTTTGCTTATTGTTATTTTGAGTTTAGTTGAGAATTGTTATTTAATCTTTAGAGTAGAGTGTAGAGTAGAGTCAATATTGTTATACCTTATTTATTATACGAGACGCCAGGTAGCGGGCGGTAAATCGCGACCTTTTTCTTTTTTTCTTTTTCCAATAAATATTACTAGTCCAATTTTACATAATCGGTGTCTTTATTCCTCGCCCCCACGGAATCCCTCTACCTAGATCTAAGCTAGCTATAAGCGAGAGAGTGAGAGGACTCCGAGCCCGGAGTCTGGCGCCCAACTATCCATCCGAGGAGGCCAGGTTTGTATTCGGCTTACCCCTAGGCGAACCCGAGCCTAGGACGAGTTACCGGTTACAGTCTGTATGCTGTGATTAACCGAACACTCCCGAGTTTCAATCAGTCCCAACCGAGTATCAGAGGTCCGACATGGCGTAACTAGGCGCAATATGAAAAAATTGGTGAATTTATTTTAAAAAATTGAAAGAATGTAACTTTTGACCAGTAGAATACTAGTACATTTATTTTATTGTTAATTATATTATATTATTCTGATACTATTGAGCTCTAAAATACGATAGTGTGCTGGCTTTTTTTTTTTTTTTGAGGTTGAATATTCTTAAGTAAAAAATGTGCTTCCGGGCAAAGCGGGTAGGGCAAAGCGGGTATCTACTCCAGTAGATACAATTTTTTTACAATTTTTTTTTTTGTTTTTCTTATGATAGATATTTAACTAAAGTCTAATGATTTAATTATTCATTATTTTTTAATTCGCTAACGAAAGTATTTGTTAATATTTATATAAGACGTCTTATTCTGAAGGTCGTTGGGTTTCACAATAATAGAAAGAGGTGTGTTTCTCTGTAAATAAAGTGGAGAATTTATTAACTCTTTAGGATTATTTACACTATTTACAATATGTACATTCCTACCTGTAAATAAAGAAACGACAATTACAGTCTATTATTATTCCTTCTTTATTTACACTAACTTCCCTTTTCCACTCTCTTGTATCGCTCTATCTTGCACGTGTCTAATCTTCAATTTTTCTATCGTCATTCTGCCTGTGGCACCATCTGACGTAGATTTATCCGAGCGGGCGCGGTCAATTCGAATTAAAGGAAATATATTTTCTTTACATTTATATAACTCTAACTGTTGCTAGTGTTATATTATTTATGTGTTATTAGTTAATAGTTCATTAGGCTTGTTATGGATTGTAACAGATAACTTTATTAGATGAAAGCGTGTACATGACTGGGGCTCGTGGCTCTTTGCCTAGTGCCTGTCGTCGTGGTGGGGAGGACGACATGTCCGTTCGTCTTACTATATCACAGCTAGATTTATATCATTGAGACTTTTAATTGTCTAATGGCCGGTTTCACCAAAGACAAATAACTTTTATTCGTTGAATAACTTTATTCATTGATTTAGGAATTGCATTTTTACATTGAAAACATAGTTTTAAAGGGCGAATTATATTATAAGACATTATTTTTATCCTTAGAATAACTTAATTTGTAAAATAAAAGGACATTTTCGATGTGAAAATGCAATTTCTAAATCAGTCAATAAAGTTATTCCACGAATAAAAGTTATTCGTCGTTGGTGAAACCGGCCATAAGACTAGTAAGAAGATGAATATTTGAAAAGTTATCTTTTTACGATAGTTAGGTGTATAATCAAAGTCTCATCATTAATGTTTAGAAAAATTAATATGTGCTAAGATTTGTCAAGTTTGTAATGCTTACCCGCTTTGCCCGAGCGGCTTACCCGCTTCAGGCCCCCTATAAGGGCAAAGCGGGTTTTCGAGGAGTTTCGAATTTTTCAAGATAAACATTTACTTTGTAAAAAAATGACACAATTATGATTTATCATTTTGAAGTTCGATAACCCTCCTATTACATGAAACCAAAATTATTATTTTAATCGAACAAAAACTAAGATTTTTGGGCTTCTATCGTTAACCTACCCGCTTTATGCCACCCTCCCCTATAGTGATTAGATCTAAGTTACGGTAATTTCGAAAAAATTATTACAAATATTTACTCAATAAAACGTTGTTGTTTGTTGTTGGATTTCAAGATTCGTTTTCACTTTGGAAAGAAAAGTAAAAAAAAAAAAAGAAAAAATACGAAAAATAAGTAAAAAAAAAATACGAAAAAAAAAAGAAAATAAACACAAGCATACGGACACATAATATACCTACTTGAACAGAATTCAGGTTTCACATTTATTTGAATTACGTCTGTACTCAATTATTATTATTATTATTATTATTATTTGAAGATCTGATTTCTTCGTTTCTTTACACCATACCAAAATAATGTGATTACGTAATATCTGGATCAGAGTAAAATGGACTAAGAATATATTAATTATTAGCGTCGACATCGGAATCCGACGAAGATTGAAATTACATTGAATTAGTTTTATACTTGTATTTCTGAATTTTAATAAAGCGAAATAATGTTATTTTCAATATTCTTGTAGGACTCGCGATACATACCCATTTTTCGGTAGGACACTGTTTGATTTAGGCTAAGGATGCACTAACTTAACACCTGGTATCTTTGTCCTACAGTTATTAATGAAAAAAGTCTTGACGTGGAATGGACAACTTGTAGGCGTAGGACTGGGAAAACGTACCACTAAATTTGTAGGACAATGTGGCCGCTTCATTGTACTAATATTTACTGAGCTGCATATAAAAAATCAGCTGGTTTTAAATAAATTTTCGCACCTCGTTATTTGGACATGTTCGGAGTGGGGGACTCTCCAGCAGGGCCGTCGAGAGAAATCACGGGCCCGGGGATCCAAAGTAACGGGCCCTATACATAAAATGAAAAATCGGTCAGAAAAGGCGCTGAATTTGAAAAAATTTGTACATGCATCTGGGTCATTCCATGTCAAATCGACAAATAGTTGGAATCGACCCCCTCCGATTCGGATAAATTTTGGTGGAGTGTTTTGTCTCATTATAAAACGAAGTTCTGCCAAAGGAAAAAAATTTGAAATTTTTTTCTTAAGAGTTATGCAAAATTGAAAATGTCACTGTTTTTCCCGTTTTTTAAGTCTATTTATTCAATATTCCATAACCTACTGTATATTTAAAAAAAAACCGCTGGTGCGTTCAAAGAGGACACTTAGAGGTATGAGAAAAAAAAAGTTCGGAAGAAAAATTTTGAAAATTACCAAAATTAGAAAACTTTGAATTCTTAAAAATCGTAAAACGTAAACTTCGCAGTGAAATTTTTGGCTCAAATTTTTTAAATTATACCTCTAACATATCTTAAGAAATTCTGAAATTTTCAGGAGGGTGTTTTTTTTTTTTTTATGAATTTTTGAATTTTGGCGAAATAATTTTTTTCAATTTTTTCAACTTTTTTGTTGAATATAGTTATTCTACCACATAATTATTGAAGTTTGAGCTCTAAAATATTTTTCTTATGTTAACGGGATGTAAAAACACAAATATCTCAAAAATTTTATATTCTTATTATTGTGAAATAAAAAATATTTTAGAGCTCAAACTTCAATAATCATGTGGTAGAATAACTATATTCAACAAAAAAGTTGAAAAAATTGAAAAAAATTATTTCGCCAAAATTCAAAAATTCATAAAAAAAAAAAAAAACACCCTCCTGAAAATTTCAGAATTTCTTAAGATATGTTAGAGGTATAATTTAAAAAATTTGAGCCAAAAATTTCACTGCGAAGTTTACGTTTTACGATTTTTAAGAATTCAAAGTTTTCTAATTTTGGTAATTTTCAAAATTTTTCTTCCGAACTTTTTTTTTCTCATACCTCTAAGTGTCCTCTTTGAACGCACCAGCGGTTTTTTTTTAAATATACAGTAGGTTATGAAATATTAAATAAATAGACTTAAAAAACGGGAAAAACAGTGACATTTTCAATTTTGCATAACTCTTAAGAAAAAAATTTCAAATTTTTTTCCTTTGGCAGAACTTCGTTTTATAGCGAGACAAAACACTCCACCAAAATTTATCCGAATCGGAGGGGGTCGATTCCAACTATTTGTCGATTTGACATGGAATGACCCATCTACCAAATTATTCCACAAACAAAATGTTTTAATTTGAAATATATTTTTTTATACTTCAACGATAAAAAATTAGAAAACATATTCAATGTTTCGAATTTCCAGGCCCCATTTGAAGACCCGGGCCCGGGGGAATTCCCCCCCCCGTATCGACGGCCCTGCTCTCCAGTCATACCATCCATTTTGTAGGACAAATGTTTTTCCGAGTTTATTATCCAATTATCTTAACATTTGAATACAAAACTTGCTGTTAGTCAGACAATTTCGACACCCCACCAAATCGACATGTTTTACACCTCCGCACTTCATTAGCTACCTGTATTGAGACTTATCACAAAGGTGAACGTGGGCGTCTCGGCGAACCAAACTCCCTCACGAAGATTCAGCCTGTTATTAATCACTGTGAAAAAAGGGCGTGGGCTCCCGGACTATACGTGCCCAGAACTGTGAAAAGAAACTGGTTAATGTTAATAATAAACAGATTGCAGTGTATAAAATGAGAAAAAAAAATATATATATGAGCGGATCCACGTCAATTCATTCAAAAAAAAAACCGTCAAGTCACGGATTTTTGCGCCATTCAATACATCTGTAGTACTATGGAAAAAAAATACAATTTGAAGGATTTTGAAAACTTCTAAAAAATGGCGAAGTTAGAGGTATGTGAATTTTTGTGCATCGCTATGTTTGAAAATTCATATCTTCAAAAGTGTTCATCAGAGCGGAAAGATCTTTGAATCATTTTGTTCGTAAAAGAATGCGCTTTCATATTAAAAATTATATTTTCAAAAAAAAATTCTTTCAATATTTTTTTGGCGTTTTCTTTTTTAATTTCGCTGCCATTTTCGCGGGACTTACAGAAATTAATGGAGATAATTTTTTTTGGATACCTGGATCCTTCCCCTTTAATCCTAAAAAAAAATTTCTGGAGAAAATACCTGGGCCGGAGATGAAAAATAAAACGTGTCGTCGCGCGTCACCGCGTGCGCTGATCCACGTCCGCGCTACTCCCGCAAGCTCGCTGTGTTACGTATAGTGGAGATGTCATATGATGCTTCTTTGCTTACCCAGGTTATCCATTCTCCGAAAATAGTTATTTTTACTACCTTAGCCCTTCCGTATCCGTCTACTGGTCATGTTTCTTGGAGTTATACAATTGTAATTTGTATACGTGTATATATTAGGGTGCTTTTATTTTGCCGACTATTTTTTTTTTTCGCTCCCGTAATGAAATTTTGTTGGTAATGCGAAAAAAGAAATTCCCTCAAAATATGAGCCCTTAATATTAATATTTAGAACTCGCTCAAAGCGGTTAAAGATTTCCCATTTAAATAACACGTAAAGTCAGATCTTTTATTTTCAAATCCCTACAACTCAGCTGCATTTTGTGCGATCATATCGCCCTCAGTCGCAAATTACTCGTGATGAAGCCCTCTACAAAAGTGCCCATTGCGATGTAACTGTAACTCACACCGGTGAGGTAGCACAGGTCAATTTTTGTATAAATTTCTTGTTTTTTTTGTGATTCTTTCATCAATGGCTAAACTTACAGGAAAAATGTGGATGATATATTCATAGGAAATTCAATTTCCTGCAAAAAAAAGTCCTCTGAGCCAAGTCTCTAAGATTGATATTTCTCGAGTTATTGAGCTTTGACATTTTTGTAATATGAAATTACATTACTAATTACATTACATTACTCATCTTTTTCCTCACTCGCAACTTGAAAAAGTAGATAATTACTCAAGAATGTGGTTATAGGAAATGGAAAATCAATGTACAGTCAGGGAACCGGATTCTGAAGCCCCTTATCCCGCGCCGAACGCAACCGAACATACACCTTTAATTTAAATGATATTTAAGTTGGCATGAGATTAAAACGACATTAGCTCTACTGATAAATTAGCGATCTGCTCTGCTTTTTTTCCGAGAACGTCAATTCGCATAACCTCTTGAATGCACAAGTGGTTGAAAAATAACCTAGTTCTCGTAAAGTGTTCATAGGGTCAAGGGAGGGCCTTAATGAAACTTAATGTATTCTTTCATGAAATCGGACCGATTTTTAATCATTTTAAAGTGCTCTTGAAAAATCTGTCACATCGGATAACCCCAAAATGCGCGTACGTTTTTTCGAATTCGGTTGCTCCTAAAATGACCTTGTTCTCGTAAAGTGTTCATAGGGTCAAGAGATGGCCCTAATGAAACCTAATGTTATATTCTTTCATGAAACCGAGACGATTTTTACCGATCATCAAAATGTAATTTACTGACATAGATTTTTAGCAACGCCGTTTGCTTCTTGCATACAATTCTTATTTCAATTAGCTTCCCAAACGGAGCATACCCTTCACACACATGTTAAGCATAAAGTGCGGTATAGATATTACTTATTGTCATATGAAACCTATGTTCCGAATCACTTATGACAATGAACTGCAGAGACTTTGAAATGAAAAATGTTAACTATGCTTTCTGAGTAACGAGACGACCGATATTAGATTCGATACTTGGGATTCTTTGCCTAAGTGTTTTGAACACATTGCCAAATTTTGAGTAGCCTGCGATTCATCATTGGTGCCTAATCCTCCTATATTTAGGATTGAATTTAAAATTTCGCAGGCTGATTTTATTAATTTCAGCTAGCACTTTAAAATGATTAAAATTTGATCCGGTTTCATGAAAGAATATAATATTAAGTTTCATTAGGGCCCTCCCTCAACGATATGAACACTTTACGAGCACTAGTTTATTTTAGGAGCAACCTAATTCGAAAAAACGTACACGCATTTTGGGGTTATCCGATGTGACAGATTTTTCAATCACTTGTGCATTCAAGAGGTTATGCAAATTGACATTCTCGAAAAAAAAGCAGAGCAGATCGCTAATTTATCAGTAGAGCTAATGTCGTTTTAATTTCATGCCAACTTGAAGAACATTAAAATCAAAGGTGTATGTTCAGTTGCGTTCAGCGCGGGATAAGGGGCTTCAGAATCCGGTCCCCTAATGTACATGTACATTACAAAAATTTGACTCAATAATCCATTAAAATTTCCTACTACAAAAAAGTCAAAGCTCAATAACTCGAGAAATATCAATCTTAGAGATTTGGCTCAAAGGACTTTTTTTGTAGGAAATTGAATTTCCTATGAATATGTCATCCACATTTTTCCTGTAAGTTTAGCCATTGATGAAAGAATCACAAAAAAACAAGAAATTTATACAAAAATTGACCTGTGCTACCTCACCGGTGTGAGTTACAGTTGCGTCGCAATGGGCACTTTTGTAGAGGGCTTGATCACGAGTAATTTGCGACTATGGGCGATATGATCGCACAAAGTGCAGCTGAGTTGTAGGGATTTGAAAAAAAAAGATCTGACTTTACATGTTATTTAAATGGGAAATCTTCAACCGCTTTGAGCGAGTTCTAAATATTAATATTAAGGGCTCATATGACTTCCGGTCTGGACACCGAACGTAACAGTAGAAGTGAAAGTACAGAAAGTGGAAAGCGTAGAATACGGTGAACCTGGGGATCGGAAAGATAAGAAGAAACAGGAAAAAGGCCGAAAGGAAGGAGCGAATCGTAGAGGAGAACAAAATAAGGGAAGAAAAGATAAAAGTAGGTGGAAGAAAGGAAAGAAAGTACTAACTTAAAATATAATAAGACAGGGAACCAGGGCGCAGGCGCGAATGGAAGAAGCAATACTACGGGAGTCAAAGGAGAACAGGGCGGCACACGAGGAAGAGGAAGGGGAAGCGGTAGAAGTGTGGGGAACGCCTAGAGGCTCTCAAGAGCTAATAAAGAGGGGGAGACCGTCGAAAGCATAATCGTGGGTAAGGGAGAAATCTGCTTCGGTCGGATCACTAGAAGGATTTTTAAGGAAAAGGAAGGTAACGGAAGTGGAAATTGAAGAGGAAGAGAGAGGCTTCAAGAGAAGCTCTAAGACGCAAAGGTCTCCTACCGGGAAAAAAGAGGGCAAAGGAGAGGAAGAGGCGGTAAGAAAAAGGGAAGAGAAGGAAAAAGGGGATAAAGAAGGACTAAGCGAAGAGAGGAACAAAGAAATGGGTAGCGGGGGAGAAACAGACTGGGCGAGAATAATGGTAGAGAGGATGACAGAGGGAAATAGAACGGTGTTAGAGGAAATGAAGAAAATCAGAGAGGAAATAGAGTTAGGGAGAAGGGAAATGAAAGACGAGATGAGAGAGATAAGGAAAGAAATAGGGGAGGTAGAAAGAATACGAAGAGAAGAAAGAAGAAGGCTAAAAGACAGAATAAAGGAGTTAGAAAGGGCAAGGACTAGAGAAATAGAAGAAGAGGAGGGAAAGATGGAAAGAGAGAGAAAGGAAGCAGAGGAAAGAGTAAGAAGGCTAGTCAGAGAGACAGAAGAGAAACGGAAAGAGGAGGAAAGGATACAGGAAATCAGAGTAAGGGAATTGGAGGAAGAATGGGAGAGGAGAGAAAAACA
Organism: Rhogogaster chlorosoma; assembly: GCA_944452935.1. Lineage (NCBI taxonomy): Eukaryota > Metazoa > Arthropoda > Insecta > Hymenoptera > Tenthredinidae > Rhogogaster > Rhogogaster chlorosoma. The sequence goes on from OX101799.1 coordinate 6,340,323, forward strand.
GGAAAGAAGGTGCAATATAATAATGAGAGGGGAGGACTTAAACACGGAAGCAGAGGCCGAACAGACGGCCAGAGAAGTATTAGAAGGGCTAACTAGAGGAAAGATTGAAATGAGGGAAGCAGTATACATCGGGGGATACAGGAATACGATAATAGTAAAACTAGAAAACTGGGAGGAAAAAAGGAAAATCATGAGGGAAAAAGGGAAACTAAGAGGAAAGAAGATCTACATTGACGACGACCTGACAAAAAGGGAGAGAGAAGTGCAAAGGGAAATCCTGGACAGAGCGAAACAAGAAAGAGGGAAAGGAAACAGGACAAAAGTAGGATACAGAAAGATACGGATAGAAGATGTCCTGTGGGAGTGGAGTGAAACCAGAGGGGAACTAGTAGAGGTAGAAGGAAGAAGAGGGGAAAGAGAGAGGGGGGAGGGGAACGGAAGAGGAGGAGGAGGACGGGGAAGAGGAAGAGGGAGAGGAAGGGAATAGGGGGGCGAAGAAGAAAAAGGGGTTAAGCTACTGTTCTGGAACATAGCAGGGCTGAAGGGGAAGGACGAGGAATTTTGGGAGTACTTAGAGGGATTCGACGCGATAGGACTAACCGAAACATGGGTGAAAGAGAAGGAGCGGGATAACTGGGAGAAGAGGATGCCGAAGGGGTGGAACTGGAAATGCCAAGGGGCGGTAAGAGTAGAAAAGAAAGGAAGGGCAAGGGGTGGGGTGATAACAGGAATAAGGAAAGAAAGGGAGGTAGAAGAGGAGAGGAATAAAGGGGAAGAAGGGATTATAGAGAGGAGAATGGAAATCAGAGGAGAGACATGGAGAATCATAACAGTATATAATAGAGGGGGGGAGGGAGAAAATCTGAAAAAGCTGGAGGAAGTGTTAGGAGAAGAGGTAGAAGAAGGAAAAATGATAATTGGAGGGGACTTTAATGCAAGGATAGGAGAAAAAGGTAATAGGGAAAAAGAGAGTAGAAAAAGGGAAGGGAAAAGGAACACGAAGGATAAGACATTGAACAGAGAGGGAGAGGCCCTATGGGAGACGATAAAGAGAAGAGGATGGACAGTCTTGAACGGGAATAAAGAGGGTGACGAAGAAGGAGAAACGACTTATAACAGAAATGGGGTAGAGACGACAATAGACTACGGGATAGTAAATGAGGAGACATGGGAACACATAGACAAGTTAGAAATAGTAAGGAGAGTGGAGTCGGTCCACAACCCGGTTACGATAAGAACGAGAGGGAAAGAAGGGGAAGGGGATAGGGAGGAGGCAGAGGTAGGGGAAGTACAGGTATGGGGGGAGAGGGAGAGAGAGGAGTTCAGGAAAAAGACGGAGAATATTGTATGGAAGGAAGAGGGAATAGAGAAAGGGTGGAAAGAGTTAGCAGAAAAAGTAAAGGAAAGTACAAAGATGAGGAAGAGGAAAGGACGAAGGACAGGACAGAACGAATGGTGGGACACAGAATGCAGAAAAATGAAGAAGGCACTGCAGAAAACGTGGAGAGAAATAGGAAAAGGAGCAGGAAAAGGAGACAGCGAGAGGATGAGATACGTAGAAGAAAGTAGAAATTACAAGGAGAAGTGCAGAGAGAAAGAAAAAGAGTGGAGGGAAAAGGAGAACAAGAGGATAGAGGAGATAAGAGAAGAAGGGGAGATGTGGAAGTATATAAATAGGGAAAGAAAGAGAAGGGTGGGAATATGTGAGAAGATAAAAATGGAACAGTGGACGGAGCACTTTAGGGAACTGCTAGGAGGGGTGGATAGGAGACCAGAAGGGATGGGAGAAAGGGAGAAGAATAATAGGAAGGGAGAAAGCACTAGAAGGGAGAAGGAAGAGGAAGAGGAGGAAGAGAGGAGGATCAAAGAAGAGGTCAAGAAGAGAGTGGGAAAACTAAAATTGGGAAAAGCAGAGGGAGGGGACGGGATAAAGAATGAAGCATGGAGAGCAGGGGGAAAGGGGGTGATAGATAGATTAGGGGAAATAATATGGAAAACGTGGAAAGGAGAGGGGTATGTCGATGAATGGAGAGAGGGGATAGTGGTGCCAGTACATAAGAAGGGGAAAACAGATGACGTGAAAAACTACAGAGGAGTAACACTAACCCAAACGGCATACAAGGTGTACGCGGCGATAGTGAATGATAGGATTATTAAGGAGCTAGAAGAAAAGGGGGGACTAGACGAAACTCAGGCAGGATTCCGGGAAGGCAGAGGGGGGATGGATAACATTTATGTACTAAAACATATTATAGGCAGAAGGATAGAGGAGGAGAAAGGAAAAATTTATCTAGTATTCGTAGACATGAAGGCAGCATTCGACAGGCTAGACAGGGAAATACTATGGAAAGCAATGGAGAAAAGAGGGATAAGCGGGGAAATGATAGAGAGAGTTAAAGAGATATACAAGGAAACAAGGTGTAGGATAAGAGTAGGGAAAGAGCGGTCAAGGGAGTTCTGGGTAGAGAAAGGGGTAAGGCAAGGATGTCCGCTGAGCCCCACGCTATTTAATATATATGTCGCAGATCTGGAGGAGACGATGAAGAAGGGACAGGACGGTGGGGTGTTGATTGGAAAAGAAAGGGTATGGACACTAAGCTATGCGGATGATGTGGTACTGATGGCGGAGGATGAAAAGGGAATAAAACAGATGATAGAGAGGGCAGATAAATATTTTAAGAAGAGGAAGTTAGAAGTAAGTAAAGAGAAAACGAAGATAATGGTATGCGGAAAAGCGGGAGGAAGAAGGAAAAGGAACAGCTGGAAATGGGGGGAGGAAAAGTTAGAAGAAGTGGATGAAATAAAGTATCTAGGGTACGTAATTAGTAGAAATAATAGTGAAAAACAGCACATAAGAGACAGAATGGGGAAGGCTAGAAGGGTAATGGGAGCTCTATGGAGCATAGGGGAAAGGAAGGTAAAAGGAGATATAAGGTGGAGAATAAAAGCGTTTGAGGCGGTAGTGAAAGGGATAATACTGTATGGGGCAGAGATATGGGGATGGGAAGAAAAAGAAGAACTGGAGAAATTGCAGGAAAGGTATCTAAAATGGACTTTGGGGGTAGATATAACGACGCCAGGGTATATTGTAAGAGAGGAGCTAAAAAGGGACAAGATAAGAATAGACGCAGGAAAAAGAGCAATGAGATACGAAGAAAAAGTGAGGCTAGAGACAAGGAGGAAATGGGTAAACGAGTGCTGGAAGGAGAGAAGAAAGAGAGAGCAAAAAGGAATAGGAGACAGGTGGAGTGAAGAAAGGAAGAAATACTTCTGGAGATGCGGACTAGGAACAGAAGAGGTAGAAAGAGTGAGAGAGGAGGACGGATCAGTAGTGAATAGAGCAATAGAAAGGGACAGGGAAGTACAGGAGCAAGAGAGAATGGAAAAAATATGGAAGTCAAGGAGTGTTCCGAGGTATAAAGAGCTAAGGGAGATAGGAATCCCGAAATATCTAAAAGGAAAGAAGAGGAATAAGAGGGAAGAAGGAAAGATTATGGCAAGGCTGAAATGCGGGAATGAGGAAAGAGGTAGGAAATTCTGGCTAAAAGAGGAGAAAAGAATGTGTAGGATGTGCAGGGAGGAACTGGAGACAATTGAACACCTGACGGGAAGCTGTAGATGTATGGAAGGGATAGAAGGGAAATTAGAGGAGATATTCGGGGAAGAGAAGAAAGGGATAAAATGGGGGGCAGAGCTAAAGAAGAGGAGAGAGGAGATAGAAAAGGAGGAGAGAGAACAATGGGAGAATTAAACCGGAGCGAAAAGGGAGAAACAGCAGAAAAGATAATGGGGGAAGACGAGAAAGTAAGACAGGAGCAGGGTGTAGGAGAGTAGACAGTAGAGACACCTAGCGAGAGAGGTAAGAAGCAAGTAGAGAGGTCGATAAGGAAGGCATAGACAGAAAAGAGGCGGGGAGTAGAAAACAGTGGGAGGTAAAAGTGGAGAGGGGAACACAGAGAACCGGCAGTGGGACAGAAGAGTCAGTAGCCCAGCAAAGAGCGAAGCGTACAGAAGTGTAAGCAAGCGAAAGTAAAATGGCAAGCGGAAAAGGAGAAATGGTAGAAGAGTTGAGAGAGATGAAAGAGGAGATGAAGGGGATGGTAAAGGAGATGAGAGGAATACTGGAAGAAATAAAAAAGGAAAGAAGAGAAGAGAAGGGCAGGAGAGGAGCGACAGGAAAAGAGGAAGAGAAGAACGAGTCGGGTGAAGAGGAAAAAATAGAGACGGAAGGAAGAAGGGAAGAGCCGTCAGAAACGGAACCGAAAGAGATGAAAAAGAAGAACGTAGTGATAAAGGGGATAAAGGACAGAGAAAACTGGGAAGAAGAGGTGAGAAGAATTGTGAAAGAAGCGGGAGGAGAAGAAGTGAAGGTGGAGAAGCTGTGGGAGTGTGGGAAGACAGAGGAGGACGAGGAGAGGGGAGTAGTGGTGGTAAAGATGGAGAGTGTGGAAGATAAAGAAAGGGTGTTGAGGGGGAAAGACAAGGTGGAAGGAAAAGAAGGAATTAAAATGTGGGAAGACCAGACAAGGAAGGAGAGAGAGTTGAGATGGAGGATCAAAGCAAAGGAGGCGGAGGAGAGGAGGAAGGGAGCAAGAACAGAGAGGGCAGGAGAGAAGCTAAGAATAAACGGGATATTGTGGATATGGATGGAAGAAGAGAGAGAATGGAGGAGAGAGGACTGGGAAGAGCAGAGGAAGAAGGAGGAAGAAAGAAAGGAGAAAAAGAGAGAGAGGGAAGAATGGGAGAAGAAGTTGATCGAGGCACTGGGGGGGCTGAATAAGCTAAACAAACAGCAGGAGGAGGAAGAACGACAGAGGGGAGGAGGAAGAACGACAGAGGGGAGGAGGGGGGAAATAGACAGTGGTAACTAGGGGGGTAGGGGGGCGATAGACATAGGATAAGTGAAAGGACAGTAACTGAAAACAGTAAATAGAGTCAGTGCGGAGAGGTAGTCAGGGACAGGACAGGGGAGAGGGGAAAACAAGGGGAGAAACAGGGACAAAATAATAAATAGACATAGTTAGATTAAGGTGATGCAAATATATAAACAGTACAAGTAGACTAAGGAACATGTAAATACAGCTGTAATGCCGTAAAGGCGAACAGAGAGAAATAAACAATCATTATTAAGGGCTCATATTTTAAGGGAATTTCTTTCTTTGCATTACCAACAAAATTTCAGTACGGGAGCGAAAAAAAAAAATAGTCGTCAAAATAAAAACACCCTAGTATATATGCCTGTTCTGAAAATTCCAGTACGGGTATGGTTCGTTGAACATACCTGTGCTGGAATTAAGTTTGATTCCATTTCACTCGGTCTGTGCTATATGACTGATGGATCTTGTGCAATATTTTGATGGCTCTGAAATGAGCCGATGTTTTTTGCGATAATTCGGTGGATGACACTTTTTGTCCGCATATCGCGAGTTTACGACTGCTTGGCAATTCCAATAATTGAGCATGTTCTTATTTTCGAAGCATATCTTTTGAGTACCATACATCTGCAGAACATCAACTGGAAGAAACTATTTTACAAAACCGATTCGATAAAGCATTTACAGTTCGTGGCACTCTGAAATTATATGCGGCTATTTCAATATCTCACAAACTCGTCAAAATGAAATTATTTTCCGCATCAGAAAAGTTTGATTCGATGAAAATTATGAATTAATTTCAAACAGAGGTGTCCTAATAACAATAAGTGTCATCCAGCAAATTATCGCGAAAATATCGGCTCATTTCAGAGCCACCAAAATATTGCACAAGATCCATCAGTCATATAGCACAAACCGAGTGAAATGGAATCAAACTTAATTCCAGCACAAGTATGTTCAACGAGCCATAACCGTACTGGAATTTTCGGAACAGGCATATATATATGTAAGTTTAAGTACGTTTAAACTTAGCGCGCACGCCAAGTCGCAGGACGACGGCGCCAGACACAGGCTTTGGTGTGCACGTCGCGCTTGCGCAAACTACAGCGATACCTTAGACGACTGCGGAGCTATGTTGCGACATAGCCACGTGTAAAATCAAATATTATCAAATATAAAAACCGGACAACTGTGTTGATTCAGGTACTTATGCACTGTACTCTACATTTTATATTTTACTGTGGTACCTTCACAACACAACTTGTGTACATTACATTCTCATTACAATTACAGAATTACTTCTGCAACAACACGTGTTCGACGTCATTCCTAACCTCTCCATACAGCTGGTTAATCTAAGTTTCTGATTCCGAAACTTACACATATACGAGGGTGTGCCAAAAAATAATGATATTTTTTTTTTCGCTCTCACCCGAAAATATCAGAGGATATGCCCAAACAAACATTCTGTCCAAAGGACAGCTCAAAATTTCAATTTTGAAAGATCCTTCACGGAACTTAAAGTTTTGCCATTCAAATAACACGGGAACCAGGGTTTTTAACATTATTTTGTCCTGCAAAGTATGAAGAAATTTTTTTTTTTTTATCAAATGAATGAATGGATCATATTCAGCACTAAATTCTGGACAAAAAAGCTTATAGAGCCAAATTTTCATCGTCGATATTGAAGTTTCTACAGATCTTTAAAACTGAAAATTTTTAAATTTCACGTTTTTTTGCATTTTCCAACTAAACTATTGCAGATAGAATAACAAGTTGAAGAGAAATTTTGTAGCTTGTCTAACGGCTGACACAAAAGTCTTATACGAATTTTTCGTATCATTACAAACAACAATGTTACAGGCTCACAAAGTACCATTTTTATGAATTTTTGATCAATTGTTCAATTGATAAGAGCAAAAATTCAGAAAATTGGTACTTTGTGAGCCTGTAACATTGTTGTTTGTAATGATACGAAAAATTCGTATAAGACTTTTGTGTCAGCCGTTAGATAAACTACAAAATTGCTTTTCAACTTGTTATTCTATCTGCAATAGTTTAGTTGGAAAATGCAAAAAACCGTGAAATTTAAAAATTTTCAGTTTTAAAGATCTGTAGAAACTTCAATATCGACGATGGAAATTTGGCTCCATAAGCTTTTTTTTCCAGAATTTAGTGCTGAATATGATCCATTCATTCATTTTATACAAAAAAAATTTCTTCATACTTTGCCGGACAAAATAATGTTAAAACCTGGTCCCCGTGTTATTTAAATGGCAAAACTTCAAGTTCCGTGGTGGACCTTTCAAAATTGAAATTTTGAGTTGTCCTTTGGACAGAATGTTTGTTTGGGCATATCCTCTGATATTTTCAAGTGAGAGCGAGAAAAAAAAAATATCGTCATTTTTTGGCACACCCTAATATATACACGTATACAATTGTATAACTCCGAGAAGACATGACCAGTAGACGGATACGGAAGGGCTAAGGTGGTAAAATAACTATTTTCGGAGAATGGATAACCTGGGTAAGCAAAGACGCATCATATGACATCTCCACTATACGTAACACAGCGAGCTTGCGGGAGTAGCGCGGACGTGGATCAGCGCGCGCGGTGACGCGCGACGACACGTTTTATTTTTTATCTTCGGCCCAGGTATTTTCTCCATAAATTTCTTTTTAGGATCGAAGTGGAAGGATCCAGGTATCCAAAAAAAAAATTATCTCCATGAATTTCTCTGAGTCCCGCGGAAACGGCAGCGAAATTAAAAATGAAGACGTCAAAAAAATATTGAAAGATTTTTTTTGTTGAAAATATAATTTTTTATATGAAAGCGCATTCTTTTACGAACAAAACGATTCAAGGATCTTTCCGCTCCGATGAACACTTTCGGAGATATGAATTTTCAAACATAGCGGTGCACAAAAATTCACATACCTCTAGCTGCGCCATTTTTGAGAATTTCCCAAAATTCTTCAAATTGTATTTTTTTTTCCATAGTACTATAAATGTATTGAATGCCGCAAGAATCTGTGACTTGACGGTTTTTTTTTGAGTGAAGTGACGTGGATCCGCTCATGTATGTGGGTCATTCCATGTCAATTCAACGACGTTGCGACGGTGACCCTCTTCGATTTTTTTGATTTTTCAATATGTTTTCATAGACGTAGAAAGAAGTCTTCAGCTAAATTTTCAGCACCGAAATCTCGTCCCCTATTGTTTTTGAGCAATAATTGACCACGAATAACTGAGTTATCAATAATATTAATTATGTTACAAAATGCGCATGCGCAGAACTATTGATCGGCTTCGATGTCTGATTTACAAAATGCGCAGCAGCAAATCGCGGCCAAGTACCTGTAAGCCGGCGTGCCAGTATGATTATAATATAATATTATTATATTATTATGGTATTATTTATAATCATATTTCATTTATCATTATTATTATTATTATCATTATTATTGATGCGTCACGTCTAGTCGTGCTCCCCAAAAAGTTTTGTACTCAGTAATGTGTCCGCACCGCAGTTTTCGGTGTCCACGTCCTTCGCTCCGTAGTTTTCGGTATCCAGGTCCTTCGCTGCGTAGTTTTCGGTATCCAGGTCCTTCGCTCAGTAGTTTTCGGTATCCAGCTCCTTCGCTCCGTAGTTTTCGGTATCCAGGTCATTCGCTCCGTAGTTTTCGGTATCCAGGTCCTTCGCTCCGTAGTTTTCGGTATCCAGGTCCTTCGCTCCGTAGTTTTCGGTATCCAGGTCCTTCGCTCAGTAGTTTTCGGTATCCAGCTCCTTCGCTCCGTAGTTTTCGGTATCCAAGTCGTTCGCTCCGTAGTTTTTGGTATCCAGGTCCTTCGCTCCGTAGTTTTCGGTATCCAGGTCCTTCGCTCCGTAGTTTTCGGTATCCAGGTCCTTCGCTCCGTAGTTTTCGGTATCCAGGTCCTTCGCTCCGTAGTTTTCAGTATCCAGGTCCTTCACTCCGTAGTTCCTGGTGTCTACGTCCACCGCTTCGTATTTTTTTTATGAAATTTATAGCGGCGTAAGACTCTGCCCACTTGATCTTGTTCGTGAAATTCCGACAAAATCTGCTGCGTAGTTTCTGAGATATAATAACATTTATCCGGCAAATTTTTTTTCTATATAATCATATATAATTACGTATAATTTGATATAATTTCATATGATAAAATTATCGTGAAAAATTTTTTTTCTTCATATAATTGAAGAACCAATTTTGTGGAGAAATAAATTTCCTACAAGATTATGGAAACGAAAATCCGGAAAAAAATTTGACACTCATTTATTTTAGAAATAAGAAAAACAAATTTTTACATGTACGTTTTAAATGGGAAAGGGGACCCCTCCTTGCGCCAACTGAATTTTCGAGATATCGAGCTGAAATTTTGAGGGAATTTTTTTTTCCGTGACAAAGAAACTTTTGAGATACATTTATTCCAAAAAAATTATAGAATTTTTTTTCTGACACAGTCTAATGTAGATATTTTTTAGATCAACTTGAAAAGTATTATAGAATCTCATGATGGTCTGTTTCGATTGGAGATGATTATTTTACTCAAAAGTTTTACAATCGAACAATTGTAGAACATTTTCCGTATTCTATGTTCGTACGACATCTAAATATGTTGCACTGTCTAAATAGAATGGGATCATGGGAAGCATAAACTATGATCGGGACAAGCTATTGTATAATTCTCAAGATGAAATTTGTTGGCCGAATAAAATAGCTTGTATTTTTTGCGCAAGTTCCAAAATACACTTGTTCGTTGTAGCACATGCATTCCATCACGAATGATCGGAAGTTGATCTTTATACAGGGTCACCCAAGACCCCCGGACCGGAAGGAATAAGTGAATTCCTCGTTGGATTTTGAGACGAAATTTCCTTTTCGAAAACTTCGTCCGATCAACGGTGTCCAAGTTATTAAAGATTAAGAGTAGCCAATCAGCGCCTCGCTTTAGGTCCGTGCCAGTGCCGGGTCAATAGTAAACGGCGGGCAGGGCCCGTGGTTTATTTTACATTTGGCTACATTCTTCTTCACTTTACGATCGACGCGTATTATTATTATTATTATTATTATTATTATTATTATTATTATTTGTTTTTCTACCGGACCGTAGTTCTACGTGTCCAGGTTGACCGGACCGTAGTTTTCGGTGTCCAGGTCGACTGCACCGTAGTTTTCGATGTCCAGGTCGACCACACCGTACAAATTCATAAATTTTCAATCCCATGGTCAATTTAAAAAAAAAAAATAATAATAATAATAATAATAATAATAATAATAATAATACGCGTCGATCGTAAAGTGAAGAAGAAAGTAGCCAAATGTAAAATAAACCACGGGCCCTGCCCGCCGTTCACTATTGACCCGGCACTGGCACGGACCTAAAGCGAGGCGCTGATTGGCTACTCTTAATCTTTAATAACTTGGACACCGTTGATCGGACGAAGTTTTCGAAAAGGAAATTTCGTCTGAAAATCCATCGAGGAATTCACCTATTCCTTCCGGTCCGGGGTTCTTGGGTGACCCTGTATATGTGTCATATGTAAAATACATTAAAGTCAGCTTAGCGCTGACCCGTTTGCACATACAAAAAGTAATGAAATAACGGCAAAAACATTGTAAATGTAAAAAATTACAGCCGAGTCCCAAAATGGTTTCCCCAGCCAAAAACTCAAGAACATCATACTCTTTTTCAGCGTCAGATTACGAACATCATTACGTTACAAAAATAGTATAAAATAATACGTGAAATCAGGCATCGAAGCCGAGCGTTCCCTTTGTTGATTTTCAGACTTCAAATTACGTTCTTCAAATGCTAATCAATGGAAATGAATGGAAAACCAATAGAATCATTGATAAAACCTGTGATAAAACAGCATATTGGCGACGGAAAATATTGCTGAAGGAAGTTAGCTCGTATGATGATACGAACTCGGCGGGCATAGATTGTTCTGAAAATTATCAATTGCTGAAGTGTGAGGTAAGATCAGCAATTAGTGCGTCTTTCAATGCAGAATATGTGTATCTATACTGTGAGTCGAATAGAAAGAGAGACGTCGCAAGAGCATCACCGAAGTGTACCGATAATGGGTACGTCCAGTATAAGTATGTATCGTTTTATGGATGTGACATGTTTGTAGCATGGCGTTATAACTTTAGTCGAAAATCGGCAAACGATAGATGCAGAACGAAATTGAACTCTTCTTCAAAACTTGCATTCGAATTTAAATTACTGAGATCACCGTGCCTGGCCATTAGTTCTTGTTATGAACACACTAGAGGTATTCTTTTAACTTCAATTTTCAACGGATTACTCATTCCTTTCATTCATTTGTTTCAACACAACCTCTTGCGAAAACCACGAAGCACTAGTGCGTGGAAAATGTTTTCTGATTTTTAAATTTGAAGAAAAAAAGGATAATATGTAGGGCACGGGCACTGAAAAGGACTTTATGAGGAGTGTGAAAGTGTCACACGATTCGAAGATGAGGTCTTTCTGCGCCATTGCCATATAAACTACTATTATATCGCAGTTTCAGTCTACAATAATAAATATATTATCAATGCCAAGAATATCCTAACAGTATTTGATCATGCTCCCGACAATTTTGTGGATGTGATCGTTACACATTGACTGGGAGAAATAATTTTAAAAAAAGAGTGCAATTGATAATTTTCAGAACAATCTATGCCCGCCGAGTTCGTATCATCATACGAGCTAACTTCCTTCAGCAATATTTTCCGTCGCCAATATGCTGTTTTATCACAGGTTTTATCAATGATTCTATTGGTTTTCCATTCATTTCCATTGATTAGCATTCGAGAACGTAATTTGAAGTCTGAAAATCAACAAAGGGAACGCTCGGCTTCGATGCCTGATTTCACGTATTATTTTGTACTATTTTTGTAACGAGATGATGTCTGTAATCTGACGCTGAAAAAGAGTACGGATGTTCTCGAGTTTTTGGCTGAAGAAACCATTTTGGAACTCGGCTGTAATTTTTTACATTTACAATGTTTTTGCCGTTATTAAAGTTTACTTTATCAATCTTGTTAAGCATTTCTTTCGATAGTAAAATAGAGAGCTACCCTAATTGTTTCGGTATACACTGAGAGAAATGAAGTTCAGCATTCTGGTACTTAATGCTAGATTCTATCGACATATGCTTTACGCATATGACTTCGTAGAAAAAAAATAGGGAATCATGATTTTAGTATGGCAATATTTGCAAATGACATAAATCGCTAGTCACGTTTGGCATCACATAATATAACACTCGGAGGATGTACCATGCGTGCAGTGTTTGGAACACAATCTAATATGGCGGAAAGTACTAACAAGTCGAATGGTAACTCATGTTTTACGCGTTTATTATTCTTGCAACTGATTGTGGCATATTTTCCAATAGCAGTCATAATTTTCAGAATGCACAATTCCACTATGTGCGTTTTGATGACATGCATCAGATTCTATGCTGGTATAGGTACGAGACTGGTATACATGGCGAAAGTTAACCGATAGTGAATAGTATATTTGGCCAGTGTTAAGCATTGACTACGATACTGTGTGGCAATCCTTGACTATCGTTTTGGATTGCGTGATACAGGTATAAGTTTATTTTAATGCCCAAGTGATAGAAGCATCGTTAATCGTCACTATAGGCGTCTGCTACAACGCTGCGTGGCAATTTCTACTGTTCGTAGGGTAGTAAATAATACACAAGTAGCGAACGTTGTTGTCGACTGTGGCTCGTGCTCCCACGCAGTTGGTCGATTCGAACTAAACGCGCGAAGCCAACTTTGTCCCGTGCGAAAAGCGTCTGCTGCTGAGCTGTATGGCAATTTTTGCTATTGATAAGGGTAGTGATTGCTAAGAGAATAGCATCGCATGCCGAATAAAATGTAAGCAGTGCCATTTCGGTTTTATTCGTTGACGGTAGGAATACAAATATTCCTCATTCACGTGGAAACAGTGTGCAGGACAAGAGCGTCGCTGAAAATGGACCAAGCTGAGTGGGGCTTGGAACATATCGTATCCCCTTTCAAAGGTAAGTAAAATACTGTTATTATTTTATCATGAATTATCAAGATAGGCAAGCGCTAAATTTCTCATTTCCTTTTACCTAACTATGCAGATTTTTGTGCCGTATTGCCATTAAATATCAGTCAAGATTTGAATGTTACTCAATGGAAAGAATTTTCGGGTCAACGCCTAAAGACTAATTCGGTAGTGGTGAGCAGGGCCGGCTTTGAAGTTGTTGTGACCCTAAGCTACAACAAGAATGAGGCCCGTTTTCCTCATCAAATAATGATAAATGTGAAATTTACTCAGTGAAATCTGGTCAAAAATGCAAGTTCCGTTGATGGATATTCTTTTCATCATATTCACTTGTCTGTAAAAATGTAAAAATTTGAAAAATATCATTTTTTCATATTGTACGAGGCCCCACCTCGACGTGAGGCCCCAAGCTGAAGCTTGTATAGCTTATATCTAAATCCGGCCCTGGTGGTGAGCGCTACTACAACTGGTCCAAAAATTTTTACTATTAAAACTATTTCCTGGAAAAAAATAATCAAGTTGTTCTGGTGGCGACAACTTTGAACCAATGCTTTTTCGATGCACATTATCAAGCCTACAAGGTCATACCCACAGATGAAGATTCGTGGTGTTGTACTATATGGTCGCGCTTTCGGTATGCATTTCGGATATCGCATATAGTTGCGGCAAATAACAGCAGTTCCTATGTTATAAAGAACTGGTATTAGTTTTTAAAAATATCGTTAAGTTTTGTGAACATGTACATAACTATAGGTATATATGCTTACGTTCAATAGATATAATGGTTTTATTTTGGACGTATCGGATTTTTGGTACAAATAAATGGAACCCTATGTAAAAACAATTGTATTTTCATCTCTACCTTCACTTCCTCAAATTGATATTCAAGAAAATATAATATTCTTAGATGCATGTTAATATAAGTTTTTTTTTTTTTTAATCTATATATAATGATAATGCGTGCGATTCAAAACACATCAAGAAATAAATGTTCGAACCAAATATTTGCTGTTATATATTTCAGTGATTTATATGATTATTATTTGAATGTACTGAATAACATGCACGATTAATTAACTTTCAGTAAGTTGCAGCTTCTGATAATTATAAAATATACATCAAACGAATATTCGTTTAAAATTGGATGACTAAATATTAAAGTTAGCGAAGAATAGGTATGTATGTATAATATTAATAGAGTTGAGTCGTAATTACCAGATCGAATAATAATATCTATTCGATGAATATCAATCACCACCATCCGTATATGAGGAACTACTCGGCATATATATAGCAGATCCTACTATCACTAGAAATATGCTATCTCACATATTAATGACGTAGATATTGCCATACGACGTAAAGTAAAGAGTCACAAGGTGTGGGTACGAATAGTTCACCACTCGAAGGCAATTACTGCAAGTGTGAGACGTATTAAGTCACACACTTATATAATGCATAATGCCATACACTCCCGCAAACTTTATCCTATTGAACCAGTGAATAATGCCGTAATCATATGTTACCATTCCTTCACAGTTCTATATCTCGTTACAATACGCATTCTACACTTTCAAATACTTATTCAAGTGATGTCTGATGCCTTGCGTTGCATTGTTTGCCATATAGATAAGGACTGTTTCCTAAGAAACCTTAATGGAATTGAGCTGCGCGTATATATCATATGTTACCACAATATTTATGTGTCCCTCAACTGCCATACAAATTTGGGTAATGGAAGCCTAGATTTCGGGCTCACAATACCGAAAAATCAAACTCTATTTCTCTCAGTGTAGTAGTTTCGTATTAGATCACGTGTGTGATACATCGGTCGACTATTCATTTATTATTCGCGCGATACATTATTCCAACGATTAGGTATACATGGGTAATTCCATACCAAGTGAACGAGCTTTTTACTAGACTATTTTTTATTTCGGCGTTTTTTTTTTTTAAATTATGTCGTAATAAGTACTTATTGAACGGGGTATTACTGAATTTAAAGCAAAAATTATCTCGACCTAGGAATTTTCGAATAATTTACGTTTGATCTCTCGTAAATCCAAAAAGCAAAATGATCTCAACAAAAACAAGATAAGCATTTCTACGGCTTGCAACGTGTTTGCATAAAAAATTACTTATAAAATTTCAGCAAGTTATTCCGATGGATTCCTTGAATTTTGAAGCAACGAAATTCTTGTTTTTTAACGTTCCACGTCTTCGACTTATCTTCAAAATTCTTTGAAAATCTAGACTATATTACAAATTTTTTAAGCTATGTTTGATCGAGTTATATTAATTTCTTCTATTTTTCAAGTATAATCTACATTAATTATATATGAAATTTTTTTTGCTACCGGGTTCAACACGTTTTATTTTTCGGTTTTTTCTATAAAATTTCAGACTGCATTAGAATAAAAACAAATAACCAAACGTATTCAGCTCGGGAACAAAAAAATTTTTTTATGAATTTAATTTCGATTTTATTTGAAAAATAGACGAAATTGAGGTAACTCGATCGAACATACCCGAAAAATTCTGTAATATAGTGTTGATAAGACCCTAAAAGCAATAAGCACTCTTTGTAGTCATTCAAAAGACTAGGCGGCAGACAACATGCGTGACGCATACTGCGCAGAAGCAGAGTTGCGCATAGCCCCTTCTGGTATAAGCTAGCGCGTTCGTTAACCGCGTGTATCCCTCGCTATGTAATTCTTGTCTTATTATATCAATAAATAACTGTGCAATCAAGACCAATTTATCCATAATTGTACTCCCAACCCAACATATAGTTTAGAATGACGATGGATTGAAAAATAAAATTGAAAGTCTAGAACTTGAAAAAACAAGTATTTCTTTCTTTCAAATTTAAAAAGAGCTATCGCGATGGTTTTCTAAGGCGAAGAAATGTTTATTCTGTTTTTGTCGATATCATTCTTGTTTCTGCAGTTATATGAGAAATGCAACAAATTTTTCGAAAATTTCCGGGTGAAAGTAAAAATCTGAAAGAATCCCGGAAAACTCCTTTCAACAGGTGCTATCTATTGAAACATATACAAATAACCGCAACATCGAAAATGGTCGGGTCAAAAAGCTCGTTGCGTTGGTATGGAATGTCCCATATATGTATTTAAAATATACCTAGATGGAAGAAATTCCCGGAAAAGCGGAGAATACAACCCGGTATGTCTACCGTGGATATCAGTATCACGTTGATACTACGTCCGTCCACCTTTTTCGATGTTCGACGCGCTCAACGACAGGATGCCGAGGAGCCGCGCGGGTTGACGAACACGGGCACGTCGAGGTCTACAGACCTCACGAAAATCACGAGGCTAATGAAACTATTCTCGAAGAGTCACGTATGCAGCGTGAAATGATAGATTTAGCTGCAGAAACGAACACGCCGCTCAAAGAAATTTTTGACGCCGTGTGCAGAAGGTTTATTCTTTATTCTATCGATAATATAATCTAATCCATAGTAATCATTTCATACAGCGTCACGGAACATTGGCAAAATTCTAGCGATAAATCTGTACGTTTTAAACATCTTGATTGGCTTAGGATTGCTATATAAATCTGAGTTCTGATTCGTTTGTAGAAACCCTGTTATCGCTCCGAAGCTTTCCTATAGTAAAATGCGAACTACTATGCAACGGGCGCGTGCAAAAGTAAGGCCGACTATACCAGAAAGCTTACGCGATCTGGCGAATGTCCTGGACACATTCACCCCTACGGAGGGAGTGTATCGTGGCATGGTAGAGGGAACCGACGGCTCGGTAGCCTTAATCTTTGCCAGCGACCAGATGCTGGAAGTTCTCGGATCCTCTAGCGAGATTTATGTCGACGGTACATTTAAGGTATAGCACTTCACAGAATATGACAATGACACTCAATATTTACAACGTGCAGATTCTTGCACCTCACGCTACGAAAACTTTCAAAACGCAGTCTTCTCTATGCGTATGCTAATTAGTTTACGTGGTATATCGTAAGGTTTCCGATTCCGGGTATAAGTATGAACGATCCCATGTGATAAAACCCAGTGAAATGTCAGATGTTTGTTTAGATCTGCATGCCCTTGGGAAGTTAGATTGTTATGACTAAAGATTTTGCAATAAGTGAAAAATTCATCGAGATATTTGCAATTGAAAAGTTTGGCAAGATTTTCTTAACGAATTCATAACTCGACGGTTAATATTACTGCACCAGAGATGTTTTTTTTTTTTTTTCATTTTCTAAAACAATTTTTTTAAAATTTTGTTAACATCCGACCAAAATACCGCGAGATCTAAATAAATTCACACATGTACTTTTGAGTGTATTAAAGCTTATAAGTAAACATCACAGACATCATATTCTTCGTGCTCGAGGAAAAAATGTTTGAAGTTGTTGATACGCAAGTTGGCATGCAGATTTTTGAAAAACATCTGACCTCTCACCGATTCTTCTCACGTGGAATCGCCTATTAAGCTGATTCTGTTGTGAACAAATATCAATTCATTTCCATCCAAAAATTTGTATTCTCTATCAAGAATTATTTTTTGCGATCTCGGAAGCTGCTGTGAGTTCGAAGAGCACGATATGCAAGCAAGTTTCGCGCAAGAAATCACGCTAGCTGAAAATTATATAGAACTCGGACCAATCGTGTACAATATTATACTCCGGTATGATTATTTTCAGGTGGCACCGTACCATCCACCCATTTGCCAACTTTATACGATTAGTCCAGGAACCGGGTATGAAAAAGGCCCTTTTCGTGACACAGAGCCGGACCGATTCTAACCGACTGATTCGTGTAGGGCTCAAGTCCCTGATAAAGGCCTGATAGTTTCCAACCACAGATTTTGGGAGGCTTTTTTTTGCCACGCGGTCAAAGTTGGCAAAACCATGTTTTGGCGAGATAGCGCCGAAACTATCGATCGGAGAAGAAAAAAGTTCAGTAACTATTTGTAGATATTAGAAAAACGAACAATTTGGCGGGTCGCAAGTTAAAATCGGTTGATTAGTTCGCCCGCAAAAAATTAAAAACCAGCTAAAATGGCCATTTCTATTATAACGAATTATTAGTTCAAAAATGTATGTGCAACCTTCCAAATCTCAGAATATATGCCCTTCGGTACACTAAACAAGTGTGCAAAATTTGAGCTCGATCGGATGGATAGTTTTTGAGAAAATCCATTTGTTATTAAAAAACCGACTGTTTTTGCAAGGAATTTCTACACCGGGAGGGGGTCACAGCGCAATAAAACCAAAACGAAATCATTCCGAAAGAATCAAACTACCATATACACTTTGGGGCAAATCGATTTTTTATAATTAAAGGGGTGAAAAACGGCTCCAAAAATGGGGTACGATTTTTACTCATGAACAATTAGAATTCCATCGCGAATTTCCAAGTTACAGAGTCGGGGGTGACATCATTCGAAAGCGGTTATTTTTATACGAATTTAGAAGAAAAAAAAATGCGTAAAGTTAATTAAGGGGAGATAAAAAAATTTATTTTTTAATAATTATTGCAGCTGCTCATTTCAACATAGAGAGCTGAAAATTGGACAGCGTACAGGGTAAGGCTTATGCTACCCGGAGAAAAATCAGTGGAAAAATCCCATATAAATTTATTGTTTATTTCAGCGGCTTAATGGGAGGCCAAATGTCACGTAGCGTTTGGCGGCAAAGTGGGGGTAGCCGTCTCCGGCTCGCGCGCGCTCGCGTGAAAAGTGAATTCGCGCGTTCAAATTCCACCAACATGCAATATCTCCGGAACTAATCAACTTATCGAGTTGTTTTTTTTTTTAATCTGGGCTAACTTTTTCCGCTGAGTATGATTCCGCTATTCAAAATTCCGAAAAATCGAAAATCCACCTCCAAATTTATTGATCATTTTTTTTTCATTTTTTTAACACAGTTTTTTACTCAACTTTTGGGTGAAATCAAATGAGAATATTATCGTTGTGATCTTCCCCAACTACTGTACGGAGGGGAAAAAAAATCAATGCAAAATGTTTTTTTAGCGGAGCACGTGTCGTTCCGTTGCCAGGAAAAATTAACTATTCGAAGCCGTTGCGACTACGAGAGATACCACATGTTCTTAAGTATGAAGAATATTTTTTCTTTTTAATTAAAATTATTATGCATTAATTTTCAGGGTACAAGCAAATAAAAAAATATTAACACAGAGAAAGGTTGAACCGATGATATATTTTTCACCACGCCAATAAGAATACAGAAACATTTTAAAATTAATAACAAATTACTGAATGTTCGTTAGCTTCGTGGCGTGGTGAAAAATATCTCATCGGTTCAACCTTTCTCTGTGTTAATATTTTTTTATTTGCTTGTACCCTGAAAACTAATGCATAATAATTTTAATTAAAAAGAAAAAATATTCTTCATACTTAAGAACATGTGGTATCTCTCGTAGTCGCAACGGCTTCGAATAGTTAATTTTTCCTGGCAACGGAACGACACGTGCTCCGCTAAAAAAACATTTTGCATTGATTTTTTTTCCCCTCCGTACAGTAGTTGGGGAAGATCACAACGATAATATTCTCATTTGATTTCACCCAAAAGTTGAGTAAAAAACTGTGTTAAAAAAATGAAAAAAAAATGATCAATAAATTTGGAGGTGGATTTTCGATTTTTCGGAATTTTGAATAGCGGAATCATACTCAGCGGAAAAAGTTAGCCCAGATTAAAAAAAAAACAACTCGATAAGTTGATTAGTTCCGGAGATATTGCATGTTGGTGGAATTTGAACGCGCGAATTCACTTTTCACGCGAGCGCGCGCGAGCCGGAGACGGCTACCCCCACTTTGCCGCCAAACGCTACGTGACATTTGGCCTCCCATTAAGCCGCTGAAATAAACAATAAATTTATATGGGATTTTTCCACCGATTTTTCTCCGGGTAGCATAAGCCCCTGTACGCTGTCCAATTTTCAGCTCTCTATGTTGAAATGAGCAGCTGCAATAATTATTGAAAAATAAATTTTTTTATCTCCCCTTAATTAACTTTACGCATTTTTTTTTTCTTCTAAATTCGTATAAAAATAACCGCATTCGAATGATGTCACTCCCGACTCTGTGACTTGGAAATTCGCGATGGAATTCTAATAGTCCGGGAGCCAGTGAATATTTCGGGAACTTATTTTCGCACGCCGCTACCAAGGTTTTTTCGATTCAATAGATGATGCTGATCAAAAAATCTGATAAACTTTTCATTGTATTCCGATGGATTTAGCGTGGGGGGGCGTTTGAAAAAGTGAAAAAAACGTTAATGCGTTGAACTTATTTTCGCAAGGATGCTACTTATTGTACTTATGAAGGCGATCATAAAACCTAGTTAAACGGTAGTCTGGCTGATTTCTAAAGATGGGAACTTTGTCTGGCACGCGAAAAACCGAAAAAAAAAAAAAAAAACTTAGGTGACTTATTTTCGCATTTTTGGAAATTTGTCAGATAGTTGAATGGGTTGTACAATTGTCGAAAACAGCAGTCTGGCTGTCATTCGAGGTCACCTGAGCCTTGCCAGACCGACCGGAAGATGCGTGACCGGGTAGCTTATATGCAATCGTCATATCAACGTGTGCGCCTATACAATGAGTACGGTCTTAATTTTGCACGAATACTTTTTTTCCAGATGATAGTTTACACTCTAACGTTAATGAAAAAGACAGCCTACAAACTATTTTCAATCATCAAAGCCTCACCAGACTCTAAAATTGCGAGTTCTCGAGCGTTCTAAACGTCATCTCCGACGGTACAGGAACGATTCACGTTCTATTAACAATTTTTTTTTTTTTTCATAATTGACATCTTGAGAATGAGCATGTGCATTAGGGTGGTCCTTAAAAATTAAATTTTTTGCGACGCCCCCTAAAAAGCTTCGTTTCGATGAAAAAACACTGGGAAATTTTTCTTTTTTTTTTTAAATTCAAAACAACACGTGCCCCGAGACGATCTAAGTTAATTTTTGGGTATAATCTTTTTCGGGAATTTTTCAGGAAAAATACAATTTTATTTAAATAACTCATACGTATTAACTGCTCACAGATGTATAAAAAGCCCAAAAATAAAAGAAAAATTGAAGCATGAGCTTGAATGACGAAGTATATTAAGCTTCTTATAAAGCTTTGAGTTAGAATTCATTACTTAAAATGATAACACTGAAGGTATTTCATTGTTAACTATTTTCATATCTCGAAAAAATAATTATTTCAAATTTAATATGATACTTTCGGAGAAAAAATGATTATACCCAAAAATTAACTTAGATCGTCTCGGGGCACGTGTTGTTTTGAATTTAAAAAAAAAAAAGAAAATTTTCCCAGTGTTTTTTCATCAAAACGAAGCTTTTTAGGGGGCGTCGCAAAAAATTCAATTTTTAAGGACCACCCTAATGTGCATGTATTCTCACGCAAGCAATGCCATGTAGCATATTTTTATACCTTAAAATGAAAAAATTAGGTCATTATAGCATCATATTGTTTAGAACGGATGATTTCTTTTATTGATAATTTTCGTCTCGAAATACTTGAAAGTTTACGAAATATCAATAGAAAATATAATAAAAAACACACAAAATAAAAGAATTGAATACATTTCGAGATCATCTTCATCATCATCTTCTGCAATGAAAAGGTTTTTATAAATTTTCGGTCGAAACTTATCAACATGAATGAAATTCAAAATCGAACTGCTTACCTCTACGGAGCAGCTGCTACCCAATACATGATTCTAACACAAGCGAGGAACCTAAGTCCCTACACATCTACAATTTTCATTGAAGTCTCCGACCCAGGTAGTTGCCTGAGGCTGTGAAGAATATATATAAACGTGTCGATGCCAAACAAAACCGAGGTACTTTGTGAACAAAATAGAACGCCATAATATTCGGTTATAATAAATTTGGTTGTAATAAAATCTGCGAATCAAAGTATGATTACTCATTTACACTGGTACACCACGATAGCCATACTGCTTTTTTGATAATTGTACAAGCCTTTTAACCATCTGAGAAATTTTAAAAAATTCTAGAACAAGTTCTATAAATTTTGTTTTCACGATTTTCAAATATCTGCCAGACTGATTTCCCACCTCCGGAAATCAGCCAGACTGTTTTTTTACTGAGTATTATCATGATGCTAACTAGTGCAAAAAGTTTCATCTATGCGAAAATAAGTTCTATAAACGCAAAAACATTGTAAATGTAAAAAATTAAAACCGAGTTCCAAAATGGTTTTCCCAGCCAAAAACTCGAGAACATCCATACTTTTTTTCAGTGTCAGATTACAAACATCATTTCCTTACAAAAATAGTACAAAATAATACGTGAAATCAGGCATCGAAGCCGAGCGTTCCCTTTGTTAATTTTCAGACTTCAAATTATGTTCTTCAAATGCTAATCAATGGAAATGAATGGAAAACCAATAGAATCATTGATAAAACCTGTGATAAAACAGTATATTGGCGACGGAAAATATTGCTGGAGGAAGTTAGCTCGTATGATGATACGAACTCGGCGGGCATAGATTGTTCTGAAAATTATCAATTGCACTCTTTTTTCAAAATTATTTCTTCCAGTCAATGTGTAACGATCACACCCACAAAATTGTCGGGAGCATGATCAAATACTGTTAGGATATTCTTGGCATTGATAATATATTTATTATTGTAGACTGAAACTGCGATATAATAGTAGTTTATATGGCAATGGCGCAGAAAGACCTCATCTTCGAATCGTGTGACACTTTCACACTCCTCATAAAGTCCTTTTCAGTGCCCGTGCCCTACATACTATCCTTTTTTTCTTCAAATTTAAAAATCAGAAAACATTTTCCACGCACTAGTGCTTCGTGGTTTTCGCAAGAGGTTGTGTTGAAACAAATGAATGAAAGGAATGAGTAATCCGTTGAAAATTGAAGTTAAAAAAATACCTATAGTGTGTTCATAACAAGAACTAATGGTCCAGGCACGGTGATCTCAGTAATTTAAATTCGAATGCAAGTTTTGAAGAAGAGTTCAATTTCATTCTGCATCTATCGTTCACCGATTTTCGACTAAAGTTATAACGCCATGCTACAAACATGTCACATCCATAAAACGATACATACTTATATACTGGACGTACCCATTATCGGTACACTTCGGTGATGCTCTTGCGACGTCTCTCTTTCTATTCGACTTACAGTATAGGTACACATATTCTGCATTGAAAGCCGCACTAATTGCTGATCTTATCTCACACTTCAGCAATTGATAATTTTCAGAACAATCTATGCCCGCCGAGTTCGTATCATCATACGAGCTAACTTCCTCCAGCAATATTTTCCGTCGCCAATATACTGTTTTATCACAGGTCTTATCAATGATTCTATTGGTTTTCCATTCATTTCCATTGATTAGCATTTGAAGAACATAATTTGAAGTCTGAAAATTAACAAAGGGAACGCTCGGCTTCGATGCCTGATTTCACGTATTATTTTGTACTATTTTTGTAAGGAAATGATGTTTGTAATCTGACACTGAAAAAAAGTATGGTTGTTCTCGAGTTTTTGGCTGGGAAAACCATTTTGGAACTCGGTTTTAATTTTTTACATTTACAATGTTTTTGCGTTTATTTCATTACTTTTTGTATGTGCAAACGGGTCAGCGCTAAGCTGACTCTAATGTATTCTACATATTACACATGTATAAAGATCAACTTCCGATCATTCGTGATGGAATGCATGTGCTACAATGAACAAGTGTATTTTGGAATTTGCGCAAAAGATACGAGCTAATTTTTTTTATTTCTAAAATAAATGTGTGTAAAAAAATTTTTTCCGTACAATAATTTCGACAAAATTGGTTCTTCAATTATATATTAAAAAAAAAAAATTTCCAATAATTTTCTAATTGAAAATGTCATTTCTTTCCTATTTTTCTTTACGTTTTGTTACCATTTCCCTGTTAAGTTTAAGTAAAAGACGTGTGGACCAATTTTGTATAAGATAAAAAAATTTTACATGTATTTTAAATGGAAAAGGGGACCGCCCCTTGCACCAGCTCAATTTTTTAGATATCCAAGGAATTTTTTTTTCGCGACAAGGAAACTTCTGAGATACTTACATTTATTCGGAAACAAAACAAATCCTGACACAGTCTAATATACATATAGTATATAAAATAACGTATACAATATCATAATTTATCACTAATAAAATTTGATGATTTCATCATCCTTGTCGCATATTGATACATATACAATATACAATATACACGATATGTTTAATTCTACCTACAGTATGCATATAACCGTACCTGAATATCGCGACGGTAAACTAAATATGAATTTTCATTATCCTATTATTACATTCAACTGATAGGTCGATGATTATTTCAGCAATCAAGGATAGGATAGCATCCGTAAATAAGAGGCGAACCATCCAATTAAATGTTGTCAAATGATCATAAGATAGAATCATTTTACGAGAAAAGCTTACTCATAATCAGTAAAATAACTGTTACACTTTGTACAACTCGAAACGTCTTAGATGATATAGAAACATTTTTCTTCTTATAGATATAGTATTTTGTAGACAGATTTGTGTCGTTGGCAAGAAAATTCAGTTATATGATGTATCGTTAAATCATCTACTACATATTTCCGGTAAAGTTAAAGTAGTCGTACACGAAGCGAATAAATACATCCATTCATCCAGAAGTTTCTCTTTTGTTTACATTGTAGCATCCTGCGGCGAAAAATCATATGGACAGGGCTGTTATCATCAACAATGAACCTACAATGAAAACTGTTCAATTAAGTACATAATTTCTCATCTAGTAGCGTAGTTATTATTTCATACTTTATATGTGTGAAATCAATACTCAATTATTCACCAATAAAAGATTGTTCGATCTACGAGTCAATGTTTTCAACTTGTATTTCAATGATGGTATACTCAAACTATGTCACTCATCAATTGGTTGATCCAAAAGATTGTAATATAAATACATAACAGATACAAATAATATTATTTCGTGTTCTTAAGTTTCTACTCAACTTCTATACGAAATCCATTTAGATTGTCAACAACTTAACGGTCAGTTTGCTGCAATCAATCAATTGCCAAATCATATACACCAACGTTGCTTAACTGTCTCGGGTGCATTATCGGGTCGGGCGAATCAAATTCGTAAATCAAATTTTCCTCACACTCATGATCTGTGAAATATGACTTCGATCGTGAATTCGTAACTAGATCTGAGTCACCAGATGTTACATCTCAGAATCTGTTAATTGACCATACAAACAAATATTTGTAACATAAAATAAGTAATTAATAGCTATTTTTTTTTTATCAACATCGTAGTAGGAGAAGGATCAAGTGGCTCAAATAAATGCCTGGAAAACAGAGTTTCAGTAACACTCTACGAATTTTTGTAATATTAATTCTTAACAATAGGAAAGATGTATATTATTATATTCAGGGATAGACTTACAGCTGATTTTCAACCTCCTTGTTTGAGATCCACCACCGTGCATCTTATGCGACATTGAAAAATATCCGTCGATATCGAAGTAGATTAGTAGGTGGATACAGCTTCGTCAAGTGGATGTTTATTACTAATGTTTTTGAACTCCTGGCTTATAGATGTTTATTACTAAAGAAATATTTTCACTCGCGAGGGTCTGTTTCTCTATATATTGCTAATAAGAATGAAGGCATAAAATTCAACATAGTGTGCCCATGCGCTACCTCATAATCGTTCTGTAGCATATATCTTGATTTACGTTCATTTGGAATAAAAGACTGTTTCCTAGTATATATTTACGGTCATCTTGCCAACTGAACAAATCCGCCAATATACATATAATAAAAGTCTCCAAGTATACAATTGTAGATAACGATTTAAAATTTTTTTGGGATGTTTCTGCTGCTTACAAACTAAATAGGTATTTAATGAAAATACTTATTCAATAATCGTGAAACTGTGCCATATACCCATCTGTAGCTGCATGGTCAAAATAAATATACATAAAATAATAATTTTCATTTGATACTTTTCGATCTGCAGCCATTCAAGATCACGGCATTTACAGTTACATGAGCTTGACATGTGACTTGGAATTTACCTGGAAGTATAACTTTTATTTTACTCTATTTTATCCTACAACCACAGATGAATATGTACAAGCAGATAAACCTACGAACACGTGATATTTCCTGCTGCTAACTATGAACGCTCAATTTTGCCCTACCTTCTTCTCTATACAATATATCTATGTATGTCCGCGGACGTCCGTATACGAATAGGTCTCACTTTACCGATATAGTATGATGTATATGTGAGTATTGCTGAATAAACAACGAACATCACGATAAGAAATTTGTCTCTCTAGCTGGCAGAAATTGCAATGTTATTTCATTCTAAACTTGATATTCATATACATAGATTCATTAAACACTTACTTGTATTAAACGTAAATATCTCAGAATCTAGAATCGACAAAGTGAACTTCTTTCGTACCGATAATATATTATGTACGAGACATCCATAGTATGGTACATGCAATTAAACTGTCAATAGTGTAAGGATGACATGTAATGATTGAATATTTTGTTATTGTTGAATCATGTCGCATCAATCCTGAGCGAGGGGCTATTCACTCGAAATCCGAAAGAAATCCGTATTGAGATTTCCAATAATTTCTGCTACGTTAAAGTGATTTTCCCAGATTCCCGAAGATTTTATTGAAGTTCCCGTGATTTTTCGATTAAGGAAATCGCATAAAATAAATTTCACAGCATCGAGCGATTTCCAGCGACTCCCAGTGATTGCCAAATTTTTTCGTAGGAATCTCGGGGCTTCGTTAAGCATCGGCGGAGACCGTTTAGGATCGCTACATTCGGGCAGCGATCGCTGCAATTCGGCAGAGATCGCTGCATTCCGACAGGGATCGCTGGAAATCGCGACGATCGGCGGGGAATCGCTGGGGATTCCTCGATATTATTGAATGTGAACTGATATGAATTCCGAATTTTTAGTGCACCCAAATTATACCGATTTCTAACGATTCCTTGCAGATTTCCTCTGATATCTTTAAGATTTCTCATCGAATTCCCCGGTGATTCCTCAAGTGAATAGCCCCTCGATCCTGAGCCTATGGAAAATTTGGAAATTAGTACACATATAACCTCCTCACAAAATTCATCCGAGGGTATGATACAAATGTAGCTATTTTCAATAATTATTATTGTCATTGGCTATGAACGTGGTTACAATTATTATTCTAAGATGTACATGTTAATAATCTTTGATCGTGTTAGGTCATCTTTTGAATCAAGAGTAAATACTAATGAAAAAATGATCAAGTGACCGCTCAGATGAATCTTTTATGCATGAAGAGGTAAAATGATATATAATATGGGAAGACGACACAACATATAGGGTATACATATATGATTGGCAACATTTTCGTTTTCTGTTAGTTCCATTTATATTCATATGTTCGTATTGTCGCCTCGCATCATAATCGAGGCTGACCGTGAGAGAACAGAATGTGTACCGCCATGGCTAATAGTTGCGTTACAGGATGAGCCTGTCATTTACATGCAATGATGTTCTTGCAATCCAAATGTTTTCGGAACTAAACCTTAATGAACATTGCTGGATATATTTTAGTTGCCTCCTTATTTGAATAGTTTATAATTAATGTATTTCATATATTCATTTTCATTTCATATTTCATATTTCACTTTAGGCTGATATCTAATGTCCATATGTCACAAAATGATATTTGCGTCAGTCTTTGAAATGATTTAATTTTGTTCACGTGCTCCTTCATTGCTTGTTTTCGAACAATTTTGAACATAATACTCGTCCCACATGCCATATATAACCACATATGGAATAGTATATCATGTTACAGTCATGTCGTGCAAAAACATTAATGTATTTGTAAAAATTTCTAATTTGTATCTTCGTACATGAAATGTAAGACAATTACGTGTTAGATTTTTCATCACAATCTTGCGAGTAGGATGCATTGCAAATATTTCTTGTAGAGTGAATATCCAATAAGACGGAGGCCTACACTTTGCTTGAATTTTCTGAATTATAAACTAGTTCATATCATGAATATATGATACGATCAAGACAATGATTAAAATTCAAGTCAAAGTTATCAGAAAATTGATACTGTTCGCCAATTGCAAGATACGTATAGGCCCCTCTCTTATTCGTCCACTCTTACATTTTTGTAACATATGATTTCATACGTACTTTTCAAATGACAGGTTACCCGGTAACGCAACTATTAACCGAAACGGTACACTCTGTTCTCTCACTCGAATCAATTTCATATTTGCAATGTACACACGTCGCCGATTATGAATCTACAATCACACTGTGATTTGAAACATATGGACCATAAATATCAGCAATCAATCGTTGTACTTTGTAGCTACACGAATCTATCACCGATCTTATCAGTGAAGTACAGGTAGCTTGGATTTGTTTTATTTGAAATACATATATAAATACTGAACAATATCGTTGAAACGCACCTTTTTCGAATCAACGTACCACAAACCAAAGAATTCAAACATATTTCGCACTGTTATTTGTCATATAACATATTATTCTATTCACGGACATCTTTTTAATACGAACATGTAAGCATTTTTTCCTCCTCTCGGCCAAGTAATCTTGCGTACTTGCATATCGCTCACACTAGACCAATTACTTTGATTGGATCTTAGCATAGCAGTATAATGACCACTATCAACATTATCACCGTGGTGAAATATCGCACTACTCACTTTAAATTTTTGACCCTCAAGTAATACGTTTGTCGTTGGAATAGCATTCAATTTAAAATCACCTATCTTGATTGCTCGATCAACTTGATAGGTAAAGAGCATCAATTGTAGAACAACGATTTCTTTAACAGACGCAACAACAGTTTTTTGTAATTTATTCATTTTGTGACAGTTATCGCAAATACTATCAATTCTAGTCCATCGTGAAAAAGACATGTCTATCAGATCCTGAAGACTCTTAGGACACTTTTCACCGGGTGCAATATTGACGGGTAACGTAACAATATAATTTGATTCTGTATTATCCGAGGTGAGTCCGCAGTCATTACATCTGACAGTTGTAATTGTCTTATGTTCTATCGTGTCACGAATAATTTTCGATTTTTGACAAAGTGCCATAAGAAACTCCGCTGCGTCTTGCTGAACCGTCTCCGCGAATCGGTGATCAACAAACTCTCGAACAGCCAGAGAATTCAAATTCTCACTGGCCTTGGCATAAGAATGAGCTAACATTCCTAGTGGATCCTCGTTTTCTAGTTTGATGAGCAGCTTTATAATACTTTCGCAGTGAAATAAACACTGAATAACTGCATTGGCGTAACAAGAAACGTTGTCGTTATTGACCATGCCAACGATGTTCGGTGCAGGAGCACGATTTGCAATACTGGCTGGATGTCACAAATCTCGGCATTATTGTTATCATTATTATAATGATAAACTGACCAGAGGGTATCTACGATTTTTAGTTTAGGTTCGTGCGCAACATCTATCGTCGATAATTCAGGCCTGTACAGCGTTCTCAGCCTATTGTATTCGACTAGTGCCGACTGCTGAACTTTGATCGAACATGGATCTAAGTTGATCACATGTAATCCCTGCAGGGACGTTACTCTTGACAACGCAACGTAAGCTTGTCCAGAAGTGAACACCCTATTGCCAATATCTATGACAGCGCTTGTCAAACTCAATCCTTGACTTTTATGTATAGTAATACCGTAACTAAGAGACAAAGGAAACTGCTTTCTGAAAATGAATGCTCCGTTCATTATCTCGAATTTGGCCGAAAGTCTTTCTATCGTATGTTCTTTGCCTGACGATAGAGCAATTGTTAGCGATTGCACTTGACCGGTATCAATGCCTTTTGAAACGGATGTAACACGACCTATTGTGCCGTTGACAAGACCAGATGTTATGTCGATATTTCTTCTGATCATTACCTTCGCTCCGATTTTAATTGTAATAGTTTTTGCAAGACCTGCGGTACGAGAACTATCTTCATTTTCGTTATTCAAAAGTTTAGATATCTTTTTCTTCAAGTACGGCATACAATCAACAGTATCCTCCGCATTAAGTTCTATTTCCTCGCTCTCAATTTTCGCAAGCATTGCCACATTCAAAACCTCACACTGATGTCTAGTGGAAAACAAGCAAACCGTCTCTAACGGTAATTTATTAATATAGTCGCACAGTTCGCGAAGTCTATCGCCTATGCTATTCTCGAGGAATTTCATTTGCCTCGATTGGAGAATATCTAGGTCGCCTTCAGTCAAAATGCCGAACCGAACTCGATCCAAGATTTCTTTATAGGAAAAGTCATTTTGTTGACGCATATTTATTATCAGTTCGTCATATGTGAATAAATGTGACCATAAATTGATCATTCCTAAAGAGCCTAAGTATTTGTGTACCCGATCTTTTGATATTTTGATGAAAGCTGATTGATCATTTACGGGAGGTAGCTGTAACAAATCGCCCAAAAGTATGATATGTTTTCCTCCAAACCAACCTTCATCCGAATTCTTCGTATTGAATATTTCAGACAATCGCAGGTGAATGTATGCCAGTGTGACATTTGAAATCATTGACACCTCGTCGATAATGATTAAAACCACGTCTTTCATTTCTTGCCTTAAAATTTTCAGTACCTGATCCGATAATTCTTTATATTTTGGAGTACCTCCATGTTCGATAGGCAATTGAAATAATCTATGTATCGTTAACCCGTCAATGTTGAAAGCCGCCAGCCCGGTGGGTGCCGTCACGGCTGTAACTTTTCCGAGTATCTGTTTAGTCCAGCATCTTATAGTTTTAATGAGAAAGCTTTTACCAGTACCGCCGGCACCGCTCACAAATTGACGCAAGATTTCTTTATTATTACCTGATTGCAGAATGCTTGTGACCTTATCAAATATTCTTTTCTGGTCGTCATTGAGCTCGGAAATCATTTGGTTGATATCAACGTCCTCAAGTTGTTCCTCGACACAGTTGAACTCTTGCATTGCTACGTCAGCTTCCACGGGATGAAAACCTAAAGGATTCTCCTCACCGCCTTGAGAGTCTTCGCTAAGCTTGCTCGTCTTATCAGCTGAATCGACCAATTTGTTCTCAATTTGTTCCTTAATAAATTCTAACCCCTTTTGAATATCTAGTAAGCGTTCGTGATACTCAAGAGCTGTCATAAGCTCCGATTTTGATTTCTCGAAAGATTCGGCATAGGAATCACAATCCTGTTTCAGGTCATCCGTATCGCGCCAGGGTTTAAACATAAGTAACAGCGAATAGAAATATTTTTCCGGCTGCACGTTGACATTGTATTGATAATGATTTATCAGATAAGCACGCTGTCGCTTTTTCAAATACAAACCGTCGCTAAGTTTGTAGATTTCTACGCTGGTATTTACAGGCTTTATCTTTGTTACATCATACCATGCCGCAAAATCGTACAAATGTACAGACTCTAACTGCTCGGGTCTGTTTGGATAGTAATTGTCGATGAGCGAGGGGAAAAAAATGTCTGTAGACTCTGGATCGAGTGCTTTCACAGTTTTAAATGATTTTAACATTCTGTTCCGTATTTGATTAACATCCAACCATTTGATCGTTGTGTCTGGATCAGTTCCATAGAGTGATATTCCTAACAACGTGTCTGCAGCCTCCAGAGCTCCGCATTCTCTGTTAGCCAAACTGCGCACCGCTACACTCCAAAGTCGACTACTCAACGACTTGGTTGAATTAATGTCATCAAATACATCCACTCCATTGCTGGATTCAGATTTGGTCGTGTATTTTGTACAATACCAAGTGAGCAGTGTAGATTTTTCACCGACGAACTGCATATCCATGTTTCCTTCCCAAGCCGTGAGAATAACAGGATTGTAGTCATTGATACAGGTCTCCGCCTCTGACCGCGGTAAGTCGTACAATCGACTCTTTGACTTAAGCTGTTTTCTGCCCGCGACGGAGATAGCCACATCCCTCATGACTAATGAATTCGTAATGGGTCGTGGAAAGCCAAATCTGCAAACTCTGGAGTATCCCTTTTTATTTTTTTTGTTACGTAAACAGTAATCATTGTGCTTGTGTCTCTGATGCGTGTCTACTCGACGATACAACGTTGGCGATACATTTTTATCAGGCATTTTGCACGTAACATGTTTTGTAATGAATCTAGCCACCTCATCGGCGGAAGATTCCCCAATAACGGGAGCATCTTTGATCCAAAT
Source organism: Rhogogaster chlorosoma (assembly GCA_944452935.1). NCBI lineage: Eukaryota > Metazoa > Arthropoda > Insecta > Hymenoptera > Tenthredinidae > Rhogogaster > Rhogogaster chlorosoma. The sequence goes on from OX101799.1 coordinate 6,372,588, forward strand.
CAATAGATGAAAATGTTGTGTACCTCTCCCTTGGTATTCACGTCTCCAAAAGTAATGAGTTACTTCCCCGATCGGGTGATCGCTCGAACAAATGAAGCTAAGCATCGCCTGAAATTTATTATCAAGATACCTTGAAGTGGACACCGGATCAGCAGCCACAAGCTTACTCGTCGAAAAACTCGACATTTCGGATCCATTTACCTGACGGATATATTCAGCCAAATCATCCCACATCCATTCGCTGGGACTTATGGTCAGGAACCATGTCGCTGGACCATAATTACGAATCATACAAGCTAAATTATTTCGCGGTCTACGCCAATACTGTTCCGTATTGCGTAATCTAGAAAAGATAGTTGTAAGATTTCCTTCCAGCTGTTCTTTGGACAACATTTCTAAGCAACTCGCTGCAGTGAAATTTTCTCGTGGATTAACTACATTCAGTTTATGAAAAATACCGCTCCTTAATTGGCGAATGTTAGCGTCGTGTAGCAAGTAGAAAAGATATTGATGATTCAATCTAAAGCAAGCGTGCTTGGACATTAATCTGCATTTTATAAAGTCACATTCTCGTAGGTGAATCGTTCGTTTTTGGTACTGACCATTTACACCGTAAGGATACAGATCCGGAAAACACATGATATCTATGTCTAAACTTTTATCCCATGTGTTCAAAGGCACTGATTGTACTTTGAGCAATTGATAGAGAGCTGAAGCACTTTTATTTTCCCTGTCTTCATGTATCGGATATATTGTAAACTGTTCGCAATATGCATCGGAATCAACAATCTGAGTTAACATCGCCGGGGGATCGATACGTTGTTGATCATTATTGCAGGCTGATTTTAATTCCGCACATTGTTCTGAATCTTCGCTTTCCTGTTGTACCTGAACTTCAGCATTTTCAATTAAATCGTCCAACAACGAATGGCTCTCTACCGGTAATTTGATTTCTCGATACAACGAATTATTTGTCTTTAGCCATGCCAGCGCGTCATGAATTTTCTGTACACTTACCAATTTACTCCAAACTACCTTTGACTTGTTCGGGATACCACAAACTAATATGAATAATTCGTGGTTAAGATTTATTGCATCTGTCGGAGATGGCAATTTCTTCAACGTCTCCTCCAAAGGCAATGGCAAATGAAAAGTTCTGCCCTTTACTTTTTGTATCTTAACGGTATTCGGCAAATTCTTTTTAGCTACCGTTCCCATTCTTTGAACCGTCTGAAAAGCTTTCGCTCTTTGAATTAAAATTCTTTCGTAATCATTTAACGACGTTACTACGTCGGGTCTGTGTGTTACGGCTAGTTGATTGAGGCTGCAAGTCGGTGGTAACTTACCATCGCGAAAGTTGCCCAGACAATAATTACAAATGAAGCCAGTAACATCAACGTACTCTTTTAGATCCGTCCAGTAAACTCCCGACAGCGGTTTTCTCAATTTCGAAATTTCGACAACGTGTCTCCGGCAACAAAGTTTCGCACAAGACTCGCAAGCTAATCGCGGTGTATCCATCGAACGCTTAGTCAATGCTTCGAACGCATGTTGATGTTTAGAAATTATGGCATTTTCGTTCAAATTCATTACTCCGTCTATACACGGCTGATAAGCTTCAGCTGTTCGTGCTGATTTGATCGATATATCGTTTAAAACTTCCAAATCACTACGTTTCAAAGCATTGTCAATATAAGTAATTTTTCGGACGAGACTTATTATCTGAAACACCAGTCTAACAAAGTATCTAATCCGTGTAAAATGAGCACTCAAGACCTGCATCGGTAAAAGCTTGGATCGACAGACGCCCGGATTTGCATAGCAGCTGTGTGAGTGACCGAGCTTATTACCGAATGTATTGACGCTGCAGACATTAACTTGTGTTATGTTTTTCCGAATGTTTGTTAAATTCCAGTATCTAACAAGTTTCAGAAAATATTCTATTTTGTCGATCGTGAATAAATCCGGTTTCACGCACATTTTTGAATCGCAAGTCCACGATTTCCGAAGATGCTTGCTTGGACGTATGGGTAAAATGTTAGCAATTTGCCCATCCGCTGTTGTAACGAGCGATTTGTTGTCCATTGCAAGCTCATTATAAGCGGTATCAGCGAAATAGGATTCGGATGATCCAGTATGTTTTGAAACACCACAAAACGCTACTACTTTATGTTCGAAATCTGAAGATTCTGCCGCACGCAACAAACACGCCTCCGCATTTCGCGTAGAATTGGCTAACACTTTCTTCAAATTGAAAACTGAATCATTTCTGACATGCATACACCATTTAATAATTAGTTCAGCTTCTATTCTGGACTTCGTCAACGACTCGCGATTAATTTTGAACGCTAAAGCATTAATACACTCTTCTACTGATCCTAAAAACTTCATTGTATTACTACGTTTTCCTAAGCGTCCATATTTCTTCGAAATATTATTAGAAACAACCAAGTTGCGGATCTGTAATTTTCTTTCTTTATTGGCATAATAAATTTTCTTGTTCGAATCTTTCTTTCTCTCTGGGTCGGCAGCGTACTTAGTCTTTTCCCTAAACTTCTTACCCTCCGGATCGGCAGCGTACTTAGCCTTTTCCCTAAACTTCTTACCCTCCGGATCGGCAGCGTACTTTGCCTTTTTCCTAATCGCCTGACTCTCCGGATCGGCAGCGTACTTAGTCTTTTCCCTAAACTTCTTACTCTCCGGATCGGCAGCGTACTTAGCCTTTTCCCTAAACTTCTTACCCTCCGGATCGGCAGCGTACTTTGCCTTTTTCCTAATCGTCTGACTCTCCGGATCGGCAGCATACTTTGCCTTTTCTTTATTTTTTTTATTCTCAGGATCAGCAGCGTACCTCATTTTTTCTTGCGTTTTCTTAGGCTCACTGTTTGCAGCGTACCTTATTTTTTTCTCATTTCGTCGGATAACCCGGTTAATAGAATAATCTACGTGCCTCTTTTTGCTTATCTCATCTTTATGACTGATCCACCAATCCTTTTTCCTACGTTTTGTTGAGTCTACTCTACTCTCGACTGTTTGGTTTAACACCTGCTGGCGTTCATGACCGTCAATTGCGTTATCTGGAATAACTATAATCGAATCAACAATTTGTCCTTGCTGTGATTTACAGACTGATGCATAAGTCTTTGGTTGAGATATTCCCGGTTGACGTGGAATATCGCTTGAATTTAATTTATTCTTATCTGTAATACTCTTCGAGTCGAACATGGTTGCATTTTCCGAACCTCCGGTATTGATATTAAATTCACCAAGAATTTCCCTATTCTGGCGCTGCTGGTTAAGCGGAAACGAAGCAGCCCCGATCCTAGGAAAACGAATCAACGTCTGTTGTTCTATAACTTTGATCAAATGACGTCTGAGTGTATACGTAGACTTGGATGGCCCATTGCTATCTATAAAATAATATTCGGTTTTAGGGTCTATCCCCAATGCAATAGAAGTTGCAATAGCGCAAGCGTACACTCCACACGATACACCATCCGGCTGCATTTGGATACATTCGTATTTCACCGAGTAATCTGGATAGAGCCTGTTCAGTATTTCGTATTGTTTCGGTGATAATTGTCTACGCAATGAATCGTATACATGTACTATGGATCTGTCGTAATATATACACGTCCAATGACCCACGTCATTCTGACCTACTCTTCCTCCGTAAATGATTTGAATATCCCTATCAGATTTTACCGGTTCATACCAATGTATACCTTGGTAATTTAATGGATCCTGTGGCCGAAAGGATGTGTTTATCGTTAAAACCTTGAGAAACTTGTCAATACATCGATCATCTAGTTCAACTGTGATGTCAGCAATACATGCCGAAATCTTTACCCATTCGCGTTGTAATACATCAAAAGCATTTTTTACATCGGAATTATTGTCAACTCGTATCGCTTCCATGGAATCTATGTTGATAATGTCATCCCTGCCTTCGTTATTATTATCGTCGATTCTAGCCAAACGTTTAGCTACATTTTTAAGTTCCCTGGATTTTGCATATGAATGCTTCTTCGTTTTCGGCATTGTTATGAAATGGAAAATATAATATCCGAAATTTTATCTAACTTATATATAATTCTATCTGAACAAGTCTTATACCAAGAACTAAAAAAATCTGTTGACTAGAATGAATCACCAAGCTGTAAAATATATATGTTATAATAATTGAAAATTTCAGTACACGACAAATGTGTATTATTATATCAAGTTCTCTTTCTTCTGATGATCGAATTATTATCATTAAAATATTCTACTCACGTACAACCTTCATGGTTTGTAAGATACTGTTCTGCATCAACGATTAATTTTATTATTCACCTTCTATTACAAATTAATTTTCGAATTTATGATCATGAATAGATTAACACCAAATAATTTTTCGTTGTCGTCGAATAAAGTTTATAAATCGACCCCCGTCACAAGCTTATTACAAAAAAGTATATTAACAATGTATAATGATTGAATTATTGCAAGCTACTATTATGAATTATTATATTATGTTGATTCACAATACATATAAAGAACAACGTCCACTCGTCAAACAACTGTATCGATTTTTCGATCTACGCAGCAAAGTGTTATTATACTTCAAGTACGTAAGTCTTATTCTTCACGAATGTGAGATGCCTATAGCGATGTCTTCAAATTGTGGCAGAATACATAAAATTCCTATTGGTAAATGGTCAACCTATAAGAACACAGTCCTATCTAACTTTGCAAAGGACGACAACTGAAGCCAGCGCCGGCCTTAGCCATCCGGGCGCCCCGGGCGAAATATTCTCCATCGCCCACTATATCTTATTATTAACTAGGATTTCGCCCGCAACTCGCTGATTAACTAATTAATCCGCACGCGCGGCACCCCCTTGGTCCTAGCACCGCAGCGGTTCGCTCGGATTGCCCTCCCTCTAAAGCCGATACTGACTTTTAAGCTATAGACTAAACCCATAGACTGAATAACAGATAGTCATATCATTGTGTCTCATTCTACCCAATATTGAAAACAAGGATAGACATTCCTTGTTGTATTTTCGAATATGCGTGTCAACCTGTGGCTTTTTTAAAAATACACATATTTGAATACCCATCTGTGTGAGCCGAATCCTTCTCTTTCTATCTACGGTCACCTCAGCCTACAGCTCAATCGCACAGTACGACTCGTAGAGTTTACATGTCTGGTGAGTACAAACTATTTATTTCATTTATTATACATTAATATCTAATGTACAGATATTTTCACAATAGAAACAATTTGATGATTATATATAAGTTAATTAAAGCATGGATTGAGCTCAATCACTAAAAACGATAATACCTACAAACTGATACAACTGAATAAAACTGATTGATATTATATCGCGAAATATATAGTAATAATATTGCATTTCGCTCATAATCAGAAACATGCTAGTGCTAATAAACCATCAAGTTCTTAAAATGAATCTGATGTTTTATCTGTACAATATTGAGATCATAATACAGTAGATTATTTATAACAGAACTACATTATTCACGAATCGAATAATTCGGTTGTACTCAATGTGCTTCAACTGTAATACATTTCTATATAGTGTAACACAATCACCATTCTTGAATGATGGTGTAATTCATAATCACGACATTCACTTAATACGATTCTTTTATTCCAATCTTCTGAAATAAACAATAGACAACTCCAACGACGTCCTCGAAGTGACCATAGAAGATATGAACGCAAACAATGACATGGAGATGGATCCACCACCCGGGCAGCATATGCCCGATGAGGACATGCGGGTGGTGGATCCAAATCCACCCGCAGAACCACCGGCTCCACCGGCTCCACCCGCAGAAGCACTGCCGGTACCCGCGGTAGTGCCACCGCCGCCAGCCGTTCAGCCGCAGCCAATCGCCGAACAAATCGTACGTATTTTACAGAATTTTACCGATGCGTATATTTCGCAAACCTATTCCAACACAATCACAGTATCTCGAACTAACTCAATCAAATCACGAGATTTATTTCGCCAAGCAGCATCATACATTTGGCTGTCCGTTATAAAAAAAAAAAAAAAAAAAAATTCGCTTTCACGCCCCCTAAATCCTGAGTTTATACCGCAACACTCAAATTCAGACACAACGAAATACCTCCGATTCCTTTAAACCGTGCCGAATCACTGTACTTTTCTCACTCATGATACATGTGATTTTTTCATTATTTGTAAGTTAATTTTTTCTTAGTCGTTTTATCAGGTATCCAAAGTATTCTTAGTAATTTTCTTTCTTATATGGTGTCCCTCGATCAAGAATTTTGAACAACGGTGATTATTTGATTTTTAACTATACAGCAAATACCCCCACGAGCTGCTTCGATTAATAATAGTTGAATATTTTACACGTATAAAAAAAAAATTCCAAACGTATAAAAATTTTTCTATCACGAGACACGATCCGATCAACCAAATTGCCAATAATTCGTTGTGTACTTGATTGAGAGTTGATGAAATGACTCCAAAAAAATAATTCCAGAAAACGAAAAATCCCATGTTGAATGAATGGGAAAAGTAAAGTGATTCGGCACAGTTCAACGAAATTTTGAAAATTTTTAGTTTTCACTCAATTTCAGTTTCAAGGTATAAACTTATGATTTCGGGGACATCTAGGAAAAAAAAATCGAAAAATAACGCACACCCTAATCATACATACGTATTAGGGTGGTCCTTATTTGGGGGTCGGACGAATTTCAATTCAGGCGCCCCCTAAAACGGTTCCAAATAATGAAAAAAAAAATGTGTTAAATTTTGAATTTTTTATTTTAATGGGAACACATGCCCCAACGAGCTTTTCATTTTTTTTTTTTTCATCAAATTTATTGCTGATGGATAGAAATTCTTGGGGAAAATGACATTTGACATTATGAAATACAAATCAGTCATGTGGAAATATAAACATGTGGTTAATTGAAAAGTTCTTTTGTTATTGACTTTCGTGTTCCACAGGAACAATTGATCAAAAATCTTGAGGAAAAAATATTTCTCGGCTTCAAATTTTCTTTACATGGGCAATCTTCATTTTTTTCAGCGGTGTTTCCATTGGTTTCATAGAGTTTTTATCCCTAATGGGTACCGTAGAACGGTTGATTGTGGACTGGCCATTAGGGATAAAAACTCTATGAAACCAATGGAAACACCGCTGAAAAAAATGAAGATTGCCCATGTAAAGAAAATTTGAAGCCGAGAAATATTTTTTCCTCAAGATTTTTGATCAATTGTTCCTGTGGAACACGAAAGTCAATAACAAAAGAACTTTTCAATTAACCACATGTTTATATTTCCACATGACTGATTTGTATTTCATAATGTCAAATGTCATTTTCCCCAAGAATTTCTATCCATCAGCAATAAATTTGATGAAAAAAAAAAAAAAAATGAAAAGCTCGTTGGGGCATGTGTTCCCATTAAAATAAAAAATTCAAAATTTAACACATTTTTTTTTTTCATTATTTGGAACCGTTTTAGGGGGCGCCTGAATTGAAATTCGTCCGACCCCCAAATAAGGACCACCCTAATACGTATACTATTGAATAAAAAATAATTTATATGAATGGACCTAACAAATATGTGTGTCTTTCATGAATTATTCTCAGCTGCTTATCACAGAAACAGTCTAAAAAAAGTGTTATTCAATTTCATTGAATAACTTTTAAATAAATCGATTGAAATATGAAGTGATCTCAATCAATGCATACATATTTCGCTTCTCATTTCATGATTGAATCTGATTTATAAGTGACTGCCGATTTGCATCGAAATATTTATAAAAAATATATTGCCATTTGATAATCGTATAATAATGTAATAATCATTTCATTTAACATACGATGACTTCTTACAGAATACAATGGTAGTAGCAGCAGTCAACAACTGTCTGCGTGAACTGCTACTACGCGGACGCGGACGGGGGCGCGGCTGGCGCGGCGGTCGCGGGGGCTACCGCGGGCGACGCGGTGGTGGAGACCGAGGTGGCCGCGGCGGGCCAGGTGGAAGGGGACGAGGGTCCTCGTTGACCATTTATATGTAAAAATGTAAAAAATATTAATAAATAGAATTGAAAATGTCATAAATACATTCCAGTAACTTTATTGATTGAACCTTCACCGTAATCTGATCCTTTCCTATTGATCGAAAATAAACTCAAATTGTATACAACTTTATATCACTAAAACGCATACACCTTTTCGACACATGTCAGTTTTCGTAAGGAATGTCTCTGCTTTACTTACAGTTCAAAATTTTTAAATTAAGCATAAAGTGCAGCAATTTCTCAGTTCCATGAATTGCTTGGTAAACCGTACTTGTTATGTAAGAATATTGAATAAGTTCTCGGAGATATGTTGTGGCCCACACTGAGAGAAATCAATTCATAAAAATCAACATTTTCGATATAGGTGCCCGGAAAACAATTTTTTTTATATAATTATATAAAATTATATATATATATATATATAATTATATAAAATTATATATATATAATTATATAAAATTATATATATATTATTATATAAAATTATGTATATATTATTATACAGAATTATACATGAGTTTTGGCCATATATAACTTTATATAGTTTCATCTGATCCTATATAATTCTATATGATTATATATTCGGGTGATCCAAAAGAACTAACCTATAGAATCTATGGTCTTAAAAGGACCTATTTACTGAGAAAAAAATTCCCTCGATTGGAAAAATTTTTATTCAAATTTTTATAGGTGTCGGTAGCCGTTTGAAATTTCCCATTTAAATGAGGAGTAAAAAAATTCTTTTTCATTGGAAATGCTGTAACTATTGAACCGTTTGAGATAAAAAAAAAATTCCAGGCATATTCTTGTAGGGCATTAAATTCTCTAAAAATTGACCTCCGAGTTAATTGTCTAGACTCAAAAAGTCATATACTTATGGGCTACGAAAGTAAAACAAAAGTAGAAATAGCCTGCCTATTTAGGGCTTTATAATCGGAAATATTCATGCTAAATAAAAAAAACACACTGAAATGAAATAAAATGTGTGAAAAATGTTGATTAAAGACTAGATTTGTCAAAGAGAATAGAGTTTTAATCCACTTATTTATTTTTTATTGCACAATTCATAGCCCATAAGTATATGAATTTTCGAGTCTAGACAATTAACTCGGAGGTCAATTTTTCGAGAATTAAATGCCCTATAAGAATATGCCTGTAAATTTTTTTTCATCTCAAACGGTTCAATAGTTACAGCATTTTTAATGAAAAAGAATTTTTTTACGTGTCATTTAAATGGGAAATTTCAAACGGCTATCGATACCTCTAAAAATGTGAATAAGAATTTTTCCAATTGTGGAAATTTTTTTCTCAGTAAATAGGTCTTTTTAAGACCATAGATTTGATAGGTTAGTTTTTTTGGATCACCCTATTATATATGTATAGTTTTATATGATTTTGCATAACTATATATGATTTTATATATTATAAATTATGATATAATTATATATATTATTATCTAATTTAAAATGATCATATGAAATTAAATATAAATGATTATATGTAATTATATAACATTGAATCGTGACAAGATTTTTATCTAATTTTATGCAATTTTATATTCATATTTAATTTCATATTATATAAATGTAGTTACTTGAAAATTTTTGAGTGTAGAAATAATGAAAGGTAACCTTATTGATTATCAAACATTATTATTGTATTTGTTTAACATGTTAATAAATATTTTAACCATATAAATAATTATGTTTATAGACAGAACTTCAAACTGTAAACTTATAAACATGTGAATAAACGACTTTGAAAATTAAAGAAAATTATTTACCTTTTATTATATGATATAATACTTTATTACCAACATAATTACACTTTATTATTTTTAATAATCTTTAGTGGAGACATGCCTTTTATTTCAACAGCTATGTAAACGATTAAGCTGATTTGAAATGTATAATATGTTACATGCGACTAAACCGCTTGATTTCAATTTTGTTGCAAAACAACATACAAGCTTCTAAAAATTTATATGTATAAAGGTTGAGTTTGGAATTGATGAAGTTAAAATAAACACCGAAAACTACGGAGCGGAGGACCTGGGCACTGAAAACTACGGAGTGGAAGACCTGGGCACCGAAAACTATGAAACGAAAGAAGTTAAATTGAACACCGTAAACTTCGTAGCGGAGGACATGTACACTAAAAAGTACGGTGCGGTGGATCTAGACAGCGAAAACTACGAAGCGGTGGACCTGGACACCGAAAACCATAGAGCAAAGAACCTGAACACCGAAAACTACGAAGTGGAGGACCTGGATACCGAAAACTGCCGAGCGAAGGACCTGGATACCGAAAACTGCCGAGCGAAGGACCTGGATACCGAAAACTACGGAGCGAAGGACCTGGACACCGAAAACTACGGAGCGGAGGACCTGGATACCGAAAACTACGGAGCGAAGGAGCTGGATACCGAAAACTACTGAGCGAAGGACCTGGATACCGAAAACTACGGAGCGAAGGACCTGGATACCGGAAACTACGGAGCGAAGGACCTGGATACCGAAAACTACGGAGCGAAGGAGCTGGATACCGAAAACTACGGAGCGAAGGACCTGGACACCGAAAACTGCGGTGCGGACACATTACTGAGTACAAATTTCTTTGGGGAGCACGAGTAGACGTGACGCATCAATAATAATGACAATGATAATAACAATGATAAATGAAATATGATTATAAATAATACTATAATAATATAATAATATTATATTATAATCATACTGGCACGCGGCCGCGATTTGCTGCTGCGCATGCGCATTTTGTAAATCAGGCATCGATCAATAATTCTGCGCATGCGCATTTTGTAAAATAATTAATATTATTAATAACTCAGTTACGCGTGGTCAATTATTGCTCAAAAACAATAGGGGGCGAGATTTCGGTGACGAGAACACTCCTTCCAAATGGCAAGTTCATAAGTGCAACGGTTCGACAGATATCGTGGTCCCAAGAAGAACGTCTGCAACGAAGAAGGAGAAGAAGGAGAAGAAGATTGTGTTTTTCGATCAACTTCGACGGTCAATATCTCAGGAACCACGCGGTAGATTTTGTCGAAATTTTGCGAGCAAGGTCAAATGGCGAGGGCCTTACGCCCATATAAATTTTATTCGGAAATAATCAGCGGTTCAAAAGATATGACAGATTTTTTACAAGAACAAGAGCTGGCTCGGGTAAATGTTTCGTGGCTGGCGCGCCGAGTTTTCACTGTCGCAGGGGGGGGGAACTCGGCGATTCACTGCCGCGAATCTTGATAGCCCGAGTGGCGATCTCGGATACAGGTAAGAATAGGAGGCTGCAATATAGTTCGTCTAATAGGGAATAAAATGAGCTTGAAAATGATTCGTACCTCAAAGGTCTACGATTTTTTGTCATCAAGATACAGTGTGTCAAACCCACAGTATATCTGTAGTCAATGACAATGAGTACAGCGGCTGCGAACTCGAACTTCATACTCAACGCGATACCGCCCGCTCGGCGCGAAAAGTCAAGTGCGAAGACATCGGTTCGCGCACCGTCGAAGCCGACTGATCAGTCGAGCCTCACTGGTTGTACGGTTAACATTGTTTACAGCATTTATTTGTCTCTACAATATTACAGCAGTGTTCAATTCACTAGTATTTCTTGGTAGTCAGAGCATTCTTTTAAAGATTTCTTTATATCAGTGAAACTACCAGTGAGACCGACTTGTTCTGCTTGCTTGTGACTCAATTACTAGTGCAGTATTTCCGCAGACACGTGATTAAGGCGGTAAGAAAATAATTGGAGATTATTGTAATTTTTACATAGGCGCGTATACGAGGTAAAAAACATAATCCTCACCATCTGCCAGTCGGTTTTCGTCTTTCACGTATTCGGGATAGAATATTCTTGATAATTAAGACGGGAAAATGAGTCAGGATACCGCGAAAAAGAAGACGCATTATTGTCGATGCGCGTACACCGGGTGCGGTATACGCAGTAGAGACGGCATAACCGGCATCAAATTTTTTTCAGTTCCTGTCAGCGATAGGGACCGATGCATCGATTGGTTAGTCAATAGCGGTATCGACGATTATGTAGAGCTTTCGGACTCGGAACTGAAAAAAATTAAAATTTGCAGCAGACACTTTTCACCCGATGATTTTTTTCCGTCTGGTCGTATGAAAAAAAGCGCGGTTCCAGATTTGTACCCAGTATCGGATTCGGATGCCGAAATGAGTGCCAGCAACGCGCCGCAGGATTGGGAAATTGAGCGTGCCCAGCTTTTGGGCAGGATCAAACGACAGCAACGTATCATTGCGGAGCTGAAACGAGACAACGGTCAGCTTCGCGGTGCGTTGAAAACGAAAACGCAAGCCATTCGCCGGTTAACGAATCGTTTGAAGCACGGCATCATATCTAATTTAGCACTTGCCATGGCGGTCGCGAGAAAAGTCAAGGATTTCGTCTTGACTTTCGTTATGATGCAGATTTTTCATAGAACCGGTACCCAATATACCGAGAATGAGAAACAAATGGCGCTAAAATTACACTACACGTCCCCTAGCTTGTATAGAAAAATGCGAGACGAATTCCACTTCGCGTTACCTTCGTACAGCACAATTAAGGATTGGTTCGGAAAAGTAGAACTTTGGCCAGGTATTTGTCCCACAATGTTCAAGCATTTAGCAACGAAGGTGTCTTCCATGAGCCTTGACGAACGTAACTGCGTTTTGCTATTTGACGAAGTTAGAATCAAAAAGGCGTTTGATTTGCACGACGGGAAGCAAAAGATCGAGGGATTCGAAGATCTCGGTTCCTTTGGCTGCTCCTCCGGTGTTGCTACAGATGCGCTGGTTTTCATGGTGCGCGGTTTGTTTCATAACTGGAAACAGCCCGTAGCTTACTTTTTGAGTGCCGGTGTTGTCAAATCTGAAAAATTGACGGACATTATAGACGGTGTCCTCGACGCTCTATTTGACGTGGGACTGCGCGTTCGTGCAACCGTCTGCGATCAGGGCACCCAGAATCAGAGCGTGATATTTGCCAAAGTAACGGATGAAAATCCGTCTTTCGTACATAGAGGTTTCAAAATACTGTGCTTTTTCGATTGGTCTCATCTCGGTAAAAGTATCAGGAACCAACTATACGCCCATGATTTTCTCATTTCCGAAAACGATAGAGTGTCATGGGAAGATTTAGAGTCGTTATGGAACCTCGAAAAAGACAAAGGGACTCGAGCCGCGTGTAAGCTGTCCGATAAACACGTGAATCCACACAAATTCGATCGAATGAAGTGTAGCTTGGCTTTCCAGGTTTTTAGTCGTAGAGTTTCGGCCGCTCTGCTTACAGCTGCAGCTACCGGTGGCATTCAGAGCGAAACCGTTACCGCGACAGCTAACTTTTTCTGGACTTTGAACGATTTATTTGATAATCTCAATAGTCGCAGTGCAAACGATGCGAATCCGAATAAATGCGCGATCTCCGATCTAAGGCCAGCCGTTGAGCAAAATTTGCGAAAACAACTCGACGCGTGTAAAACTTGGCGTACTATCACGGACCAGGGCCTTAAAAGACCACCGTGCTTCAGGGGATTGATCCTGTCCCTGACTGCACTCCTGCAGTTATGGGACGATCTGAAACTTGAGGGAACTAAGTTCCTCCTGACGTCGCGATTGAACCAAGATCCATTGGAGAATCTTTTTTCAATGATCCGTATGCACGGCGGAACATACGATCCCAACCCCAGCTCGAAAATATTTCGTCTTTCGTTACAAAAAAATATTGTAATGAATCTTGCTAAGCCTGCGCAAACGGCCAATTGTGCAGACGACGAAGACGAGATACTTATGCAACAAGAAGGGTATAACGCGTATGGTGTTCCAGAATCGGCGCCATGCAACGCAGAATCTTTTAGAGAATATCTCGCGGAACGTGACGGACCATTAAACGACGTAGACGTGGATAGGATAGTTGTTGAAGCAACGGACTATGACACGTCACTTGAGTCTTGCGCGATCGAATATTTTGCGGGGTACGTTTTAAAGACGTGTACCGCGAAAAGTAAGTGCGAAACGTGCATGTCGCTCATGATCGACCACAGTCAGAGCATGACGGACGACAGGCAATTGCTAACGTTTTTCCGTGCCTACGCGACACTGGACAACTTAGAATTGAGTCACTTGTGCGTGCCAAGTGATGAGTTTTCTATGGCGTTCAGATTGATGAATGCAGTGTTTGACCACGGCTATCCGCGCATCAGAGGTGACTATTTGATTCAGGATCAATTGTTTCGTCTGATTGTGCAAGCCGTCCACCGGAGATTTCCGGGGTGGTTCGAGCACGAATCGTGTGGCGAACATCGAAAGGATTTTGCGTACTTCATGATGAAAATCAAGATACGTAAAGATACTGTTTGGCTCGGCGAGAAATTTCGTACAAGCAAACAAGGTGGTCGCTTCAAGCAACTGCAAAAAATTAGAAATCTACAAAACGCGTAGAAGAAAAATTATTTTCGCCATGCGTTTTACTTTACACTACTACTTTATTCTGTCTGCACGGGCCTTCGGGTCAAGCGACAACCTTCTGTCTGCACGGGCCTTCGGGTCAAGCGACAGCCTTCTGTCTGCACGGGCCTTCGGGTCAAGCGACAGCCTTCTGTCTGCACGGGCCTTCGGGTCAAGCGACAGCCTTCTGTCTGCACGGGCCTTCGGGTCAAGCGACAGCCTTCTGTCTGCACGGGCCTTCGGGTCAAGCGACAGCCTTCTGTCTGCACGGGCCTTCGGGTCAAGCGACAGCCTTCTGTCTGCACGGGCCTTCGGGTCAAGCGACAACCTTCTGTCTGCACGGGCCTTCGGGTCAAGCGACAGCCTTTTATATATTCGCACGAATTTTATAGCAAAGTGCAAATCTTTGACAAACAGTTTTACAGCTGTGCGTCTAAGAAACTTATAATTTTCGATTGCGAATGTAGTGATATGGAGAACTACGTTGATTCACCTTCCCGTGGTGTTTTCCGAAAACGAAGCTTTGTATAACTTCGGCTAAGAAATCAACAACCGCTCAATAACCAAACCCTTCCTAGAACATTTTTCCTCTTTCCTTTTTTTCAATTGCTCATAACATCCCTCCCCTTCCTTATGCATTAAACCACATTGCTCCGTATCGCGAGGTTTGACAAAAAATATTTAAATATTCGTCTATTGTAACTTCTATAGAAACCAGAAATTACATCTAAGTCGTCCCGAATGACTGCAAATTCTAATATTTGGTGTCTAAAGAGAAGATACAATGCATTCAGAGTCCATTTCATTAAATTTTAGACCTTTAAAATATTCGGCCGTCTCACAAATGGAAAAAACTTGCTGCTGCACTTTCCCAAAAACATCTACTCAGTTTTGAATGACAGAAAGAGGAAAAACATAGAATTCAATAAGGATTATCAAGTTCATCATTTGTCTGTCAATTTGCGGTACTTTTTAGAACCGGCAGTTTCAACGTGTTCTCGAGAATTTAGCGGATTTGGTGTAATAGGCTGAATTTGCGTTTGTTACGCTTATCATGACAATTGAAAAATTTCGAAGTACTCCACAAATATTTTTTCTAATTTTGAGAACCCGTTACCATACTCATTCCTTGCGAAGTTTTCTCTTACAATTTGTTCAACAATTTGAAGAAAATTGATCCAGCTTTCTTATCAATTTTAAAATGATCGTAATTTGTTGGCGAATCTCGGGGAATATTTTCAGAATCTAAAAAAGAGACGCCTCTCTGTTGTCTACACAATAAATCACTGCCGAACTTATTAATAAGAGAGAGGAAAAAAATCTAACTTTTTCGGAGCAAATGTGTTGTGAAAACTAAAATCGGAAAATAGATCGCCTATGGTGAGTGTTGGTTAATCGCCGAATGCCCCATACATTCATAGGTCGGTATATCAGACCTCAAACTCTAGACTGCCTTACCCTGTGTGCCCGAATGGTAAGGTTATTATCAGGAAACTGTTTTATTCATTGAACCGGGACGGTTAACGTAGTTCGGCTAAAACTGCTCGAGGTCATCGAGAGGGCAGTCGTGCACCACTGAAAAATCGAGCTTCAACAGACCCCATTAGCCTGGCCGTCTTTACAATCTTTAGTCAATGCCCATACTAACCACCTCACTATTTAAACAAAAGAGGGACGTGACATACATAACAATAGTAATTAATTAACCTTAGTAAAAATAATATAAGGATCAGGAACGACCACAGGGATTAATGATTACACATACATATTAATATGCATAAACGTATTTTAATAAAAAAGGTTAACGGCATACACTAACTGTATATATTAATATGGATAAACGTATTTTAAAAAAAGGGTTAGCGGCATACACTAACTGTATATATATTTAATATGGATAAACGTATTTTAATTAAAAAAGGGTTAGCGGCATACACTAACTGTATATATTAATATGGATAAACGTATTTTAATAAAAAAAGGGGTAAACGGCAGCGAGACGCTCAAAGACAATTTCTGAAAAAACAAAAAGGGAGGTTGAGTACACACGTTATCACAACTTCTCAAAACAATAAAAATCACACTCACTAATCCTCCTCATACGCCCCATAAAAGTTTCGGCCGTCTGCCGACCAAGCCGGGTGCACCCAGTCCTCAGAAGGATGGTCCTGCCCCCAACGCCCCTCCGACATCCACCTGATGCCGTAGTAGTCAAAATTATCTTCGGGGACATTGTCTAACAGGCCACGCTCCAGCAAATTGTTGTTAGCGCGTACCTCCGCGCGCTCGGACCTCCGCTCGAGGATATCGTCCTAGACCAGGCAATAGAGCAGATAATTAGTGATTCTGTGACAAAAATATTATTAGAAAACGGCTTGCGCCATCATACGCGGAACAGTCCGTAGATTTAGTGTGCCATGTTTTCTACTCGGAAATTTCATTACTTAGATTGTTTATTAACAAAAAACCTCTAAAAAAAGTGTTTTTTTTCGTTTTTCGCATATAAAAGCTGAACCGATGGAGCAATCTTGATGCTTTCAACAGACGAATTGTAGAGAATCAAAAGACAAAGAGAATGAGCCCCTGACGGACTCGATCGGATCAATAGTAACGGAGAAAATTCGAAAAAACTCGAAAAAACGGCGTTTTTTCAAAAATTCACAACTCCGCCATTTTTAAAGCTGTAGCACGGTCTCTCCGCGAGAAAGTAGCGATCGATGGGTACTTCATGTGTGCTAAATCCAGGCGCTGTCGTATCATTACTTTTTGCATAATTGCAATTTGAATTTTTCTATGCACTTTCTTGCAAAACGGCTGGATGCTCTTGAGGTGGTCCGATTTTAATTTTTAAGACGGATTTTGAAAGTCGAAGTATAGTACTTCAAAACGTCAATTCTGATTTTTCGTTAAAATGATGAAAAATAGGTGAAAAATGCTTGCAAACATGACCAAAAACGGCCGAGCGCGCGAAAGCGGTCGAGTAGTGGGGGCAGGCGGCCGAAGCGGGGAACCGCGCTTCTATTACTATATATACTTCTCCGCTTCGGCCGCCTACCCCCACTACTCGACCGCTTTCGCGCGCTCGGCCGTTTTTGGTCATGTTTGCAAGCATTTTTCACCTATTTTTCATCATTTTAACGAAAAATCAGAATTGACGTTTTGAAGTACTATACTTCGACTTTCAAAATCCGTCTTAAAAATTAAAATCGGACCACCTCAAGAGCATCCAGCCGTTTTGCAAGAAAGTGCATAGAAAAATTCAAATTGCAATTATGCAAAAAGTAATGATACGACAGCGCCTGGATTTAGCACACATGAAGTACCCATCGATCGCTACTTTCTCGCGGAGAGACCGTGCTACAGCTTTAAAAATGGCGGAGTTGTGAATTTTTGAAAAAACGCCGTTTTTTCGAGTTTTTTCGAATTTTCTCCGTTACTATTGATCCGATCGAGTCCGTCAGGGGCTCATTCTCTTTGTCTTTTGATTCTCTACAATTCGTCTGTTGAAAGCATCAAGATTGCTCCATCGGTTCAGCTTTTATATGCGAAAAACGAAAAAAAACACTTTTTTTAGAGGTTTGTTGTTAATAAACAATCTAAGTAATGAAATTTCCGAGTAGAAAACATGGCACACTAAATCTACGGACTGTTCCGCGTATGATGGCGCAAGCCGTTTTCTAATAATATTTTTGTCACGTAAAAATCCCTATTGCCTGGTCTACACCTGGACACACCGGCCGTGGACCTTACAACGAACGTTGAACTGCGGATAAGCAATTTCAAAATAGAACATTCGAAGCACATTTTCAAAATATGAACGAAGAATCTTTAACAAATTCGTAAAGGAAACGTATTTGAAAACCTCCCTCTTCCACCGAGAAGTTATATTCAAGATGTCGACGAGCCATCTCTTTTCCTTTGTGTTTTTTGATTTCCTTAAGGTCACTGTCTGTACGGCACCAAAGCTAATTGCACAATGACCGTTGCTCCCTTTGCAACTCTCAGCCACAGCAAGTGCACACATACTTACTTGAGAGTGTTTGTCACACTCATCTCAAGTTATAGTTACAAGTACTAACAATACCGACGTGGTCAGGGATAGTATGTGTAAGCAGTAAATGAAGGATATGGTTCCTAGTATTTTTGATATATATTTTTATACAATTAGGGGGGGGGGGGGGGGGGGGGGGGTAGGGTATTTTAATTTTTTTTTTTTATTTTTTTTAATTTTTTTAAATGAATGTATAACATTTCAAGAATATTGTGTCAAAATTTCAAGTAAATCGGAGCAAAATTGACGAAGTTATGAGCGTATACGTATACTCAGATACCGACTCCGACGAATCTTCTTGTAAAATATATCACAAATTGCACACAATGTCAGCCTTCAGCTGGTGAAACATATCCAGAAAGTTACAATATCGATATCATATCACCCATCTAGTCGATTATTGTAATGCATGCCGAGCAGTAGCTGATGACGCTTACAGTTTGCCTCCGTTTTCATTCACATTCGTTCGGAAATTCGTGCATTTTACACTGTGTTTGAACCAAATTATTGTTGAAATGCCTCGAAAACTCTGCAGAAGTGATCACAAAGAGAGCGGTGCGTCGCTGTGTCGACCGAAGAAGATTCTGCCTCCTCAAAAGCGCAAGCAGAACGAAGTGACAACTAGTAGCGCGTCATCAAAAAAAAATCAGGACTTCATCAAATCAAGAAATTGAGGAAGATCTTGAAATGCACTACAGAATAGTAGACTTTGTACTTGTATTTTCATCAATTGCTACTCTAGTAAAATGTGCAGAGTGTAGTGGAAAAGTATCATTTCAATCGTGCAAGAAGGAAGGACTCGGATTCAGTGTGAAAGTAATATGTGAAAACTGTAAAAATCCTCGTTACATTCCATCAAGTGAAAGAATAAATTCTCGTGGATACGATATGAATTATCGATTTACGTACGCGATGCGAGTATTAGGCTTGGGTCTATCTGGATGTAATAAGTTTTGTGGTCTAATGGACTTAGCCAGTACCTTTATTGCCAGAACGACGTATAATTCATACATGAGTGACATTTTTGAATGTGTCAAAAAAGTTGCCAAGAAATTTTTCACATCTGCAGTACAGGAGGAAAAAGATGCAATGAGTGAATCAGAATTAGGTAATCGAGAAGTCCCTGAATTGACTGTGTCAGGCGATGGCACGTGGAAGAAGAGAGGCTACTCTTCGTTGTACGGCGTTGCTTCGCTCATCGGACACCATACTGGAAAGGTATTTGATATTTTTGTCAAAAGTTTATACTGCCATGACTGCAAAACTTGGGAGAGCAGATTAGACGCGACAGAATACGAAGAATGGCACGAAGAGCATGTGAGTACCAACAGTCGCAAAGCCAACCACACTGGGCCCTCAGGCAACATGGAAGTTTCTGCAATCGTAGAAATGTTCGAAAGGTCGATGTCGAATTTCGGAGTGAAATATCGTAATTATATCGGGGACGGTGACTCCAAGACGTACACTGGCATAAGTAATGTTAAACCTTACGGTGAAGATTTCGTAATTAATAAAAAGGAATGCATCGGACACGTTCAGAAACGCATGGGTACTCGTCTGCGTGGACTAGTGAAATCGATACTACAAGCGTCGTCGATACTACAACCAAGACTGGGAAGACCGTAAAAAGAAAAAGCCTCTCTGGAAAAGGAAAACTAACTGCTAAAATGATAGACAAGTTGACTGTTTATTATGGATTAGCTATTCGACGTAACTGCAATTCTATTGAGAAGATGCGAAATGATATATGGGCGACGTACTATCACTACGGTTCAACCGACCAAAAGCCACAGCACGAAAAATGCCCAAGCGGTGAAGAGTCCTGGTGCGAGTGGCAGAGAGCTGCTGCTGCTGGTACGCTACAATCTTTCAAACATAGTTATACAGCTCTTCCTGATGACGTTATCGAAGCTATGAAGCCAATTTACTTGGACTTGAGCAAGGATGCTCTTTTGCAAAGATGTCTGGGTGGGTTCACGCAAAATAATAACGAGAGTCTGAACCAGCTCATTTGGAAAATATCACCAAAATCTGTTAGTGGCACTGCTACTATTGTCGAAATCGCAGCTCATGTTGCTGCATGTACATTCAATGAAGGTAATTTTGCATTATTATCCTTCATGCGTGAGATGGGAATCAGTACAGGACCCAATTCTCATGAATGGGCGCGTCAAGCCGACCACTTGCGCATTACAAGAGCAGAGGAGCAAACGGCTCTTAACAGCAAAGAAGAGAGACAATTGCGTAGACAGGGTCAAAAGGACGCTCTCGACCATCTAGATGAAAGCGATTTGCTCTATGGACCCGGGATAGATGATTAAGTGTGAGTTTAAAAGAATTATAGTATTTTATTCCGCATTATCAACTGTGCAAAACTTTTAAGCGTTCTCCTGAAAAACATCATTTTCAAAGTCGGTACGCACGATTACTCAAAAACTAATTGACCGATCGTTCTGAAATTTTGCACAGTGCTTCTTCATATAATTCATCAGGTAACGCTGGGAGCTTTTTTCGTTTTTTTGAAAATTATCAATTTTACAATAACAAACAGGCTGATTTTTTCAGCGAAAATCGCATTTTTTACTTCAAAGTGACGCCAAAAATTTAAAAATAAAAATAAATAAAAATCCCCCGAGCGTTACCTCGAAAAACATCTCCTCTAACGAATGCCGTTGGAATTTTTGGTTTCGGATGATCCTACTTCGAGAAATCTTGCGTACGGCCAATCAACTTTTTTTCGAGACGCCTCCGGAGATTCCCTGCCAATCACTTGCTTATTAATTTTTTTCCATGAAACTTTAACAGAATATTCTTGAAATTTACCACTATTATGTAGAAAAAGATTTAATAACTTGTCGCTATTTATATCACCTCGAAAAATCCTCAAAAATATGCCTTTTTATCACGGAAAATACCCTACCCCCCCCCCCCCACCCCCCTTAATATCTACGTTTTTCAATTCATAGTATTTTTTGTTACGATTGATATATATATATCCTCTATATATTTTTCAGGGTAGAAATTTTCAGGTTAGCTTTGTTAGTACGTGGAATTTCTTGACAACGACGGTCGGTAAGAGCGCGCTCGCGCAAGGAAGACTCCTCACCAGGGTTAGCATGTGCTCGCATCGATTCAGATAGAAAACGTCAGGCTCGCATCGATTCAGATAGAAAACATCAGGCTCGCATCGATTCAGATAGAAAAACATCAGGCTCGCACGAGACGCGCGATCCAGGACGTTGCGAAATCATCGGTGAGGCGCACTTCCCTCAGAAGTTGCGGAGACGCGAAACATTGCGAAATCATCGAGACCGTCAGGGGCGGAGTCTTGTCGCGGTTCCCTCAGAGATTGCGAAATCAGAGGGACGCGAAACATTGCGAAATCATCGAGACCGTCAGAGGCGGAGTCTTGTCGCGGTTCCCTCAGAGATTGCGAAATCAGAGGGACGCCAAAGATTGCGAAATCATCGACACCGTCAGGGGCGGGTCTTGCCGCGGATATTGCGAAATCATCTAGGGGCGGGGCTTGCCTCACACGGACACGAACGACACGCACGTGTGTGCGTGCGTGTACGTGTGCACTAACACGCGGTGGTCCAGAACCCCCCTTACCCATCTACTGATTTCTACAAATGAAGGCCCGGATCGAATAACCCGCCTAGCGCTCGCCGAGTCAAAAAGTGACGCCCTGGTGACCAAATTTTAAAAGTTGCGGAAATGAATTTTGAAAATTCCTATCATGTAGAGGATTGATAAAGACAACTTTTTTACATTGAAAGTTTAACTCCCCATCGCCCGCATCGCCCGAGTTTTGTAAAATCGCTCTATCTTCATAGTTTCTCATCCGAATGATCTGAAAATTTCTGAGAATCTTCCCGTTACGTTAACGAACAAACGCCTCGCTGAAAGTTTTTCGAGACTTCAACTTCATAGCACACTTTTTCTCTTTGAACAAACGAAATCGTATAAAAACTCACTCGCTGGTTTTGTTTGATTTATTGGATAAAAACTATTTAATATAAAACTTTTTATGACCTTATCAGCAGCGCTAGCGTATTCCACGACTGCATGCAAAAAATCAAAAAGATCCGTTCATATTTGCCGAAGTTATAGCGAGTTAAGTTTAAAAAACGTAGTGCAAATCGGTTTGACGATTTTGCAAATTTCATCTTTTTTCTCGAAAACTATTGACTATTGAAATAAACTTTCAATGCAAAAAAGTTGTCTTTATCGATCCTCTACATGATAGGAATTTTCAAAATTCATTTCCGCAACTTTTAAAATTTGGTCACCAGGGCGTCACTTTTTGACTCGGCCGAGCGCTAGGCGGGTTATTCGATCCGGGCCTTCAATTATCTAACTATAAAATTCGCTAAATTGGCTCGTACAATTCTGACTGATTCCTGATTAGCTTGAGAATAATATTAGCAATAAGTAGTTGAGCCCATGGAAAATCGAGCGAAGTAAACCTGGGTGTCACTACTTATTCATTCTCGTATATTATTAAGCTTGTCTAATTGAACTTTTGTTATTCAGAATTATAATGCGTTTGTTATTTGTTTTCATTTTATATGATTACAGGTTGTTCAGGACCTATTATAAGTATCCAGCTGCAAGCAGCTGTTAGGGCTCTCCGCACAATGTATGCGACGAACACTATCTGTTGGTTGTCGCAGCTGTTAAGGGGAGGGACCAGTCGAATTTTATGGACCTGTCTAAATTCTCGAATATCTCCGAAATGGGGGTATCAATCGGATTGTCCTTTCGGCAGCCGATGTTTGAGGAGTAATAACATCGAGTTTCCCTGTAAAATGCATGAAATCTTTATTTTTTTTTTTTTTTTATGCGTCGAAAAATGCGGGCGGGTGACTTATTTCGACTAGCATTAGTGCCCACGCATCATTGACGCGGACAAAAGTATGTAACAGCAAGTCTATACGGTATGACGAACGAACCCATTATAAAACATCTTCGTTCCATGCAGTAATTAAGTGGAAAAGTGCGAAGTACGATTTCGTTGTAATTAGCGATTGAAAGTTGTTGGGCCGCCATGGTAAATGGTTGGGTTGTCATGGCAATCCTTAGTTTCCGAGATGCAACAATGTAGTCCACCGTCTGCAGTACCGACGAAACGACTCTGCGCTGTCCTTTCTTTCTCGGGCATCTCGGAAACTAAGGATTGCCATGACAACCCAACCATTTACCATGGTGGCCCAACAATTTTTAATCGCTGATTACAACGAAATCGTACTTTGCACGTTTCCACTTAATTACTGCATGGAACGAAGATGTTTTATAATGGGTGTGTTCGTCATACCGTATAGACTTGCTGTTACATACTTTTGTCCGCGTCAATGATGCGTGGGCACTAATGCTAGTCGAAATAAGTCACCCGCCCGCATTTTTCGACGCATAAAAAAAAAAAAAAAATAAAGATTTCATGCATTTTACAGGGAAACTCGATGTTATTACTCCTCAAACATCGGCTGCCGAAAGGACAATCCGATTGATACCCCCATTTCGGAGATATTCGAGAATTTAGACAGGTCCATAAAATTCGACTGGTCCCTCCCCTTAATTGTCTGTTTACAATGAGTTTGGGGGTATGTGAGAAGTGTAGAAACTCAAAGAATCTTACTAAAAAGCAACTTACAAAGAGATTTGCAGCTGATACAGCGTAAGGCACATATATGTATTAATAGCAATTATTGTTAAAATCACTAAAAAAAAGTGTGCCTTGATTTGAATAGCAATGTATCATGAAATAAATAGACTAAGGTTAAACCTATTGCTTGCGTCGTGTGTGGCGCAGGACTTAGATTTCATTTTTCTTTATGTTCCTACAATTTTTTTGCTAGGATATTATCGCATTCTATTGCCATAATATTCTTATGTACAATAGTTCGGAATAAATAATAAATAATTTTTCATTTAAAATATTTATCAAAATATAGGTATATACAGCTGCAGTAGCCTTATGACGACTTATCTCCTCGCCGACCACCTGTAACTAAAAGAATATTTGTTCATTTAGATATGGAAATTGAATGATGCACGGTGTTAAAATGGGTCAATTGGTATATCAGAATCATTGGACAAAATCGAATTTCAGCTACTACAGAGAGCGAGATACTATATGTCACATGCCTGCTCATGATTTTGACTTGGAAAGATTTCCTGTGACGCAGCTGCAGTTAAGCGGCTTATTATGTGATTTCTTTGACAATAAATTGTGGAAAAAAGGTAATCGGCGTGAAATTCAAATCTGTGCTTTGAATGTAACCCTGCTAAAACGGAGTTTGTTATTTGGTTAACTTTTTTCGGCACAGAACTTTTCATCATGTGCTGCGAAAGACTAGTTTGTCATAGAGTATCCAGTATCATCGGGAGTGAAAGTTCGCCAAACCAACTTCAAGTATTACATAAATGTATACCCCAATTAAGTGCAAATGGAGTGCGTTTACTTCGAAAACTTGAATAGATGAAATTCAATTATTTATAATTTTTGTATACATTATAGCTCATTCTACAACCATCTACCTTCAACAGTAGATCTACCTACCGTTGATCTCGCGCCGCTTTTCCTCGGCCAGCCCTCGTCTTCTGTTTTGGTCGCGTCCCCAACCTCGACCAAACGTCGCCCTTCATTTCCTCTACCGCTTCTTCCTTCTTTTCATTCTTCTTTTCCTGCTCCATCTCCTTCACCCTCTTCGTCACCTCCTGCTCAATCATCTCTTCCTCCCTAATTTTGCTTTCTTTTTCAACTCTCGCTCTCTCCTCCTCTCGCCTGGCCGTTTCTATGGCCACAATCCTGGTTTCTAGATCTTTTTTGTTTAATGCGGAAAAATTTCAAGCGATGAATTAGAAAACGTAGTATATATATAGTAGAATTTACAACATTCTTGGCTTGCTTTCCCTAATACATAAGTAAACCTCAGCAATAATTATAGTCATCACATATATGCAATCTCACCATGAAGCTCTGCAGCCGCCTTGTGGCCCTGTGCACTCGATATGTTACCCATATTAATGATATTCGAATCTGAAAACAGAGAGGTGTTATACTTAAAAATCATTTTCATACATTAGGTGAATATGAAAAATATAAAATCTACTATCTATGTTCTGCATATTGAGTTAGTGAAGAAGATAACTGAATCTAGAGTTAATTGCAAACTCCATTTGAAAAATAGAATTTTTAACATTTGGTGTAATTGTTTAGAATAAATGAATACAGGTCTCCCTCTCAATAAGTTCAACTTCGGGGCTGTAGGGGAACATTTTTCCGAGAAACCATGAACCCACACTCAACGCCTGCTCGCCGCTTGAATCAAATGATCGCGTTCCCTCTGAATAAGTTCGGTAGCGTTTCCTCTGAATAAGTTCGGCGACTGTACGTTCACTCGACATCCGTGCGCGTCTGTGACTGTGTGCGTCGACGCTATTGCTAGAGTGTGTTGTGACAAGAAGCAGTAAGTACAATATTCACATTTCGTCCTACAGTTTTAACTTAATCAACAATTTCTTATTGCAAAACAGATCTTACATATTCATTCGCTTACTGTGCACATTCTATCGAGCACGTTTTAATCTCGATTTTTGACTAATGAAAATTGAATAAAAGTAAGGATAATCTGCTCGATTAGACGTTATGTCCGTTTGTTTACATTTGCACACCGCGATGTGCAGCACATTTTCTGGAATTTTGGCATGAAAAATTAGTTACACAAATTGTTAAACAAAACTTATATTTTTCAATTTTGTTGCAAATCCCAATTTCTCGTTATAAAAGTTGTAAAGTACTTTGTCGTCGATAATTTTAAAAAACTGCATAAGAAAAAAAAGTCATTCATTAAATTAAAGTTCGTGATCAATTTATTGTGAGATTCGCTAAGTTTGAGGATTCATTGATTTTGAAGTGCAATGCGATTTTTCAAATTTTCGATGAAATTTTTTTTAGGGAAACTGGTTGATCCAGTAGAAAAATCCGGAAGACGAAAATTTCATTCAAACTCATGCCAAGTAACACCACAAGACGTAGAAAATTTCGAAGATGTCGATGACTTAGAAGAAGAGACTAAGACTAAACGAAGACGATTTTCTTTTACTGAAAAAAAAAAATTTTAGAAGAATGTGACGGAAAAACATATGAATTTGTTTCTAATAAGTACGAAATTGATGTACGTGTTCTGAAAAGATGGCAGCTGAGAAAACAAGACATTATCAACGCTGCGCGTTCAAGTTCAGCATGTAAAAAAAAAATGACGGATACTCATGAAGAATTAGATACTGCAGTATTTTTATGGATTATGGAATGCCATAAGAAAGGTACACCCATCACAGGAGGACTCGTGAGAAGGAAAGCATTGGAGTTGAACAAAGCGCTGGGAGGACCACCAAATTTCAAAGCCAGTAGTGGATGGCTCGTAAAATTTCAAAAACGAAAGAATATTCGTTGTTTGAAAATCAGCGGTGCGAATTTCAAGTACTATATGATGATAGTTTTACAAAAAAAAATATGCATCTGAGTAATACATGATTACATACGAGAATCTGTTACAGGTGAAAAATTATCAGCAGATGTTGAAGCAGCTATCGCGTACAAGCCGGTTTTTGAAAAAATGATTGCAACAAAAAACTTGTCAAGAGCACAAATGTGCAATTTCGATGAAACAATGTTGCAGTACCGTTCAATTCCAAATAGAACACTTGTTCCCAGAGATTTGAAGAGTGTTTCTGGTCTGAAAAAACAATTGGGTCGTCTCACGATAGCTGCATGTTGCAACGCTAATGGTACTTTCAAAATGCCTCTCGTGGTTATCGGGAAATCGAAAAATCCACGGTGCCTGAAAAATCTGCCAAAGACAAATTTGCCAGCTTGGTATCGTCACCAGTCGAATGCGTGGATGGACAAAGAGATTTTCGAAGAATGGGTTGTCCATGAATTTGCTCCTAGAATGACAGTTTTTCTTGAAACGCAGAAACTTCCTCCAGTTGCTGTGCTTCTTGTTGACAACTGTAGAGCACACAAGTTTGTCAAGGTTGGCGACATTGAAGTGGCTTTCTTACCACCGAACGTTACGTCGGAGCTCCAACCACTGGACCAAGGGATTTTGGAAACAACTAAAATGCACTACCGAAATCTTCTGGTTGATTCCATCTTGATGGCTCAAAATAAGGGAGTCGAACTCGTCGAATATCTAAAAACAATCAATGTCAAAGATGCCATTTTTTGGGTAGCATCAGCATGGGACCGGGTTCTCCCATCCATAATTTACAAATGTTGGAACAAATTGTGGCCTATCAAAATGGAAGACGCCAGCACACAAACAGATGATGATGACTCTGTTCCATCTCTTTTGGATTCGTCCGTGGGAGTAGAAACTGCCGAGAACCTTGATAAAAGTAGACACGACTTGCTTCAGAGAATGAGAAGAATCTATGGGTTCGAGCAACTTGATCAAAAAACATTGTTGAGCTGGTTCCATCAAGTAGAAGAAAGTAATTTCCCTTGAAAAGTTATTTGCATAGAATGTTCTTTCATAATTAAGGAGGTTGAGAGAGAAGTCCGTGTCGCGACCGTGTTGTATTTCACTCATTGCTCCAACCTCAAAGACTTAAGTTAGAAAACCTAGACTTAAGTTTCGAATGAAATGTTTCACTTACAGCTGAAGGATCGTGGTCCAATGTTGAAATTGTCGAACAAGTTCAAGCATCCAATCCGAAGAACATGAGCCAAAGACAGGAGGATCGTGAGAGTGAAGAAAAAATTGAACAAAATATTGAAAAAGATGACTCGGAAAAAGAAGTTGGTCCGGAAAATGTTTCGATTTTGCGAGAAAGTTTGACGTTGTTGTACGAACTGTAAAACTGTAAAAATAAATGTTTCTATACATACTCAGTGTATCATTTAAAGTGAAGGTCACACCATCAGTGATATTAATAATAAAGTTTCAATATTAAACATTTATTTCGTAATATTCAGTGGAATTCAGAAAAATGTCACCTCGGATAATACTGTACTTAAATATGATTAAAAAAATGTACGGAAACTTGGTTTTTAGGAAACTATCAAATTCTTAACAATATCTCAAAGCGTATTTCGTTATCTGAATTTTTAATTGAATGTCAGAAACATTGGAAAAAAATTCTAAAAAAATCCTCCCAATTTGCATCTACACCCGGAGAAAAGATTATTTGGTTTAAAGAAATATTTGTTTGTTATATGAACTGTGACGTGGACCCTTTATATCCCTCGGAATATACCGGATCGCTATTCCGAGAGATAGTCCAGTCGACAGTGAGCAACCACGAGAGTTAGATAAATAATAATTTGAGAAGAAAAATAATGATTTTAAAAGTTGGGCGCCAGGCGACTGCTTCGCCATGAGACTCTAAATTGGACGACAAGATAAACAAAAGGCCTGAATTACTATAGAACATGCGGCGGCTAGCTACAGTACCGCGGAGAGGGGTCAGGATTAAAGTGAGGGATTAGCAGATGAAGTAATTACTCGAGTAATTAATTTATAATAGACAAAACGTGCGTTTATTCAAAAAAAAAAATATGAAAAATATGCAAAAAAAAAAGTATAACAAAATATGACGTACCCGGGGGCACTTCCCCTCGGGTATAAATTGCCTACAGGCCGTGTATAGGCGGCCTGGCTACGTTTGACGAGCCTTACAAAGAAAAAGAACTAAATAAACGCCCCCACGTAGGGTGGCAATAACAGAAAATAAAGGAAATTATTAAATGACTCGCCAAATAAAGTTCACAAACAAATAATAAATTAATTCTAAATCATGCAACAATAGATACCATCGGTTATAACATGGTGCGACAAATCCGCTACTGTTACTAATAATAACTCGAAGAGGCCTGCGGCTCAGAATTATTCCTAATTCGCTAGATAATTAATCCCGCGGCGTAGAATTTATTTTATTTACTTGCCGACGGCACAAACTCAACAGATTGACTAAATCACTTAAATCTAACTTAACCTAACTCTGCAAACCAAACAACAAAATTATTTACAGGCTTCGACTAGCGTCGATCTATTATTTAGACTCGAAATATCTAAATGATACACGAGGCTCGGCCTCGGTACCAAGTCTACCTCGCCGGAGGAAGAGAGCGCGACAGTGACCGGCTTTCTTACTTGCCCTCGTGGGCGAATAATACAAAATTTCTTAACTCAATAATTACTCAATAGTGAATAATCTGGACGCGAAACTCGAACTCTAAATTATGGCATGGGACACTGGTGACGGCTTTCACTCGGAATCCGGCTTAATTTGATCCCAAATTCGTGAAATAGCCTCGTGGCTGAGAATAAGCACGCGGCAGAAGGCCGTTGCCGGATTCAAATTGTCCAACGGGTAAGACTGCTTAACGCTTACCGTTCTCCAGCCACCTACGGAAAAGGATCTCTTCCCGGCCGAAATCCATCTCGGGTCTCGATAACAAAGGCTCTTCCCTCGGGGAAATTCGCTCACTCATACACACAAGAAAAGGAGGGTTATCAAAAGAATCGCTCAAAAGCTAGAAATGCAAAATTAGCTCGCAACTATCGGAACACCCAAATGCTGCGGTCGCTAGTCTAACGCAGAGTGAGACCACCGGCGTCGTGCGGATGCGCAAGGACCTCGTTAGACCCGCAATTATCGATTTGGGTATCGACCACGCTGTGACGTCAGGGGGTAGCGCTCGATCCTTGGCGCGAATTATTTAAATGGCCACCACGGTGATTGTAGCTCTTCTAGGCCGAGGACTGCGGGTTGTAGATTCTTCTCGGTGGCGGGAATCGCATCCACCACCTTCATCCCTCGTTGTAGAGTGTCGTGGACACTCTCCCGCATCCTCGGCTGGTTGGGGGAGTTAGCAGGGCCCTTGCTAATCTCCCGAGCTTCGGTGGCGCCTTGTTGAAAATTCACGCCCTCGGTGCATCGAGTCGCAGACGTTCGTCGGGATCATGTCGGGGTCGTTAGGCCATCTCCAATAAATAATGCCTCGGTGCCCACATGCCAGAGAAAAGTGTAAAAAAAACAAAAGAATAAATAATCGATTTCATTATCTAAGTCGGTCACGGTCGCCTCTCGGGAGTATTTCGGACCTCGGGGTCATCTTATTCATTCATACATCATTCATTCTAGCGACCCCCCGTCTTAACTAAGGTCTCGTTTAGGGGCGAGGAGCAGTTTGTAACATGCAATGTTACAGAACCTAATAAAAGATTTATTTGTTAGAAATAAAAAATGTATTCATCGGAAACAAAAGTCTATTTGATACAAATAAGCATTTATTCAAGAGAAATAAACATTATTTGTTTCAAATAAATAATCTATCAGGTTCGTATTCAAGTAAATCTCATCTATGGGTGATATGAACTGGATAATTAATGCATGTTACCCAATACATATATAATCAATCATGGAAAGTCGGGCATGATACATACATAAATGATAAATTAACATATTTTATCA
Organism: Rhogogaster chlorosoma; assembly: GCA_944452935.1. Lineage (NCBI taxonomy): Eukaryota > Metazoa > Arthropoda > Insecta > Hymenoptera > Tenthredinidae > Rhogogaster > Rhogogaster chlorosoma. The sequence goes on from OX101799.1 coordinate 6,403,683, forward strand.
TAATTTGTCTTGTGTGAGTACATATATTAAAGAATAATCTAATCGTATCCACTTGAACTTATTCGGAGGTAAGCGATTGAACTTATTCCGAGGTAAAGCAATGAAACGCTCGGCTGACTCTGACGCGTCGAGGTGGGGAAAGCGTCCGAAGAAAAATCAGGGGAAGTGAACTTATTCAGAGGGAACTTATTGAGAGGGAGACCTGTATAATATATTGTTCTACCTATGTATTCTTATCTTACAGTACAAGCCATGACAACTTTTAAAAAAAATGCTCATTTGTGTGCGTACGTTTTTTTAACGGAGTTATAATTAATTGGAGGTAAACACAAGCATAATTCAGTTCGTTTTTTGGAAATTCATAACGTGACAACGGATTGAGATCAAAATCTGAGGATTGATATATATTTTTCAATCATCGGAAGCTATCATATATATGGGGCTTTCCATACCAACCCAAACTACCGCTGATTTTTGCATCTTCGATTTCGCTGAAATTTGGGCATCCTTTTGTACCCCTCGAAAAAGGTTTTTGTGATTTTTTTCAAATTTTTTCAAATTTTTTTCAAATTTTTTCAAATTTCGCGGATTTTTTTTTTAAATAGCCATAACTTGGTGAAAAATTGTCCGATTTGGGACTTTTTTTTTCAAATTTCGTGTTTTTGACTAAATTTTCTGAAAAATGTATGCAAAAAACTTTCCATTGTGAATTTGATTGTTTTTTTTGTATTTTAAAGGTAAAACTTGGATTTTAAGATTGTTTGTATCCTTCGATTTTTTTTGAAATATTCTCAAAAATACTACTCCCCAAAACACAAATTTTGAGCCTAGTCTCGTAATGGGATAATGATGGGTTGAATTTTTAAATTAATTAGTTTTTTTTTTTTTGTTCCATTTATTGTTTTTACTTTGTAGAGTATTGTATTCGAATAAAAAACCATACCAAATACTCTACAAAGTAAGAACAATAAATGGAACAAAAATGAAAAAAATTAATTAATTTAAAAATTCAAAAAAATTATAACCCATCATTATCCCATTACGAGACTAGGCTCAAAATTTGTGTTTTGGGAAGTAGTATTTTTGAGAATTTTTCAAAAAAAATCGAAGGATACAAACAATCTTAAGATCCATGTTTTACCTTTGAAATACAAAAAAAAACAATCAAATTCACAATGAAATGTTTTTTGCATACATTTTTCAGAAAATTCAGCCAAAAACACGAAATTTGAAAAAAAAAGTCCCAAATCGGACAATTTTTCACCAAGTTATGGCTATTTAAAAAAAAAATCCGCGAAATTTTCAAAAATTCTCGTCTCCCGGTTGGCTGGATAAAAAAATTTTAAAAAAATCATAAAAACCTTTTTCGAGGGGTACAAAAGGATGCCCAAATTTCAGCGAAATCGAAGATGCAAAAATCAGCGGTAGTTTGGGTTGGTATGGAAAGCCCCATATATATGTTTATGAAGGGGTACATATCGGGTCCGGAAAACCTACCCGTGTACATTAGTATACGTAACTCTACGTTGGAATAATAATTTAAACCTTGTAGGTTATTTTGATTTGTACACCCTTGATTAGAAGATATAATGAAATTAGAGTTTTTATACAATGCGGTATTATACAGGGCCGTTTAAATATTTGATAACCCGTAACATGACAGTACCACGATAGACTGATTCGTCGAAAAGCATTTTCAATATTTCGGTCCCTGTATGTACCCATACGTGAACAATGTGAACGTAAGAATACATGTCGGGACCGATTGAATTTCTATTATTTCGTAGGAGTTATTTCATAGGCCGTCGCGCGCATTGTTTGACTCTTCCAGCTTGAATATTGTTGAAAAACGAGCAATGCATAAATGCTTGTGCCTTTGATTCAAATTGATTGTTTGAATTTGATTTTCGGTCCCACAAGAACAGGTCATTGCTGACGATTTCATGCCACCACCAGGCTAGATAATATTTTGACCGAATTTGTCGTCATTGTAGTTCATTGCGTACATTAGTAGATTTGTTTGAAAAAACTAATTTCGTCCGATAAGAATTGTTGGAAACGAATGCTAACAGTATTGAATCAACGATTGTTCTCCCGGTAACGTCCTCATGTTCCTAGGGATCGGCACATGCGGGGACCGCTGTCCGATACGTAAGGATACATGCGGGGACCGCTGTCCGATACGTAAGGATACATGTCGGGACCGGGCGAATTGCTATTTCTCTTCGTAGTTATTTCTAGAGCACGCCGATCAGATCTCTTTACCTTTATAGATCAAATGCTGTTGAAAAGAGGACGATTCGTAGATATTCGTGGCTTTGATTCAGTTTCATTGTTTGAATTCGTTTTGTAGTCTCACGAGAACAGGTCATCGACAACGATTCCATGCTACCACCAGGCTAGATAATATTTTGACCGAATTTTTCATCATTGTAGTTCATTGCGTACATCAGTAGATCTGTTTGAAAAAACTAATTTCGTCCGATAAGAATTGTTGGAAACGAATGCTAACAGTATCGAATCAACGATTGTTCTCACGGTAACTTCCTCATGTTCCTACGGATCGGCACATGCGGGGACCACTGTCCGATACGTAAGGATACATGCGGGGACCGGGCGAACTGCTATTTCTCTTCGTAGTTATTTCTAGAGCACGCCGATCAGATCTCTTTACCTTTATAGATCAAATGCTGTTGAAAAGAGGACGATTCGTAGATATTCGTGGCTTTGATTCAGTTTCATTGTTTGAATTCGTTTTGTGGTCTCACGAGAACAGGTCGTCGACAACGATTCCATGCTACCACCAGGCTAGATAATATTTTCACCGAATTTTTCATCATTGTAGTTCATTGCGTACATCTGTAGATTTGTTTGAAAAAACTAATTTCGTCCGATAAGAATTGTTGGAAACGAATGCTAACAGTATCGAATCAACGATTGTTCTCACGGTAACTTCCTCATGTTCCTACGGATCGGCACATGCGGGGACCGTTGTCCGATACGTAAGGATACATGCGGGGACCGCTGTCCGATACGTAAGGATACATGTCGGGGCCGGGCAAATTTGTACTTTTCTTCGTAGTTATTCCATTCCCCGAACTCAACATCTTGCCCTTGTGAATACGTAAGAACGCAGTTGTTAAGAGGATGCAGCCATGGCCACGTTTGTCCTCGCTTTGTTTGACGATGGCATTTATTATATATGTAAAGAAGTGGATGTGATTGAACGAAAATCCAGTACAAGTATCAAATATAAGGACGGAAAAAGATACGAGGGTAAAATTGTCGCTCGGAATGGTAAGTAACACTTTTTATTGAAAGTAACTAATTTTACGTAAAATGAAATAAACTTGACTTTTTTATTAGTGTGGTATCCGAACAAAGCATTAATAATAAAAACGTACTCATTTGGTTTTACCTTGGCCCTTCAATATTGGATTGAAAATACTCTTCTATAAATTTACTCTTTGATCTGCATTTGTAGCCAATCCAAAAAAATTGGATATTTTAAGACGGAAATATGAAAAAGGAAGCAGTATTTCGGATGAAACTCACATTGATAAAATAACATTATCAAGACAAAACAAAGGGCCCCGAGATAAAAACAAAGCTGGTGAGCACTGCCACGAAAGTTGTAAAACGCATGATTATTTTCTCTCAACTCCTGTTTTCATTGTTTGATAGAAATCGCTAATGTCTCTCCGATGATGTTACATAATATAAACGATCTCGATAACCGAGATATCAACGTCGAAAGGAAACCTGGTTCCGAACCAGAAGGCGATGTCAATGGGAACGAAAGCTCTATCATCAAATCGATGGAAGGAAATGATTCGACGTCCAACTTTAGCGAGTCAGATCGCCACGGCAAAAGACTAAACACAAGCTGTACTCCATGCGAGACTGAGATAGATGAAATAAATTCACCGAGAAGGATCAAAGTGCCCCGAGATAAAGACAAAACTGGTTAGCACTGCTTTGAAAGTTGTAAAACGTATGGTTATTCTCTCTCAACTCCTGTTTTCATTGTTTGTTAGACATTGTTGAAGTTATTCCAACAATATGTCCCAGCCCGAACAGCCTAGAGGGCGAAAATATTATCTCAACATTGTCAGATGGTACCAAAGAACCGAATGAAGAGCAAAGGACTATGAACAGTCATATGAGCGGATCCACGTCACTTCACTCAAAAAAAAAACCGTCAAGTCACGGATTTTTGCGCCATTCAATACATCTGTAGTACTATGGAAAAAAAAAGTACAATTTGGAGGATTTTGAAAAATTCTCAAAAATGGCGGAGTTAGAGGCATGTGAATTTTTGTGCACCACTTTGTTTGAAAATTCATATCTCCGAAAGTGTTCATCGGAGCGGAAAGATCCTTGGATCGTTTTGTTCGTAAAAGAATGCACTTTTATACAAAAAATCATATTTTCAAAAAAAAAAATTCTTTCAATATTTTTTTGGCGTTTTAATTTTTGATTTCGCTGCCATTTCTAAAGGGCTTACAGAAATTCATGGAGATAATTTTTTTTAGATACCTGAATCCTTCCCCTTCAATCCTAAAAAAAAATTTATGGAGAAAATACCTGGGCAGGAGATAGAAAATAAAACGTGTCGTCGCGCGTCACCGCGCGCGCGCCGATCCACGTCCGCGCTACTCCGGCAAGCTCGCTGTGTTACGTAGTGGAGATGTCATATGATGCTTCTTTGCTTAGCCAGGTTATCCATTCTCCGAAAATAGTTATTTTACCACCTTAGCCCTTCCGTATCCGTCTACTGGTCATGTTTTCTTGGAGTTATACAATTGTATACGTGTATATATGCCTGTTCTGAAAATTCCAGTACGGTTATGGTTCGTTGAATATACTTGTGCTGGAATTAAGTTTGATTCCATTTCACTCGGTTTGGGCTATATGAATGATGGATCTTGTGCAATATTTTGGTGATCCTGAAATGAGCCGATGTTTTTCGCGATAATTTGCTGGATGACACTTATTGTTAGTAGGTCACCTCTGTTTGAAATTAATTCATAATTTTTATCGAATCAAATTTTTCTGTTGCGGAAAATAATTTTGTTTTGACGAGTTTGTGAGATATTGAAATGACCGCATGTAATTTCAGAGTGCCACGAACTGTAAATGCTTTATCAAATCGGTTTTGTAAAATAGTTTCTTCCAGTTGATGTTCTGCAGATGTACAGTACTCGAAAGATATGCTTCGAAAATAAGAACATGCTAAATTATTGGAATTGCAATCAGTTTTAAACTCGCGATATGCGGACAAAAAGTGTCATCCACCGAATTATCGCGAAAAACATCGGCTCATTTCAGGACCACCAAAATATTGCACAAGATCCATCAGTCATATAGCACAAACCGAGTGAAATGGAATCAAACTTAATTCCAGCACAAGTATGTTCAACGAACCATAACCGTACTGGAATTTTCAGAACAGGCATATATACACGTATACAATTATATAACTCCAAGAAAACATGACCAGTAGACGGATACGGAAGGGCTAAGGTGGTAAAATAACTATTTTCGGAGAATGGATAACCTGGCTAAGCAAAGAAGCATCATATGACATCTCCACTACGTAACACAGCGAGCTTGCGGGAGTAGCGCGGACGTGGATCAGCGCGCGCGGTGACGCGCGACGACACGTTTTATTTTTTATCTCCGGCCCAGGTATTTTCTCCATGAATTTTTTTTTTTAGGATTGAAGAGGAAGGATCCAGGTATCCAAAAAAAATTATCTCCATGAATTTTTGTAAGTCCTTCAGAAATGGCAGCGAAATCAAAAATTAAAACGCCAAAAAAATATTGAAAGAATTTTTTTTTTCGAAAATATGGTTTTTTGTATCAAAGTGCATTCTTTTACGAACAAAACGATCCAAGGATCTTTCCGCTCCGATGAACACTTTCGGAGATATGAATTTTCAAACAAAGTGGTGCACAAAAATTCACATGCCTCTAACTCCGCCATTTTTGAGAATTTTTCAAAATCCTTCAAATTGTACTTTTTTTTCCCATAGTACTACAGATGTATTGAATGGCGCAAAAATCCGTGACTTGACGGTTTTTTTTTGAGTGAAGTAACGTGGATCCGCTCATATAACTGATGGATCTTGTGCAATATTTTGGTGGCTCTGAAAAGGGCCGATGTTTTTCACGGTGGTTTGTTGGATGACATTTACTAGGAAACCTCTGTTTAAAATTAATTCATAATTTCCATCGTATCAAATTTTTCTGAGGCGGAAAATAGTTTTGTTCTGACGAGTTTATGAGATATTGGAATGACCGCATGCAATTTCAAAGTGCCACGAACTGTCAATGCTTTATCGAATCGATTTTGTAAAATAGATTCTTCCGCTTGATGTTCTGCAGACGTACAGTACGCAAAAGATATACTTCGAAAATAAGAACATGCCCAAGTATATAGATCCAGCGGTGTTTGAATAGGATCGGAATTGCCAATCAGTTGTAAACTCGCGATATGCGGACAATAAGTGTCATCCACCGAATTATCGCGAAAAACATCTGCTCAAGATCCATCAGTCATATAGCACAAGCCGAGTGAAATGGAATCAAACTTAATTCCAGCACAGGTATGTTGAACGAACCATAACCGTACCTGGAATTTTCAGAACAGGCATATATATTATATTGTTACGAACGCAATTCACATTGATCTAAATTGCTTCACGCAACTACTTAGTATGTTTTATTGTCGGTTTAATCTCATAAATTCTTTCATCGATTATTTAGAATCAGTAGAGTAAGTTACAGTAAAATCAGCAAAAGTAAAGTAAAGTAGAATAAAGTTTTGGGTTACACGGGGAACGTGTCCCAGAACAGAAACCAAACCTCGCCAAGGAATACAATACTGTAATAAATATCCGCTCCCTCTTAAAGGCGTCAAAAGTCACGTAGATGCCGATAGCGGAGATCTGCGTAGCTTCAATAACCGATGTCCTGTGGAACGAGGCAAGGCGACGTTAAACTTGCTGACCCCTCGTTTCCACACAGGTATAGAAGGCATAAATGCGAATTACCTAACACTCTTCTCTCTGATTCTAATTTTATTTAGGTTAGGGAAATAAAACGAAGGAATAATAGCAGCCAACAATAGCAGCTACCAAATTGGTAGCATATAGCATGATTTAGAAGACGAACAAACGATTCGTGTCAAGTCCGAATTCCTAAAGGAACCCCCGCAACAATTAGGTCATATAAACCTAGAATATAATGGATCATAACATAACTTAAGGGATGGACGGATGAACGGAAAGCCCGAATAAGAGGATACTATTATTTTAAAATTAAATACAATAAGCTAGAATAAGTAGAGTATGAGCAAGACGGAGTAGGGGATGGGACCGCGTCGAGTGACTCGGGACCCCACCACCTACACCTAGCTTGGGCGGGTCCCGAGCCAACCAGGCTCTAATGAGATGCAAAGTAGGGCCCTAATTGGCTAATTAACTCGCGGGGGAAATGCAGGTTTCTTGCAATCGCAGGCATCTCGTCAACTCTGAACTTGAATTAGCGTCTTTCGTCTGTCAAATCACGAGGTGTGTTGACGTATAGAACCGTGTTCCTGGTTGAGCCACGAGTTACATTCGATCTTTTTCTTTATTCAGACTAAGTGGTAGTGTAAAGGACTCAGAACCGTTAAAATCTTAATTATTGTATAAAGTTAAATTCAGTGCACGGACACATATTTTATTTTAATCCTTCAATTAATTGCCTTCCGCCTTAGACTCATTTTGAATCTTTGTAGTATTAAGAGACAATTACCAATCCGACATTTAAACTCAGTGGAAATATTAACATTCGAATACTTGAAGTGTCGAGTTGACCGAGGTTTCCACGAAGGTGAGGGCGCCCGACCGATTGCCAATCTTGTAGACGCACATCACGCCAAGTCAACGAAAGCTAAGTGTCGACGTCTTGCTCATACCATTATTTCCGTATCATCAAAATTATTACTATATTATCCAGAATTCTTGTAATCGTCACATACAAATTGGTGGCATTCTAATCACTTGTTAATTCGACCTTCAGTCTAATCAAAATTCCGTTATTTTACAGTTCACTCTATATAGAGATCATATCGATCTCTATATTCTTAATTTTTGCCCTATTCACGGCCGGGATCTTTCTATCCTGGCATTACAGTTATAGAAAGAGAATCTATAAAGAAATGTCGCATTATACGGTCATCTTGTGTTGATATACATATATGCATGTGTATGTAATCGGCCCGACCGTATAACGCGGAGACCAATTTATGATTCTATAGATCAATAAGTAGTTATAAGCATACTGGTGCATCCTAAATTAAATACCATAGTTACCAATACCACTTAAAACATAAAGTTAGAAAGAGAGAGAGAGAGTTCCAAGAATGCGATCGTGGTTCGAGTACATGACAATTCTTATATTGTGCTGTATGTTAACGTGGGTATCGTTGATCAGGTTATATTTCTCCGCACTCGTGCGTTATATTGTTGCTTTAACGTTAGCTTATAATTAAACACCCGTCAATTGATAAGGGACCAGCCTCTACGATCCCCACGTCGGCATAGGGAGATTCATTTATTATATCATATAACATTTGTTTTACGTTCAAACCGATACCCGTTGTCAGACGTTTGAACTGGGCTCAGTATTACTTTCATTCAAGAATATAGTATCGTTTTTACCAGTTAATTCTTCTCACCATTTATTTTAAACAACCATCCTAATTATTAATTAATTAGCCTCCACAGTTAAACTATTGAAATTGAGACCTGTATAGGACTAGTGGCAAACGAATCCCATTTACCGGTTTATCGCGAGATAAATCTATTTTATAATTTTTATTCAGTCTGTGACGCGACACTACCATTATTAATAACTCGTTATTAATCAACCGCTCGGATTAAACAACCATACCGCGTCCGTCACAATATATACACGTATACAATTGTATAACTCCGAGAAAACATGACCAGTAGACGGATACGGAAGGGCTAAGGTGGTAAAATAACCATTTTCGGAGATTGAATAACCTGGGTAAGTAAAGAAGCATCATATGACATCTCCACTACGTAACACAGCGAACTTGCGGGAGTAGCGCGGACGTGGATTAGCGCGCGCGGTGACGCGCGACGACACGTTTTATTTTCTATCTCCTGCCCAGGTATTTTCTCCATAAATTTTTTTTTTTAGGATTGAAGGGGAAGGATTCAGGTATCAAAAAAAAATTATCTCCATGAATTTCTGTAAGCCCTTTAGAAATGGCAGCAAAATCAAAAATTAAAACGCCAAAAAAATATTGAAAGAATTTTTTTTTTGAAAATATGATTTTTTGTATAAAAGTGCATTCTTTTACGAACAAAACGATCCAAGGATCTTTTCGCTCCGATGAACACTTTCGGAGATATGAATTTTCAAACAAAGTGGTGCACAAAAATTCACATGCATCTAACTCCGCCATTTTTGAGAATTTTTCAAAATCCTCGAAATTGTACTTTTTTTTCCATAGTACTACAGATGTATTGAATGGCGCAAAAATCCGTGACTTGACGGTTTTTTTTTGAGTGAAGTGACGTGGATCCGCTCATATTCCTCAAATTCTGAGTGTGGATATTCAGCTAGACCCCCTCGTAGCTGATATACAAGATAGTCTCTCAAACTACAGTGTTGTGAGAGATGATTTGAATCAATTGCCCGCACCTATTTCTTATTCAATTGCTCCGACTTCTGTCGTAGGTTTGTACTAAGGTACCGGCGGGTAATAAGGCCAAGCTAAGGGAGATTTTAAATAAACTCGAAAATATTACATTTAATTATCAAAATGTATAGCTAATCTATATTTCGATACATTTTCTATGGAATATAATGGAGTAATGGAAATTTTTACCATAAACAGACACAAAATTAAACTTTCACAAGAACCATACGAATAGGCCTTATTTTACTACGGTAGGGTAATAATGCCTACAACATGCTGGAATACTTAAATTATAATTAATAAAATTGGTATTAGACATCAATCATCACTTAAGTTTAACAACAATACTTTTTAAACGTCAGAAGACTAGATTGCTTTGCTTAATAGCACTTAAAACTATCAGTAATACCATTTACTGAAATCTCTTAGCAATTTGTGTTGCGCCGTGACGACTTATGACAGATGATGAAATATAGAAGATAGGGAAGGTGGAATTGGTACTCTACAAGCTTGTCGTGACATCTTCATGCAAGATGCTTCCACTGGGGTGGCCTTTAGCGGATACGGTTATTATAACTAGTATTTTTTTCACTTAGGCCCTATTACCCGACAGGCCTTATTACCCACGGGTACCTTAGTTTCAGGCATACCTATTCAGTAAAACATATAAGCTGAGTGTTTATATTATACAGGAACAATAACAATCGATGCAAACATACAGAAAAATTTACGAAATTTCTTAGATAATTCATGTACAATATTAACGTTCAATGATATTGCGATAAAAAGGTAAAACTGTAATCTGAAACTTTATTTTAGCCGACAATCCATCTTGGGTATGGGATGAATGTAACATTGAAGTGTATGTTTCACAGAGTGATCTTGCACAATATTCAGACTTCAATAATGTTACGAAAGCTGTTCCTGCTTCCTCGAATAGTTCTGATCATGACAGGTGATTACGATTCTCAATAACTAAATGTTGACCAACGGACAATGAAATCCTTCACTTGACCAGTTTTCAATATCGATTATGTTCATGAAGTATTGATCATGCCAAATCAAAAAATGGAATAATCAATTCAGCGTTCTGGAACAGCGAATCAAAAATGAAGCTTTTAGTGATTTTGTTTAGCGATAGCTGCTATTAGACATCGTAGATTTCAGTTTAAAATCTTATCTAAGCCGACTCGATTATAAACAGATTTTTGAAGCATGTTTTGAATTGTACAGAAATAACAACACTGTGATGCCTACATCACAGTCTCAAAATGAAGTTGATCTTGGAGCGCCGTTTGTCTATGACAATCACAGTCTGGAAGATTTGTCCAATATTCCACAATTTAGTTTGACAAGTATAAGAGATCACGGTAAAAACACTACGGACCAAATTATATCCAACCAATATATTCATCCAACAGTAATTGTCGAACTATCACGGTAAAGTAATTGTAACTGTATCGTGATTTGGTTTTAGACGAGTATGACGACGATAGAGCAGAAAATGTATCACGTAATGACTCAGGTGACTCATATGTTCCCGAAACGGATTTTTCTGATACCAGTGCAGAAAATGAATCTCTGTTAACCTCAGATGTGAATAAGGACCGAAATATTTCAAAATCTTCAGCGAATGAATCATTCCCTCTGGACATTTCAATACAAACTTGTAAAACGGGGCATAGTGCACCTGACGATGAAGGAATGATCGTGAAATCTACAAAATCTGGCACCAAAAAAGATTTTTGTCATTATTGCAAGACCGAACAAGCGAAATTAAGTCGCCACCTTGCGAGGAAACATGCAGATATAAAAGAAGTCCAATCATTTCTTGACATACCGAAAGGCCATGATGCACGAAAAAAAATTATATCGAAAATTCGTAAACAAGGACAGTTTTATTTTAATACAAATACGGACGCTAATACTGGAGAGCTCAAAGTTATTCGGAGGCCTCATCCGGAATACAAAAAAAATGCCACAGATTATGCTACGTGTAAGGCATGCATGAGTAGCTATGCCAAAACAACTCTAGGCCGTCATTACCGGAGATGTAGTAACAAAGATTCCACAAAATGCAAAACAGTACTATCTGGAGCTAGACAAGTCGAAGGCTGAATTCATTCGATAGCATGTAATATTCTACGAACGAGAGTTTTTCCTTCATTGAAGGGTGACAGGGTCACAAGAATCATCCGGTATGATGAACTTGCTATCGCCTTCGGAAACAAATTATGCGACAAGTTGTAACGAGCAATTTTCCTACCCGGAGGAACTAGATAGAAAAATAAATCCCGCACAAAGAGTACCAACGTGAATCTCACGCCAAAATCAAATAAATAGACAGAGAAGGTAATGTTGGGCGCCAGGTACACGAATGTACCAGATAAGAGAAAGCGAGACGGAACTCAAAGAAAGATCAAAATAAGCCACAAACAAAACGCAAAACTGAGCAGATAACCAGCTAGTTAGACGGAGAGGGGAACATGGGGGCGTAGAAATAACACACTTTAAAACGGCAAGATACGGTAACGGAACTGAATATAATCTCGATAAACCAGAAAAATAATACAAAAAAAAAGTATCAATTCGGTAACTTAAGGTATGAGAAGCTACTAACAATACCAAAAAGGTCGAGATAAAATTACTTAACCGATAAATGCGCTAGCCGCGATCACGACTAGGTAGCTTACACACTATTTTTACTCGGTAAGATAAAGAAAAATAATAACGGAAGTAAACGGAACGGAATCGGTACGGTACTAAAGATCTCCCCAGAGCGTTACGGGTCCAGGATAAAGCAAACTTAATCTTAAGTAGCCTAAGATCATGAAATAAAGAGATGACCACGGCAATCCGTCAGACGCGGAGTTTGAAATCAGCCGTTAGGCGGCAACAAGGCAAGAAATGCGCTTGGAGACGGATGGTCGTGATCTGAACAGAAAAGAGCCTACCTTTTAATCGGGGCGTAGCCCAGCGAAGGCGGCACGGAACGAAAGAAAACTTAATATCACTAATAAAGAAAAAAAACTTAAACGTAAGAAAAAAGATAGCGGCAAAAATAAACTGAATATAAGATATCGGAACGGAATTAAATCTACGGCACTCAAAGGACTCGACAGTACGGCGGTCAGCACCGGAGTGATTCGCTGGATCCACGAAGACGGGGAGGGGGAAGCCTTTCCGCACACGGTAGGTTCGCCGCATCTATCGGCGGACGTATTCAAAATCTTCGGCCGGGAGGGAAATAGACGCGGAGCTGAACGTCAGGCTGGCGGCTACAGCCCTCTCCCGGCTTGCAGTTGGCGAGGCTGCGGAGGCTGGATGATGTCGTAGATGCGGCTACTAGTACCGAGGCCTCCAGGACATTCCCCCGGGTGCTCCAGCGGCGGCAGGTATATCCCACGATGTCCTTGTCTGCAGAGGTACCTGTCGTTCACAATAAAAAACTTAAGGCAGACACTGTTCTTACAAAAATAAAATTGGACCTCGTTGCTCTGGCGAGAGATGGACCGGTACGGCAGCGGCATGGTCGTTCGCGTTTTCGGGTGGAGTCGATGTCCGTGGCGGATATTAAAATCTGCCACGTTACAAAGTATAAAGATCCCCGTCATTATGACATGATTAGACGAAAATTGCGGCAGCTTGGACGTTTCCTTTGCGAAATCAAGCAGCACAATGAAAACATCCATGACTTTTTCTTCGTTTTCTACCCAAAAAATTATGACTCCTGCATCAACACTATTCAAACTTTAGCTGGTTTCAACGATTCCGGAACTGGCTTTAAAGTCCCATCACTTGCGACTTCATTAGGGACTCTCCTTAAGCAGGTGGGACGATTGTGCGTCTCCCTTTATATAAAAATGCAAAATAAAGAGAAGCAGACTTTCGCTGAAGATTTCTTAAAATTATTGCTCGAGGACTATTCTTCAACAGTTGCCCGCACAGCAATTGAATCTCAATTTAGAAAAAAAAGGCGGTCTAAGATTATTTTACCACACAAAGATGACATAAACAAGTTACAATTCTTTTTGAGGAATAAACTCGAAAGCGCTCGAAACTCCTTGGAACAGAAATTTTCATATCGAGATTGGCTTTCATTCAATTATTCAATCGCCGTAGAGCAGGAGAAATAGAGAGAACGTTGATAGAAGATTTTCAAAATTATGAATCAGTGAATGAGAATACAATCGGTGAGGCGTTTAAATTATTCAGTGAGAAAGATAAAATCGCGGCACTCAAATATGTACGATTTACTATCCGAGGCAAGTTGGGGCGTACAGTTGCTGTATTACTTCATTCAGAAGTACTGGAATCATTGAAGCTCATTTTAAAACATCGAAAAGTTGCGAGGGTTAATCCAAAAAATCCATATCTTTTTAGCACTCCTGGTACTGTAAAAGGTGACTACCGTTATCTGAGGGCTTGTGAACTAATGCGGAGATTCGCAGAAGATTGCGGAGCACAAAATCCGAAAACGCTAAGAGGAACCATCCTACGAAAGCATATAGCTACAATGTGCACGAATTTAAACCTAAAAGATGATGAAGTTTCCGAATTAGCTAATTTTATGGGTCATGCTAATAAGATTCACAAAGATCATTACAGGCAACCTATCCTAACTAGGGAAATAATAAATGTCTCTAAGCTACACTGAAAGAAATTTTGTTACATTATTCGCTTTTTAGCGTACCCAAAAGTACAATAAAATGTAGGATTTTAGGGACAATCGAGGTACAATCATAAACGTTCCTATAATAATAGGAGATTATACTATTCCTATGTGTATTAAGATTATATTTAGAAGCAAGAATTACTATATTACCTTTTGGAAACATTGCTATTCTGTTGTTGGAGAATGGAAATTGTAAATAATGATAGTGATTCTTTAGAAGTTTTGCTAAAGTAATTTTAGAACTTGCTATTTAAAATAACATGAGTCGCAATACATGTGTAAGTTTGTATTCAAAACTCACAAGGTTTAGAATGAATGAGGTGGTTGATGCGAGTTAGCACTGGAATTTATTTAAACAAAATTATAATTATAATGTTTACATTAGTATGAGACATTCATAAGATTGTGTAATTACGTGTTATCTCATATTACCTGAATCAACAACAAGTACCACACTTAATTTATTAGTTATATTCAATGGCATGTGCCATGTATATGATTGTGTGAGCTGTACGGCAGCGCAGCTCTCAATGAATCACTCTCACCGCCTCACTCGCAGCACATGATCCGACCGGAGTTGATCGAACCCGTGCGCCGCCTGGCGATTCGTTAGCCTGGCTTAGTCCAGACTTACACATGTAGGAAATTTTACTATTCTCAATAAGAACGCGCATTCTAATGAGAAGCACTTGTACTCACTGTAACTCAGACTTGATGGAAATTGTAATACACTATTGCAAAAATCGCAAAATGTTCTTGTGCTGACCCGAGTTCGGCCGACGAACAGACCGGCTGGCGGCCGCTATTGCATTCTCTCACGAGTATGAACTCTAAAGTCTTGGACTCAACTAATTGTTTCGTGGGAGGAAAGTGTCAAACTGGCGATCGGTGTTGAAAAAATAAAAAATAAGTATACGATGTTTGATGACCTAATCGACGATGACGAAGCAGGGGTCCGCGGGTAAGCATCGTCATGCGGAGACTGCGTTACAACATATAGGTCGCAAAATTTGTCTATTGATTACTTAATATTGGTAATATCCAATATTTCCCTAGGAAGGTAATATCCATCAGGATTGTGTCATCCACGACTTCACCTCTGGGGAGGTCGTGAATCCGAGTGGGCAAAAGTCCAGTCAGACAACAAATATGCATCTTACGAGATCAGAGATAAGAAATAATAAAACTGTAGAAGAGGTAAGATTTGGCGAATGAACATAAGTATTGAATGAAGTTCAACAGACCCTATGGATTTCAAGATCTTTAATAAACATCGAAATATTGCTTGCTAATTTTATTCCTTCACACGTATACATGCATACTTATATTATATAATAAATGAGGTTGTGCAAATATATGTAAGCTGTTTCAATTTTTTCACCACTGATTTTCAGTGATCATGGTGTCCACGAGCAGTCGGAATGCCGTAAGCCGGAGCGATTTTGCGGGATATAATTATAATGTGTGCATAGTTAAAGACTTGTAATACACTATACATCCGGCAAAAACGCCCCGGTAGAACCGCATAGTGTGGCCTCGGCCTGCAATTTTCGAATTTTAGTGACTTACAATTAGAGAGATTGCAATATCCTAATACTAAACCTCGCAAGATCCTATTCTACTCGTTGCAGAGCACTATTGTAATTTTTGCTATTCGAGCTCAGAAAAATTGTTATAAGTTAACCGAAAGATGGAACATTTTATTTCGCTATTTGTAAAGCACTATTGTAATTTTCGGTATTAGAGTTCATAGTAAATTATACTATACGAAATTAGAAATACTGTTATTCTTTTTGGGTAAAAGTCTAACATTATTAGGAGTTATTGCAATAGAAGATATCAACTCTGCATTTCGGCACTCACTATTGTACTTTTCGTAACCGTACCTCGATTGTCCCTAAAATCCTATATTTTATTGTACTTTTGGGTAGGCTAAAAAGCAAATAATGTAACAAAATTTCTTTCAGTGTATACATGATGTGCGACGCACCACTCGTTAAGGGGGGAAATAGGTGTAAAGGCTTCGGAAAATTCAATTTTTTTTCATAAATCGATAGTAGAACTATTCAAAAATATATTCTGAAAATTTCAAATCAAAATTCCACGACGGTTAAAAGTTATGAGCGTTTGAGTGATTGTCCCTCGTTCAAACGGTCGGAGCACTTGGCACGTAGTACGTAGCGGTCAAGCAGGTAGTCATTCATGAACGACATTCATTTTCTGCAAGCCGAAAATGATGCATATGAAGCTGACGAAGGACTGCAATATGGTGCTGGAATAGCTGATTAACCAGTAAGTTCTTCAAATTCATTTATTACTGCCTTAAATTTACCTTTGCTGCCAATCTTATTTTCAAACGCGTTTTTCTCGACACTACTTTTTTAGAATTTATGTATCGTTATCAAACCCAGCACATAATTTCTTTATATAAATACGCTCTATTTGAACCTCAATCCTAAACAATATCTTTGTTTTTATACCTAAAAAATGTTAAAAAAATCATAGTAAATTCTCACATTCTTAAAAAAAAATATGAATTTTTAATTTTTTTGGGAGAATTGAGGTTCGAACAGAAGGAACACTTATAAAAAAAAATTAAAATTTTTTTTGAAAAATTGATTTCAGATGAAAGTTGGGACCTCCAGGACGTACACAAATTGCCCAGCCGGATGGCGAATCACAATGCGCGGCAGCTGATATCTCCGTTACTTTTTGAGAAAAATATTTGAAAATTTTAGAATATACTCTTGAATATATCTGTAAAATGACCCCAAAGTATAAATGAAATATATGGGTCATTCCATGTCAATTCAACGACGTTGCGACGGTGACCCTCTTCGATTTTTTTGATTTTTTAATATGTTTTCATAGACGTAGAAAGAAGTCTTCAGCTAAATTTTCAGCTCTTTATCTCCACCCATTCCGGAGTCATGAATTTTTGCTTAAAAACTGTATATGTTTAACTATAAGTATGATAATCTTATTTTATAGGGAGTCTTTTTTTTTCATTTCCAACGCACTTTCTGAAAAAAAATTAAAAAACTGCAAAAATTTTTTTTTCAAACTTTTTGATGCTTTTTCGGCCATTTTTAGTCAAAAAATGCGTTTTTCGTTCAATGGGACACTTTTGAGTTTTTTCAAAAAAATTCACAAAATTCTACGTTAAAAAACAAAATTTTTGAGCCATAACTCAAGACGGGCTTCAAATAACTTCTAGTAAAAAAAATTAAAAAACAATTTTTTTTTCTGTAATTCTGATTTATTATACGGGGAAAAAATTGTTTTTTATTTTTTTTTACTAGAAGTATCAAAAAGTTGAGAAAAAAAATTTTGCAGTTTTTTAATTTTTTTCAGAAAGTGCGTTGGAAATAAAAAAAAATGACCCCCTATAAAATAAGATTATCATAATTATAGTCAAAGATATACACTTTTAAAGCAAACATCGATGACTCCGGAATGGGTGGAGATAAAGAGCTCAAAATTTAGCTGAAGACTTCTTTCTACGTCTATGAAAACATATTGAAAAATCAAAAAAATCGAGGAGGGTCACCGTCGCAACGTCGTTGAATTGACATGGAATGACCCATATATATTCCGTATGTGTTAAAAAAATTCATGGAAATCACTAAAAATACGTCGTCCTACACCTATTTCCCCCCTTAGTCGAATAGACCATGCGCCCACGCATGTTTATAGTAAATTCGTGCTACTACAGCCACACGCTTTAGCGCTAAAGTTGAAATGATCAAGATCTCTAGAAAGAAATCAAGTCTAGAAAAGAAGGCTTTGTGGGATTTTTATTTGAAGAGCAAGAAAATGGCCAATCGGCCCAAAAAATGAAAAAGTAGCTGAATTTAAAAAAAGTTGAAATAGAGCATATAGTATACAGGAATGGCAAACAGCAAGCAAACTTACATTCCATGCACTTGTAGCAGTTTGTGATGGAGAAATTTTTTTTGTCTACCAAGCTTTTCGCGCCTTCCAGCACCATTATACTGTAGCTGCACTTCTTGCCCAAGCAGCCTCGATAAAATGTTGGCCACAGCATCGTTCGGGCTTTTGGGCGAGGACCACAGCGACATTAAGTGCGTCTGAATAAAAATCCAGATACGTTATCAAAGGTATTCTAAGTAATTAATAGACAAACAAAACACTGTACGTTATTACATTCGACTTCATCTCACAATTACATTTATGTAACAGAATGATTGGCTTCACAGATTAGAAACCTGTGAAACCAATCATCGTGACACAAAACAGTACATATTTGGAACGACAATTTTTTTGTTTTTTTCAACTCCTCATTGAAAATCTTGTAGTAGACGTCGAATAACGAATCCTGTCCAATTTTTAGCTCTCAATTCCAATTTTAAGTACTCGCACTCTTCTTTTTAAGTTTTCCCATACTAAAAGCATGTAAACATTACTACTTTTTCTGTAGCCGCGCACAACTCAGCCGCATTTCAATGGATTGTTCTCATCCCCAGACTCATTCGACAGAGAATTTAATGATCTTCGAAAGTGGCCATGACAGTTTGATTGATTTGAAAATATTGAAATTGACATTTTCTTAGAATTTTATATTTTGTAACCGGTGTCTCGACTACGTTCGGGTACACCTAGGAGAAAGCCGGGCTACAAACCTGGGGCTCCTGGGGAAACTCGTGCTGGGCGCCAGACTTCGGGCTCGAAGTCCTCACTCTCTCTCACTCGCTTACGGCTAACTAGTCTAGGGGTAGAGGGATTTCGTGGGGGCGTAGAATAAAGACACCGAAGAAGAATTACGTTGACTAGAATTTTTATTAAAAGAAAAAAAAAGAAAAGGTGGCGAATTTGGATCACGCCCGCTACCTGGCGTCTTACAATGAATTATAAGATGGACTCTACTCTATTCTACTCTAATAATTTAAACAATGAAATAAAGAAAAATCAAAAGCAAGGAAAAGAATCGCTGTCGTTGCCTGCTCGCTGTCGTAGGCTCTCTCTCTCGCTCATGCTCACCGCAGTCCAGCGAGTCAGCTGTCACGCTGCGTGGCTCTCGCGAGCTCTCGCAAGCAAGTGACGCTCCGCGGACTTGACGGGAGGGGAGGGGGTTAGCGGGGAATTTGCCGGAGCTCGGTCTCGGCGCAGCTGAGTGCGTCGCGTGACGACACAGCTCGGGCAAGATGGCACCGACACAGAATCGTCTGTCGGCTGCGCAGCGATGCTGAATAGCACGGCTTAGCGCAGCACAAACAACACGTGATCGGCTGCCGAGTCGTTCGAAAGCAACGGCTCGCAGGTAACCGTCGGAGACGTCCCAGCGGGTTGGTTTCTACTGACTTTCCGGGTTTTCTCAGGACCAAAAGATGTACTGGTTCCTACCTTTGCTGACCGCTCTCTGCTTCATACACCGGGACGCAGGGGGAAGAGCCTCCAAGCTCCGCGCTCGGTCCGGGGATGAAGCAAGTGTCGGATGTAACCCAGCGGTAATCCAAGTACTCGTTTGCCGATGTCCGAGAATTATTGCAGGATCGCAAGATCGTGCCAGGGAACTCACTCTCACAACACGAATCGGTTAAATTTACTGGCTCGCTAGCCCTCACTCTCACTCTCACTCTCTCTCTCCGACCGTAGTAGCGTAGTGCTAGCACTCAAGACTATGTAGCGGGAGGACCTGAGTTCAAATCCCCAAGCGAGTCAAGGAAGGCCTGAGCGGCAGTCTACAAAAATGTAAGACGGGTCACGGTGGTTTGAGCTTGGGTCCGGCGGTTTCCCTTGTCTCTCGTGCGAATGCGGGTGTTTCTATGTGTGTAGGTATATATCTATATACCTACATACACAACCTGTCTGCTTGCTCTATACTATGTACGGACACCCATCTCTCTCTCTCTCTCTAGTTCTCAAGCTAGGTTAAGCTTTCGATGTATCGTAAGATGTATCTTTGTCCAATATTGCTATGGACAATAAAAATAAATATCTATCTACCTCTCTCTCTCTCTCTCTCTTATCTATTTCGCTCAGGAGATTTGCTCGAGGCAGTTCCTTCAGAGCTCCGAAATAGACTGAGGATCGTCTCCGTAATCATTAGATCCTATCTGCGGCGTTCGTCCTACGAGCGCTGATCCTTGCCGGTCAGCTGCGAACAGCAGTACACGGTCAAGACAGCCCTGCGGGAGAAAGGCGGCAAGAATTTAACTAGCGAAATCGGTGTACGACGCTCTGCACGCGCATTAGGCTCAATAGGAGGAGGTCATAACGTTTTGCCACGTTACAATTTAAAAAAATCAAAGTCCTTATATCTTTTGAAATACTGGTTTGAGAGACTTTATTTATTGGACTTTTTTGTAGAGAAATAAATAACGTCAAAAACATTGTGAATGTAAAAAATTAAAACCGAGTTCCAAAATGGTTTCCCCAGCCAAAAACTCGAGAACATCCATACTCTTTTTCAGCGTCAGATTACAAACATCATTTCCTTACAAAAATAGTACAAAATAATACGTGAAATCAGGCATCGAAGCCGAGCGTTCCCTTTGTTAATTTTCAGACTTCAAATTATGTTCTTCAAATGCTAATCAATGGAAATGAATGGAAAACCAATAGAATAAAACCTGTGATAAAACAGCATATTGGCGACGGAAAATATTGCTGAAGGAAGTTAGCTCGTATGATGATACGAACTCGGCGGGCATAGATTGTTCTGAAAATTATCAATTGCTGAACTGTGAGGTAAGATCAGCAATTAGTGCGTCTTTCAATGCAGAATATGTGTACCTATACTGTAAGTCGAATAGAAAGAGAGACGTCGCAAGAGCATCACCGAAGTGTACCGATAATGGGTACGTCCAGTATAAGTATGTATCGTTTTATGGATGTGACATGTTTGTAGCATGGCGTTATAACTTTAGTCGAAAATCGGTAAACGATAGATGCAGAATGAAATTGAACTCTTCTTCAAAACTTGCATTCGAATTTAAATTACTGAGATCACCGTGCCTGGACCATTAGTTCTTGTTATGAACACACTATAGGTATTTTTTTAACTTCAATTTTCAACGGATTACTCATTCCTTCATTCATTTGTTTCAACACAACCTCTTGCGAAAACCACGAAGCACTAGTGCGTGGAAAATGTTTTCTGATTTTTAAATTTGAAGAAAAAAAGGATAGTATGTAGGGCTCGGGCACTGAAAAGGACTTTATGAGGAGTGTGAAAGTGTCACACGATTCGAAGATGAGGTCTTTCTGCGCCATTGCCATATAAACTGCTATTATATCGCAGTTTCAGTCTACAATAATAAATATATTATCAATGCCAAGAATATCCTAACAGTATTTGATCATGCTCCCGACAATTTTGTGGGTGTGATCGTTACACATTGACTGGAAGAAATAATTTTGAAAAAAGAGTGCAATTGATAATTTTCAGAACAATCTATGCCCGCCGAGTTCGTATCATCATACGAGCTAACTTCCTTCAGCAATATTTTCCGTCGCCAATATGCTGTTTTATCACAGGTTTTATCAATGATTCTATTGGTTTTCCATTCATTTCCATTGATTAGCATTTGAAGAACATAATTTGAAGTCTGAAAATTAACAAAGGGAACGCTCGGCTTCGATGCCTGATTTCACGTATTATTTTGTAGTATTTTTGTAAGGACATGATGTTTGTAATCTGACGCTGAAAAAGAGTATGGATGTTCTCGAGTTTTTGGCTGGGGAAACCATTTTGGAACTCGGTTTTAATTTTTTACATTTACAATGTTTTTGCCGTTATATGAACACACTATAGGTATTTTTTTAACTTCAATTTTCAACGGATTACTCATTCCTTTCATTCATTTGTTGCAACACAACCTCTTGCGAAAACTACGAAGCACTGGTGCGTGGAAAATGTTTTCTGATTTTTAAATTTGAAGAAAAAAAAGATAGTATGTAGGGCACGGGCACTCAAAAGGACTTTATGAGGAGTGTGAAAGTGTCACACGATTCGAAGATGAGGTCTTTCTGCGCCCTTGCCATATAAACCACTATTATATCGGAGTTACAGTCTACAATAATAAATATATTATCAATGCCAAAAATATCCTAACAGTATTTGATCATGCTCCCAACAATTTTGTGGGTGTAATCGTTACACATTGACTGGAAGAAATAATTTTAAAAAAAGAGTGCAATTGATAATTTTCAGAACAATCTATGCCCGCCGAGTTCGTATCATCATACGAGCTAACTTCCTTCAGCAATATTTTCCGTCGCCAATATGCTGTTTTATCACAGGTTTTATTCTATTGGTTTTCCATTCATTTCCATTGATTAGCATTCGAAGAACATAATTTGAAGTCTGAAAATTAACAAAGGGAACGCTCGGCTTCGATGCCTGATTTCACGTATTATTTTGTACTATTTTTGTAAGGAAATGATGTTTGTAATCTGACGCTGAAAAAGAGTATGGATGTTCTCGAGTTTTTGGCTGGGGAAACCATTTTGGAACTCGATTTTAATTTTTTACATTCACAATGTTTTTGCAGTTATTATAATCATACTGGCACGCGGCCGCGATTTGCTGCTGCGCATGCGCATTTGTAAATCAGGCATCGATCAATAATTCTGCGCATGCGCATTTTGTAAAATAATTAATATTATTAATAACTTAGTTACGCGTGGTCAATTATTGCTCAAAAACAATAGGGGGCGAGATTTCGGTGACGAGAACACTCCTTCCAAATGGCAAGTTCATAAGTGCAACGGTTCGACAGATATCGTGGTCTCAAGAAGAACGATCTGCAACGAAGAAGGAGAAGAAGGAGAAGAAGAAGATTGTGTTTTTCGATCAACTTCGACGGTCAATATCTCAGGAACCACGCGGTAGATTTTGTCGAAATTTCGCGAGCAAGGTCGAATGGCGAGGGCCTTACGCCCATATAAATTTTATTAGGAAATAATCAGCGGTTCAAAAGATATGACAGATTTTTTACAAGAACAAGAGCTGGCTCGGGTAAATGTTTCGTGGCTGGCGCGCCGAGTTTGGTTTGGGAACTCGGCGATTCGCTGCCGCGAATCTTGATTTCCTACGAAATTGTCAAAAAGTTTTTTTCTCCAAGTCTAACTGTTTATTCGCCCATAGTGAGAAAGAATAATTTATGCATAAAATCGAATTTGAAGGCTGACACAGGTGTAGCGATTGAAACCACAGCCAAACTACCCGAGGCACTTTTGAAGAACACTGAATTCTCTGTAAAATGATTCTTGGATGAGAGCAATACATCGAAATGCAGCTGAGTTGTGCGCGGCGGAAGAAAAAGTCGTAATGTTTACACGCTTTTAGCATGGGAAAACTTAAAGAGAAGAGTGCGAGTACTCAGAATTCGAATTAGGAGCTAACAATTGGACAGGATTCCTTTTTCGACGTCTACTATAAGATTTTCAATGGGGAGTTGAAAACAAAAGTCGTTTCAAAAGCACCCTAACATACATACTGTGACGTGCACCGCCGACGGTGGGGATACTCCCGCGACAGGCCGCGCCAGCAAATACCACGCGATCCGCTGAGGGATGGCTAGGAGTTGAATTTAATACGAACACCAAAAATACAATAATTTAGAAAATATTAAATTCGCGACAAGACTTAAGTGTTGGGCGCCAGGTACCTAATGGTACCGCGATAACTCAATGACCAAAAGCAAAAAGACAAAAATAATTGAAATGAATAATATGAGTTGACTATAACCAAAACCGAAATCAATAAAAATTAAACTATCTCACGAAAACACACAACAGGTTCCGCGACAGCTCAGGGTGAGGGGAACATGGGGGCAAAATAATTAGGGCGAAGCGAACAATTTATGGTTTATGGAATTTCAACAAAGAAACCAATATATTTTTGAAATAAAACAATACGGTATTTCCCTTTCAATATGGAGAAATATCGTGTGACGTGGACTCTTTTTATCCCCCGGAATAGACCGGATCGCTATTCCGAGAGATAGTCCAGTCGACAATGAACAACCACGAGAGTTAAATAAATAATAATTTTATAAGAAAAAATAATGATGTTGAAAGTTGGGCGCCAGGCGACTGCTTCGCCACGAGACTCTAAATTTGACGACAAGATAAACAAAAGGCCTAGATTACTATAGAGAAATGCGGCGGCTAGCTGCAGTACCGTGGAGAGGGGTCGGGATTATGTTGAGGGATTAGTGAATGCAGTAATTACTCGAGTAATTAATTTATAATAGACAAAACGTGCGTTTATTCAAAAAAATAGAATATGAAAAATATCAAAAAAAGATAACAAAATATGATGTACCCGGGGGTACTTCCCCTCGGGTATAAATTGATTACAGGTCGTGTAGAGGCGACCTGGCCACGTTTGACGAGCCTTACAAAGAAAAAGAACGAAATAAACGCTCCCACGTAGGGTGGCAATAACAGAACGAAAAGAAAATTAATAAATGACTCGTCAAATAAAGTCCTCGGAAGAATAATAAACTAGACTCAAGCCATGCAACAACAAATAACAGCGATTACAAAAATTGATAATAAATCGCCTATCGGCGGATTAATGCCTTAGGCGGGCCTGCGGCCTGAAATTAATCTCAATTAACAAAATACGTAATTCCGCGGCCTAGAATTTGGATTATTTCTTTGCCGACGGCACAAACTTAACAATTTCACTAAATCACTTAAATCTAACTTAACCTAGCTCTGCGAACTAAACAACCAAATTATTTACAGACTTCGACTAGCGTCGGTCTATTATTTCGACTCGAAATCTCTAAACAATACGCGAGGCTCGGCCTCGGTACAAAGTCTACCCGCAGGAGGAAGAGAGCGCGACAGTGACCGGCTGTCTCACTTGCCCTCGTGGGCGAATAATACGAAATTTCTTCTTTCAATAATTACTCAATAATTGACTATTTCAACGCGAGACTCGAACTCAAAATTATGGCATGGGACACTGGTGACGGCTTTCACTCGGAATCCGGCTTAATTTGATCCCAAATTCGTGAAATAGCCTCGTGGCTGAGAACAAGCACGCGGCAGAAGGCCGTTGCCGGATTCAAATTATCCAACGGGTAAGATTGCTTAGTGCTCACCGTTCTCCAGCCACTTGACGAATAGGAGATTCTCCCTCTCAAAATCCATCGCTTGTCACGATATCCCTCGGGGATCGTCACACTAACCACAGACTCTCAAAAAAGCAAATTAACTCGAACGCAAAAAAAAAAAACCAAAGGAAACGGTAAAGTACTCAGTACGCAGCAAAATTAACACGAGTGTTCTCGACAATCGCCTAACGCAGAGTGAGACCACCGGCGTCGTGCGGATGCGCAAGGACCTCGTTAGTCCCTCAATTATCGATTATGGTATCGACCACGCTGTGACGTCAGGGGGTAGCGCTCGATCCTTGGCGCGAATTCTTTGAATTACCACCACGGTGATTTCAGCTCTTCTAGGCCGAGGACTGCGGGTTGTAGATTCTTCTCGGTGGCGGGAATCGCATCCACCACCTTCATCCCTCGTTGTAGAGTGTCGTGGACACTCTCCCGCATCCTCGGCTGGTTGGGGGAGTTAGCAGGGCCCTTGCTAATCTCCCGAGCTTCGGTGGCGCCTTGTTCAAATTCACGCCCTCGGCGTATCGAGTCGCAGGCGTTCGTCGGAGTATATCGGGGTCGTCAGGCCATCTCCAATAATTAATGCCTCGGTGCCCACATGCCAGAGAAAAGTGTAAAAAAAAAAAACAAAAGAATAAATAATCGATTTCATTATCTAAGTCGGTCACGGTCGCCTCTCGGAAGTATTTCGGACCTCGGGGTCATCCTACACACTCATACGTCATTCATTCTAGCGATCCCCCGTCTTAATTAAGGTCTCGTTTAGGGGCGAGGAGCAGTTTGTAACATGCAATGTTACAATCGTTAATGACAAATAAATGTGACCAAATAATTACTCAACAGGGGCTAATACCATAAATAAGGCTCGACAAGAAATAAAATAATCGGTAGGCAGAAGGCCTTAAACCGAGAAATATACTACAATGGAAACAGCTGATAGACAAGCAGGGAGGTAGGTCGAGAGAAAGACAGTCATAAGGTAATATAGAACAGATAACTTAAATAGAATAAAACAAATATCTCAGGATAGCGTAGAAAACAATGACATGGTAACAAAGCGTGACGCCAGGTCGATAATGTCGTGGAATGCGGAAGGATACGGAATCAATAAATTCGGGACTTTGCGAAATTGCAAGGGCTAGATCGATAACGTAGAACTTTCTAAAGAAAGTGCGAAGCGTAGAAGACGCCAACAACCGACTCGATCCGAATTCACACGAATATTCCCGAAAATACGAAGAGGAAACACAACATACGACTAGGTAATATTAAATTATCAAACAAATCGCTTATTATAAATTTTACAGGAAATACCCGGGTAACAATTCAACCCGGCATTTATATGGCGGCCACATGGTCAAACCTACTTGACTATGTGGCGGCTATGATGGCCAGTTCGTGGCGTTGTCCCGGCATGTACTCGGCAACGACAACCAACACTTGTCGCAACTATGTGGCAACAACATAGCTAACGACATGGTTTCTCCCTGGCTATAATGTGGCGGCCATGTGGCTAAACTAGCTGGCAGCTAGATGGTAACAACCATGCACTGACAAGGTCGCGTAACCTTGCTGCTGCATCGAAGCCAACTAAATGCTAAATGACTTCGCCACCTTGCCGCCAAGTCATCACCAGGAAGAAGCCATGTGGTTGACCATGTTGTGGCCATATAGTCGCAACGAATGTTGCTTGTCATTGCCGAGTATATGCCACCAATAACCCACGAATCAGCCACATAGTGGCCATGGCTTTCAAAATCTATGCATTATGTTTCCATTCCACTAAAATTATACATATTTATATCAAAAAGCCTCAATTAAAAAAGACTGATGTGATATATACTGCCGGGTGGGCGATATAAGTTGCTTGACTCGTAAAGTTACTATTGTAATTATAGTCGGCTGACAATGGGTAGGTGTAGCGAGCCTAGCGTTACTTTGCTTGCGAGCGTTGCCGCTCATCCATCGGCATGGCGAGATACTAAGTAGGCGGCAACACAATGTATGGGCCAGGTAAGTGCCAGGCTACTTTAGGACATGGCAGAGCCAGCTTAGCCCCCATCACAGCCACATGGCATCGCAAGGTGGTGGCCATGTTGATACTAGTTGACATTCAGACATGGCAATGCCAGCTTGGCCCACATAAAAGCCATATAGCATCGCGAGACAGCGGCCATGTTGATACTAGTTAACGTTCAGACATGGCAATGCCAGCTTGGCCCACATAAAAGCCATATAGCATCGCGAGACAGCGGCCATGTTGATATTAGTTAACGTTCAGACATGGCAATGCCAGCTTGGCCCACATAAAAGCCATATGGCATCGCAAGGTGGTGGCCATGTTGATACTAGTTGACATTCAGACATGGCAATGCCAGCTTGGCCCGCATAAAAGCCAATGTAGCAGCCTGAGGTGGCGGCCTGGTATGGGCTGAGTAGCAAGTGTACATTGGATACATAGTCGAAAGCTATATGAACTAGCCTTGTAGTTGCCAGCATGGAGCAACATTGGTAGCCCAGGTTAATTAGCTATACTATCGCCATGTCAAAAAGCTATGTTGAAACCATATAGCGGCCGCATGGCTATCGAACATCGATCTGCAATGTGGCCGACCGACAATATTGCCATACGAATGCCACATGGCATTGATGTGGCTTGTGGGCTGGCCATGTAAATTGTTACCCGGGTACTTAAACAGAGTTCACGTTTCACATTTATTTAAATTACGTCTGTACTCATATATCATTATTATTATTATTATTATTATGATTATTATTATCATTATTATTTATGGTAGGTGCCAAATTTGTACATCTGAATCTTAATTATTATTATTATTATTATTATATGAAGATCTGATTTCTTCGTTTCTTTACACCATACCAAAATAATGTGATTACGTAATATCTGGATCAGAATAAAAAGGACTAAGAATATATTAATTATTAGCGTTGACATCGGAATCCGACGAAGATTAAAATTACATTGAATTAGTTTTATACTTGTATTTCTGAATTTTAATGAAACGAAATAATGTTATTTTCAATATTCTTGTAGGACTAGCGATACATCAAGAGACTCGGTAGAGTCTCGCGCCAAGTACATTAAAAAAAAAAAAAAAATTTTGTACCTGGCGAGTCTACCGAGTCTCTATACAGCTACGGCAATTTTCCGCGGAGTGGGGGGATAATGTTTTCTCTATACCATCGTATTTAGTGATATCATGCGGATTTACGACTTATTGTCAGAATGAGGGTCGAAAGCGCTTTCATTCAAGCCTAACATCAATAGAATCTGTGCACGTATAGCTGAGATATGATAATTTTTAATTTCGAGGTGGCTCGATTCACGTTCTCAGATTTTCTCCCTTTTCAGCACAATTCTATCGCTCCAGACCAATGCGCATGCGCGTCGCTTCAGACCAATGCACATGCGCGCCGATCTGTCAAACTGACAGCTAAAGTCAGCCGATATGTGAGACTCAATTGCAGTAGTATACATAGCTGAAAATTTTATTATGAAATTTCCCTGTTCTGTACGGAAAACATTGTCGAAATTGGATACGATATCCCATAGATCAACCATCAATATTACTTATTTCATTCATTATTCATAGTTCACCCGACGAGCTAGAATCTTTGAGGTTATGTAAATTATCTGTCAAATTGGTGGCGAATATTATGAACGCTGTCGATATATTCGGTTTCTGTTGTAGGCACATTCAGACACTGATATATTTAGATATTTATTAAAATGCTGTAATTTAATATCTAGAAATCGAATTGCTTGTAATTCATATGGCAGCTTCACGAATAATACCACTGCAACTTTACGCCAAATTGCATTAGGCGGTGATAAGAATGTTACGTTGTCTGAATCAAAGCATCGGTAATAACTACGTTCATCTCACTAAAACCGGAGGTAGTTTGTATAAGCTCACTGACAATAGATAAATAATTTTTAAGTTACTTTCAGATACATACAGAGAGATTCTGTGGAAAGTGGGGAGCCGTATGGTAGGCAACTGGCATTTTTCGTCGAAATGGCAATGCTGTCATAGGGACAGTCGAACGTCTGCATCTACAGATGACATAGCGACAAATTTCACGTTGTTGGGTCAGAATCAACTTACAGAGTGACATATTTGAGGTTGATTGTAATATAACTAATAAGACAACGAGAATCGATATTTATTTGTAAAGTGGTAACGAATTAGTGAATTGATTGCAAATGTCGATTTTTGTTTATTTGCAACATTATATGGTTCTAAACAACCGTCGGGGTGAAATTCACGAATCATTCTCATAAAGGTAACCAACAAATGTCAAACGATAATAATTCGTAATAAAGTCATGATAAAGTTACGAACGAATTGATCGCAGATTCTAAGTTATGTTTATTTGCGACATTATTTACAAGCTAGCAGTTCCTCGGTGACGGACTGACTCGTAGCATCACTACGACAACTATGGTCAGGAACACAGCGATGCAGATTCGATTCAACGAGCAATCTACGAGGCATCTCTGACGTAGCAGACAAAATCCCAAATTTCTTGATCGCCCAAGAAGTTTGAAAGCACAGTCTTGCAGAAATCCTACAGCCGATGCTGTCGACCTTGCTTCGAGACAGACCTACGTAGATCACTTGTTTGCCTACCCAATCGTGTAGAAGTTTCAGCAAGGAATGAATTAATTGAAAGTATTGTTCTGTGAATCAACGTAATTGTGCCTTTGATAGCCGATTGAAATAAAGCGTCGCATATTTGTAAAAATGATGACATTTCAATGAGTTTATATCTTGAAATAACATTTTTCATTAATTAAATAAATAACAATAAACTAAACACAATAACAATGAACTAAATACAATAACTGAATACACAGCACAGCGAGAAAGTACCGCGCACTTGCAGAAGATGGACAGAAGCCAGCCTCGAGAGTTGCTCAAGAGGTCGGCATATCTAAGTCATCGGTACAATACTTTCAATTAATTCATTCCTCGCTGAAACTTCTACACGATTGGGTAGGCAAACAGGTGATCTACGTAGGTCTGTTTCGTAGCAAGGTTTACAGCATCGGCTGTAGGATTTGTGCAAGACTGTACTTTCAAACTTCTTAGGCGGTGAAGAAATTTGGGGTTTTGTCTGTTACGTCAAAGATGTCTCGTAGATTGCTCGTTGAATCGAATCTGCATCGCTGTGTTCCTGACCGTAGTTGTCGAAGTGATGCGACGAGTCAGTCCAGCACCGAGGAACTGCTGGCTTGTAAATAATTTCGCAAATAAACAAAAATCGACATCTGCAATCAATTCACTAATTCGTTACCACTTCTTTACGAATGAATATCGATTCTCGTTGTCCTATTAGTTATATTACGATCAACCTCGAATATGTCACTCTGTAAGTTGATTTTGACCCAACGACGTGACAGCTGTCGCTACATCATCTGTAGATGCAGACATTTGACTGTCACTACGACAGCGTTGCCATTTCCATGAAAAATGCCGGTTGCCTATCATACGACTCCCCACTTCCACAGAATCTCTCTGTATATATTTTATCAATGACATTATAGGTAATACTATTACAAAGCAGAAATGGCCCAAAAATGCTCAAGATGCATACGTATTCTCTTTATATCAGACCTGATCAATGCTAAAGTCAGCAGTAACTGTACCCTTACTTCAAGTAAAACCGCCGATGTCGGTTAAAAGCTCAAGCATGAATAAATCTGCAGCTGAACGGTGCAAAAAGTAGTGAAATCCCCCCAAAAACACCTCACGTGCAAAAACCTTGCGCCAAGTGCATTAAAACGTAGTAACTATCAACGAAAATTTGTTAACAAAATATTCGAAGAAGTAGCACTCGATCTACAAAAGTATTGAAATCACTGGACGTTGCCAAGTACAATTAAATTTTTTCACAATTTATTTTTGAATGTGACGTGAATTAGTATTAGGTTTGGTTGGTACTCCCATCTGAATATACATAAGGTGCGTAACACGTAATGACATGCGGCATATGTACACGTAAGAAAAAAATAATCCAATTCAAAATTGAAAAAAAAAAATTTGGAGGTAGTGGTACTTGGCGGGTACCCATTTTTCGGTAGGACACTGTTTGATTCAGGCAAAGGATGCACCAACTTAACACCTGGTATCTTTGTCCTACAGTTATTAATGAAAAAAGTCTTGACGTGGAATGGACAACTTGTAGGCGTAGGACTGGGAAAACGTACCACTAAATTTGTAGGACAATGTGGCCGCTTCATTGTACTAATATTTACTAAGCTGCATATAAAAAATCAGCTGGTTATTAATAAATTTTCGCACCTTGTTATTTGGACATGTTCGGAGTGGGGGACTCTCCAGGCATACCATCCATTTTGTAGGACAAATGTTTTTCCGAGTTTATTATCCAATTATCTTAACATTTGAATACAAAACTTGCTGTTAATCAGACAATTTTGACACCCCACCAAATCGACATGTTTTACACCTGCGCACTTCATTAGCTACCTGTATTGAGACTTGTCACACAGGTGAATGTGGGCGTCTCGGCGAACCAAACTCCCTCACGAAGATTCAGCCTGTTATTAATCACTGTGAAAAAAGGGCGTGGGCTCCCGGACTAGTAGGCCTGCCTAGCAGGTAGAGCGGCGAACTCTAGTGCTCACTCTTATCGTAGCCTTTTGACGTAGCCGCGAGGCTGTATTGCGATTTCTTTCGAGGGACTTTCCGAGCACATTTTTGCGTTTAGAGTTTGGTTTCGAGCCATTTATTTTTGAGTGATTGAGTCTGTTGGAGCGGGGTGTTGAAGGGCTAGGACCGTACCACAGTGGGGCCAAATCCCAAAAAGCTGGCCAAAAGTCGAAAAATAAAATTCAATTTCCGTGAATTTTGAGTCATGGGTTAGTTTGAGTAATAGTCAGAAGGTCGAAATCTAGACTTCGGTGGGGCCGATCCCCTATACCTGCGATTGTTATTCAGTTGAAAGGTAACCCTCAATCAAGCTAGACGTGTCGCGCAAGAACCAGAGTTTCGAGTTATATGTTCAAGGAGATGCGAAATCTTTATATATTGATCAATCTTAAATATTAAAAATGGAATCGACAGCTAAAAGTAAGTACAATATTATCATGTATCACTAATTTAATAATAATAGTTCATGTAATAACCATATACGAAAGCTTTGTGCGGAAATGAACGGAAAATTACAACTTAAAATTTCAAACACGTAGAGAAAAGTTAATGAATTCTGTACAGTTCTGCGACCGGAGCTGTCGGATATTGTAGATGGAACTATTATTGAATGAAAAAAATTAGAACTCGCTGCTTCTAGCTGCTTTTGTATAATTGGCGCAGGTTCTTGCAATGAAATACATAGTTTTCTGAATTTCGAACATCCAAAACGCTAAATATAAAAACGTAATTCAGATATAAATCGTTACGTTTGACAATATCTATTCAGGAGTGTACTAATGTTTATGTTTTTCATTATTTTTTTATTTTTTCTATGTTTTTGTTTTTTATTATTTTTTTTCATTTTTAAGCGCGGGAAGGTCTAGCGATCTCAAATTCGAATCGACTGACTGTGAGTCTAATTATTCGTCGGATGACGATACGTAAACTTTTAAGCGATTTGTTGGATAAGAGATTTTTTGTATTTCAATATAATATATGGATTTATTTTTTACTTTCGTCTTTTTATTGCACTCCTATCCTATGCTATCCCTTCATTAAAGAAAAATGATCAATTTCAGCCTACAGTACTTTCTGTAAAGTGCTAAACTTCTACAAAGTGGTTTATGCTGGATCCGCCATTCTGTTCATTCAAATTTTGACTTCGGAATCGTAATCAGCGACCCCGAAAACCCCCGAGTACTGAATTTTACCTGAATTAAACATCCTCTTCGAAAAATTTTCAGCCATATTGGATCCGCCATTCTGTTTATTTAAATTTTGACTTCGGAATCGTAATCAGCGACCCCGAAAACCCCCGAGTACTGAATTTTACCTGAATTTGAAACATTTTAGACTTTTGGCCAGCTTTTTGGGATTTGGCCCCACTGTGCGTACCTGGGGTTTTCCCTGCAAGGAAATCTCATTGTGGCTGGACAACGGTAAGCGTTAGCTAACTTGACTCTTACCTGATTTGAATCCGGCAAACGGCCATCAGCCATCTTGCCTTGTTTCGAGCCACGAGGCTTTTAGAGATCTTTGGGGATCAAATTAAAACGACCTCCGAGTCGGTAGGCCGTACAGTGGGGCCAAATCCCAAAAAGCTGGCCAAAAGTCTAAAATGTTTCAAATTCAAGTAAACTTCAGTACTCGGGGGTTTTCGGGGTCGCTGATTACGATTCCGAAGTCAAAATTTGAATAAACAGAATGGCGGATCCAATATGGCTGAAAATTTTTCGAAAAGGATGTTTAAGGGGGTATTCTACTCTAGAAATTTAAAAAAATTAAAATTTTTTTTTTTCATAATCCGATAGTTTAGATATTCAAAAATATCCTCCTAAAAGGATTTTTCAAAATTCAAATTATTTCCGAAGTTATAGCAGTTTTAGTGTCGTGGCAACGAGACCGGTTGAGCGGACGACTGTAACAATAGGCGACTGGATACTACATCGATGGTTTGAAGGTTTATTTATTTTTTTAGTTACAGTTAGTCACATGTTAACCTCAAAACAGTGAAGACGTACAATCAAGTGAGAAATTTTCTGTGAACTTTTTTAAATTTCAAGTGAATATTTTATTTGTGTTTGTAATATGGATAGAAAAAGTAGCAGACAAGGTACTTATCGTCCAAGCAGATCAAAAAAACGGCGGTTCTCCGGCAATCAAAGTACAATCGAACAGGATACATCTTTTACTAGTGCATCAGCAGCAAAATTGAAGACTTCAAGTGATGATGAAATTCTTATAGACTATAATTTTAGTTATTGTATACAGTCGGACCTCGTTATAAGACTACGCGTTATAAGACTCTTCCCCTCAATTTGTTGAAACTCGCTCGAAACGCTTCCCCCACCAACAATTCAATTAAAATTTTGTGCCGAAACCTCGCTATAAGACTAACGAACAGTACGACTAAAAGCGAGATGAAATGTATATATATGTACATAAATACAACGCAAAACGGCGATAGTCTTATAGCGAGGCTTGGGCGCAAACACTGTTAAGCACAATAGTGGGGGAACCTCAATTCTAAGAATTTTTTCCCCTACAGCCCCGAACTAGTCTTATAACGAGGTCCGACTGTATTAGAGTTTTGTTCGGTATTTTCATCTCTCGCATTAATGATAATATGCGCTACTTGTAAGCAAGAAATGTCATTTTCTCGGTCAGCTGCACGGGGACTAGGATTTAAAATTGGAGTGAAATGTGGCTGCCAAGACATCCGTTATATCCAGTCATGCCCGTTTGTAAATAAGGCATTTGAAGTAAACCGACAAATTGTAACTGCTATGAGGCTTATCGGAGTTGGGAGAGAAAGTATCAATATATTTTGCAGTATTATGGATATTGGTCAGGGTTTGGCTATTGGAACGTACTCTAATTGTCTTGAAAATTTACATTTGGCTGCATCGACTGTTTATAACCTGATAATTTCTAAGGCTGTGAAAGAAGAGAAAGAATTAATTTCAGCCTCCGATCCGAATGCGGACCCTACACATATCACAGTTTCCGGCGATGGGACGTGGAAGAAGAGAGGGTTCAATTCACTTTTTGGAGTCACTACGCTTGTAGGTAAATTCAGTAAGAAAGTAATTGACACTGCTGTGAAGTCAAGTTTTTGCCAAGGGTGCAATTATTGGAAGAATAAAAAAAAAGACGACATCAGTGCTTACGAAGATTGGTATGAAGAACACCAATATTCTTGCTCAATAAACCACAAAGGAAGTGCTGGGAAGATGGAAGTCGACTCAGTGGTTGAAATGTTCAGTCGATCCGAAGAAAAGCACGGAGTAAAATTCGTCAAGTATATCGGAGATGGCGATTCGAAGACTTTCAAAGGTATCCTTACAATTGATCCTTACAAAGGTAATCCTGTTGTTGTAAAAAAAGAGTGTGTTGGGCCTGTCCAAAAACGTATGGGATCGCGTCTAAGAAAAGCAAAAAAAGATAATAGTGGAATCGGTGGCAAGGGCGCTTGTAAATTGACTGATAAAAAAATCAACGAGTTGTCTTTGTACTACGGATTAGCTATTCGTCGTCATCCTGATTCCGTTGAGGATATGAATCGCGAAATCTGGGCAACTTACTTTCATAAAAGTTCTACTGATTAGAATCCTCAGCACATGAATTGTCCACCTAGACCAGACAGTTGGTGCAAGTGGCAGAAAGCAGCGGCCGAAGATACTCGAGGATCCACCTCTAACTGATAAGGCTTTAAAAGTTTTAAAGCCTATTTACGAAAGCTTATCAGATCATTCTTTATTAGAACGTTGTTTGGGTTGCGAAACTCAAAACAACAATGAGTCGCTAAATTCTTTAATATGGACATTTGCACCCAAACATATTCATGCCGGATCCCAAACAATAGAAATTGCTAATTATTTAGCAGTCTGCATTTTTAATGAAGGCTTTTATCCAATTTTAAATATCATGCAACTAATGGGAATGAAAATCGGTGGTGAATCTCATGGGTTTGCTGTCAGGCGCAATGCAGTACGAATTCAACGGTCTGAGGTTCGAGCTTCAGATGCTTCTAAAGAAGATAGAACTGCTCGTTATCACGAGAGAAATGCTGAAATCAATCAATATGAAGTAGAAGAAGGCCCAATGTATGAAGCTGGGATGGCTGATTAAGAGAATGTAAGTGATACATACTATTTTATCAATTACGCTGTCTGAAACTTAACGTAAAACTTTAAACGCGTTTTTCTCGAAACTACTTTTTTCGATGCAGTGTCCACAATATCTCAAGTTCTAATTAACCGATTTAATTGAAATTTGGCATGAATATTCTTTCAATATCTTTTTATCGTATGAACCGACAAAAAATGAAAATTTGAAATTTGTAATATTTTTAAAAAATTTGATAAAGTTAAAAAATTGGTGAAAAAAACGACCTATATTTTCAGTAGCCGCCATTTTATGAAATTTTTTTTTTTTTTTTCAGTTTTACCGCTTCTTACGATAACGACATTCGTACTAATTGAGAATTCACCATTGTTTTATTTTTCAGATGACCATAAGGGTAGAAATTATGGATACGAGGACACGGCCTCTTTTTTCCCCCTCTACTTCAAAGACACATAACTCGAAGGAAATTTTTTTTTATTTTTTGAAATTTATTTTGTGTAATCTTTAAATATAAATAAACAAATGATAAAAAAATGGACACTAAAGATATCAATTGCTTTTTTTTTATCAATCGCCAAAAAACGCTCGAAATTCGGGCCTCTAGAGTAGAATACCCCCTTAATTCAGGTAAAATTCAGTACTCGGGGGTTTTCGGGGTCGCTGATTACGATTCCGAAGTCAAAATTTAAATAAACAGAATGGCGGATCCAATATGGCTGAAAATTTTTCGAAGAGGATGTTTAATTCGGGTAAAATTCAGTACTCGGGGGTTTTCGGGGTCGCTGATTACGATTCCGAAGTCAAAATTTGAATGAACAGAATGGCGGATCCAGCATAAACCACTTTGTAGAAGTTTAGCACTTTACAGAAAGTACTGTAGGCTGAAATTGATCATTTTTCTTGAATGAAGGGATAGGATAGGATAGGAGTGCAATAAAAAGACGAAAGTAAAAAATGAATCCATATATTATATTGAAATACAAAAAATCTCTTATCCAACAAATCGCTTAAAAGTTTACGTATCGTCATCCGACGAATAATTAGACTCACAGTCAGTCGATTCGAATTTGAGATCGCTAGACCTTCCCGCACTTAAAAATGAAAAAAAATAATAAAAAACAAAAACATAGAAAAAATAAAAAAATAATGAAAAACATAAACATTAGTACACTCCTGAATAGATATTGTCAAACGTAACGATTTATATCTGAATTACGTTTTTATATTTAG
This sequence comes from Rhogogaster chlorosoma, assembly GCA_944452935.1. Taxonomy (NCBI): domain Eukaryota; kingdom Metazoa; phylum Arthropoda; class Insecta; order Hymenoptera; family Tenthredinidae; genus Rhogogaster; species Rhogogaster chlorosoma. The sequence continues at coordinate 6,441,225 of OX101799.1, forward strand.
CGTTTTGGATGTTCAAAATTCAGAAAACTATGTATTTCATTGCAAGAACCTGCGCCAATTATACAAAAGCAGCTAGAAGCAGCGAGTTCTAATTTTTTTCATTCAATAATAGTTCCATCTACAATATCCGACAGCTCCGGTCGCAGAACTGTACAGAATTCATTAACTTTTCTCTACGTGTTTGAAATTTTAAGTTGTAATTTTCCGTTCATTTCCGCACAAAGCTTTCGTATATGGTTATTACATGAACTATTATTAATAAATTAGTGATACATGATAATATTGTACTTACTTTTAGCTGTCGATTCCATTTTTAATATTTAAGATTGATCAATATATAAAGATTTGGCGTCTCCTTGAACATATAACTCGAAACTCTGGTTCTTGTAGACCAGGCAATAGGGATTTTTACGTGACAAAAATATTATTAGAAAACGGCTTGCGCCATCATACGCGGAACAGTCCGTAGATTTAGTGTGCCATGTTTTCTACTCGGAAATTTCATTACTTAGATTGTTTATTAACAAAAAACCTCTAAAAAAAGTGTTTTTTTTCGTTTTTCGCATATAAAAGCTGAACCGATGGAGCAATCTTGATGCTTTCAACAGACGAATTGTAGAGAATCAAAAGACAAAGAGAATGAGCCCCTGACGGACTCGATCGGATCAATAGTAACGGAGAAAATTCGAAAAAACTCGAAAAAACGGCGTTTTTTCAAAAATTCACAACTCCGCCATTTTTAAAGCTGTAGCACGGTCTCTCCGCGAGAAAGTAGCGATCGATGGGTACTTCATGTGTGCTAAATCCAGGCGCTGTCGTATCATTACTTTTTGCATAATTGCAATTTGAATTTTTCTATGCACTTTCTTGCAAAACGGCTGGATGCTCTTGAGGTGGTCCGATTTTAATTTTTAAGACGGATTTTGAAAGTCGAAGTATAGTACTTCAAAACGTCAATTCTGATTTTTCGTTAAAATGATGAAAAATAGGTGAAAAATGCTTGCAAACATGACCAAAAACGGCCGAGCGCGCGAAAGCGGTCGAGTAGTGGGGGCAGGCGGCCGAAGCGGGGAACCGCGCTTCTATTACTATATATACTTCTCCGCTTCGGCCGCCTACCCCCACTACTCGACCGCTTTCGCGCGCTCGGCCGTTTTTGGTCATGTTTGCAAGCATTTTTCACCTATTTTTCATCATTTTAACGAAAAATCAGAATTGACGTTTTGAAGTACTATACTTCGACTTTCAAAATCCGTCTTAAAAATTAAAATCGGACCACCTCAAGAGCATCCAGCCGTTTTGCAAGAAAGTGCATAGAAAAATTCAAATTGCAATTATGCAAAAAGTAATGATACGACAGCGCCTGGATTTAGCACACATGAAGTACCCATCGATCGCTACTTTCTCGCGGAGAGACCGTGCTACAGCTTTAAAAATGGCGGAGTTGTGAATTTTTGAAAAAACGCCGTTTTTTCGAGTTTTTTCGAATTTTCTCCGTTACTATTGATCCGATCGAGTCCGTCAGGGGCTCATTCTCTTTGTCTTTTGATTCTCTACAATTCGTCTGTTGAAAGCATCAAGATTGCTCCATCGGTTCAGCTTTTATATGCGAAAAACGAAAAAAAACACTTTTTTTAGAGGTTTTTTGTTAATAAACAATCTAAGTAATGAAATTTCCGAGTATAAAACATGGCACACTAAATCTACGGACTGTTCCGCGTATGATGGCGCAAGCCGTTTTCTAATAATATTTTTGTCACAGAATCACTAATTATCTGCTCTATTGCCTGGTCTATTGCGCGACACGTCTAGCTTGATTGAGGGTTACCTTTCAACTGAATAACAATCGCAGGTATAGGGGATCGGCCCCACCGAAGTCTAGATTTCGACCTTCTGACTATTACTCAAACTAACCCATGACTCAAAATTCACGGAAATTGAATTTTATTTTTCGACTTTTAGCCAGCTTTTTGGGATTTGGCCCCACTGTGGGCCGTCTCCAGTGTCTCACATACTAGTAAAATTCCGAGTTTGATATTTTTGCGTAAGGTTTTCGAGTTTTGCGATATTTGAGTATATTTTGTAGAGTTCGTGGGCTTCGCACTTGAGTGCGAGCGAGATAGCCTTAGACGGTCATTGTCGCGGTCTCTTCCTCTCCCGAGGAGATTCAGGATGTCCACGTACCTAGCCCCCCCACTTTCTCAAAAATGAAAAACTGAGAATGGAAAATTGCGAGCTATTTATGAGCTTTAAGAATAACCAAGTCCAGATTTTTGAGCTCCAACCACCAAGCAGGAATTTGCGTTTTTGAGTGGGGAGGCCGAGAACGTAAGTAGCCAGCCCCCCCACTCCCTAAGAAATTTAAAAAAAATAATAATTACCAGTATGACCAGCTATTTATGAGCTTTCGGAATAACCAAGTCCTGATTTTTGAGCTCTGACCATTTAGCGGAAATTTGCGGTGTTTAGAAGGGAGGGGGGCGAAAATGTGGGTAGTCAGCTTCCCCACCCTTTGAAAAATTCAAAAAAAATTATTAACAAATACCAGAATTACGAGCTATTTATGAGCTTTCGGTTCACGTTGGTTCTGATCATTCAGCATCAACCCCTACCGACGTAAACTCTAGAAACTTGTTTAACACAATGAGAAATTTGGAATTCAACGAATCTTGATTTGTGAATCTTGGTCCTTACAAATGTTAGGTGACTGATGAGCTCGCGAGATATGGCTGTTCTAATTTTGAAGCCCACCCCTACTGACTCAACCCCGATAAAACTGTGTTAATTAAAAGTTATTTTATGAATTAACGAAAATATGGGATAGACAAGTGATTTTCAAGCTCTGGAAAATAGGTTTCAGTGAGTAGCAGCCGCGCACGAGCGTCTCTTGCTTTTCGGAGTGAGAGTCAAGAGAGAAGTACCCCGAGAATCGTTAGGGCCGGAATTTCCTTCGGCAGGAATATCCGGTGATTTATGAGCAGCAGAAATTCCGCATAATCAATTTTAGAGCAGCTTTCATTATGCCTTGCGGCCGTATATTCTATCAATTAAAACAATCACAGTCATGGAAAAAATTTATTTCACAAGAGCTCATACAGAGTATCAAAATATCAGTAATCTTACTGCAATACCATTGTCCATTACAAATAGAATGGATAATGGTCTCACATTGCATCAACTCATTTAAAAATCAATCATCTATTACTCTGAAACAAAAATATTTCAGTACGAAATTATAATATGAGTTGAGCCAACCGAATTCCGAAGAATGCGTGCATTACCTCATGATTCTCACCTTTGGCAGCCCAAAAATCATCGAACTATGTTAATTCAAAATTATATAACACTGATTTTTTCAACACATTCGGATGATAATAATATTAAGAAATAATTCATACGAAACACCAGAGCAAACACCGAGCGGCGACGTGTTACATTGTTGCTACAAATAATGGGGTGATGGCGAGGTGCGACTTCTTGTTTCTGGGCATTATTTTAATGCTCTTGATGTTTCCGCATCGAAAAAGAATGGTCAAAGAACCCAGCAAACGGTGACTTCCTTAGTATGTCACATTGGAGTTCTATTCAAAAAACTTTGTGATATCACATTGCTATGTACTGGTTATATTAATGATCTCTTAATTGTGAATGTATCACGTATATGGGCAATTCTCCACTATTAGGAAACTTCACACGCAAAGTCGTCCGATGAAATCATTTCTTAAAAAGCAAAAAAAAGCTGTGGAAGAGGCAGCTTGACGGTTAGGTTTTCCTACTTCTGTAGTGAGTCGATTGATTTCTTCATATGCACGAAATATTACTTATATATACTGTTAAATTTGGTCCAGGGAACTGTTTTTAATGTTCAGGGACAACCAGAAATGGCTGTTTTTAAATAAAAAATATGAAATTAAAACAAAAACTCTTCAACCATTATCAACATCTATTATTATATTTTTCAATTCATTGGTAAAAATATACATTGACTAATCGGAAAATTATGAAAACGCTTGCATTCACTGATAACTTGGGTTTGTGACACACCAGGGGACTGTGTTTTTGAATGTTTAAGAGGGAATAAAACGATATTTGTTCAGAAATCTAACTTCGTACGCAGTTAGTTTATTAAAACTAATACGGGTTTCAATTTTCAATGATAGTTTGAAAGAATATAAATAGATATGTAGTGTTTATTTGTTGAGGACATCGAATTTCCCAATAGTGGAGAATTGCCCATATATGCACCACCATGTACCAGGGATGTTTCAAGGAGAGAGCAATGTTACATGTTAAACTAACGGACTGCGGTATCGTACCTTCTACATCTTAAAGAGACAGCTTTATCACATCATAATGCCTCATACAAGTAACATCGTAGGTGTGAATGTATCCAGTATGTAACACTCGTCATGTACCAGAGACGTTTCAAGTACAGAACAATGTTACATGGTAAATTAACAGACTGCGGTATCGTGCCTTCTACATCTCAAGGAGACAGCGCTATCACATCACAATGTCACATTCAAATAACATTGCAGGTGTAAATGTATCTGGTATGTAACCGCTCGGTTGTGTGCATGTCTTCAACCGAACGTTTCGCGGCAATAGTTATAGTGTTAAGTGAACAGCGGGAGACACACACACAACCGAGCGGTAATCACACCGACAAATAGCCGTTCATAAATTGAGCTTCATTGGCCGGAATTAAAATAATTATAACGGAAAATCTATGCATTACAGAAAAAATCGGCTGAGGAAATTTCGATCTCATTTTTCATCAAGATTTACCCTGTAAAATGATCGTTGCGAGTTCTGTTACACCCTGTATACATGTATATATCAAGGGAAATATAGTGAGGTTCCCTGCAAAAATGCCAAGTAGTAACTGCTAGATTCGTGCAGATGCGAAAAAGATCCGAATTTAAAACCCGGTTTTCGAATTTTGATCTTCTCCGCATCTATATGAAAACAAATCTAGTATAGTTTCTATCGGGCATTTTGTGCAGGGTTGCCATATAAAAGTTTATGAAATGTGTGGTGACTATCACCTACTAATTCCAAAACAGCTACGTATTCGTTCACGTTCATCCCGGGAATTTTTTTTATCTGTAATTATATCCCATACAGCACGTATGATTGCAGCAACATTGTTGCAAGATTGCAATATCTCAGCTTCATTACATTGCACTTGCAAGATTGCAGCAACATTGCTGCAATATTCCAATATTTCTGTTTCGATATATTGCACCTTCAAGATTGCAGCAGCGTTACTGCAATATTTCAATAGTTTCTGTTTCCATAGGATACAATTAAAATAAGTAAATATTTGATCACTCGTGTAATTTTACTGCTTATTTGATATTAGTATCACGAACTCAGTGAAAGCATTTGATGTTAGTTTTATAAGTTTGAAAAGCTTAGTATTTCACGATAGACCGTTGGGAGTATAGGTGGATGCCGGACCGCAGCTGATCACGAAAGTTAAGCAACAGTAGCCGCAGTCAGTATTCGGATGGGTGGACGGGATAGGACCCATTGGCAAAAAAACCAGATTCGGAAAACAGAAGAAGTTCTATGACATCAACTTCTGTTCAATTATATATATTCACATATAATTATATATAGACAAAATTCATACATGATTATATGTGGACAAAATCCATATATAATTATATATAATATAATTATAATTATATAAGATTAGATATGACTATACAGGGACTTTCTGTGGTGGCGGCACAGCTAGTTCCATCAAACACACGCACGCTTCGTCCGTGTGCCAGGGATACCAACCGAAAAAAAGAATGATGCAACTTGAACAGAGCAAAGAGTATAGCAACCATAAGCGTGAAGTCTTCGGTTGTCACATGGACGAAGCGAGCTTGTGTGTAGTGGCGGTGGCTAATGGAACTAACTGTGCCGCCACCACAGAAAGTCCCTGTATATGAAAATTTTTTCCCGGGATGTGATGTGCACAGAACGTACCGGCAATGTAACACTGGTACTCTTCTAATACGGCGATGAGATACATACCGTTGTAATGTTAGTGACATGAACGTGATACGTTACCCGTCTATACCTGTATCAGTGCTACGTCCATTGTGCGTAACTTTGTTGCATACTTGAAAAGTATCCAAATCGTCACCGATACGTCACTGGTACATACCTGTGACATCAGTAGTACATATGCGGTATGTATCTTTGTTGTGTACTCGAGAGGTACGAACAACACGCTCATGTTGCGGACATCGGGCAGCAAATGTGCCGCTCATGTGCGTCACTTGGTACATCACATGTAACATCCACAACATATGAAATACATCCTTAGTACATAAATTCGTTTGCTGGGAATACTGCTGAAAATTTAGCTTGCTGTGGCTTTCGGCTGTGACAACATCTTCGTTGAGCTGACGTTTTATTGCGTTATTTTACAATATCTGGCCTTGATATTACACTTGAGCTTTGGATATTTTACAAGTATCAGCGCAGGATAAGCGCAGAGGATTATGTAAGTAATGCATAATGTAGGCAGTGTGAATAATAAACAGTGAGAAACATAAGTGCATTATTAGTAGTAGTAAAAAATGAAGCGCGGAAGGCCCTGTAGGTACGATAAGGACATTATTATTGCGGCTATAAAATCGCGTGAATCGGAAGTGTTGTCAGAACACGGAAAAGTTGTTTCTAGGCACAATGAAGTATAGAAAGTACTTTCAGATGAACTTGAACACGTAATCACATCACATGTTTTATTCACTTTTGTCACTGATAATAGACACGATATCAAAGATCTTCTAATTCCTTCATGCCGCCCTGTACTGGAAGTGGCAGTTTCAGAGGTTCCTGTGAGTGACGAATCATCTAATACCCTGGAAGCGTCGACAGCATCTCTGAACGAAGAACACAATAACCAATTAGTGGATATTACATTTCATAAAGCTGAACTGGAAATGTTAATAGTGAAGAAACAATATAGCAGATCCGAAAAAAAAAACCTCAGATCGCGTTTAGGGAATATTTAGTTCTACAGCCCGGTAAATGGCAAGCAGTTGTTACGTCAAAGCTCTGGGAGGCGTGCAAAAAACAGTGCGGTTTTCAGTTTAAGCGCAATAAGATTTACAACAACAAACTTGAAATTTTAGGTAAGTGCAATTGTAGCTCGGTACTTAGGGGATCGATCGAACGGCTGAACTTCGATGCCGAAATAAACATAATGAGATGTACAATCACCTGCGGTGATGGAACGTGCGGTAAACGGAATTTGCGAGAACCGATCCGAACGGAGATCGGTAAAATGTTGTATGGGACGAACAAAACTGCGGAAGTATATCGGGCAGAAGAAGCAAATCGATTGAGGTAGTAGCCCACTGTGATGGGTTCAAAAAATCGATTTTTTTTTTACATTTTTCGAAAGAAAAACATCTTAAGAATATACTCTCAAATTTTCAGACCGTAATTTTGAATATTTTCAAAGTTATAGCCACAAAAAGAGAGCGCGCCGTAGGGTGTAGGAAAGTGTCTTGACGCGTCAGCGACAGCTGCTTGGATCGGTTCCCTTTCTTGTTGTCTTTCAGACCTTTATTCTAGTGTTACGGACAACCGAGCTGAAGGCTTCGGGTGTCGTATTCTTATATAATTCGAGAAAGAGAGTAATCTCCGAGCGGCTGAAGATCAATCTCTTGGGCTTGCTTGAATAAAGTCCTAAGGACACCTGTGCTATTTGTGAATGGTCTAGGAGGAACCTCTGTCGTGTTACTTTAAATATGCGTTTATTCAATGAATAGTTGCGAGAATGGAATAGTTGCGAGAATAATAGTCGCAAGAATACGGTACTTAAGAGACTAATTCCCTATAACGTTAACTCATGTGCTAGATAGCTAATACTAAACTAAATGTTATTTGATAATACAATGCGAAATATGGAAGGTAGAGAAGGAATGAGCCTACCGAATCAACCTCTGCGCGTCACCCGAGCCAACTCCAAGAGCCCACCGTTGAGCGACTTCCTTCCCGATGATCCTGGTGCAGCTTATGCCGAGCAGTCAGATCCGAGTCAGCTGTCTGTTTGATGGACCTTCTTCGAATCTGCTCTCTGGTCTGCTTCACACTCAGCCCTTGTCAGGAGTCCTCGAAGACGGTTAGGCGTGGTTCAGGGTGCGCGTTAGAGGGGTGAGCACTTTGCTCAGCTTTCGGTATTAATTCGACTGACGAGCAATCACCTCGGTTTCGATAAAGAAACCTCGGGTTGATCGATGGTGGGGTTTATTGCAAATCGCTGAATCGATGGTTTCGGGTGTCATTTCCTGCTCTGCCTTCCGGCGAGCGCGCGCGTGTAGGAATGCGCTGACTGCACTACTTGCAGTAGAATAAATTTGGAAAAAATGCGATATCGGGGCCGTTCGTAACACTAGGAAACGCAGGTATACGCAAAAATGAAAATGAAAATGTAACGTTCGGGCTAGACCGGGTGGAGAGTGGGGCTAGGAACCCGGTGTAACCGCAAACGGGTCTGGGGGTATCGTCCCCCTCCACCGGATGCTTGGGTTCCACCGGTAGGTGGAGTCGTGTGAAATAAATGCACTAAACACTGTGGGTTTAAATGATAACAAAATAGATATCTATTTATTGAAAGAAAATAAACTTTCCTAGGCCAGGCTACGGCTTTGGTACGGAGGGTACTGGATCCAAACTGGAAACAAAGTAAAGCAACGGAATATATATAACACAAGTAATTACCGATATCTTACAGCTAGTTTTAAACTAAATTATCTTAAGTGTATACAAGTCTTGTATAGATATAGGTATGAATACTGGGATACATATATCTACACGAGTTCTACTGGAAAGATTCAACTACCGGACAGGCGTCGCTAGAGAGTGAAGGACTCTTACGGTTGTCTAGACCAACTCCCCGTGGAAGACGGTGGGAGTTGGGTTGCGGATAATGCTATCCGCGGCTACGTGGTGACTCTAGACCTACCAAGCACAAAAAGGGTTGCTTGGCAGGGTTCTACGGTTATTGCTGTCCGTTAGCTAAACATTAAAGAAAACTAGAATCTAAAAAGTGATTTGCTTCGGCTTCTGAGGCCGGCTAAGAAAGTAACGACATATGCTAGGTCCTAAACTATTAAACGGTTGATTCTAAATTGAACGGCGTGAATTTACGGAATTATATGCGACCTAGTGCGGTACGGGATTGAGCATAGGTGAAGCCTAATACTCGGAAACGCGAACGCGCCTAGCGGTCCGGGGTCTTGTCCCGCGGTCCGTACGTCTTTGCAGACGGAGAACTGCTCGGTTGTTAGCTGAGCGAGATCTGCCTGAGCCTGGTCAAGCGCGTGCTTATATCTGGAGCTATGATCGCCTTATCGGCGAGAGAACGGTCACGTGATTGCGTTTGTGATAGCCGCCCAGCGGCTGGACTGGTGACTTGTGTAGTTCTATCCTAGGCTGTGGGCGCTAGCGGTGACTCGTACGGTGCTGCGATTAATTGTAGCGAGGCGATACTGATCTATTATTTCTCAATATGGCCGATATGTCAAAATAACATTGAGGTGTGATAGTGGAGTGTATCGTGTCGTTACAAAAATGATAACTTTGAGGAAACTGAAGGATTGCTCTATGCACCAGGCATAGCTGATTGATGTAGGTGAGTATTGTAAAAACTTTGATTGCGTTTTTCTCGAAACTGTGTTTTCTAAATTTCGGGGAAGCACTGACTCGAAACTATTCAACCGATTTGGCTGAAAATTTTACCAGTTGTTCTTGACACACATAGCTAAATACCTAACTTTCAAAATATTCAATTTTTTAATGATAAATGATTTTTTTTTTGAACAATTTATCAAGGACAACAATTAGGTTTTCAGAAGCTTTTTTTCACAAGTCCACCATTTTCGTTAATTTTTTTTATTTATGTATATTATTGGTTAGTTCAATAGAATATAGTTTACAAAAAAATAATCTCTTGGATTTTTTCATTTCAGATAACCACGGAAGGTTGTGTGCTTCCCCAAAACTCCCCACCTTTTTTTCGCGGACTCTACTTTGACTTAAAATATTATAAAGAAATCAATGTAAAATTAAGTAAAAAAAAATTCTTTTATACACTTCCAACTACTAATAAAAATATGTCAAAATTACAAAATGATCGCATTTTATCTTCTTATTAAAAAAAATTCCCGAAAAAACGTCGAAATTTGAGCCGTCACACTGGGCTACTACCTTAATGTCCCCCAACGATCCGGAACCTCCACACTTGTACAAGGCGGAAGCCTTAAGAAAAGCAAAGGAAAAGTATCAGGAATCGCTCACTTTTCACAAAAATCCAGTCACATCTATCTTACTCACGAAATTGTCATCCTTAAAATATGTTGTACACAATATCGGGTTAAGTCCTTTCCACGTACACTACTGGTCTAGTTTCCAGACAAACGTTTACAAGCAGTATACTCTTTCCGAACCATCATCTGTCGCGATAGATGCCACGGGTAGTATAGTTCGTAAACTTGTTCTCCCCGATGGATCTAAATCACATCATATTTTTTTGTATACGTGTGTCGTCAATTCCGGCAGCAGTCCAACGTTCCCCATTGCGCAAATGATAAGCGAATGTCACACAACGGTCTCAATATGGTATTGGTTGATGGAGTGGACACGAAGCGGAGCGCCACCTCCAAAGGAAGTCACTTGCGATGCATCGAAGGCTCTTTTACTAGCTGCAACAAGAGCGTTTACCGCCTTCACGTTTATCGATGAGTACGCCAAAAGCTGCTGGGAAATGTGTGATATGTCCGCGTGCTACATCCGCATTGATGTCGCCCATTTCATGAATACTTATGCCAAGTTTTTGAAAGTGGCCATCAATCCCAAAATAAAAACATTTTATCTAGCAGCAATGGGACAACTTATACTAGCTCGTACAATAAATGATGCAGAGAAAATTTTGATTGGGATTCTAACGATTGCTAGAAGCAAGACAGAAGGCTTCCTGGAAGATGGACAACCATCACGGAGCGAGGTGCAGAAAACCATGTTGATCGACATCCTAAAAGATAGTATTACCGATACGAGCACATCCGAAGATTTTGAGCAGCATGTCGCGGAGGAAAGTTGTAACGTGGCAAAACGTTATGACCTCCTCCTATTGAGCCTAACGCGCGTACAGAGCGTCGTACACCGATTTCGCTAGTTAAATTCTCGCCGCCTTCCTCCCGCATGGCTGTCTTGACCATGGACTGCTGTTCGCAGCTGACCGGCAAGGATCAGCGCTCGTAGGACGAACGGCGCAGAAAGGAACTAATGATTACGGAGACGATCCTCAGTCTATTTCGGAGCTCTGAAGGAACTGCCTCGAGCAAATCTCCTGAGCGAAATAGATAAGAGAGTGAGTGAGTGTGAGTGTGTTTATTATTATGCCCTGGAGGAACCTTGGGGCAAAGGAGGCACAGGCCAAAATACATCAACAAAAGTACAGTAAAGTAAAGTAAAGTAGAAAATAGAAATACAGATGAGGAAAAAGAGTAAAGTCAAAACATACAGTAAAGAAATATATAAATGCAGAGTAGAAAAATAAAAAGTGAAATGAAATAAAGAAAAAGACAAATAATAAAGTAAAGGAAAATAAAAGTAAAGTAAAAGTACAGTACAGTAATAAGTAAAATAAAGTAAATATAAGGATAAATGACAGAGTACAGGCACAAGCGGAAGAGGTAGGCTAAAAGTAAAAGTAAGAGTGCCCGAGCAAGGCCCAGAAGATAGAAAGTAGCCGCATAAACGAATACAATACAATATGAGAACAGTTACAAAACTAAGGGTAATTAAAACTAGAAAACCTAAAGTAGTACTAAAAAGAATCAGTGTCCCTCCCGTCAGTGTGTCAGTGTCAGTGCCAGAGAGGGATAGATAGATAGATCATTTATTTATGTCTATAGCAATATTAGACAAGCAAAGTCACAGAGTATTACAAAATAACTTACCCTGTGACTGTGAAAGAGAAAAGATACAAAAATACAATACATGAGTACTCAAGAGCAAAAGCAAAAACTAGAAGCTAGAAATAACCAACACCTAACAGATAAGAGCCGCAAGAGAGAGAAGTGAAGTTGAAGTTAAGGACGAGCATCTTCAGTATCCAGCAAATGCGCAAATAAACCGTGCTTAAACGAGGCTAACGTAGGCGCTGCTTTGAGTCCGAAAGGTAAAGAGTCCCAATAGCGTTGTTTTGTGGGGCGCGTACTCTTTAATTACAAAGAGACCGCGTATTTCTTTTTTTTTATTATATTCTAATTTTCTGAAATGAGTTAACTGGGAAAGGGTCAATAAATAATTTCAACACATTTGAGCCATACAATTGCAAATTTAATAATGGCTCAGAGAGGAAACTCTCCGAGACTTGAGCCTCGGAGAGAAAACCCCTCGAAATGATTTTACACAGATTACATTCGTTTTGTTTTGATACACATAAAATACATCTTCATAATAATCCTGTGGAGGTGAAATCTACTGTAAGAGAAATTATGCCAATGCGCGGATTGACTCAATCGATGTCGCGCCGGATATTCTACGACACAACACCGACTGCATGTAAGATCACGAGGACCTAAGCAAAGCATTGTGCTTGTGCTCTAATTGCCTATAAGGTCGCTGGGACCTAAGCAAAGCATTGTGCTTGTGCTCTGGTACAGCTGAACTGAGTCAGTGTACCTTGACGGGTTATGCCGTGCTGTTCGTATCGAGAAAAACTCGGTATGTGATCTGAATAAAGCGTCGTGCTTGTGTTTATACCGTCTTAGTCTTATTAAAAGACGTCATCTCATGCGATTATGCAATAAATTAGAACGAACTCACCCCAATCATGCAACGAAAAGAAGACCAACCCACTACACTCTTGTACTCTCGAGCGTCCAGCTTAGGACTCTACTCTACCGTCCCTCGTTCCTATATCGAGACTAAGCATGAGTGTTCCCCCTCTACTCGCGGGTCTTTCGTGCGGCCCAGTCGACGCGGCCTCTCCCCTTGTTTCCGATTCTCGTCGAGAAAATCAAAAGGCGATGTGTCGGTGACACACGTGCTTGCGCACACATACATGCAAAGGAATATATATGGAAAAGGAAAGATACTGTGTTCGACTGAACAAGCGTACGCCGGCAACCGCGAAGGAGTTAAAGAACGCGTTGGTGCGACAGCACGGGGTCACAAAGTCACTCCTGGGTGTACGCGAAGTACACGAAGTGTACAGAACAAACAGCTCGCGCAAGTAAGTAGGACGCCCGGAGAGCAAGACGACAAAAAGCTGCGTAAGGAGAAAATGAAGCCTCCTATCCCTTACCCGAAGCCAGCCAAGCTCCCTACGAAACGGTGTGATGTGCGCATCACGGGGAACACCGCAGACGAAGCGGACACAGGTGTTCAGGAGCCGCTGAAGTTTACTATCAAGACCCGCCTGGAGGTCAGCAAAGACCACGCAACAGTAGTCAAACAATGGGAATATCAGAGAAATCACCATGAGTCGACGTAGATTTTTTGAAAGCAGACGACGAGACGCCGAAAGCTGCCTGAGAGTACCATGCACGCGGGACGAAATAGCATTAACCTGAGCTGTCCAGGACAGCTTAGAGTCGAGGATGACCCCGAGATCACGCACAGAGTCAAGATAGGGAATTGGAAGTCCATCGAGACACACAGCAGGAAGAAGGCCGAGCTCAAGTCTAGAGACATAGGATCCACTGCCAAGAATCAACGCATGAGTTTCCGCGACATTGAGACGAAGACACGAAGAACGAGACCAGTCTAGGACAGCCTGAATGTCCTCATAGACGCATGCAACAGCATCCACAGCATTCGTAGGCGGGAACTGGTAATAAACCTGCAGGTCGTCTGCATAAACTAGATGACTACAATGCTTCAGGACTACAGAGATGTCATTGATGAACAAAGAGAACAACAACGGGCCCAGCACTGAACCCTGCGGAACACCAAGATCGAGAGACGCCCAGGAAGAGAGGTGGCCATCCCGAGACGCAACTGCCTGCATCCTGCCCTGTAAGTAAGAGGCGACCCAACGGATGACGTGTGGCGAGAAGCCAAGGTCGAGGAGCGTACTAAGCAAGACCGCATGTGGGATCGTATCGAAGGCCTTAGAGAAGTCAAAGAGAACTAAAACAGTCAAATTACGACTATCAATACCCCTGCGAACATCCTCAGTGAGCCTAAGGAGGGCAGTCTGCGTGTTAAAACCGCGGCGGAAGCCAGATTGACGAGGATTGAGCAGCTGCTGATCCTCGAGAAATAAAGAAATCTGCTCATAGACGACGCGCTCCAGCACTTTAGATAAGACACAGAGGTTGGAGATAGGACGGACCTGATCAAGGGAAGAGGGCGATTTAACCTTACCCAACGGCAACACACGCGCGCGTTTCCAGACCTCAGGGAAGACAGCAGAAGAGAGAGACTGGTTGAAGAGAGCCAAGAGGTAAGGAAAGATAACCGGCAGCGCTAGATGAACGTCACGAAGCGACAGATCGTCAATGCCTCGCGATTGAGAACTGAAATGTTTAAAGGCCCGGAGGAGCGCAGGCGGAGAGATATCCCGGAAGTGAAAGAGAGAATCAGAATAGGAAGACGGCGGGAGAGTTGCGAAGAACTCAGCAACTTCATTTAGAGAAGCCGGATGCTGAAAAACAGCCGCAAAATGACGGTTGAGATCATCCACAGCAAAGTCGCCATAGTCGTTAGTTCGAGGCGGCGCAATACCAAGAGAACGAAACTCCCGCCAAAGAACCCGTGATTTCTGAATAGAAGAAAGCCGATCCGCAAAAAATGCACTACGAGCTTCAGAAACGCGCTTATGAAGATCATCCCTAGCATCTCGGTAACGAAAAAGAGCGACTTGCGAGCGAGAGCGCTTATAAGCCCGATAAAGTGAGTCCCTGGCACGCGTAAGAGCGTACAACTCCGAGGTGATCCAAGGAGGCCTGCTAGGTTTAAAGGCACGAGACACGTAGGGGGCATGCCTGTCGAGCGCGGCAGTGATATTACCCTGTAGACAGGAAAGCAGCTCATCAATAGAAACCCGAGCTTCAAAAGGTGACCAATCGCAGTCCGCGAGATCCTGCTCAAAAGAGTTGACAGAGAAGTTAGCAAATGAGCTAGCTCTGACTATCTTACAGGAGGGCGGCGGAGCAGCGACCGAGATGTTGATCGAAATGAGATCATGCCCCGCAATAAACGGCGCAGGAAGAGTGGCTAAAGGATTGAAGCACGTTCTGATCACTAAGCAAGCACAGATCGAGAAGCGTATCAGAGGTGTGAGTGTGACACGTAGCCACGAAGGGCACCAGGTAGAGAGCCCGGGAAGAAGAAAACTCGCGAACATTGTCAGCATCATACGACTGGCCCAGCTGGTTCGCGTTGAAGTCACCGAAAATGACGGAGAGATGGTAATCAACACTAAGACGGTCAAAATCAGCCTCAACGGCAGCTAAGTTAGCCGCCTTAGGCGGACGATAGACGACAGCAACAAGAAACGGCAAGGAGCGCGAGGTGCGAATTTCCGCAAAAAGATACTCCGGGCTGCAACTATACGGACCCGGAGAGATAGCAAGCAGCTTGGCCCGAAGAGACTGGAGAACATACAGCGCGACCCCACTCCCAATTTTACCAATTCGGTCATTGCGCAAAATAGAATTCCACAAAAAACATCGGAAGATGTAAAAAAAGCCGCCAAGTACCCATACGAAAATCACAATTGCTTGACAAGCAGAACATTTCGCCAGTCTCTGTCGTGAAATCAAGGAAAAAGCCAAGCACCGAACGTACCCCTGCGATCTCTCAGCAAGTCTACGTCGTGAAGTCGGAGTTTCGTGTGAGGATATCGAAACATCATTCCAAGAGCTACGTACTTGGCGGGCACATTCGGTTTTTTTTTTGTGCTTGTTGTTTTCGCTTTGGATTGATAGTACTTTATCGTAGTTTGCGAACCATTTAATTTCCGACTGTTTTCCTTGGCGGCTGATGGATGTCTCGGAGTAATGTCTAATTTGCAGATAACATTGGTTTTATACACACTTATTTAAAATGCATCTTCCGATCTTGTGGAACGACTTTGTCGTGGCAGTCGAAAGATTAGCGTGAAGGCGCCCCCGCTGCAGCAATTCCGTAAACTCGCACGCGCTAATCTTCTGGCACTAGTGTGTAGTTGCGAATGATTATGCCTCACAAGCGAATGAGCAACAAAATATATTTGCACTCAAGTGGGGCCGAACTGTTACAAGGATGGGTTTCCGGTAGTGAAATTGAACCTTCCCACTACGTGTATACGTTCGTGCACCTGCAGATTGATAAAAATTCCGTATATAGACTGATAGAATGTGCAGAAAACGCTAAAGAAACAGATGGAAATGGATGGAAACGGATACTCGAGCTACCCGATTCTATAGCATTTTCTGCGATTATATCCCTCTCTATACGAAATTTTTAGCAGGGATACGCATGCACCATAAGCAAGATTGTATGACATTAGTATAGGTACACCAAAGCAATCGGCAACTGAATTTTATATTCAACATTACATTAAACTGTCATCCTCCATGCTACTTATGGCATACACGTATACCCGTAGCTGCAAGTTTTAGGTTTTATACCGGAATAGTAAAGTAGAGTTTTCTCGATAATTCCATAGTTTTGCAAGTAAATAAGTTCATTCTTCCACAATTAATATTATCTACTCAAGCTCTACGGTATGTCATCTATCATATGAAAAAACTTACCGTAGTACATTGCTCATTGGCTCCATAGTGAGGTACGTGATTCTATAATTCCGAGTCCGATCTGATAATTGAATGACAGTGGAACGACCAGGATTTTTATTTATTATACAATGTATTTACGTCTGTAAAGTCATACACATAATTGAGTACCCATAGAAGTATTTTCTGATACGATTATAGGTTGAAATAACTAGTTTTTCAGTGTATTTGATTGCTGTCGCATTGAAAACTCAATTTTTGCGTAGAACGAAGTCGGGTTGTCCGTATAGCTCTAAGTAACCGAATGTGCCCGCCAAGTACGTAGCTCTTGGAAT
The DNA here is from genome assembly GCA_944452935.1 of Rhogogaster chlorosoma. Taxonomy (NCBI): domain Eukaryota; kingdom Metazoa; phylum Arthropoda; class Insecta; order Hymenoptera; family Tenthredinidae; genus Rhogogaster; species Rhogogaster chlorosoma. Next base: position 6,458,308 of record OX101799.1, read on the forward strand.
GATGTTTCGATATCCTCACACGAAACTCCGATTTCACGACGTAGACTTGCTGAGAGATCGCAGGGGTACGTTCGGTGCTTGGCTTTTTCCTTGATTCCACGACAGAGACTGGCGAAATGTTTTGCTTGTCAAGCAATTGTGATTTTCGTATGGGTACTTGGCGGCTTTTTTTACATCTTCCGATGTTTTTTGTGGGATTTCACTACTTTTTGCAAGTACGAGAATTGAGAAGAATTGCTCATTCAAGGGAAGACCCTACAGAGATTTTGACCGAAATCGTTCAGAAAATCGACTATGCGTTTTTGCCGGAAATATACTCTTAAGGCCTGTCCTTACCTAGTTAGAAATATTCAAGCCTCTGTGACAATTATTTAACAAGGATTGATTCATTTGATCTAAACTTGTTTGTTTCAATTTAAATAATCAATCGGGCTTGCTAGCTTACTTATATACTAATGATTCCAAAGTGAATTATAAATTCTTTTATAATTCTTAGAGAAAACTACTTGACACTTGTACTTATAAGCTATTTGTTTGGAGCCTGTCTCGATGCTCAGGGGGTCGGGAGAACTCCCCGGGCCTATTTCAATGCTTTTCAATTTTATTAATAAGTTAGAGGAGGAAGGTGAATTTTCTAAATTTCAAATGATGGACGCGTTGGTGCCAAAAAATAAAATCTATTTTATTTAGATAATATTGCGAAAGAATATCTTAAATGCTAAACGTTATAAACAAGTTTGAGGTGGTAAAGTTTTGATACTATTCTAATAACTTATGTTTATACTTAGGTTCAAGAGAGGTTTTTTTTTTTAAATACGTTTGAACCGACAATTTGTTGCTCTGCGACACGATTCTTTATTTGGTGATTGGACAGGTAAGGAGGCCGAAGCGTTCCTCGCGATGCCAATCAAATAATGAAGATCGAATTTCCTGTTGATTATTTTACGCGCTACCTTTGAGAGATTTTGAATATGTGATTGAAATTTAGATCTGGCCAAAAGGATATTAATAGAATTTTGATAACAGAAAAGAATTCAACAAGCTTGTGCTTTATAGCAACTCCGACAGCCGGGAGGACCAAGATCGTACCCGGGATCTTCGTTACTGTATATTAAAAGTAAATGTATTTTTTTTTTTTTCAACCAACAGGCATTGAACAAACCGATTCTTTATATAATGTTTGGACAGGCAAGGAGGCCGAAACTTTCTTCGCCGTGCCAAACTATCAATAACGGACTGTGTGGAGTGATACCTCTGATATCTACTGCCGATCTGCCCGTCTTATAAGCCCGCCCGTAGTTACTTCAATAGCGAGAAAGGTTTGCGCTGGGTCGTGCCGTGCAGCGAGAGATTGCCCGCGTCGGGCGGCAGCAACGGAGTTGGCATTCTTCCCCAGAGATGGCGGGCTCGCGTGGCCGCGCTATATTTAAATTATAAATATTAGCCGTAGCGTTACAGCCCTTCGATTTTTATTAGTTCACAGGCAGCTGATTTTATTGATAAAATTGATAGTCAATAAAAAAAAAAATTTGTTTCTTCCGTAATAAATTTCTAGAATCTTACCAAACTATTGAAACTCTGATTAAATCCAAGTTTCATCAAATATTAAGTCAAAGAATGAACTACGTGGTCAAAAGGATGGGTACCGCAGGACTCCAAAATGCAATAACGAGCTAGAGCGCTTGAAAGATAAAATTTGTTTCTCAATCTTTTTTTTTTTGTTTTGAAAATACCTTCTGTGAGACAGCTATTATGTGAAACAGAGAGAAGCCTTGTGAAACATAAAAAATCTCACCGAAACGAAGAAAGTCAATACAATACGGCTACGCTGGAAAATTATCAACCGCCAGATCAGAAATCCCCAATAAATGAGAAACTCATGCCTTTTCATGAGAGATTAGTCAAGGAAGAGCTGCTAAATAGGTGCACACATAAAAAAAGTCTCAAGCAACAGCCAGAGATAAATGAGTATTCCAAATCAGCACTGAGATTTTCTGAGAACCACAATAGTAAATCGCAGAACGCAGCACGATAGAATATGCTGCCACAGCCGAATCGATGGAGCCGTAAGGTGAAGTCTTCAAGATAAAGAAGGACTGGACTACAAATTCAACGATCAACTTTTTCAATTTTGTTTTATATGATGTTGAATCTGGAAACGCCGGCCGAAGAAGATCTGCGGTTCAAGATGCCGCAGCAGAAGAATCAAAAAATCTGTGATGCCTCAATGAGAGAGTTTGATGACACGACGTATTGAATTATCTTAGACCATATATTTTCAAAATTCATTTCATTCGTACCATTTTTCATTAAAAGGCGATTTACTCAAAACTACATTCTCAGCTACGCTAAATGTTACTTGCGTCATACTTCTGCTCCGATCAATTTCTCCTTCGCAGTGTAGATTCATGCATACCTTATACACGAAAGTATGTAGAGAATTTTTTATACTGTAAAAAGCACATAGTTTTCAAAATCCATATAATATGAAAAATGTGAAAAATTGAAGAATACAAGTTTAAAATTCTGGTAAAAAAAAAAACCAGTCATTCAATCTCAAATCCGTTGCATACTTTTCTTCGCCTAAGTGTACCGAAAGTCCCAGTCAAATAGTATGATCCGAATAAGATTATGACGCAGGGAGCATTTTGAAGTTGAGTATCTGTTTGCCCTTAGAAGTTGCGTAACTTCTATATTACTCAAGTAATCTAGAAGCTCAAGGTGAGAATTTCTTAGTTTCAGAGCACAGTCTCACAAGACCTATCAATAATTTTGAATACGAAAAAGATGTGCAAGTTCTCAGTTTCTGTAGGATCTTCTTTTAATTTCAGCAGGATTATACGGTATTAGGTATAGTGTGATCGTCACAAGAAATATATTCGGAATTTAGGCAAGGGAAGAAACATTCAGTAAAAGACAAAGCCATTCACTTCAATTGTCAACTGTAACAAACATAAATAAATTATTAAATAGAACTCAATTTTGACTTATACAGTATGAGATTGAAGATTGTAACGTTAACTCAACTAAATATTCGCCAAAAAATTTTCAAATTCAAGGCTCGAACGTTTCAAATGGATCAAGAACGGCGCTTAATCTCTCAAATTGTGTGAAACATGTTTATCTCGCATATTTTACAATTGTAATAACATGTGAATCACGAAATATTCCATTTCTTTAACGAATATTCTGTTACGTTAACGTTACGAAGTGCAAAGTGTAAATTTAGCACTCAATCAGTAATTTTTCAGCCATAGCTTGGAGGACTGTGTTGCCTGACGCAGTAACAGGCTCATATGTGTTCTGCAACATTGATTGTTCGGAGCTTGGACGCTTGTCTACTGCAATCCAATTCAAGTCGCTGTGAGAATCATACAAATCGATAAACGATTAATCATCTAATAGAAATGACACAGTAATTACTGAAATATATTCCATGTTACTGTGGTGAAAGTGAGCTGGGAAATATCGACTCGTATAACATACCTTCTGATATGTGATATCCAGATTGATACTTTTGTTCGCTCTGTGGTGTCAGATTCCAAAGAATTGTGGAGATCATACAGCCTTGAAGTAACAGTAGGCTGATGTTTGGTTTTCAAACACAGGCCATTCCGAGCTTGCGTAAATGTTTGTGGCCATGTAATGATTCCAGTGAAGGATGATTGACTAGGTACATGTATGGTAAGGAGCTGAATGTGCCGAAGAGTGACGTATTGTTCTCTAGATTAATGGAGACTGTGATCTTCGCAGGTTCATCTGTAATCCTGAAATATTGGCTCTTCAAAGTACGCACGCCTGCAAATCATAAAAATACACGGGATTAATACTTTGATGCTGCAGTGGTGTTTTCCCGGGCGTTGTGTTCTATTGATTAAGGTGACTTGAGAGCACCAATTTCATAGCATACCTTTTGATATAAGATCTTCCAATGTATTAATCCTATTGTGTTGAATAGCGGCTGTGCAAGTTCGGATGATTATCACAATAGCTGTATTCCCATGCGACGTTTGGCCAAGTGGAAAATGAAGTGAGTGACCGGAAATGTTGAATTTAGATCGTGTGATCTATGGATCTACCGAGACATTCAGGTTTCAGCGGTGAGAAGTTAATCGTCAGTCTTGAAATCGTAGCTCTTTGGAGTTTGTGTGCCTGTACCAGTTTGTCGTGTCGATTCTGGTTTCTGTAACAAACAGTCGAAACATTGATTATGTAATCATTATAATTACTAGTCAGTTGGTGGGAGCTCACCAGTTATAGGTTCTCTATTCTGTCTTATTAATGGAGCGATTTATGAAGTGTCTGTTTTTGTAGCGTACCGTCGAGCGTGCGTTAGTGATATCAATTCTTGTAGCTGCTGTGTTATTAGTGAGCGAAGAAGGTTTCCATTGATTCAACTGTGCATTGCGATCTTATAATGCATAGTGTAGCTATTTTGTACCTGTTTGTACATACCACGGTAGATCTTGGTTGGACTTAGATTAGAATTTAGCTAGCTAAGTTTTATCTGATATGATTTTCAACGTGACTCTAATCAATTTATGTGCCTGAAGTATTTCTATCCCTACTGGTATATCTAGTTTCTGATTGCCGTATACATACATAATTATCCTACGACATCGTACAAAATTCACAAAATAATGAAATTATTTCTGGGTCATAGTCCTTAAACAATAAATTTCTACAATCGAAGAACACAGAGGTATATAACATAATAGTGTCAATTATACTGGCCATAGTCGTTAATCGAGCATGAATAGATTATAGGACTAGATAATATGATTTGTGTGTTACTTGATTCATGAAGCGATAGCCGTGATAGTGATGAATAATCATGTATACTAACAATAACAGTTGGAGTTGTATATGGACTCCGACTTATATGTGACGAAAAAATTTTCATAGTGAACCCAATATTTTAGACTCTGATAGTGATAAAAAATGCAAAATCGATAATTATATACAATGGACACAAAAGTTGGAGTTGTATATGGACTGCAGCGTATATCAAACGGTTATAGACTTCCAATCTCGATGCATGTAATTATAATGTTGTTATCAGTGATTCCGTATTGTATGTAACGCCATTATTATCCTATTAATTTAAATTCGAATAATTAAATATCATGTTGCATAATATCAAACAGTTGCTAGGTTGAAGAATAGAATTGAATTCGAGTTTCCAACACATTGAGATTGAAAAGCTATTGTAACAATGCTCATGAAATCAAAGAAATCTGTCACATTCTATGAACAGATACAGACATTATTGATAGTCAATCTCCCTATACAATCCCACGTACGATTCTTCCATCCAGTGTTAGGACGGATTTAACGACTGATTCTTAAACACTATAATATTTTGATAGTCTCTCTATAGCTATACTATGTTTGATGTGAATACACATACTCGTCGGAATACGTGGATGTAGTGTAAAGTGTATATTAGTGTAGGCTTGAAGAATCGAAGTAGATAATATGGTCCATAATAATAGTTAAATCATTTTGAATAATACTGTATAATAAAATGCATAATCATGGAATAGTTATATTTGAACCAAACAAGTTATTGCATTAGCAATATATAATGGTTTATTAATAATCCATTATAATATTAGTACCAGTATCAACAGGTCGACTTGAATAATCACAGTTGATTAGCATATTACACCACCAAGGAACGACGTGTGGTATGGAATAGGTGGATTGAGTCAGTGATTGGATTTACAGCGGAGGTTGTATCATACAGATACAGGCCAGTGCGTATGGTTTGAAATGATCGATCAAGTTGTGACGTTCAAAACGCACAATAAAAGAAAAGCAACGATGTATGCGAAACTTAGAGTCACCGAGTATATACATGTACAATGCGAGCCCACGCTTCACGTACGCTCATTTGTTTAAACACGGTAAATACCAACTAAATATTAACATATCTCAATTTCTAAAGACATAGATCGCAAGTAAAAAACCCGAGCTTTCCGATGAGCTATTTTTGGAATTTCTATTACGAGAAATACCAAAAATAGACACCATAGAAACGCATGGAACTTCACCATAAAACCTCAAGGTCATCGGATCACAAATCCGCTTGCACAGAACGAAAGGTCATAACAATAGAAGTCGAAAAGATATATTGCACAAATATCAAAAAATGCATCGTTGTAATTTTAGACACCATGGAAGTTCATAGAACAATGCGGATTAGCGCGCCGCGACTATATAAACCGCGGCACGCTAGGCAGTATAAGCTAGTCGGCAAAGCGCCACTACGCGAAACGGAGCTCTCTAAATCCAAGTTCTCTAAATTCAACTTAAATCAATCTAATATTCTTCTTGAAAATACAATTATTAAAATTCAGTCATTTACGCTAGTCGGCAAAGCGCCACTAAGCACAACGTTCGGCATAATAAAATCGACAGATAAAATCCTGAGTCAGGAGTACATAAAATCACAGATAAAATTTCGATTTATAATATATTAAAAGCAAAGATAAAATCTTGATATATTAATTTCACTTATACGTGAGTCGGCAAAGCGCCACTCAACAAAATTAGCATCTTTCTAAAAAATAATATTCTTATGTTCTCACGATAATTCAAATCATGTAGAAATTTCTTTGATTAACATTTGTTTTTGTTTCAATTTATTATTGATAAATAAAATTATATATATTTGTTTATACTCGGTGTTTTGCAAAGAATACTGCATCCACGCCAAATCACAACATACACTCGGTCTTATAGGCGATTTACCGGTCATTGCGACACGTTGATCGTTCCCTATAAGATCGATATCAATCAGAACGCACAAAATCCGATTCTACAGGCGATTCCTACCGGCTACTACAGTACGGTGATCGTTTCCTGGAGGATTTCGGTAACAATCAGAGTACACAAAATCCGATTCGACAGGCGATTTATACCGACTATTATAGTACGGTGATCGTTTCCTGGAGGATTTCGGTAACAAATACACACACAAAGCCGGTTCTACAGGCGATTTCTACCGACTATTGTAGTACGGTGATCGTTTCCTGGGGGATTTCGGTAGCAGACACTCACAAACCCGGTTCTACAGGCGATTTCTACTGACTACTACAGTACAGTGATCGTTTCCTGTAGGATTTCGGCGACACAACCAAACAGACATACGCACACACACGTGCACAAGAAACAAGTAACTCCCAAATCACCTGCTCTCTAGCGAGCTATCCCAGGGACGGACAGTGTGGGACGTTACATTTGGCGCCCGAACAGGGACCTGAAGAGCTTTTTGAAGCATAAAGGCCCAAATTAAAATAGAAAGAGAAGAACTCAAAAGACGACACGACTAAGAAGAAAATACACAACAATTAAATAAACAACAACAAAAAAAAAAGGAGAAGAAAAAATGCCTCCGAAAAGGAGCACACGCAAAACAGGTTCAAACTCATCCAGAGGAGATAAAGAGGACAGGCTGGAAGAGCTAGTGAAATCCATCCGGTGTCTCATGGAGGAGATAATAGAAGAGGAAACGCACGCCGATCCAAACATTCTGTCTCCGGAAGAGGACCGCGGACTGACTCTGGGTGGAAAGAAACTCCGCTTTGAAAGTGAGTTGACCGAATGCATCGGCACCCTATTCGAAGCGACCTCACGCATCAGCGAGGACACGGCGAGTCTCAACAACAGAGTAAACGACACTGACCTAGACATCAAGCAACTCAACGAAAAATTAAATAATGTTGCGAAGGAATGCGAAAAAAAAAGATCGCAGGACATCACAGCCATCGTGGAGAGGCTTGAACAGCGCTGGGAAATACGCGAAGCGAAATTCAAGGCTGAGATCACGGACTTAAAAGCTCAGATTGCCGTACTGACATCAAACGGTACGGAAAACCTCGAAAGAACCAAAGACATCGAGGAAAAACTGAAACACATGGACGAAGACATAAACTACGATAACGTTGGACTGTTGCAGTTGCAACGACAGCTAACGACAGACGTGAGACCAACGATCGAGAAACACGCCCAAACGCTGAGATTGATCGAAGACAAAATCGACACAACAAGTAGGGAGATTCAACGGTCCACACGTGCACGATCCGCCACGCCGGGGATTCTAAATACTACCCTTGGCACACAACATCGGCTGAAGTTCAAACCGCCGACTTTCAAGGGCGATCCGAGGGAAAAGCCGGTAAAATTCCTGGTTGAATTACGTCAATACATCGATGTTACCAACCCAGAACTCAGAGAAATAATCTACATCGTCTCGCAAGCATTGGAGGGGCCAGCAAAAGATTGGTGGTACTTAACCGAGAGCAGCGTAGAAAGTTTCGACGATTTTGAACGCAAATTCAGAGAACGTTTCTGGAACACGACAATCCAAGACGCCCTACGCCGCAAGGTGGAGTTTGGAACGTATGATCAGAACGGGAAGATGTCTCGAGTGGAATACGCGACACACATCTTCGGAATCGCAAAGGATTTGGGCGACAACCAGTCCGACGCAGACCTAATTCGAAAGATTTCCACACATTTCGAACGCGAAACTAGGTTCGCTATTCGTGGTCGGAGTTTTAAACGACGAGACGAGTTGTTCGAACTATTAGAAGACTTCGATAGTGAGAGCTCAGCCAGGAAAACGCAGAGGCAAGGAAGCCAGAATGAGCGAAAATCTCCTTGGTCGCAAAACGAAAAGGACCCAGGGAATAGCGCACCTGTGGGAAATGGTAATTGGAGGGGTTCGATGGGAAGAAGAGAAAACCCGACTTCAAACCAAGAAAAGGTCGATAAACCGATGGAGAAAACAGAAAGTTGGAGACGCCAAACAAACCAGCAGAATGCAGGACAACCACGATGGCGGAGGGACCAGAGCGACAAACACGACTCCAACATACGTGTCGTCGAGTTAGAAGACTCGGAAGACGATCCTTTTCTTCCCGAAGTAACGAACTCGGGAAACGAGTGAGCGTTGCATCCGACGACCCGGGGGAATCCGACGAGGATAGGGAGGATGCAACGACAGAACCAACAACCCGGGAATTAAATATACGCACGGTTTTCGAAGACACACGCGCGGAATTATTAAACGACGAAGAACATAAAGAAGTAGGACCTACGAGATGTCGGTGTCCCGAAATAAGCGTTACAATTGCAGGCGTGAATGCCGACGCGCTCATAGATACCGGAAGCGAGGTGACTTGCATATCCAGTGGATTCTACGAGACGCATAAATCCAGGTTCCGAAACTGCCCAACACTTCCCATCTCTGGGAGGATAATAAAGGGGGCAACAGGCGTAAAGTCGACACGCGTGAAGATGCAGCTGCAGATGAAGACGACAATCGGAGAAACGACTAAAGCAGTAATATTCCTGGTGATCCCCAAGCTCGTCAAAGATTGCATACTTGGTTACGATGCCCAGCGCATATTCAAGATGATAATCGACACTGACGAAGAAAAGATTACCCTAAAGGAAGGGAATTCACAGCTGCAGTATAGGAAACCTGAAGCGACGGAGAGAGGGTGCGAAGAACACACGATGCACATAGAAATCGACCACGTCATTGACGAGGGAGTCGAAACCTTAACGGGGCAACTCCCTCCTGACTCCCAAGAAATAACTAAGGGGAAAAACGAGCGCGAAAGCAGAATGACAAAAGGGCGAATGTCGATTTTGAAGAAGGAGAAGAAGTACTCATAAAAGCAAACCGTGTCTCAGATGCGGGAGATCAAAAGATCGCGAAATTCTTCGCAGTATATGAAGGGCCCTACCATATCCAGCAAAAGATAGGCAAAGCGACTTACCTGCTGAACGACCCTGTAAACAAAAAAGAGCGAGGAAGATTCCATGCCAGCAACCTCAAGCGATACCGACGGGCAGAGGAATCGGCTAAACCGTTTAAAGAGACATAGGCGTGATGACGTAACCCCATACAGCGATGATACCTAGTAAACAATAAGGGCAGTAGAGAACGGAGTCACAGGCACATAATCTCAAAGAAACAGAAAAATAGAAGAAGGAAGAATATTCTAGAACATTGAAACGATCACAAGACCGAAGGGTATAAATACTGAAGAATATCGGGAGACTTCCAGTATTAGCCAAAACTAGTATCCATCCAGATCACGATGGAAAAAGAAACGCAAACCGAGAAATTTGGGCACTGCCACGCGGCCGTACAAGCAACGGAAGACCAGCAAACATGCAGCTTCGAAAAATTGAATTTTCAAATCGAACGATTCATAATGCCGAAAAAAAAATGGGAAATAAACCCCGGAAAATACGCAAGCGGTGTGGCGTGTGGGACGAAAGGAGACATGAACAAAAAAAAGAAATTCACACAATACCGAGCACGAGACCTGGACAACCCACGCTTGAGAAGAATCGCTGCAACCGATAGCAGAAGGACCCAGGGTCAGGCATCCGCGGAGAAGAAGGCCGAAGCAACGGCGGATACGCAGGCGGAAAACCTTGCCATCGAGGAATACACGCCGACAATGCCAAAAAGAAAACCGGACATGAGCCCAGAGCAAACACCAATAGGGAAACGACGTGCCGTACCTCGCATAAAGAGCATTGCAAAGGTATCCATACCCCTCGAACGTATATTTACGCCAGAAAAGAGGGTGCATTTGGCGAAACGCGCGCTCGAAGAAATTGAAAAACAAATAAACGAAGTAGACATCGATCTCCATGTAAACAAGGCTCTGGCGGCGGAGCTAAGCGAAGGCATGATAGACTTAGATGCCAAAGTACAGAAAATTACAGCAAATTACATAAAAAAGGAAACAATGCACACAGAAGCGACAACGGAACGAGAGGACAGCTGGGGACTCGAGGACATCCTGGATTTGACAGACGACACGATCAAAACATGGATGCCATTCGGGTGCTGAAGAGAGGAGCGACGCAAACATATAGAAACTATGACTTATGATAAGTTTTTTTTTTTTTTTTTGTTGCTACTTCCTCAAACAGGGTTTTTATTTTCATATTTTTTTACTATTTTTCCAAACAGGATTTTATTTTATTTTTTTACTATTTTTCCAAACAGGATTTTATTTTATTTTTTGTTATTTTTCCAAACAGCATTTTATTTTATTTTTGTTATTCACGAACAGGATTTTTTTTGTTATTTTTATTTCCACAGGATTTTTCTTTTATTTTCTTTTGATTTCGAGTTTGAAACAGAAAGTTCTCAAATTTAGAATTCTAAATTTTCAAACTTCCCAAGGGGGCAATGTGACGTTCAAAACGCACAATAAAAGAAAAGCAACGATGTATGCGAAACTTAGAGTCACCGAGTATATACATGTACAATGCGAGCCCACGCTTCACGTACGCTCATTTGTTTAAACACGGTAAATACCAACTAAATATTAACATATCTCAATTTCTAAAGACATAGATCGCAAGTAAAAAACCCGAGCTTTCCGATGAGCTATTTTTGGAATTTCTATTACGAGAAATACCAAAAATAGACACCATAGAAACGCATGGAACTTCACCATAAAACCTCAAGGTCATCGGATCACAAATCCGCTTGCACAGAACGAAAGGTCATAACAATAGAAGTCGAAAAGATATATTGCACAAATATCAAAAAATGCATCGTTGTAATTTTAGACACCATGGAAGTTCATAGAACAATGCGGATTAGCGCGCCGCGACTATATAAACCGCGGCACGCTAGGCAGTATAAGCTAGTCGGCAAAGCGCCACTACGCGAAACGGAGCTCTCTAAATCCAAGTTCTCTAAATTCAACTTAAATCAATCTAATATTCTTCTTGAAAATACAATTATTAAAATTCAGTCATTTACGCTAGTCGGCAAAGCGCCACTAAGCACAACGTTCGGCATAATAAAATCGACAGATAAAATCCTGAGTCAGGAGTACATAAAATCACAGATAAAATTTCGATTTATAATATATTAAAAGCAAAGATAAAATCTTGATATATTAATTTCACTTATACGTGAGTCGGCAAAGCGCCACTCAACAAAATTAGCATCTTTCTAAAAAATAATATTCTTATGTTCTCACGATAATTCAAATCATGTAGAAATTTCTTTGATTAACATTTGTTTTTGTTTCAATTTATTATTGATAAATAAAATTATATATATTTGTTTATACTCGGTGTTTTGCAAAGAATACTGCATCCACGCCAAATCACAACATACACTCGGTCTTATAGGCGATTTACCGGTCATTGCGACACGTTGATCGTTCCCTATAAGATCGATATCAATCAGAACGCACAAAATCCGATTCTACAGGCGATTCCTACCGGCTACTACAGTACGGTGATCGTTTCCTGGAGGATTTCGGTAACAATCAGAGTACACAAAATCCGATTCGACAGGCGATTTATACCGACTATTATAGTACGGTGATCGTTTCCTGGAGGATTTCGGTAACAAATACACACACAAAGCCGGTTCTACAGGCGATTTCTACCGACTATTGTAGTACGGTGATCGTTTCCTGGGGGATTTCGGTAGCAGACACTCACAAACCCGGTTCTACAGGCGATTTCTACTGACTACTACAGTACAGTGATCGTTTCCTGTAGGATTTCGGCGACACAACCAAACAGACATACGCACACACACGTGCACAAGAAACAAGTAACTCCCAAATCACCTGCTCTCTAGCGAGCTATCCCAGGGACGGACAGTGTGGGACGTTACAAAGTACTTATTGATTTATAGTGTATATATGAGCTTGCAATATCTCATAAGTGCCTAGATGGTTAGAAACATTACAGTGAATTTCCCAGAAATTCGAAAGATGCTGCATAATTTCAAACTATTTTGAAGAATTCATGTCGTTTCACTAATAATCTAATGGATAGCATATTTCAAGGTATCAAACGATTCAACTAGATTTCTAAAGATATTAAATGTTCCAACTCATTTCATAGACCACGCAAAGTAAAGAGCTTCTTCTGATTTTGTGTGATTGTACACTTGCCTTCGGTTCGTGTTGCTAACTCACACTGGTCAGAAAAAGTTTCATCGCTCTCGTATCGTACTGTGCTATTTTCAACTCATTGTGCGAGACTCGGTTTCTCATACCTGTTGGTAGTGTGCGAAGTGCCCGATTCAAACACGTCCATATGTAAAAATAATTAAGTTCTTTTCGTTCTGAAATAATAATTTTTAGAATATATTTCTTCTATTTAACTTTCACAATTCGGACACGTACAAATTTATTGACTGAATAATCGTGTTACCAATATCTCAAAGTGATTACATGTTATTTATAAATAGTGAAATTTAGATGACAATTAATACAAAATAATTGTATCAAAATCAAATGAGCCTTGCTTTTCTGATATAACTTGTATATCTGGAATTTGCATTTCCATCGATACACTACGCAAAGGGATATATACAAGTCTTAATCTACAATACGAGTGTTTTTGTGTCTGTGATTTTCTCATTGCTTTAGTTTTGGAGACTAATAAAATTTTATGTCTTTGAAAATTTTGTTTTTAATCTTCTGCGGGGGCAGAGCCCCTGGACCCTGTCCACATCCGGCCTCTCGCACTTAAATTGCAATTTATATACTATATTTCCGTATTTTCTAGAGTTCTTTACAGGTCGAGGATTTCGCACACTGAGTTTGAAAGAATAGTATACGAGTTGGGTGTGCATACTTGTATCGGTACTGTACTGTTAAAATACTTTCGATGATCAGCACTTTCAAATATATCAATCTGTTTGGTAATCAGTCTGCGTTGCTGATGTATACGTAGGTGAAGTTAATGGTTTGTAGGCTGGTAGAAGTTGGCTCATTTGAAGAAGATACGTAGAGTGTTGTAACTTTGGAGCAGCTGTGGGCTACCTCTGTTTAGGGACATCGTCTTGCAGAAATGTTATTTTCGTCTGGTCCAGTGGATTATTGATAGGATAGGAATGGTCCAGGCGACTGTAAAAGATATAAAATAACATAGAATTGAAACAGAGGTTTCAGTATATTACTACTCATTTTCCTTGCATCGTTATAATCTTGGAGCTACGGACTTTGGGCTACCTGTACCTTGGGATGCTGTTTTATCGAAGTGTTATGATTGTCTACCTCAAAAGGTTGATAATTGGAACCTTCGTTATGGGATGTCGTTTGGTCAAAGTGTTATCTTTGTCTATTTCAATGGATTGATAAGACGATAGGAATGGTCCATGTGACTGCGAAAGATATAAAATAATAAAGAATTGAAAAAAAGATTTCAGAATATTACTACCAATTGTCCTAGTATTCTTATCGTTTTAGAGCTATGAGCTGTGGGCTACCTTCGCCTTGGGATGCTGTATTGCCGAAGTGTTATATTCGTCTGTCTCAAAGGATTGATAATTGGAATCTTCGTTATGGGATCCATTTTAGTCAAAGTGTTATCGTTGTCTACTCCAATAGATTGATAATAGGATGGGAATGGTACAGCTGACTGTGAAAGATATAAAATAACATAGAATTAAATGAAAGGCTTCAGTATATTACTACTAATTTTCCTAGCATTGTTATCATCTTGGAACTATGGGCTTTGAGCTACCTTTAACTTGGGACGCTGTATTATCGAAGCGTTATGTTCGTCTATTTCAACGGAGTGATAATCGGAACCTTGGTATTGGGACATCGTTTTGTCAAAGTATTATCTTCGTCTATTCCAATCGATTGATAATAGGATAGGAATGGTTCAGGTGACTGAAAGATATAAAATAACATAGAATTAAATATGAGAGGTTTCAGTATATTTCTACTAATTTTCCTAGTATTGTTATCATCTTGGAACTATGGGCTTTGCGCTACCTTTAACTTGGGATTCTGTGTTGCCAAAGTGGTTCGTTCATTTCAACGGAGTGATAATCGGAATCTTAGTCTTGGAACATCGTTTAGTCAAAGTGTTATCTTCGTCTATTCCAATGGATTGATTATAGGATAGGAATGGTCCAGGTGACTGTGAAAGATATAAAATAACATAGAATCAAATTAGAGGTTTCAGTATATATTACTACTCATTTTCCTAACATTGTTATTACTTTGGAGCTATGGGCTGTGGGCTACCTTTGTCTTGGGACGCTGTTTCGCCAAAGTGTTATGTTCGTCTATCTGAGCGGATTGATGATCGGAATCTTCGTTTCGGTATCTAGTTTCGTCAAAGTGTTATCTTCGCTTACTCCAATGGATCGATAATAGGATAGGAATGGTCCAGGTAACTGTAAAAGATATAAAATAACGAGGAATTGAAGGAAAGAGCTCTTAATATTACTATTAGTTTTTTCAGCATGTGTCATCATAAGGGATTATTCTGGATCTTGAACGTTAACATAGCGCCTAACGTTAATTTTCAGCGCTTGTGTTATCGTTGTCCGTCCCCATGAGTCCTCTGTCATCTTCGCTACCGCTCACATGCTTTGTTTCGGGTGGAAAATACAAGGTTGTTAAGCAACTGGAACGTTTATCATCGACAATCAACCATCGAACTCAGGCAAAACCTGACGCTGTTACGACGCTAACTAGCAAACGAAATCATGGCCTCGGCTTGAAACGAGTGGCTGGCGTTACCGCGCGTGTTAATGACTCTCGGCAGTAGTGCCTGATCCGTAGGTAGCGATATCATGGAGTCAGGATTTCTTCGCTTCCAATTGTTGATTGCCCAAACATATAGAGGTCTGCGAGATGAACGGGTGTAGCAGGGAAGCGCAGGCCTCAAAGTTAACGTCGGTGGTATGATAACGCCAAGAGATCCAGAATCGCACCTCAAGTGATGAAAGGAAACATACGAATCAATAGATAAGTAACGAGTCATGCATTTAGTGGAATTAAAGAGGCCGAGGCTGTTTTATACATCCATTATTGTGTGAACAAATGTATCAATCTAGTGAAAATCGATGTGCGTACATACCGTTTGATGTAAGTCATCCTAACCTCTATTTCACTTGTTCCCGTTAGTAGTAGAATAATACATATCCTGTATATATATTTGAACCCAGCTCAGAGGATCCGTTCCGTGCAATTACAATTACAAGAGGCCATCATGCAGATGTCAATAATTATTCTTAATAACAGTCGTCGGCATAAAACCTTGTCGTCGCACTATTTCACTCATAATTATGCACTGATTCACTGATATAAAACCACTACCACGACCGATAACACATTATATAAAATTATATAAGCTATATGCCCTCTAATAGCCGTATATAATATGATTATGTGTAAAATTATTAATATTTTAATTGTCGATAGCGCCGCCTCACAGCCATGCGACGGCCATTTTGATTTCGTCGACCCTCTGTAGCTCACTTCGTTACTATATTATTACATATCGACCGAGTGCGGATTCAGATTCAGGCCAAAATCAATAGGGGGCGAGATTTCGATGGCTTGTAACAACGTTTAAAAGTTCAAGTCGATCTGTGTCCTCGTTCGTCCGGAAATGTGGCAACAGTCTGCGAAAAAATTGTCGGGGGAAGGAGAAGAAGAATTTTTTTCATCAACTTTAGTGACTAATAAGTCGAAAACCAGTAAACCGATTTCGACCAAATTTATACAGCAAAGTCGTGTGGTGGGGGAATATCTATTCTGAAAATTTGATCGAAAAATATTCACGCGTTCTGAAGTTATGACCTCGTGCTTACAGGTATAAAGAGTTCCCCCAGTAAACATATTCCGGCTAGCGCTCGCCTGCCTAGGGGTACTTGGCGGCGATTCGCTGCCGCGAATCTTGATAACCCGGCAGCGAGACCGAGGCATCCGAAGCCTGCACATGCAACCACGATTCACTAATAGCAATGAGATGGGTTGAGCGAGACGAACAATGAAAGCGTAGCAAATCAATGTGGCCGCGGATGGAGTTGGCGTTAAGATGACATAGGCAAAGAGAGGGCGAGCTGGCAGAGCCGGGAGAGTTGACAGTTCCACGAATATGCAGGGGCTGAATTTGGGCCGGCTGTAGAGAACACCGTCAAATCGACGCGAGACGGGCAAGATCAGCGGAGGACGAGATGCGCAAAACCGGCGTCCCATGGGCCTTACGGACAAAGATTGTGCCTCCAGAGTGCCAGACAAAACGGACGCCAGCGGCTGAGGCAGCGGCTTTAGTAGCAATTAAGAGCTTATAAATATCTGGAGGAAGGGCCTCATTTAGATTGATGGTGGCGGCCGGGCCCGCAGGGCACGGGACGAGATCAGAGGTCGCAAGACGACCCTTAGCTTTTTTAGCTGCAATGACACGCGAAAGAATAGCACGACTGCGAAGCTTAACAACAATCGGGAGCGGCGTGGCCTTACGAGCTTTATCACGGGTGACAAGAAACCGAGAGTCAACAATATCGCCGTCAGCAAGGCTGGAATTCAACGAGGCAAGAACTTGTTTGACAGTCTGCGGAACAAAATCGGCCGACGAACAAGGAGCACCGGAAATTATTAGTTCGGCGGGACCCGAGGAATGACCAGGACCCGACTGACCAGACCGACGATTAAGTTGGGCCTGTCTAAGCGCGACTGTATCGGAGGAGAGGACCCGACAACGTTCCTCAAGTTCTACGACCCGAGCCGCAGTCGCATTGAACGCGGTTAAGACAGCAAATTGATCTTGCTGAGCCAAGCGCAGCGCGGCATCATCTTCGGAGAGCACGCGGTTGTCATTTTCCAGCACAAGAATACGGGCCTCGACGGCAGCAATACGCTCCTCTAAGGCGGTCAAGAGAGCGAGCCGCCCCGCGAGCAGATCAAAACGCTCGTCCAAACGCGTAGCCAAACTAGCAACAGATGCAGCAGGAGCCTCTGAACTCGACGGCTGAGACTCTAAAGAAACGAAGGTGGCAGAGTTAGCGCTAACCGCAGATAAAGAATTAGAATCAGGAGGCGCAGCTACTGTGGCACGAGAAAATTTTTCAATTAATGCCCCGGAGCAACAAGACTTTACTTTATCACGACGGAATTTAGTATCGCAACAGCCAGGATGATAGTAGAGCTGGCACAACTGACACCGTTTGATTTTCGTGGCAATGAGCTTACCGCAGAACGCACATTTAAAAACACCTGACATGACTAAAGGAAGGACGCAGTCGGAGAAAACAAAGTTGACGCAGACACGGCAGCAGACGATCAGCAGGCTGGTACGTCACAGCAGGAGGGCGGAGACAGTTGAGCAGGCGCAGTCAGATCCACCAGAGAGAAGACAATCGATGATCGATAATCGATGACGGACGTCGATATCCCAGCAGGCATGCGCAGCAGAGCAGCCGGACGGTCAAGTTGACGGTTATGACAGTTGTAGGTTATGTTCCCCAGCCAAAATCCGAACGGGAAAACAGGAAATTCCAGGAGTAGAAAGAAATTACCAAGCCGCAAACAGGTCCAGACAGAGATTGCAAAAAAGCGCATGCAAAGAGATCTGGAAGAAGTCGCCCGGAGGCAGAAAACAGCAGAACCAGCCCAAAAAGTTAGGAGTAGAAGTAGATAGCGTGTAGCAGTACTTACGTAGGTAGGAGAGAGAGAGAGAGAGAGAGATTGATTGATTGATTGATTGATTAACTTTATTATGCCCTAGAAACCTTAGGGGCAAATGAGGAGGAAGCAGGCAATGAGTACAGCAATTAAATATAAATACAAATATAAAAAGAAAACACAATAATATAAAGAAAAAGCCACAGAGAGGCAGAAGAGTAGAGTAGAGCACATAAAAAGCAATTAGCACAGATAATTAGGAGAAAAAAAAGATGTACAAAAACTAAAAATAAATCAAGTACATAAAATAAGTGCACGAATAGTAAAATAAAGCAGTACCAAAATAAAAATAAGGAATACAGTACAAAATAAAAATAAAATGAGTAGAACGTGCAAGAATAAATAAAAAGATGAGAATAAAAAAGTCACATGCTCAGTAAAAAGAAAGACAACTAAAATATAACTAAGCAACTAACTATCCACTAAATAAAACTACTTACAACTACAGTAAAAATAAATAACAATAAGGAGAAGCACACACGCAAATCAAAACAATAAGAAACAACTAACCACACCTAAGAATCAAGACGAGCCAGTATCGGAAGAAGAGAAATGAGCACGATGCTTAGTAGATATAATACGAGAGTTCTGGACCTCACTCCCGGCTTCGCCACCAGAGGCGCCACGGCGGGTTACCATTCGTGCGGGTAACATACCGGCCTCGCTGATAAGTTAGGATCTGCATCGGTACCGATTTCCGCTCGCTGAGCTATGGTTACCGATAATGTGTGGATGGCGCCACCGCCGATCTGTGATCAGGTATGTTATCGGCCGATTTTTGGCGATGCGATGGCGTCACTACCGATATCTGTCGATTTCTTACCATGCGATGGCGCCACTACCGATCTATCGGTAGATATGTTATCATTCGATTTTGCTCTCCTGCCACTACCGATCTGCGTTTAGATGGCGCTGATATCTTACCGGCCGCCTAGCTGATATGCGATCATCCGAATTTTCTGCATCCGGATGACGCTGTTATCTGATTTTCTGCCCACTACCTATCCGCATTCGGATGATGCTGATACCTTACCGATCTTACCGAGCTGATATGTTATTATCTGATTTTCTGCCCACTACCGATCCGCATTCGGATGATGCTGATACCTTACCGATCTTATCGAGCTGATATGTTATTATCTGATTTTCTGTCCACTATACCGATCTACATTGCAAAAAAATGGCGCCGATATCTTACCAATCTTCTCTATGAAATTAAAATTCTACAGGCTAAATCATAGAACTAAAAGCAGGTAAATAATTATGACGAGACGCAAACATAAAAAATGATATGTAAGTACTTATTTATTATAATGAAAAATATGTAAACTATATATACAATATAATAATAATAATAATAATAATGATCATAATAATAATAATAATAATAATAATAATAATAATAATAATAATATTTTTTTTTTTTTTTTTTTCAGGTAGGTGGAGAATGCGTTACGCACCATAGGGAAGCTTCCTGCTTCCCCGTGTGTGGGACTCCCCAGGTATGGTATACCCACTAAACTCCACCTCCACCCGGGCATTTGAATCCACTCTGGTACTAAGTTTGTCACAATGCTTCAGAGTGGTGCCCTCGTTTTAGCCTTCTCAGGCTCTTTTCTATTATTCTCATGTTTATTCTTCTTCTTCTTCTTCTTCTTTTTTTTTTTTTCTTTCTTTCTTAGTTTATTTATTCATTTATTTTTCTTCTTTACTTATCCTCTCTTTTCTTTTTCAGGTCTGCGGTTGGATGCTTCGATTCGGATCGTCCCCGGTTGTTCATCGTTGGACACCTACGGCTATGCTGTTTCAGGTAAGACTTGGTAAGACTCTGCCGTAGCTTGTCTTTTCTTCTTCTTTTTTCTTTTTCCGCAGCAGTGTTTCCACGTAACCTGCGACGGCGTTCCAGTTTTCGGTGCTTTGCAGCATTTTGTCGACGATGTTGTCCGGTCTGATGGTCCCGGTGATGTCTTCCAACGCGTGCCGTTCTTCTGTCCACTTGTCGCACTTGAAGAACGTGTGCGAAGCGTCGTCGTCGCTCTGTCGGCAGTGCGGGCAGGTCGGACTGTCCACCTTACCCATTTTATGCAGGTAAGTCTGAAACTGGCCGTGCCCGGTCAGAAATTGCGTTACGTAGTAATTGACTTCTCCGTGTGTCCGGTTTGTCCATCGTTCTAGGTCTTTGATGAGCCTCGCCGTCCATCTTCCGCTCGTATCGCTGGACCATCTTTCCTGCCATTTCTCCATCGTTGTTGCTCTGGCCTCTCTTTTGACCCGTGCTTTGTCGAGTTCGTTCTTCCGTTCACCGATCCTTTTCTTCTCGAGCGCTAGTAGGTCGATCGGTATTGTCCCTGCTATCACGAGGACCGCTGATTCCGATACGGTACGGTACGAGCACGCAACTCTCAATGCACCCATTCTTTGCACCGATGCCATACGCTTTCTGTATTTTTTTACTTGCAGCGCCTCCGCCCAGATTTCCGCTCCGTACAGCATAATAGACTGCGTGGTCGACATGAGCAGCTTACGCTTGCAGGGCCTGGGCCCCCCGACGTTCGCCATGAGCCTGCTCAGTCTGGCCGTCACGCTTGCCGCTTTGTCCGCTGCTTTTCTTATCTGTTGCCAGAAGGTAAGTCTCTTATCTATCATGACGCCCAGGTATTTCACAGAGTCCCTGACTGTGATCCTGCTTTGGCCTACCAGCATTTCCGGGCTTATTGGCGAGAGTCTCTTTGTGATGAGTACGATCTCGGTCTTTTCTACTGCTAGCCGTAGTCCGTGGTCCTCCATCCATTTGTTTACCCGCCGCATTACCTGGTTTAGCTGGAGCTGTGCTAACTCTTGGTCTCTCGCCACTATGACCGCTGCGATGTCGTCGGCGTATCCGACCAGGAACGAGCCTTTGGGCATTTCCATAGTCAGGATGCTGTTGTAGGAGGCGTTCCAGAGGTCTGGTCCGAGGATTGATCCCTGTGCAGCCCCGGCTGTCACTACTTTTTGCCCGGGTCCATCGCTTGAGTCGTATACGAGCAGTCGGTCGTCTAGGTAGTCTTCCATTATGCGGAGGAGGTACTCTGGCACTTTGAAACTTTTTTCCAGGGCTTCGACGATGTCGCTCCATTTTGCCGTGTTGAAGGCATTTTTAACATCAAGCGTCACGAGGAGGCACACCGGTCGTGAGTAGTGGTTTCCTCGTTCCGTTGCTTTGGAGGCTTCTACTATCGTGCTGATAGCGTCGATGGTCGACTTCCCTTTTCTGAATCCAAACTGCTTGTCGGAGAGGTCCCCCGCTTCCCGAATGGCGGCCAGTAGTCGTGGTTTTATCAGCTTCTCCAGTAGCTTGCCCGCGGTGTCCAGCATGCATAGGGGTCGGTAGGAGGACGGGGAGTCCGCCTTTCCCTTCCCTTTGCTGATGAGTACCAACCTTGCCTTCTTCCAGCGCGCGCAGAAGACGCCGGCGCTGAGACAATGGTTGTACATGTTGAGGAGTATGTGCGGGTGGCTTCTCGCTACGGCTTTCAGTATTTCCGCTGGGATTCCGTCCAGGCCCGGCGCCTTCTTGTTTTGCAGTGAGTTGACTGCCGTCCGTAGCTCTTTTTCGCTGAACGGTCGTATTCCCTGTGTTACCGTTTCTACTTTTGTTTTCGTTCTGGCGGCATGGGTTGGGAATAGCTCGTTTACGATGTTTTTCATTTGCTCAGCGTCGAGTTGCCCTCCGGTTGCCAGTGCTCCCAGTTTTCTCATCGCGATTTTGTAACCGAGGCCCCAGGGGTCCCTGTTCAGTTCTTCCCGAAGAGCTTCCCAGGCGCGGGCCTGGCTCCGTTTGATGGCCTTGCGTAGTTCCTTTTTAGCCATCTTGCTCTCTTCTGTTTCTCCGAGGGCTGTGGCTATGCCCTTCTTCCTTGCGCGTTGCGCCAGGCGTCTCGCGCGAAGGCATTTTCTTCGTAGGGTGGCTATCTCTTCCGTCCACCAGTAAGCCGGTCTTTTGTTGTCCCGTGGGGCGGCTTTCTTCGGGATCGCATCTTTACAGGCCCGGATGATGAGTCGCATTGCCGCGTCTACTACCGCTTCCGCGCTTTCGCGGCTGGGTATCTTCTTCAGGGCCTCGTCCAGCTCCTGTTGGTTGTCCTGCAAGACGGACGAGAATTTCTCCGCGTTAATTTTCTCAACGTTCCACCTCGGTGTTCTGGGTGTGGCGGTGGACTGCCTCGTACTTTTCGTCGGATCAACGGTGAACGTGATATACTGGTGATAGCTGGCCGTGTAATCCTCGATTACTTGCCAGTCTTGGATTTTTGCAGCCAGCCTGTCCGAGGCTAGCGAGATGTCTATTATAGTCCCTTTGCACCCTGGGCGTCTGAAAGTCGTCGTTTTCCTTTTGTTCAGGACTGTGAGACCTAGCCTTGATGCCATCTCTATCACACGTTTTCCTCTAGAGTCTGGTACGTCTGCTCCCCATTCCACCGCTTTAGCGTTGAAGTCGCCGGCTACAATGAGATTCCCTTCCAATGTACATAAGGTGTCTTCTAGCTCGTCCATCTTTGCGCGAAAGTGCCCGATCGGTTCCTTAGGCCTCAGGTAGCAGCTGACGTACGTGATGTTTGCTGTTTTCGCCCACGCGTATCCGTTTCCGGAGCCGTGGCTCTCTATGACGAGGCGTCTGTCCGGCACCCAGATGGCTGCGGTGCCTAGTTTGTCGGGGATCCACGTCGCTTCTTCCCGATTTTTGTACTGTTCGCTGATAAATATCACGTCGGCTTTGTGTTCGAACAGCAGCTGTGACAGTAGATCGTTTGCCAGCTTCCCCCTGCCTATGTTACCTTGTATGATTCGCTTAGCCATGTTCCTTGGACCTTTGCTGTTCTAAGGCACGTCGGAACACCGTGCAGCCTCCTGACCCGGCTACGTGTTTTGTTTTCTCGCTAGTCATGCCCGAGGCGCGGCACAGTACGCAGTCAGCTTCTTTCTGGCAGTCTTTCAGCTTGTGTTCTTTGCTGTCGCACTTGTAGCAGAGGTCGTGTCTGTCCGGTCCTTGGCAGGTTTTGGTGTGGTGCCCGTACTCGAGGCATTTCCAGCAGCGGAGGACTGTGGTCCTTTGTCTGACCCTGCAGTTAACGTACCCGACCTTGATCCTGGCGTTCTTCAGCATCAGAGTTGCTTCTGCTTCGTTGAGGGTGACAATTGCCAGTCTGAGCCCTCTACTGTTGACTTTTGTGACGGTGACCTTTTTTTCAGTCGTGCTATTTGGCAGGACGGTGGCGATTGCGGCCCGCACTTCGTCCTCCTCGGTAAATGAGTCCAGGTCCCTGATCTCGACGGTTGTTTTTGGCACGAGGTGTTGGATTATCCCAGCTTTGCCGATTGCTCCGTTTATCGTGTTCTCTATTTCTTCTTTGTTTTCCAGGCTCTTTCCCATTTCCAAGAGCACGTCTCCAGCCTTTGTTTTTCTGATGGCTTTGATGTCTGCCTTGAGATCATCCGGTTTTATTTTTTCTCTTATGGTCCGCAGTACGTCTGCGAACGTTTTGCCGTTTGCTGGTTTTATCAGTAGAGCTTCCGATCGTTTCTGGGCTCTCTTTTTTTTTCTTTTTTTTGCTGGGTGCAGTGTCGCTTCCATCCTTCTCCTCTGCCTCCGAGCTCTGTATTGGCTCCGGTTCGCGCCTTCTTCGTGGTGGGATTTTCGTCCACCCGTCTGCGTCTTCGTCCGTTTTCTTTTTCTTTTCAGACTCCTTCCCTATCGGGCTGGAGGCGAATCTCTTTTTGGACTCCGGATCGGCAACTGGGGTTTGACCCGTGTTTTTCGATGGCGGTCCCTGTTCCTGCGGTTGCGGGCTCTGCAGGTCGGCTTTCCAAACGGTCTTCAGTGAGTCCAAGACGTCGATGGATTCCTCCAGCTCAGCGAGACCGTTTTTGATGTCCATGCTTATGTTTCTCTGCCTGTCTGTTGCCGCCTTCATCCTTCGGATGGTTTCTTTGCACTTCTGCAGTTCGTCCTCCATCCTACTTCTCGCAGCCCCCCTTTCGTTTGCCGCGGTGGGTTTCGTGTAATCGAGCGTCGTGCTGGCGTTCGCTGGGTCTCCGGCGGCGTATGTCTCCGTCTGCCTAGTGTTTGTCGAAACTATTTCCTGTATCGTGGCAGCTTTCTCCGGTACTGTAGCCTCACTTTGGACTTTCATTTTTTTTGCAGGTTCCGGTGATCTCTGCATCCGCGAGCTCCTTTGAAAGGGGTCGACATCTTCTAGAGTGTAGCTGTGCGATTGGCCTCCCCCAAAATCCTTGAGGCCGGCACCGACCACCGGGGCTTTCACCCGATCGGAATCGGCGGCAAGATTCCCCCCGCTAGGGGTACTTGCTTGGGGTACGTTGTTTTGTTGCACATCTCCCATTTTTGGTTTGACATTCGGGGTTCCTTCCCCTAGCTACTTTTGGTCCACCCCGGGAACTATATTGTCCCCGGTACCCCACATATCTGTGGGGCATCCCCCTATCCGCCACCCGGGGAGGCGCCCGATGGAGGAGTAGCCAACCCCACACGGGAATAATAATAATAATAATAATAATGATAATGATAATGATAATAATCTCCGCCATCCTTCCAACAGCACCAGAGGAAATTGGACGTTGTGGGAAAAATGTCTGGAAATCGAAAAACGAAGTTAGATGTGTCATTACGATTCCGCGATGATAAATCATACGCACTACTCCTCACTGACACATTCGTTAGTAATGAAATCAATATTAACTTACCGGAGACGAGTCGAGGTTTTACTCAGTATCTGTCTCGTAGCCAAAATCCTCATCCGGGTATAATATATGTATAGGCACACCGTTAGGCCAGCGGCGCCTTTCCTCAGCCTCAGCCCTCATATCGGCGAGGTCCCACTCATTGGGCTCCTGCCCTTCCACCGCTGGTCGCCACCGCAGACCCAGAACAAGCTGTTCTTCTTCCTCTTCCTCTTCCTCTTCCACTTCTTCTTGAGCTTCACGCCACGCTTCTTGTTCTTGAAGCCACTCCAATCTATCAAACTCTATCACAGAACTGGTATAGCTCCCATCACTTTCACACCCGGAATCCTGCCCATCATCAAGATCGAGCACAAAACGGTTCATTTTTGAAATTTCAAGTTTACTTGTCGGCGAACAGACGTAAAATGTGCAAGCTTGATTCAAACTAGCACTCTATCGTCCACCACCAACTAGAGAATAATCGGTCAAGCCAATGACAAACTCTGAAAATATTTTTTCTTAGCATCGGGGAGGTACAATTCGGTTGCTGTCTAGCTAGGATAGGTAAACCTTCTAAAGTTGAGAGTCATAAAAATGCCATTCGGGGCAGCTTGAATTTTCTTTGGCCGTTCGAGGCCTCGGAGTTTGCGAGGGCGTTACCTACCTGCTATGTACCCCATACCGCCCACAATGTGCATATCACCTCGAATTTTTCAAAAACACCATGATGCGTGTATGGTTTTGGTTGTGGTGGTGGGGGGATGTGTGCATATAAAGCTCCAACCTAAAGAAAAGGGTCAATACTCATGTGGTGACCGTTTGAATGCAGAGTAGTGAAAT
This sequence comes from Rhogogaster chlorosoma, assembly GCA_944452935.1. NCBI lineage: Eukaryota > Metazoa > Arthropoda > Insecta > Hymenoptera > Tenthredinidae > Rhogogaster > Rhogogaster chlorosoma. Next base: position 6,484,380 of record OX101799.1, read on the forward strand.
TCGTTAATAATGGATAAAAACGAGTATATGAATCTTGTGGGGTTGATGGAAGACGCCTACAAGTTGGTGCGCACACTATCGCCAAAGTATGCGAATGAGTATATTATTCGCTGGTGTAATATTGGGCTTGAAAATATCGAATTATTGAACAATATTTTGATACATTCGAAACTAAGCGTGAGTGAAAAACAGCAGCTCCAACATATAATTTCGCTCCTCCACTCATGGTTGGTGAAATTTGAACAACAACGTGCGGGTATTGTTGGTGGTAATATTGGTGATGATATTCATAATCGAGTTCGGTGGGATGATATGCAGAGTGCCTTCGGTTGTCGCATACGCACTGGAGCCGTGACAAATCTCCAACACAAAGATTTGGCAAGATTTTTGGCTGACGTGGGGGCGGTAACAATGGAAAAATTGAAAAATGTGCTACGCAACGACGGGAGTATTAAGGTGAATGTGGGGGTTTCGTGTAAATTCGAGAATGTCAAAAACGATGAGGTTAGCCAGGAAATAAAGACCTTCAATACGCGCAACGCTCCAATTCTACCATCGACGGACCTGGAAACCTGGTTCACCGATAACGTGACGAGTCCTCTGCTGGTCAAGGTGGAGGATTTCGAGCAGCGCGACTCTGGTTGGAGTATGATTGAGATCATCAACGCCGTGATCTGCATCAACCGATACGATCCGCTTCGCTGCGGACTCTCTACGTTCGTTGCGCTGCCTGAGGATATTCAACGAAAGAAGGCGGTAGTCAACGTGCAGAATGATGACAACCGTTGCTTTTTGTGGTCCATCACCGCAGCCCTACATCCGGTAAACATCCACGTGAGCGACACAAGGAGCTATCAACACCACATTTCCAAATTTGACTGCACAGGTATAAAGTTTCCCACCACCCTGCGATGTGTGGAAAAATTTGAAAAGTTGAACAACTTGAGAATTAACGTGTATGGGATCGAATCGGAAACCTTTCAGAGTAAGAAGAAATCTAAGAACAGCGTCATTACCCCGCTTTATTTGAGTAGAAATGTAACGCGGAGCAATACGATCCACCTACTTATGATTGAAAGTAAGAGTGAACTAGATGATAATGATTTAGATAATTTTAAGCCAAATTTTCACTTTGCTTGGATTAGGAATCTATCACGTTTAGTTAGCAGACAATTATCGGATCACAATGGTGAACAATTTTTGTGTGATAGATGCCTATGTCACTTTGGCGTGCAGGCTGCCTATAAAAATCACAGTCAAGATTGCCGTCGGTTGAATAAAGTTCGAATGGTCTTCCCCGAGGATAAAATCTTGAGATTTTCCAATTTTCAAAATCAGGGTATCGTACCGTTTGTCGTGTATGCCGATCTTGAATGTATGATGAAACCCGGGGCTAAAGGATCTCAAGAACACATCCCACACAGTGCAGCCTATTATATGCATTGCGCGTATGATGATTTACTATCGGAATACAAGAGTCACCGCGGATTCGATTGCATTAAGTGGTTGATTGAGGAGCTCCGCGAATTGGCTGTAAAAGTAGAGTCGCGCATAAAGAATGTAATTCCGATGGAAACGTTGAATCAAGCGCAACGCGATCGTCACATGCGCGCAAAAAATTGCTACATCTGTGAGAAGCCATTTTCACCGGAGGAGAAAAAATGTCACGATCATTGTCATTTTACGGGTAAATATCGCGGGGCTGCACATAACCACTGCAATCTAAATTTTCAAGAGTCGCACACGATTCCAATCGTTTTTCATAATTTATCTGGCTACGATTCTCATTTTATCGTAAAATCTCTAGCCACAACTTTTTCCGGCGACATTACACTGCTACCGATCAATAAGGAAAAATATATTTCATTCGCGAAGAAAGTCGACGGCACGTTCATTACCTTGAGGTTCATAGATTCACTTCGATTTATGGCCAGCGGTATAGAGAAACTGGCATCGTACGTCGACGACTCCGATAAGAAAATAACGCGAAAGTTTTACAAAGATCAGGATGAATTCCGCTTGATGATTCGTAAAGGCGTTTTTCCATACGAGTACATCAACTCTTGGGGGAGGCTTGACGAGACCAAATTACCGGACATAAGAGAATTTTATTCAAAACTGAGCGCCTCGGGTATCAGCGATGCCGATTATGAGCACGCTAAGGATGTTTGGACCAAGTTCGAGTTGAAAACTCTCGGTGAATATTCTGATCTATACTTGAAAACCGATGTATTGTTATTAGCCGATATATTTCAAAATTTCCGCGATAGTTGCTTCAAAACATACAACTTGGATCCTCTACACTACTACACAGCACCGGGGCTTGCTTTCGATGCAATGCTAAAGCATACGAAAATTAATCTTGAACTTTTAGACGATCCGGAAATGTTATTGTTCATTGAAAAAAGCATTAGAGGAGGCGTCGCACAGTGTTCGAATCGCTACGCTCAAGCAAACAATAGATTCATGGGTGAAGATTTCGATCCAAGCAAAGAAGAATCGTATCTTATGTATTTCGATGTAAACAATCTATATGGCGCAGCTATGAGCGAACATTTACCGTGTGGGTCATTTGAGTGGGAAAATGATGCCATTGATGTAATGGCCCATCCTGATGACGCGTCGATAGGTTATATTCTAGAGGTAGATTTGGATTATCCTAAAGAGCTCCATAAACAGCACGCAGACTTACCACTCTGCCCCGAACATTTTACACCGCCTGGTAGTAAAATTAGAAAACTGGCAACGACGCTTTTACCCAAAGAAAAATATGTACTACACTATCGTAATTTGAAGCAATGCATAAAATTTGGTCCGAAGCTAACGAAAGTGCATAGAATTCTTAGGTTTGAGCAATCTCCGTGGTTAAAGTCATACATCGATCTCAACACAAATATGCGAAAGCAATCGAAAAATGAGTTTGAAAAAAATTTCTACAAGCTTATGAATAACGCGGTGTTTGGCAAGACTATGGAGAATGTTCGTAATCATAAGACAGTGAAACTAATAACGAAATGAAGCGGTAGAGGTGGTGCCCGTGCTCTCATTGCTAGACCAACTTTTCATAGCTGCACCATATTTGATAGTGATATGGTAATTATCGAGTTGAATCGAACCAAAGTATATTTCAATAAGCCAATATATATCGGTGCCGCAATTCTAGATCTATCGAAAATTATTCTCTACAACTTCCACTATGATTATGTTAAAAATAATTTTACGTATAATCAAGCAAAATTGATGTACACTGACACCGATAGCTTGATATATCAATTCAATGTACCAAACATATACGAAATCATCAAACGTGATGTGGAGACAACGTTCGATACATCGGACTATCCTCCCGATAACGTGTACGACATCCCATTGCGGAATAAGAAACGTCTCGGTTTGATGAAGGATGAGAATAATGGTAAGATCATGACAGAATTTATTGGACTGCGAGCAAAACTCTATGCGTTTAGAACTCGTGACGATACCGATAAGAAACGCGCGAAGGGTGTAAGAGGTCCTACATTGAAATCCATCACGTTTGATGATTACAAGAGGTGTCTTGTAGATCGCAAGAATCAGGTCGAGTCACAATGCATGATAAGAAGTAAAAGACATATGGTCAGCACCATTGTGCAAAATAAATTGGCTCTAAGTTGGTGCGATGATAAGCGTGTCCTGTTACCCGGTAAAACTGATACCTTACCTTGGGGTTACGAAGATTCTGTAAAGTAAAAATTTTTGTGAAAAAAAAAAAAAAAAAAAATTCTCCATATGATTAACATACAAAAGTGAAAAACTTTTTTCAAAATGTTGGAAAACTTTTTCAAATTTTTTCAAAATGTTAGAGTCAGTTTATTTGTGTGTCCAGTAGCCTTAAGATTACGTGAATTATGGTATTAGTCCTAAGATTGAGTAAATGATGAAACATTGTAAATATATTGATAATAAAAATTTTATTCATTGAAATAATTACATATCAGATTTATTTATCCAACTATTATGCGAACTGTCAAAGCCCAACCATTTTACATAAAGTTGGTCGCCACGTCTGCGTAACACCTTCTCTACAAGATAACCGTCGGGGTATTGCACCCTGCTGAGCTCCTCCTCGTAAAAGCCGCCTTCAATGGGATGATTCAGGTAGTCGGCGAGTTTGTATGTCGGTGGGTTGGTGTTTTTCACCTCATTGATAGTAAATATTTCCGTTGTCCAATTCGGTGTATAACCCTTTTCGAACACATTTTTATATTTGCTAACTCGAACTTTATCGCCAACTTTGAATTTTCGCTTGCGTTTGCTTCTTTTGATCTGTCTCGGCTTGTACACGCTGCGATATATTTGTTTTTCATTGGTCGTAGTTACAGCTTTCGGCTTCATCCCAATCGTCCGATGTTTGGTATTGTTGTACGATTCGATCAAATTGGGTAAAATGTCAACCCACTTATGGGAGCCTTGGAGAGTGAATTGCTTCCACATTTTATTTTTCAGCGTTCGATTGAAACGTTCACATATCGATGCCTTCAGGTTGCTAAATGTCGAGTACATGTTGATCTCATGATGTTTCATAAGAGCCTTAAATTCTTTGTTATAAAATTCTTTTCCCTGATCGACGTGTAGGTGTTTCGGTACACGACCTAGAGTTAACACAGACTTCATTGCGGCAGTCACATCTTTTGCATTTTTACTCTTGATTGGTATGGCCCACGCAAATTTAGAGAATATATCAATCACTGTGAGCAAAAATTTGGAGCCCTTGTTGGTTGATGAGTATGCAGACATGTCGACAAGATCAGCTTGCCAGGTCTCATCCAAGCCACGTATGTCAACATAGCGACGGGGATAATTACGTCGAGCGGGTCTATGAAGTTCGTTCGCTATCACCGTTTTCATGTTCATTTGTCTGCATCCAATTTCTAATGTATTTTGTTTTTAATACCGTTTAGCGAGTTGGTTGGAATTGGAATACCGTGGATGTAGTGCAAGCTGAGCTTCTCAACGTTATCCTCCACTATGGCCAACCGTTTTTCCAGAGATTCACTTTCCCCCTTCAGCGTTGCAATCTTTTCCTTCGCAAGATTCCAAATTCTTTGATCTTCTGCAAAACTTTTGCCACGTTCTCGCTCGATGCATGCATTAAGTTCAGATTCAAGCTTATCGAGTGCCTCCCGCATGGACTGTTCAAATGTCTCTTTTATAGCACGCTCAAGAGCATCATATGACCCTCGTGTAATATCCTCAAGACTTTTCAGAGAGGCAGCATCGGACGGTTTCTGTGGATATCCGATATTACACAATCGTTTATACTCAATGTTGTACTGGTTATCGGCGGTAATTTTAAATCCAACACCCGGAGGTCCACGTCTACCCACACTTTTAATCTTTCCGCTAAACAACCGGCGACCGAATATGTCTATGCTCATTGTTGACTTATGTATAGCGCGATTCGAAGCGAATCCCACGAAGTATACCGTCGCGACTGAACTTTTCAAGCTTAGATCCTACAGCAGTCAATCGAATCTCTAGAACTTCTTTTTCAGCCGTTAGAGCGTTAATCTTTTCTGTCATAAGAGTCTGAATGTGTTGATTCTCGTTGAAATTGTCTGTATGCTCTCGATCTATGCGCGAATTAAGTTTAGATCTAAACTCGCGGAGTGCTCGCACTGTAAAGTTTGCAAATGCTTTTTTCATAGAATGTTCGAGAACACCTAATGCTCGCCATGTGATATCCTCAAGACTTTTCAGGGAAACAACATCGTCTGGCCCTTGTGGATTAGCGATATTGCACAATCGTTTGTTGTCTATATCGTACTGATTATCGGTAGTGATTTTGAATCCTATGCCTTGCGATCCAAGATTGTCTACGCTTTTGACTCCCTTGTCAGCCAACTTTCGTCCGAATATGTCTATGCTCATTGTTCAACGATCAACAAGGGAATGAATATTTTATGGTTAATCTCTCGCTAATAAATGATTTCGGCCTCACGCAACTCCTCAATAATGGATGTTATTTCATTGGAATGGCTAGTATTGCCTGCTGCTTGAGAAGCCATGAGTAGCCGAAGACGATCAATTAGTTCATTAGGATCATCCCAGTATACATAATCCATGCTCCGTCCCTGCGCGATTTTGTATTTGGGTAAACCATCACCGGATCTTTCCACCGATCGGTTCATATATGGGGCGATGAAGTCTCTATATTTCGCACTTTTCACACTATCCTCACGAGGGCTTCTTTCAGGCTTGTAAAATTTCCGATGTGCGTTCGTTTTCTTCAGGATTTTGATATAATTTTGCTTATCACTTTTATTCACAATCGATGAATCAGGTGAGTTTTTGAATAATAATTCGAGTAAGCCGGGCGTGTTTTTGTAGCTTTTATCGCCCACATATATCAGATCGTCGTTAAATTCTATACTCGAATCACCAATCATTAATCCGCGCATCAACTTTCGAACACCCGTTTTGTTATCCAAGTTCTTACGATGCCTAGTCGAGTTAAACATCCTCAAATAGTGATCCGCCCTGACCACCTTCTTCTGTATTGGCGTGCTTGTAGAGGCAATTGCCGGTGTATCATCCATGTTATTATCGACATCATCTATAGTGGTGGTGTTGTCACCGACCGTGGTGGTATCTGCAAAGTTCTCGTCAATGGCACTTTCATATAGATCATTATCAACATCGTCGTTATCTTCATTGGTATACGCATCGTTCTCGTAATCTTCCATTTTTTTCACAAAATCTTCAGTTTTCTCAATTTTTGGCTCCATCTTCACTTCACGCTTTATCATACGCTGTTGCAGTTGCTGCTGTCGTTTCGATGCATCCACCAAGTTATGCAGAGGTGTTACTAGAGGCTTGAAAATTTCATTAATAGCCTGCTCGCTGGTATCTTTCCCCATTTTGATCATCCTATGCTTACGCCGAATGATATCGCTAACCTTCGCTATTTCCCGTAACGCATCGTTATGCTTATGTATTTTAGAGCTCTCCATGTTACTAGTTTGATCGATGTGATGTGACTGTATGTGGTTTATTATTGATTCAGACTTATAAAGCAATCAAAGCCTCTTCTGTATCGTCCCTCGTTGATCTCGCTGTCTTTATCGATGGTGACAAAGCTATATCTGCCATCATTCCAGCACGCCAAGCACAAGTCTTTGAATTGTTGATACGTCATGTCGGTATTCACATGATCCGCGTAAATGTGCTTCAAATTCATTTCATCTTGACGGAACAGAACCAATAAATTTGCATTATCACGTACCAAGTGTTTCGGGATACGGGCATACGTTTGACAAAGATAAAAACTATCCACATCTCTGTGTCGTCCCATGCAAAAGTAGGCTCTGATATTATCCTGCTTCTCACACGCTACGTCATCGAAAATCATAACCGAGTTGGGGTGTGCATCTTTCGGCTCTACAACCTCTTTGTGTTCATCAAATGGAAAATAACCCATCCCCTCCACAGGCTCCAACAACTTCTTCAAGAACTCATACTTCGGTTGATTGAGTGATTTTGAATAGACATACACATTCTCAAATCGTAGACCATTAGCATGGGTTAGCAATGTGAGAAGGGCGTTAGTTTTACCACAATTCGAGGGTCCACAGAAAACACCTCTCACACTGTTCGGTAGTAAAGCCCCATGTCGTTTACCCTTCTGTTTTTTCCGCTCAACCAATTTATCGAAATTGGCTATGGGTAGTTTAATGGTTTGATCCTGAAATTTCATGATACCTGACAGGCGTCAGAATGAGAACTAATATATTTCCGTATAAAATGCGCGCTTTTATAGATTTTGTGTTATTTGATGGTTAGCTATGGTTGGAGACGCACGTAGGCGAAGGAGCGGTTGTGGATTGATAAATAAAATCATCAACAATCTTCCAGTTGAATTACATGTTCCCGGCTATCAGTATTGCGGACCTGGTACGAAATTGTCAAAGAGGTTAGCTCGTGGTGATCTGGGTATCAATGCTCTGGACACTGCGTGTAAGGAACACGATATCGCATATTCGAAGAATCAGGATAATATTGCGGAGCGTAATAAGGCTGATAAAGTGCTTGCCGAAAGGGCTTGGAATCGGGTTTTGGCTAAAGACGCAAGTGTGGCTGAAAAAGCTGTCGCTTGGGCGGTCACCAACACAATGAAAGCGAAATCTAAACTGGGTATGGGTATGAGCGGGAGCAAGACGCAAACGTCACTCAAGAAGAAGAATAAGAGGACACTAAAAGCTATTATACAAGCGGCAAAGAAATCTATGAAACCAGGACCCAGAGCCATTGAATCGGCATTGGAGGGCGCCCGTTTGGCCATCTCTAAAGGAAAAGTGCGCGTGCCTCGTATTTTACCTGTTCCCAAGAAAATTGGTGGTTTATTACCGTTTCTTATACCAATATTTGCGGCGCTTAGTGCTACAGGTGCTTTAGCCGGTGGTGCGGCAGGTACAGCTAAGGTTGTTAACGAGGCTAATGCCAATAAACATCAATTACACGAGGCTAAACGACACAATGCTACGATGGAAGCGATTGCGTTGGGAAAGGGATTATACTTGAAACCCTATAAGAAGGGTATGGGACTGTATTTGAAATCAGCAAAAAACTAATACCGCTACCACACCGAGCCCTCACCGATGCCGATTTGCTTCACTATGCCAGAGGTATGAAAATTCCTCATTTTCGGGGAGTTTTTATGCGGAATGATTTACCCAATTCTGGACCTAGAAAAAGGGAGTCCGCAATTATCAATCTTGATGATAAAAGTGGTCCGGGAACGCATTGGGTTGCATACGTGAAAAACGGCAACGATGCGCTATATTTCGATAGTTTTGGCAATTTACAGCTACCTCGAGATCTTGTGAAATATCTCGGTGTCGGTAGCGTGAAATACAATCATGAGAGATATCAAGAATATAATACTATAATTTGCGGTCACTTGTGTCTCAAGTTTCTCAGTGGACAGCTATAAAATAGATGCGTATCGGTGATATGATATTAGTCATGGCTGATTCGTTCACGTTGACACTCTCCGGAGAGTCGTCGGTGTTGGGAGCTCAATATTTTCCACCTATCGAGTTATCGCCAACAAAGGAATATCTTCTAGGGCTCATAGAGCTCTTGACATTTAACTCAATTCCCAATATTGACGAAGGGTGTAATAAGTTTTATCTAACACCTAACACAGTAATTACAATACCCACGGGGAGCTATGAAATTGATGATATCGCCAATTATCTGAAAAAGACACTACCTCAGAATATAAGTATCAGTCTACAGGCTAATAACAATGAGTTACATAGTGAAATTAGGTGCAATCATGCTGTGAACTTTCAACCAAAAGATTCCATCGGGCGTTTGCTTGGTTTTACGCCCAAGGTTCTCGATGGCGGTATTACACACAAGTCTGAGTTACCCGTTCGCATACTCAAAATCAACGCCTTGCGTGTCGAATGTAATATTACCGCAGGAGCATACATAAACCAACATCGAGTACACACGATTCATCAGTTTTTCCCAACCGTCCCACCCGGATATAAGATCGTGGAAGTACCAACAAACGTCATTTACCACCCAATCACCGTACGGTCAATACACGATATACAATTGAGAATAGTTGATCAGGACGGGGAATTGGTAAATTTTCGCGGTGAAACTGTAACTATACGATTACATGTAAAATCCTTGAGATAATATGGGTATAGTATTTGAGCGACCAAAAAAATCAGGTGGTAGCTATAAAAACTCGATAACATGTCCAAACATCATCAGTCATCGAGCATCTCTGATTCGAGTGACACCTCAGAACGCTCAGTTTCTCCAGAGCCTAGGACTTCGACTTCGTGATGGAAAATAAGAATTCGCTGTTATATCTGCATATTCCCGGACCGAAAATGATAAAGATTCAAACACCTGTGACTTTCGACGAGTCAATCGCTCACTGCGAAATACACGCGCATCAACCATATGCATCGTCAAGCTTCAAAAATAACGATGAGATTCGCATCACCGTGCAGAATCAAGACTCGTGTGTATTACCCAGCAAAAGTTCACTCCACATCTACGGCAGGATTACAAAGGCGGATGGTATCACTGCCGCTGCTGCAACCACGAAATTGGTTAATATGGCCGTGTGTCACATGTTTGGCGAGATGCGTTACGAGTTGAATGGTCATGAGATTGATCAGAATAAGAATGTTGGCATCATCAATGTTATGAAGGGGTTCTTATCATTCACTCCTGGGCAGCAACATCTCTTGGAGAACACTGGTTGGTTGACTGATGCTACCGATAAACTTACCAACGATACTGGATACTTTGATGTTGTGATACCACTGAATTTTCTATTCGGATTTGCCGAGGATTACAATCGAATCGTTGTGAATGCAAAGCATGAGTTGATTATGACGCGATCGAACAATGATTTGAATGCAATATGCCAAACCACTGTGGAGGGTGTCAAAATTTCACTTGAAAAAATTGCATGGCTATTACCATACATCAGGCTGTCGGATTCCGCAAAGATCAAGATGCTGAATTATATTGCCAAGGATCCAGCTGTATCCATGAGTTTTCGCTCGTGGGAAATGTACGAGTATCCGATGCTGCCCGCAACAACGAGACATGTGTGGGTTGTCAAGACGTCAACGCAACTAGAGAAGCCAAGACATGTCATACTAGGATTCCAAACGGCTCGACGAAACGATGCGGGGAAAAATGCTAGCGAATTTGATCACTGTATGATTAGAGATGTAAAACTTTTCCTCAACTCACAGTGTTATCCCTATGGAAATTTGAATCTTGATATAACCAACAACCAATACGCCATTCTCTACGATATGTACACCAACTTTCAATTTTCCTACTACGATAAAGACCCCGAACCCCTTTTGTCAAAGAGTAATTTTTTGAAAAAGGCTCCACTTATTACTATAGATTGCTCCAAGCAAAATGAATCGTTGAAGAGTGGACCCGTGGATATTCGTTCAGAATTTGAAACTAGCGTCGCATTTCCGGCAAATACTTCAGCCTACTGTATGATTATACATGATCGTATTGTTGAATATAACCCAATCAGTGGTACCGTAAAAAAATTAGCTACATTTTAAGAATTCAACTAGATATTAAGCTTATTCTATAAGGATCAATAAATGAATGAATTCACAATATCACTGTTATTTATTCAACCCAACCCATCCCTATACAATTGTATGTGTGTGCGTGTGTGTATGTGTGCGTGTGTATGTGTATATATTTAGATTTTGTTGCAAAATTCAAATTTGTTGTATGGACCGCCAAGATAGAGTATCTGCAGACGTTTCTCTGTCGCCTCGTTGTTGAGCTGCTCCAACTGTTCAGGCTCCTTCTGCATAATCTTCCCAATTCTTGCCGGCAGGAATATGCGGTATTCATCATCAACTGTTGCCAGAATTCTGCAGCCGTATTTAGTCTTCACAAGCTTCAGACTCGTGATGTCATATTTCGCCCCAATTTCCAGCTCTGCCATCTTCTTCATGGACGTCTCATTCTCCAGACGGCTAGCGTTATTCAATTTTGTGAAATCCATCTACAAAAAATACATAATTTCAAGTTAATTAGTTAATATAATTTCGAATCAGTTGATATAATTTCGAATTAGTTAATATGCTACAGTTGGATATTACTATTAACATCAGACGATGATATTCTTACCTTTTTTCCGGCGAGTTTGTAGTCTGCACAAGTTCAACGATGCTTGGTTGATGCGTCAATGGTGAGGAGTCGAATGGTGAGGAGTCGAATGCATCTTCCTGTGAGCGCTGGACCTTTACCGCATCATCCACGCCCATCACCCCCACCATGTTTATCTGGGCATTTGTGGGGGATTTTTTACGATTCTCCAAATACCAGTTTTTCAACCACTGAACGTTTTCGAAAGCGCAATAATATCTTTCATGTGCATCGCCATGACAGTCTCCATGCCAGCTAAACACATTCGATTCCATTTGCAATATTCGAAGACTTGGACATCCCAGCTCATCTAAATCAATCACCGGTCTTGAGTCGTCATTAATGATTTTTTCAACCCAGCGCTTCTTCTCCAACCCCTTCACATAAATGCACCGCGTATTTTGCACAACGTTTCTCACGATTTTCACCATATCCTTATACGGCGTTTCTCCAGCATTCCAAGGTATTCCGTGATGGAACCGCGTTAGCCACGTATTCAGATTTTTATACTCTCTTGAGAGAGTCACCCAGGAGCGTGGTGCTTTGAACAGAGTGTGTGTAATACTCTGATTATATTCCGTATACGCGCAAATGCTTATTGCAGCCAGCTCTTTCACCACAAATTCATCAACGAACCGCCCAAAACCCTGTACATCTAATATTACCTCCATATTGACAACCGCATGCGAGCTCGAGTATGGGTAGTGATTGACTGAGCTGTTCATTTACAACGTACGCAGGTGTACTGCAGACAATGTTACGCGAAAGGATGTGAAAAAGTCTCGGGACTTCAAAAAAACATTTTATTACCCTAACCATTCAGACTCGCAGATTCAAGACGGCATGGAGCATGCGCAAGTGATGTTTCACGAAATTCCAACGTCTTGAATTGCGATAGAATGCGGAAAAAATTCAAGCTCTTTGAACCACTCTTTATTGCCCCGCCTATTCAAGCTTATAGATTTTATTTCAATTGAAGGCGGTATGGACAATGCACAGGTGGTGGTACCTTGCGAAAAGTCTACCGTTCTTATGATTGCGGAAGTGAAGAATTGTCGGAAAATGAGGAAAGATTCTAAGCCTTTCAATGGTATTTTATAGTTGTATTCACTTAGGTCAACCGATGGTTATATCCAAATTAGCTTGGGGTAGGGAGCGCAAAATCCGGGTTTTCTGAATGACTTTTATTGCACTATTCATTCTAGGTTTAACCGATTTTGTTTAGGTTACGGCTCAATTGGCGGCGGTATGGGCCACACGCAGGTACAGAGGTGGTGTTCTATGCAAAAAAATTCCAGCGTTTCACGCGGTCATTATGGGTGTGGATAGACATTTTGGGTGGTAGTTTTCCTGCGGGATGGATTTGATTTTTGGGTGTGGCATGCAGCAGATTGACCATAACTCCGCCCAACAGTTTGAGAGGATCAGATAATAACATATCAGCTCGGTAAGATCGGTAAGGTATCAGCATCATCCGAATGCGGATCGGTAGTGGGCAGAAAATCAGATAATAACATATCAGCTCGGTAAGATCGGTAAGGTATCAGCATCATCCGAATGCGGATAGGTAGTGGGCAGAAAATCAGATAACAGCGTCATCCGGATGCAGAAAATTCGGATGATCGCATATCAGCTAGGCGACCGGTAAGATATCAGCGCCATCTAAACGCAGATCGGTAGTGGCAGGAGAGCAAAATCGAATGATAACATATCTACCGATAGATCGGTAGTGGCGCCATCGCATGGTAAGAAATCGACAGATATCGGTAGTGACGCCATCGCATCGCCAAAAATTGGCCGATAACATACCTGATCACAGATCGGCGGTGGCGCCATCCACACATTATCGGTAACCATAGCTCAGCGAGCGGAAATCGGTACCGATGCAGATCCTAACCTATCAGCGAGGCCGGTATGTTACCCGCACGAATGGTAACCCGCCGTGGCGCCTCTGGTGGCGAAGCCGGGAGTGAGGTCCAGAACTCTCGTATTATATCTACTATGCTTAAACCTAAAAATACCAATCGAAGAAGCAGAGACGATGTCTGGAGGCAAAGAATTTCAAAAATAGCAAGCAGACAAGTGAAAAGAGTTACGATAAGTCGCTGTACGGTGAGCAGGAATATGGAAAAAACCCAATGAACCATGACGCAACGAACGACCAGGCGGAGTAACAGCTCGCTGAAACAATTCAGATAAGTACTCGGGAGCAGCACCATGATTGATATTAAAAATCATAACGCCAAGAAAATAAAGGCGCCTGCAACGAACCGTCAGCCAACCAAGTTGCCTGCGGAAAGGCGTGATGTGCTCATCCCTACGCAGGTCGAAAATGAATCTAATAGCGCAGTTGACAAGACGCTGAAGAACTAAGTTCAGCTCGCCCGATAAATCATTGAAGACAAGACAACAATAGTCGATAAGAGGAAAGATAAGAGATCTGATAAGCATCGCCTTAAGTTCAACGGATGAGGCCCGGCGATGGTGTTTTAAGCGGTGCAGTGCGAAGTAGACCTTATTAGAGATAGACATAACATGGCTACGCCAGGAAAGGTTAGAGCGCATAATGACCCCCAGATTTCGAGCCTCATCAACATAAGGCAGCACTGTGTCTCTAACCGAGATGCGAAGAAGATTATTGAAGTCAAAACGATTGACAAAAGTACCCGTGCCTAGTATCAAGATTTTCGACTTGCCTATATTAAGTTTGAGTCCATTGGCTGTAGCGTAATTAGCGATAACATTGACATCGTGTTCAATCCTACCGCAATATCAGATGGCGGGCAGGCTAAATAAATTTGCGTATCATCAGCAAAAATAAGATGACGGGTATACAGTAGATCATGACCGATATCGTTAATAAACAGAGAAAAGAGCAACGGACCAAGCACTGAGCCCTGAGGAACGCCCGAGGAGGTACATAACCAGTCCGAGCAAGTGCCATGGCGATCTACAACCGCTTGCGAGCGACCAGACAAGTAGGAAAAAATCCAGCGCAAAACAGTGTCAGAGAAGCCATATTTCTTAAGCTTGGCAAGATTAGACAAAGTTGCGCCACAGGGTATTACAAAATGACTTACCCTGTGACAGTGAAAGAGTAAAGTAATACAACACATGAGTACTCGAGAGCAAAAGAAAAAGCTAGAGAACAGAATAAATCAACACCTAACAGTTAAGAGCCGTAAGAGAAAGAAATAGAGCTGAGGACGAACATCTTCAGTATCCAGCAAATGCGCAAATAAACCGTGCTTAAACGAGGCTAAGGTACGCGCAGTTTTGAGTTCCGAAGGCAAAGAGTCCCAGTAGTGTACGCCAGCAACCGCGAAGGAGTTGAAAAACGCGTTGGTGCGACAACACGGGGTCACAAAGTCACTCCTGGGAGTACGCGAAGGGCGACAGGTAGCAGGGTCGCGACCGCGATCGGCCAGAACGAAAAGCTCGCGCAAGTAAGTAGGACGCCCGGAACGCAAAATGATAAAAAGCTGCGAAAGGAAAAAATAAAGCCTTCTATCCTTTACCCGAAGCCAGCCAAGCTCCCTACGCAACGGTGTAATGTGCTCGTCACGGGGAACACCGCAGACAAAGCGGACGCAGGTGTTCAGGAGGCGCTGAAGTTTACTGTCAAGACCCGCCTGGAGGTCAGCAAAGACCACGCAACAGTAGTCGAACAATGGGAAAATTAGGGAAATCACCATGAGTCGACGTAGATTTTTAGAGAGCAGCCGACGAGGAGCCGAAAGCTGCCTGAGGGTGCCATGCACGCGGGCAGAAACAGCATTAACCTGAGCTGTCCAGGACAGTTTAGAGTCGAGGATGACCCCAAGATCACGTACAGAGTCAAGATAGGGAATCGGAAGACCATCAAGACACACAGCAGGAAGAAGATTGAGCTCAAGCCTGGAAACATAAGACCCACTGCCAAGAATCATCGCATGAGTTTTCGCGACATTAAGACGAAGAGATGAAGATCGAGACCAGCCCAGGACGGCCTGAACGTCCTCATTAACGCAGGCAAGGGCATCCGCAGGCGGAAACTGGTAATAAACCTGCAGGTCGTCTGCATAAACCAGATGGCTAGAATGTCTCAGGACTCTGGAGATATCGTTGATGAATAATGAGAACAATAACGGACCCAGAACTGAACCTTGCGGAACGCCAAGATGGAGACGCGCCCAGGAAGAGAGGTGGCCATCCCGAGACACGACTGCCTGCATTCTACCCTGCAAGTAAGAGGCGATCCAACGGATAACATGCTGCGAGAAGCCGAGGTCGAGGAGCTTATTAAGCAAGATTACATGTGGTATCGTATCGAAGGCCTTAGAGAAGTCAAACAGAACTAAGACAGTTAGGCTACGACTATCAATACCCTTGCGTACATCCTCGGTGAGCCTAAGAAGTGCAGTCTGGGTGCTGTAGCCGCGGCGGAAGCCAGATTGACGAGGATCGAGTAGCTGCCGACTCTCAAGAAAGGAAGAAATTTGCTCGTAGACGACACGCTCAAGAACTTTTGATAAAAAGCAGAGGTTGGAGATGGGCCGAACCTGATCAAGAGAGGAGGGCGATTTGATCTTACCCAACGGCAACACACGCGCCCGCTTCCAAACCTCAGGGACAACAGCAGAAGAGAGAGACTGATTGAAGAGAGCCAAGAGGTAAGGAAGGATAACCGGCAGCGCTAGATGGACATCACGAAGCGACAGATCGTCAATGCCTCGCGATTGAGAAGTGAAATGCTTGAAGGCACTGAGGAGCGCAGGCGGAGAAATATCCCGGAAATAAAAGAGAGAATCACTATAGGAAGAAGGCGGGAGGGTAGCAAGGAGCTCAGCAACTTCATTCAAGGAAGCCGGATGCTGAGACACGGCCGCAAAATGACGGTTGAGGTCATCTACAGCGAAATCGCCATAGTCGTTGGTTCGAGGCGGCGCAATACCAAGAGAACGGAGCTCCCTCCAAAGAACCCGTGATTCCTGAATAGAAGAAAGCCGATCAGCGAAAAATGCAGCACGAGCTGCGGAAATGCGTTTATGTAAATCATCCCTAGCATTCCGGTAACGAAAAAGAGCGACTTGAGAGCGAGAGCGCTTATAAGCTCGATAAAGTGAGTCCCTGGCACGCGTGAGGGCGAAAAGCTCCGAGGTGATCCAAGGAGGCCTGCTAGGTTTAAAAGCACGAGATACGTAGGGGGCATGCCTGTCAAGAGTGGCGGTGACATTGCCTTGTATACAGGAGAGCAGCTCGTCAATAGAAACCCCAGCTTCAAAAGGGGACCAGTCACAATCCGCGAGATCCTGCTCGAATGAGTTGATAGAGAAGTTAGTAAATGAGCGAGCTCTGACTATCTTACAGGAGGGCGGGGGAGCCGCGATCGAGATGTTGACCGAAATGAGATCGTGCCCCGCAATAAACGGCGCGGAGGACTGGCTAAAGGATTGAAGCACGCTTTGATCACTAAGCAGGCACAGATCGAGAAGCGTGTCCGAGGTATGAGTGTGACACGTAGCCGCGAAGGGTACCAGGTAGAGAGCCCGGGAAGAGGAAAATTCACGAACATTGTCAGCGTCGTACGACTGGCTCAGCTGGTTTGCATTGAAGTCACCGAAAATGACGGAGAGATGATAACCGACACTAAGGCGATCGAAGTCTGCATCAAAAGCTGCTAAGTTAGACGCCTTGGGCGGACGATAGACGACTGCGACAAGAAACGGTGAGGAGCGCGAGGTGCAAATTTCCGCAAAAAGATACTCGGGGCTGCAACTATATGGACCCGGAGAGACAGCAAGAGAGATAGATAGATAGATAGACTTTATTTGTCCATGACAATATTGGACAAGGAGCAAGGTACAGATACAGCAGATTGAGAGAATAAAATACAAAGAAAGAAAACAGGTGAACAAAAAGGTAAGATAAAAATAAAAATAAGAGAAAAAGCTAGAAAATAAGAGAGAGGAAAATAGAGTAAAATAAGAAAAGTAAATAAAATAAAATAGAGAATGAAAAATAGTGAACAAACAAAATTTGACGCTAACAGCTAAAGTAAGAAAAAGATAGAGTAAAGCGAGAGGACAACAATTGACAGAAAACATAAAAGATAAAGTAAAGCGAGTGGACAACAGTTGACAAAAACACAGACTAACGGCTAGAGAGAGCGGAGAGAAAACAGAGAAAGAGAGAGAGAGAGTGAGTGAGAGTGAGAGTGAGAGTGAGTGCTAGCGAGCAATTAGATTTAATTGATTTGTGTTGTGAGAGTGAGTTCCCTGGCACGATTTTGCGATCCTGCAATAATTCTCGGACGTCGGCAAACGAGTACTTGGATTACCGCTGGGTTACATCCGACACTTGCTTCATCCCCGGACCGAGCGCGGAGCTTGGAGGCTCTTCCCCCTGCGTCCCGGTGTATGAAGCAGAGAGCGGTCAGCAAAGGTAGGAACCAGTACATCTTTTGGTCCTGAGAAAACCCGGAAAGTCAGTAGAAACCAACCCGCTGGTACGTCTCCGACGGTTACCCGCGAGCCGTTGCTTTCGAACGACTCGGCAGCCGATCACGTGTTGCTTGTGCTGCGCTAAGCCGTGCTATTCAGCATCGCTGCGCAGCCGACAGACGATTCTGTGTCGGTGCCATCTTGCTCGAGCTGTGTCGTCACGCGACGCACTCAGCTGCGCCGAGACCGAGCTCCGGCAAATTCCCCGCTAACCCCCTCCCCTCCCGTGAAGTCCGCGGAGCGTCACTTGCTGGCGAGAGCTCGCGAGAGCCACGCAGCGTGACAGCTGACTCGCTGGACTGCGGTGAGCGTGAGCGAGAGAGAGAGAGCCTCCGGCAGACAGCAAGCAACGACAGAGATTCTTTTCCTAGCTTTTGATTACTTTTATTTCATTGTTTAAATTATTAGAGTAGAGTAGAGTAGAGTCCATCTTATAATTCATTGTAAGACGCCAGGTAGCGGGCGTGATCCTAAATTCGCCACCTTTTCTTTTTTTCTTTTAATAAAAATTCTAGTCAAACGTAATTCTTCTTCGGTGTCTTTATTCTACGCCCCCACGAAATCCCTCTGCCCCTAGACTAGTTAGCCGTAAGCGAGTGAGAGAGAGAGTGAGGACTTCGAGCCCGAAGTCTGGCACCCAACACGAGTTTCCCCAGGAGCCCCAGGTTTGTAGCCCGGCCTTCTCCTAGGTGTACCCGAACGTAGACGAGACACCGGTTACAAAGTATACTAGTTGCCTTATTTCCAGCAGAACCCGGATATCATGACACCTTGGAGGTGAAGTGTGAGATAACTATAGGTTACTTATGCTCAAGGCTATTTAAAAATACACCAAGTGTTACCGAAATATCATCATGCGACGAGGGATGCTTACCCAGGGTAAAGGCATTTGCAAAGATACCGGTCTCTCCAATTTGTTTGGTAGCAGATAATTTTAGTGAAGCCGTCGAAGACAATTTCATGCTAAGTGGCCCCAGTCATTGCTGCCAGAAAAATTGTGTGGGAATTGAAACTACTGCTGCTCCTACAACCGGTAAAGAATTATTCAGAATATTGATATACGTACTTTACATGTTAGAGATACTTAAATTATATCCTATCATTTTTTATTTATTTCCTATTTCAATTTCTCTTTTGTATACGGGATGAGTCCAACAACGTTTGTGACGTTGCATTTTGCAACTGTCACAGTTACCACCCTGAACGACGAAAGACGTGAGGACGGACAACGCCAAGAAGTATGCCCAAAAACCAGGTCGTAGTTGAGTTAACTATATTTAGCTCTTTCTTATCATTATTAGTTCTGTCTCTTCGATTATTTCTTCAATATTTTCTAATTCTTCGGAATTTTTGATATTATCAGCATCAGTTTTCCGGTATCACTTCTCATTCGTGTGAATATTTTATGTAAAACTACGGAACTCGGAAGGGCTACGCCAGGACGTCGAGGGATCGCCATCGACGTCACCACGAGGTCCTTCCCGAGTACACAGTACAGTCCCGTCAAAGCTCTTGGCTGTGGATGCCGCAGGAGCGGTCCAATAAGGATGGCTTCAGGAGTCATTCCTCCCGCTCCCGTCGACTATCCAACCTAGTGTTGGACCACTTCCCGTCAACTACTTCCGGACGTCTAGGAGTCGAGCTGGACCACGACACCGACTTTCTCGTCATCGTCCCGCTACCGTAAGCTGCAACCGTGTGATGCAGGTCTGACGGTAAACCTTCCACACCGCACATGGGGGATTCTGGATGCAGATCCGGGTTTAGGGGCATCAGAACTCCCGCCAGATCCTCTGATTGGTCCGTTTTTCCCGTTAAAACGCAATCAGGGTGCACTTCGTACCCACGATGCCTACGAGGAGTCCCGAGACGAGCGCCAGAGCCGACAGGAAGACGATGTATCGTACGAGTCCCGTGGAACGGCGTTTGAAAATCCCGCTGTGACGTCAGAATGAGTAACAGCCTGGACAAATGTCCAATTCCATGGCGGACTGAACAACTTGTCCAAAATCTCATTTCGAGCGTCGCGGAACAACTCGAAAATTATCGAGTTCGTGCTGACCAAATTCGCAACACCGAGTCGAACGTCGCAGCTAGGGAATCCCGCATCTATAAAACGCACGACGACACAGGACTCGTCCTACTTCTTTGCTGTTCGTCCTCACGTCTAGTCAACAGAACATCAGTCCCGAGTTCCCGAGTTACCGTTGCTATTCTTCTTTGTATTGTATTTCGAGTCATTTTGTTATTATAATTTAGAGTCAGTTTCCCGAATATTGTGTATCGTTTATTGAGTGCAATTTATCTTCAGTAAGGTAAGACCTATTTTTTGTAACCGCGACGTAACTCCCGAATCCCGTTTAGTTATAGTTTATTATATTATTGTGTGGCGCAGGCCACGAGTCTATGGCACGTTCAGTCTTTTGACTACGTCCCGGTTATTTTTATGGTATTTAGTCTGTTTAAAAACGGATTTCACGAGTTACCCGTGTGAGTGATTATTTGTGGGTTCTTCCTTTAGTTCCGTGCTTCGGCATGTGGTAGATTTTTCTTCTAGTAGCGTCTAGCTTTTCTATTCTATTTTCCTATTCTGTTAAATCTGCAAAGATAGTAAACGACCTGTAAGTGGCATACTCTTGAGCGTAGCGAGCGTAGAAGTCAGCATTTGTTAGATTTGTTATTTATTTTATAAGTTTGTTAATGTTAAGAATTTTGCTTATTTAAGTATTTGGCTTGTATTGCGTATTTTGCTTATTCTGCTTAATCGCATGTATTTTCCCGTATTTTTCTTTGATATCATTGAGCATAATTGTTGTGAATGGCATTTTCTGATTATATATTCTGCTTTTCGATTGTATAAATTCCTGATTATTCTGAGACTGTAAATTAATTTGTGAGCTTTATAATAGTATTTTTCCCGTAAAATACGGATTCTGTCCCGTTAAAATACGGATTATCTTTGATTATTCTCGTTAAAATTACTAAATTTGAATAAACTCGTCAAATAAGTAATTATTAATATATTTGTTTAATCCGGCAACCCACCCACTCTACCATTCCAGCTGATTGATTATATTCTGAGCTAACTGGTCATTTTCGCCGTCAAATTTATAGTTTTCTAGTGTTTTGAGTGACGTTAAAAACGTCTGGCGCCCAACTATACTTTTTCTTATTGGTTGCTTGTATTAATTGACGCCGAAGTGCACGGCTATCGGGTTCACCCTTACCCTGAAAACGAATAGCCGGTCGCACGTTATAAATTCGATGTATTGAGACAAAATTTATAGTGTCAATATCCTGATTTTTTGGTTGAGACGAAGAAATTCATTAATTAACGAACAGCTTGGAATATCTCTATGACTCACTCTGTGCCTTCATATGGTCGCTCTTAGACTTCACCTGATTATTATGTATTGGGTGTTTTCCATTTACATGACTTTTGTGTCGACTCGTGTCAACTCGTGTCGACTCTCGAAAACGAATAAATCGAACATCGTTCAACTTGCATAAACTCACCATTCTAGCAGAGTCTTCCCGAGTCGACTTGTGTTGCCGACACACGGCGACACAAATCAAATGGAAAGCACTTTAGGCGACACAAGTCGACTTGTGTCGACTTTAGTCAGTAAATGGAAAGCACCCATTATGGTTTGAATAGTGAGTAAATAGTCAACGATACATTACCTATAAAATAATCGTGTTTACAGGCAGCTTCGTTATCTGCGATATCTTTGACCCCGAAGACCCGGATGTAAGCACTAAGTTGAGTAAAATCCCGAAGGAAATAAAATTATCGTTCATGCAACAACCATACATGCTAAGAGGTGTGGTCCACTGGCAGCCTCCAGCAGCTCGAACACGAAAATCAGATCCTGATTATCAAGCCATTGGTCATTACTCCGCAATTTCTTTCCGCCCAGATGGCACGTGGGTACAATACGACGACACCTTGCACCAAAACGGGAGAAGGGTAGCTGGTAATTTTTCTGCAAATTATCGTTTACAGTATTTAAACACAGAATTTGAAGCACGTCAGAGTATTTTATCTATCCTAGTCTTATCCTAAGTCATAATGTACCTGTTTTGTATCTGTTACATTTAGACAAAAACATTACCGTTATGAATGTTACATTCTGTACTACAGTATATGTATAATAGGGTGGTCCTTATTTAGAGTTTTTTCGAATCTAATATTAATATTAAAAGCTGTAACTTGGCAGGATTCTTTTTTTAGATATTTCGAGCCGATATGGGATTGTCGTGAGAACAAATTCGAAAAAATTCAAAATAAGAACCACTCTAATGTATAATAATATGCACAGCTTATATTGATTAGTTTGTAATTAGGCATTAAGCTATATATTGTTGTAAGCTGGAATTCGGCATTGCTCAATATGGCGCAACAAGCTAGCTTGCACGCATTGGGCAAGCGACCTGGTATGCGCCAAGCCGCGATGCAGGCAATATTGCAGCAATAGCCGAATCAGCAATAAGTAATTATTAAAAAGGGCGAGCAAGGCTCGACCCAGCAGTCTTGGGCGGAATCTCTTGTCAACGTCGGACCGCTGTCCGAAATACCCAAGGCTGAACGGGAGCAAGTGCTCACACAATCAATCCACTCTACCTTTCTGTATTCTTTTAATAAACGTTTTTCATATCTATCAGTGCAACCAAGAGTGATTATCCTTAGTGATTCACCTCTGGTGAAGAACCCTATTCTCATTCCTTAAACAACGGTTCACTCACTACAACATTGGTGGCAGCGGTACAGCGTGGACAACCAGAGTTTGCAGAGATAGTGACGGTGGAAACGAAACAGAAAAGTCAAGAAAAAGTAATAATCAAAAGGTACAACACGCAGTCGTTGTGACCTAGAGGAAGCTACAACACACAGTCGTTGTGACCTAGAGGAAGCTACAGCACGCAGCAGAGCTACGCAGAGGAACCAGCATAGTACAAGGGTTCAACAGCAACGGCAGCAGCAGCAGCATCAGCGGCAACAGCAACGGTAGCAGCATCATCAACGGCTACAAAAGCGGCAGAACCAGGGCGAGACGATGAAGACACTCATCTTACTGTAAGTCGATTTGAAATCTTCGCAGTTTTTAGTTTATAAGCCGAAAACATTGTTATTGAGAGTTATCTGCCAAATAGTAGCGTGCGAGTACCAGGATTCAATTATTATCACGTTTAGAGGGTACGGAGTATGAAGAATTTTTATATTTTTCACCAAATTGTTGAATAAATCCAGGTTCATCAAGCTTGGGCGAGGTGATTTAGTTTAGGGTAAATGTCTGCTACTTGGAATAGGATCGATGAACTTGTCACGCAAGGTCAAACCGCGTGGATACAGGACGTTCGGAAAGACGCTCTCTTACAAATTTGCGAGCGATACGGGCTAGCTGTAGATGATTCTAACACAGTAGAAACGATCAGAGCAACATTACGGGCATTTATCAAAAGTAAAAAAAAAAGAGACTCCAACTCCTTCCCCGAAGCCCAAATCGGGTACTTCCTTTTTCCCTGACTCATTCCCAGCAACACCTCAAGGGACGGTGGACAATCCAGCACCGAATCAACCTAAAATTTCAGACGAAAAGGATTTGAGTCAACAACCAGCATTCGAGATGACGGACTACCTAACATTAAAAGAAGTGCGACAGATGATCAACATTTTCGATGGGAGCGATCCACGTAAAGTAGACGATTTATTGCAAACAATTGAGTACGCGAATGATAAAGTAAACCCGAATCAAAGACCAGAAGTACTAGAATTGGTCTTGAAAACGAAAATACAGGGCGAAGCAGCCGTAGAACTCCCCAGACAGCACGAAATATCCTATGGATGTCCAATTATCGTCCGTAACACGTCCTGATGTCCATGGACATGAAACGGATATCCAATGGACATAGGGTTTTGGCTATTGAACGGATATTCAATATGGGACATCTTATGGAAGTCCGTTTAACGTCCAAACTTGGATCGTCCGAATTAGGATATCCCATGGACATTCGGTTAGGGACATGCAGTGGCTATCCAGCGTAGGATATCCACTGGACATACGGATTCGGACAACCAACGAATGTCCACTACGGGACATCTTATGGATAGTCAATTTATGTGCGAACTGGGATGGTCCGGGAAAAGACATCCCACGGACATTCGGTTTTGTATATATTTATATATTGTTATATATAATATAAATATATATTATATGTATATATATATATATATATATTGTATATATTTTATATATTGTAACCGGTGTCTCGACTACGTACGGGTACACCTAGGAGAAGGCCGGGCTACAAACCTGGGGCTCCTGGGGAAACTCGTGCTGGGCGCCAGACTTCGGGCTCGAAGTCCTCACTCTCTCTCACTCGCTTACGGCTAACTCGTCTAGGGGTAGAGGGATTTCGTGGGGGCGTAGAATAAAGACACCGAAGAAGAATTACGTTGACTAAAATTTTATTAAAAGAAAAAAAAGAAAAGGTGGCGAATTTGGGATCACGCCCGCTACCTGGCGTCTTACAATGAATTATAAGATTGAATTGAAAGTGACTCTACTCTACTCTACTCTACTAATTTAAACAATGAAATAAAAGTAATCAAAAGCAAGGAAAAGAATCTCTGTCGTTGCTTGCTGTCTGCCGGAGGCTCTCTCTCTCTCGCTCACGCTCACCGCAGTCCAGCGAGTCAGCTGTCACGCTGCGTGGCTCTCGCGAGCTCTCGCCAGCAAGTGACGCTCCGCGGACTTGACGGGAGGGGAGGGGGTTAGCGGGGGATTGCCGGAGCTCGGTCTCGGCGCAGCTGAGTGCGTCTCGTGACGACACAGCTCGGGCAAGATGGCACCGACACAGAATCGTCTGTCGGCTGCCCAGCGATGCTGAATAGCACGGCTTAGCGCAGCACAAACAACACGTGATCGGCTGCCGAGTCGTTTGAAAGCAACGGCTCGCGGGTAACCGTCGGAGACGTCCCAGCGAGTGGGTTTCTACTGACTCTCAGGGTTTTCTCAGGACCAAAAGATGTACTGGTTCCTACCTTTGCTGACCGCTCTCTGCTTCATACACCGGGACGTAGGGGGAAGAGCCTCCGAGCTTCGAGCTCGGTCCGGGGATGAAGCAAGTGTCGGATGTGACCCAGCGGTAATCCAAGTACTCGTTTGTCGACGTCCGAGAATTATTGCAGGATCGCAAGATCGTGCCGGGGAATTCACTCTCACAAACACAAATCAGTTAAATCTAATTGCTCACTAGCACTCACTCTCACTCTCTCTCTCTCTACCGACAGTAGTAGCGTAGTGGCTAGCACTCGAGACTATGGAGCGGGAGGACTTGAGTTCAAATCCCCAAGCGAGTCAAGGAAGCCCTGAGCGTCAGCCTGCAAAAATTGTAAGACGGGTCACGCCGTCCAGGCGCCGACTTGACTCACGGTGGTTTGAGCTTGGGTCCGGCTACACCTGGACAAGGTTTTTCTGGCGGTTTCCCTTGTCTCTCGTGCGAATGCGGGTGTTTCTATGTGTGTAGGTATATATCTATATACCTGCATACACAACCTGTCTGCTTGCTCTGTACCATGTACACACCCATTTCTCTCTCTCTCTAGTTTTAAGCTAGGTTAAGCTCTCGATGTATCAACTTGTTGTATCATCTTGTCCAACATTGCTATGGACATTAAATAAAATATCTATCTATCTATCTCTCTCTCTCTCTCTCTCTCTCTCTCTCTCTCTCTCTCTCTCTCTCTCTCTCTCTCTCTCTCTCTTATCTATTTCGCTCAGGAAATTTGCTCGAGGCAGTTCCTTCCGAGCTCCGAAATAGACTGAGGATCGTCTCTGTAATCATTAGTTCCTTTCTGCGGCGTTCGTCCTACGAGCGCTGCTCCTTGCCGGTCAGCTGCGAACAGCCGTACACGGTCAAGACAGCCATGCGGGAGAAAGGCGGCAAGAATTCAACTAGCGAAATCGGTGTACGACGCTCGGTACGCGCGTTAGGCTCGATAGGAGGAGGTCATAACGTTTTGCCACGTTACAACACCCCCCGGCCAAACGGGACGTACGGGTGTCAACTCGAACGTTCCGCAACCTCCGACTCTACCAGCCTTCGACGTGTCGTCGGCGGGGAGGACTTGCAGTCACGAGAATGTTGGGGAAGGTCTCTCTGTCGACGCCGAGCACCTCAAGGGCTACCGCCGCTTGCGCGGGGGTCTAGACCTCGTGGTGTCGGGGAGGATCTCGCAGGCTTGCTCCCCTGTGCGTCTGGATACAGGGTCGGGGCGGCGGTGCGGCCGCGCCACCCGCTTCCGAAGCAGTCTTTGCGCCGCTGCCTCGTACACTCTTTGGCTCTGTGGCCCGGTTGGCCACAAGCCCAGCATTCAGTGCTGTGGTAGAGTGGAGGTCTCGATGAAGCTGAAGCTAGCAGCCAGAGTTAGCAGCCAGAACTGGAAAGCCAGGGACGAATGGGGTACCGGGGCCCCGGGTCTTGGAAATCGTTTGATTTCTATAAAATGTTTCCTGCTGAGAGTTTTAACAGAGAAATCATAGAATAGGTCAGTCAGCGCATATAAATAACAATCAAAGACGCGGTATCTGATGAATAATAACTAAGGGGGTATCCAGATCTGCTGCAGTGATTCTTGAATGCATGCATGCACCAAGCGCATTCATGATTTGTACGAAGATGGTATTTTTAGGAAAATTGTCAATATTGAACAACGTGTGAGTTGTATAAATTAATTGTTTTTCCCTTTCAATAATTTTGTTAATGAACAATTGACAGCAAGACGAGCACGTATGTACGGAAAAATATGAAAAAAATCACAGAAGTTGTACTTCGAACCCAGAAAACGATCCCGTAAAATCTTTAGCGTTGCACGACTTGGTTCATTTGTTGTTAATTTTTTAATTAAACAAATGACAGCGAGATGAACACGCATGCTCGGAAAAATATGAAAAAAATCACAGACGTTGTAGTTCGAACCCAGAAAACCATCCCGTGAAAACTTTGGCGTTGCACGTCTTAATTGTTGAGTTAAAAATTAATAAACAATTAGCAGCCGGTAGCAGCCACGGATCACGCATGCTCGGAAAAATATGAAAAAAATCACAGACGTTGTAGTTCGAACCCAGAAAACCATCCCGTAAAAACTTTGGCGTTGCACGTCTTAATTGTTGAGTTAAAAATTAATAAACAATTAGCAGCCGGTAGCAGCCACGGATCACGCATGCTCGGAAAAATATGAAAAAAATCACAAAAGTTGAACTTCGAACCCAGAAAACGTTCCCGTAAAAACTTTGGCGTTGCACGGCTTAGTTTATTTGTTGTTAATTTTTTCATTGAACAAATGACAGCGAGATGAACACGCATGCTCGGAAAAATATGAAAAAAATCACAGACGTTGTAGTTCGAACCCAGAAAACCATCCCGTGAAAACTTTGGCGTTGCACGTCTTAATTGTTGAGTTAAAAATTAATAAACAATTAGCAGCCGGTAGCAGCCGGGGATCACGCATGCTCGGAAAAATATGAAAAAAATCACAGACGTTGTAGTTCGAACCCAGAAAACCATCCCGTGAAAACTTTGGCGTTGCACGTCTTAATTGTTGAGTTAAAAATTAATAAACAATTAGCAGCCGGTAGCAGCCACGGATCACGCATGCTCGGAAAAATATGAAAAAAATCACAGACGTTGTAGTTCGAACCCAGAAAACCATCCCGTAAGAACTTTGGCGTTGCACGTCTTAATTGTTGAGTTAAAAATTAATAAACAATTAGCAGCCGGTAGCAGCCACGGATCACGCATGCTCGGAAAAATATTAAAAAAATCACAAAAGTTGAACTTCGAACCCAGAAAACGATCCCGTAAAATCTTTGGCGTTGCACGACTTGGTTCATTTGTTGTTAATTTTTTAATTAAACAAATGACAGCGAGACGAACACGCATGCTCGGAAAAATATGAAAAAAATCACAGACGTCAATATTGTTATTTCCTACACTTCACCACATAAATTGAGTAGTGTCATTAGTACTGATATATCTTGCCATCGCTGAAAAGCTATCCAATCTCCCTTGCTTCTTTTTGATCCAAGTTTCAACAGCTGTCTTCACTTTTAAGAATTATAATGCTTCGCTCTTACTGCCTGACGTCTTCAGGCAAAACTCACGCCCCATTAGTCCTGTTTTGATGAATTCTGCGACTTGTCGTATGAAGTGAGTGCCAGGGATGTAAGTCTCGCTGTTCAGCAATTGATACTTCGATTTGAAATAATTTCCAATTAAAGCGTAGCTATCCCAAGTTGAACCGAATCGAAAAATACATATAACTGACCACAAAGGAAAGTAAGCAATCAAAAAATCTGGCACTTACTCCAAAAATCTCTGCAGTGGAACTTGTTTTTCCTCAAAGTAGTGTCGCTATTCTTCAATACACTCGATTCAATTCTCTCGAACGCGAGCTAATACGGTGCCTCTTCGCTATCGCAAGATACGTGTTTTACTTTAAAATCCGCTACAATGTAGGAGCCGTACTCATTGTCGATGTCATTTTGATTTTGAACTCAAACTGATTGCAAAAGTTGATCAAAGCCAATTCTTCGATCTTCCAAACCGAAAATTTTTATGAATACTTGATACCATATCATTACTGCTGAAACAGTATTACAGTGCAGCATATTCGCAACGAGAGATGCCTCAACAGAACGCTCTTGTTTTTGGGACTTACGATTTGGGTCATATTTTTTAAGTCTTTGTATCACGGTCTTGACAAAATGTGAGATACCAACATGAAGGACAGTCACCTCTTGTTCAGATGCTGTTTTCAATTTGTAGTTGTCATATGCTATCTTCATGTGTGCTGATAATTCCATATTATTGAATACTCTGCCGGCTGATTGCAGCAGCGCAAAACTTAAATCTGTCTGTATTTTCCTTATGTTTGAAACAGAATTCTTTGCCACGTAATCATAGAAAACGTAAAAAAAATGCCTCATTGCGGTAACGTCATGTTCCGCAGACAGGAATTCAGCAATAAGAAGTGGTCCGACGTCTTCCGATTCAGGTGAAATTGACGCGTAATAGTATATCGTAGTCGTGGATCTTAGGAGTCCAGTCTGCGCTATTATAAAGCCAGTTGCATAGAAATTTCGACATTTTTAACGGTCTGAAACTAAGTACCGAATTTGTGCTTAATAAAAAGAATCATTGAGAACGACTCAACGGCAAATTATTGGATGTACCCATTTATTTGTTTGCTTCGGACCCTTGCATTTTGGGTTTGCCTTAATTTTAACAAAAATACCTATAATAAAGTCCTTGTCCAGATCGAACTTGGAGTGGTTTTCACTCGATATCTTTTGGAGGAGATTTAGGCTCGGTGCCAAATTCAAGCTTCCAACTTGTAAAATCGCTTCTGGGGGTTTGGTTCATCATGTTGAGCTTGGTATGAGTCGGGGATTTTTTGACAATGTTTCTGGTATTGCCGCTCTGTATTGGTAACGGATGTAAACTTGAAGGCTTTCTTCGGCATCGCGACACACTTTGCTGCTTAGAAAATCATCAACAGTTGCTCCCTATGAGATGTTGCAATCTTATTAGTAACAGTGAACTTAAACGTCGTGCACGATAAATGTTTGCAAACTCCTACAGCAATAAAATAGGTTTTCGTTCTCTTCGGTTCGCCTCGACATTTGTGACATGACATACACAAAACACGAATGAGGTATTCTTTCTGGAATTCCGCGATATTGAATGCTTCAACCCAAACTTCTCGTTTAAGAGATTTGTTATCGGCAATCCAATATTGTTTCCAGAAATTTCGAGCAAAAATGAACGAATTTCCGCTCACCCATACATCACTTCCAGTATCACTATTCAGAGGAAGTGTGCCTACAGAAAACATTTCATTATCACCATTGAACATGACCTGTACAGGTTTTTCTCCGCCTGCAGAGGCTGTATTTGGAACATGCTCATTGTGGACTGCGCTCGTCTCCGAAAAAAAAGTTTCTGATAATGGAAAACAGTCATCGATCTCAGTCAAAGTTTCATTGAAATTGTCCTCATTATGATCTTGAATACACGGAGATTCAACAGAATCTTCCATGTACTCAGTGTGAAGATCATTTTCGGAATGCGTCATATCATTTTTATTATTTCGTTCTGATTCGATTAGGTCACGAATACTAACCAAATTTCTCTTGAACCTATCGTAGCATTTTCGGTGATGTTTTACGATCGTACGGTGATCTGCATCTTCACCTACAACGGCGCGGCATATATCAAACCAAATCGGTTTATCAAAATTTTTCAAACGCCGAACAAATTTTAATACATCGTCATTATGTACCGAATGTATATGCAATATCGCATTGCAAATTGCATTATTGGAAATCATTTTCGTATTTCCTATTGAGCTGTGCTCCATCTCACATAATAAAATGATTTAGACTAAGAGGTTTCCGTGAAACATTGCAGTCAGTCACTACCAACTCGGCACTACCCAAGTTTTTTGTCTGTTTTTCGCAGGCTGGCCAACCCCTTTTTTAACTTTAAACTTTCAAAGGCCGTAGATTGATTAAATAAATGTATGAATGAATAAATAATTATATAAATGAATGAATAAATGAATAAATAAATGAATAAATAAATAAATAATTAGATAAATAATTAAATAAATCTATGAACAAATAAATGATTAAATAAATGATTCAATAAATAAATTTTAACATTTTTTGAAATTTATTCATTTCTTCATACATTTATTTAATTATTCATCTGATTATTTATTTATTTGATCAATTATTTAGCTAATTATTTGTTTATTTATTTATTTATTTATTCATTTATTTAAGTTATCATATTATAATATAATAACCTAAATGAAATAATAATAATAATAATAATAATAATAATAATAATAATAATAATAATAATAATAATTTGTTCATTTTTTAATTTATTTATTTAATAAATTATCATTCATTTAAGTTGCATACAGCGCAGGAATTGTGTATCTCCTATCCTCGTCAATTTGACCCAGAGCGCTGTTATAGTCCCCGTCCCGCTGATATGCGGCTCTCTTCACCACCCGTGGGATAACTGGCCCATCGGTAGTAAAGTGGGGGAGACGCGCGCGCTTGCGCATACGCACTTCGCAAAGAGTTTGCACTGAGAGCATATCAGCCGGACTGGGACTATACCAGCGCTGTGGGCCAAATTGACGAAGATAGGAGATACAAAACCTCTGCGCTGTACGCAACTTCATGTTCGCTGACAC
Source organism: Rhogogaster chlorosoma (assembly GCA_944452935.1). Taxonomy (NCBI): domain Eukaryota; kingdom Metazoa; phylum Arthropoda; class Insecta; order Hymenoptera; family Tenthredinidae; genus Rhogogaster; species Rhogogaster chlorosoma. The sequence goes on from OX101799.1 coordinate 6,515,847, forward strand.
TCCAACGATTTTCCTTCATCTGTCATTTTACTTTGCTAACTAGTTGGACTAATAATCTTGTCCCCCGAGTATATTTCGCTATCTCATCTGATTCCTTTATCACATTATTATATACATAAATCATTTTATTATGTGAGATGGAGCACAGCTCAATAGGAAATACGAAAATGATTTCCAATAATGCACTTTGCGATGCGATATTGCATATATATTCGGTACATAATGATGATGTATCAGAATTTGTTCGGCGTTTGGAAAATAAATTTGATAAACCGATTTGGTTTGATATATGCCGCGCCGTTGTAGGTAAAGATGCAGATCACCGTACGATCGTAAAACATCACCGAAAATGCTACGATAGGTTCAAGAGAAATTTGGTTAGTATTCGTGACCTAATCGAATCAAAAGGAATTAATAAAAATGATACGACGCGTTCCGAAAATGATCTTCACACTGAGTACATGGAAGATTCTGTTGAATCTCCGTGTACTCAAGGTCATAATGAGGACAATTTTAATGGAACTTTGACTGAGATCGATGACTGTTTTCCATTATCAGAAACTTTTTTTTCGGAGACGAGCGCAGTTCACAATGAGCATGTTCCAATTACAGACTCTGCAGGCGGAGAAAAACCTGTACAGGTCATGTTCAATGGGAATAATAAAATGTTTTCTGTAGGCACAGTTTCTTCGAATAGTAATACTAAAAGTGATGTATGGGTGGGCGGCAATCCGTTCAATCTTCCTCGAAATTTCTGGGAACAATATTGGATTGCTGATAACAAATCTCTCAAACGAGAAGGTTGGGTTGAAGCATTCAATATCGAATTCCAGAAAGAATACCCCATTTGTGTTTTGGCAATGTCATGGCACAAATGTCGAGGTGAACCGAAGAGAACGGAGAACTATTTTATTGCTGCAGGAGTTTGCAAACATTCATCTTGCGCTCGATTCAAATTCACTGTCACGGATAAGATTGAAACACCTCACACGGATAAGGTTGTCAATGTTTTTCTGGGTAGCGAAATTTGTCATGACGCAAAAGAGAGCCATCGTCGTCACATACGGTACCAGTATAGAGCTGCAATAGCAGATCAGTTGGAGAAGAAATCTCCAATTTATACAAAGCTAATCATGCTGAATGAAACACCAGAAGACATTCTGGAGGCTGGGAACCTGAATTCAGCACCTAGCTTAGATCTGCTCCAGAAGATATCGAGTGAAAACCACTCTAAGTTTGATCTGGACAAGGATTTTATCATATTCATGCTAAAATTAATGGAAGTCCAAAATGCGGCAATCCGAGGGAAACAAATTAATGGGTATATCCAAGAATTTTCCGTTCAACCGTTCTGTGTAATTCTCTTCAGTGAAGAGCAAATTCGGTGTTTAGTTTCAGACCGCCTGAAATGCCTAAACCTTGATGCGACTGGCTCCATTATAGCACAGCCTCAACTTCTGAAATCTGCAACGACAATCTATTATTACGCCCTAATCTTACCAGGGTCAAAAGACATCGGACCACTCCTTGTGGCTGAATTGATATCTTCGAAACACGACGTTACCGCGATCAAGCATTTTTTAGACGTTTTTTGCGACAATATGAAGAAAATCTCGGTCACAAAAGTGAGGAAAATAGAGACAGATTTTAGTCTGGCGCTGCTGCAATCTGCCTGCAGAGCGTTCAACAGCGTAGGTTTGTCAGAATATATCAGATTGGCATATCACAAATATGAATTAAACGCGAAATTTGAGCAAAAGGTGACCGTTCTGCATGTTTGCTCGTCACATTTCATCAAAACTGTAATACAGAAAGTTAAAAAATGTTATCCCAATCGCAAGTGTCAGACACGGGAGCGTTCTGCGGCTGCGTCTCTGATTGCAGGCCTTCTGCACTGTGACAGTGTATCAGCAGCATCAGATTGGTATCAGACATTCGTCAAAGTTTTTGGGTTAGCGAATAAAATCCAAGGCTTCGATCAACTTTTACAATCAATCAAGCTTCAGGGTCCAGATGACACTGATGTTGACTATGGCCCTTACGTTGCAAGTGATTTCGAAGTTGGAAATGCATCTTCTGATCGAAAAAAATCTCCGTATTATCTTGCATTTAAGACAATTGAGATGAGAGAAGTGGAAAACAGTGACACCACTTCAATGAAAAACACGTTTTACTCTGAAGAATTTTTCGAGTACGTTACTGAATTTCTAATGGCTTACTTCCCTTTGTGGTCAGCTGTATGCATTACGCAATTTGGCATAACTCGTGACAGTAACGCGTCAATCGAAAATTATTTCAAAATATTGAAATATCAAATTCTTGACACTGAGACTCACATCCCGGCCCCTCGCTTCATACAGCAAAATATTGAGATCATTAAAGCAAGATTGAAGGAGCGTCAGTTCAGCCTTAAGACTTCGCGCCGTCAAAAGCGAAGTGTCATGGCTCTTCATGATGAAGATGGTGCTGTGGAAACGTGGATGAAAAAGAAGCAAGGGCGATTCAATAGCTTTTTGACAATGTCAAAATATATTAACGCCAATGAGACTCTGCATTCTGACAATAAGCTCAAATCGAAGAAAATAGAACTATTGCCAGAATCTAAGGAGCAAACAAATTCTGTTGAAGATTGTAGTCCCGCAGAAAACTATGAGGTATCAGACGGAGATGAATGTAAAGAGCAGCCAGAACTCGATACCAGATCAATAGTTGATATGCAGACAAATACAGCTTTGGAACACGAAAATACAAATCACAACCCAGCCACAGCAGACGAGGTGCTATTCGACAGACAGCTCGAGTATCCGTATAATTTTCCTGACATACGGAAAGAGGTAAACGGGTTCGTCATTGAGCCACAAAGTTTTCGCACGCTTATGCCATACACGTCACCAGCTCAATATCTCGATGACAATATTATCAACGCATTTATGAGCTTTTTACCGGGTATCGCTCGAAAGAAAGGCTTCTCGTTGATGTGTTTTGACACATATTTTGCGGATAGTATTTTAAGGAATGGCTTAGTGAGTGACGGATTCAAGAGGTGGGCCAGCATAAATGCAGTGCGGGATCACCGCGTGTGGTTGATACCGGTGAACCTTGCAGATCATTGGACTTTATTAATGGTACTCCTGAAAGAAAAAATAGTCGTCCATTATGATTCATTGCACGGCCGTCCGAGCAGTGAAATTTTGAACGGTATCTGTCATTTTATGCAGCACCACCTCGGAGAAACCATATGGGATGAATGGACTCTTCATCTACCAGCAGACGTACCGTCACAGAAAATTCACGGAAGAGTAGGCGGAAACTGTGGGGTTCATATATGTAGCTGGGCATACATAACAGCTTCTGGCTCGTACACAACTTTCAGTGAAGATGATATGAGTACCGGCAGAAAAGGCATAGCCAAGTTCTTGGTTGAACAATTTTCGAAAAAGCGGGTAGACACTAAAAACATGAAATCGAGAAATGCCTTGTTGTGTAGTCATATTGAAACTAATACGAAAAACAAAATGTTGAATGTCAGCAGAAATATGAGTACATCAACAGCCACTCCTCTGGCGTTTAACAACACGTTTGATTTCTCTGCATCTTTGTATCTAATTCTACAGACTGAGACCTCTTATCCTACGCGCGGAAGACGAAAAGTAGTACAGTTCTGAGTGAGTAACAGGGCAGCTAATACGGTACTTTCTTCGTTTCAGACTGATTATATCACATACTCATCATACTCAACTTAATCAAGCTAACAAATGACAAACCTGTTGAACTACAGGATACAAATAATCAACATAAAAAAATCACAATTCGAGGAATTGATACTAATATGACAACATAGAGAATCACGTACCTATATAAACCAAAGAGATACTATTAATCAACATACCAAATAACGAACGTAGTAAATAAGTAAATAGTGAATAAATAAAAGCAAATAAATAAGAGCGATACTAATGAGTAAGATAATAATATACTATAATAATATAATACTATAATACAATACGATAACACTATAATATTTATATCACGTTTTTCCTGCTTATATTCGATGTGCGCTTTTCTATTGATCTATACGCCCTGTCCTAGGTTCACCTGTTGTGCCTCATAGATGAACACATACATAACTGAATGAATGAAAAATCAAATAATAATATAATACTGATAAACATAGAAATCATGGATATATTAACCGAAGATACAATTAAGTAACATTACCCATAAGATTCTTATTACCCAAAATTCTATTATTCGACGTAAAACATGACATTCCGAAAAACTGAAGCTACTGTGATAACATAGAAAAATAACGTGCTAATTGAACAGGTATGATAATATATCATATATGTATACGAAATAACGTACCTATTAATCAGTTACAGAGGCAGTAAAAAAAATATTCGGAAGAATAAATAAATTATAGAATAAGAAGAAAAAAATTATTTAAACGAAAATATAAGAATTATATAATAGGATTTAAAAGATTATATGAAGAAGAAAAAGGAAAGGAAAAATATACAAAAAAATACGAAAAAAAACAGAAAAAAAAAAAAAAAAAACGGAACCTATCTCCGCCGCGTCCTCGTTCGTGGTTCTGGATTCGACTGAGAGCGGAGTATGAGCCATTCCCGTCTGCGATAGGCTTAAATAACCGGCTGTTATTCTTGTCGAATTTTTCCGAGCATGCGTGTTCGTCTCGCTGTCATTTGTTCAATGAAAAAATTAACAACAAATAAACTAAGCCGTGCAACGCCAAAGTTTTTACGGGAACGTTTTCTGGGTTCGAAGTTCAACTTTTGTGATTTTTTTCATATTTTTCCGAGCATGCGTGATCCGTGGCTGCTACCGGCTGCTAATTGTTTATTAATTTTTAACTCAACAATTAAGACGTGCAACGCCAAAGTTTTTACGGGATCGTTTTCTGGGTTCAAACTACAACGTCGGTGATTTTTTTCATATTTTTCCGAGCATGCGTGTTCGTCTCGCTGTCATTTGTTCAATGAAAAAATTAACAACAAATAAACTAAGCCGTGCAACGCCAAAGTTTTTACGGGAACGTTTTCTGGGTTCGAAGTTCAACTTTTGTGATTTTTTTAATATTTTTCCGAGCATGCGTGATCCGTGGCTGCTACCGGCTGCTAATTGTTTATTAATTTTTAACTCAACAATTAAGACGTGCAACGCCAAAGTTCTTACGGGATGGTTTTCTGGGTTCGAACTACAACGTCTGTGATTTTTTTCATATTTTTCCGAGCATGCGTGATCCGTGGCTGCTACCGGCTGCTAATTGTTTATTAATTTTTAACTCAACAATTAAGACGTGCAACGCCAAAGTTCTTACGGGATGGTTTTCTGGGTTCGAACTACAACGTCTGTGATTTTTTTCATATTTTTCCGAGCATGCGTGATCCGTGGCTGCTACCGGCTGCTAATTGTTTATTAATTTTTAACTCAACAATTAAGACGTGCAACGCCAAAGTTTTCACGGGATGGTTTTCTGGGTTCGAACTACAACGTCTGTGATTTTTTTCATATTTTTCCGAGCATGCGTGTTCATCTCGCTGTCATTTGTTTAATTAAAAAATTAACAACAAATGAACCAAGTCGTGCAACGCTAAAGATTTTACGGGATCGTTTTCTGGGTTCGAAGTACAACTTCTGTGATTTTTTTCATATTTTTCCGAACATGCGTGTTCGTCTTGCTGTCAATTGTTCATTAACAAAATTATTGAAAGGGAAAAACAATTAATTTATACAACCCACACGTTGTTTAATATTGACAATTTTCCTAAAAATACCATTTTCGTACAAATCATGAATGCGCTTGGTGCATGCATGCATTCAAGAATCACTGCAGCAGATCTGGATACCCCCTTAGTTATTATTCATCAGATATCGCGTCTTTGATTGTTATTTATATGCGCTGACTGACCTATTCCATGATTTCTCTGTAAAAACTCTCAGCAGGAAACATTTTATAGAAATTAAACGATTTCCAGGACCCGGGGCCCCGGTACCCCTATTCGTCCCTGGCTTTCCAGTTCTGGCTGCTAACTTTGGCTGCTAGCTTCAGCTTCATGAGGTCTCGCGGCGTTGATCGAGGCTAGAGGAGCTCTCGATGTCGGGGAGAAGCAGCGGTATCGTCGATCCTTCAGCGCGGGCGGTCGAGCCAGCAGGTGATGGGATCTAGAACTCCCTCTCGGGGCAGGGAGGTCGTACCGAAAGGTTCTTTCCGGTTTGAGCTCCCTGTCGTTGACCGCGTACCCTCGGAGAGGCGCAGGCCGTTCAGTCAGCGAATTGGAGGCGCTCGCGACTGCAACAGACCTGGGCTCAGCCTGGCCGCGCCGGCGGTGTCGCCGGGGGCGATGGCGTCTCTTCCTTGGGGTTTCGGGGTCCGTTGCACGGGACTTCTCGGAGCGAATTGGCTCGAAGAGAGCAGCACACTCGCTTGCTAGCGGGCGCTGGCTCTGAAAGTCGCGTTCGGGATTGCGGCAGGACTTACTCCGCGGTTCCGCACCAGGATCTTTCTCGGCCTCGGAGCGTATCTCTCGGGTCTCGCAGTCGGGATCGACGCGTAGACCGAAGGCTTGTAATGCGTCCATGCCGAGGATGCACTGGTATGGGAATGGCGGTGCGACCTGGACGAGGATGGGGCAAGTTTTCTTGCCGATGCGTACCAGCATCTTCATCTCGCCGATCACTGAGTTACCCGCGCTGAGGGGGTTGCCGGTGTGGCACTTCTGTAGGGGGGTAAGGTGGGGGAGCACGCTGCGAAAATGATGCATCGCTGGTCCACCCATGTAAGTTCGGCGGGACCCGGGGTCGACTAACGCGCGTAGCTCTACACCAGCTACCTCTACCTGCAGGTACTGGGGGTCTCTCACACACTCTCTTTCGCTCATCCCCTCATTCCTGCTCTCACCCTCACCGAAGGGAACGTCCTGAGCTGGGACGTGCTGGGGAGAGTTCTGTCCACGCACAACGGTCGAATAAGTGGGGGCTCGACCCACCGATTCCCGTCGGGGGATTTCCGGAGCGGATCCCGAGCATTTGTCGCAGCTCGTATCGGTTACTCCGGGGGTTCTGCAGCTTGAGCATGCAGGGTAGGATGGGGGATAAGGGCACTCTCGGACGAAGTGTCCGGGCGCGTAGCACCGAAAGCAGCCGGCTCGAAACTCTGGCGGTGCGGCTCTGGCAGCCGCGACCGCAGGTTTGCAACGGGCTGTCGTCTCAGGTACTGTAGTGAGGCTAGCTATGGCTTCCCGTCGATCTCCTTTACCTCACAATTGTGACTCGGTAGCCGGTCCATCCAGCGCCTCCTCCCAGTGGAGGGCGCGATTAACTGGCCCGCAGGCACTACGCAAGGGAGGGATCTCGGGAATTGAGGGGTATGGGGGGTTACCCGGGGTACTCCAGGGGTGTACTCGCGGCATCGGGGGAATGCGCCGAGCGGCAGGTACTGGAGGAGGAGGTATCTCATGTTCCTCCGGGAACCAGGGCAGGTCGCGGTTACGCGACAGTTGGTGGTGCCTCAACAGGCGCCACCGGCAGGCACCCGAGCCGTCGCCGGATCGCAGAAGATAACGCGCCAGTAGCTCGTTGACAGCCTCGTCTGAGAGACCATCTAGCCAGGATATCACCGCGTCTATATCATCCGGATCCGGGGCAGGATGTGCATTACCCATTATTCAGAGCGTACGGGGAAGACGCAAGGACGACAGTTCAGAATGAAGCAAAAAAAACTAAAGTAGCGGGGTGGATTCGGCCAAAACCCGAGGTGTCTTTATTCGGGCCCCACATTGAGCGCTAAATTTGTAACCGGTGTCTCGACTACGTTCGGGTACACCTAGGAGAAGGCCGGGCTACAAACCTGGGGCTCCTGGGGAAACTCGTGCTGGGCGCCAGACTTCGGGCTCGACCCAGACAGCACGAAATATCCTATGGATGTCCAATTATCGTCCGTAACACGTCCTGATGTCCATGGACATGAAACGGATATCCAATGGACATAGGGTTTTGGCTATTGAACGGATATTCAATATGGGACATCTTATGGATGTCCGTTTAACGTCCAAACTTGGATCGTCCGAATTAGGATATCCCATGGACATTCGGTTAAGGACATGCAGTTGCTATCCAGCGTAGGATATCCACTGGACATACGGATTCGGACAACCAACGAATGTCCACTACGGGACATCTTATGGATAGTCAATTTATGTCCGAACTGGGATGGTCCGGGAAAAGACATTCCACGGACATTCGGTTTTATTGTATATATAATATATCTATATAATATAATATATTCTATTATATATAATATAAATATATATATTATATGTATATATATATTGTATATATATTAATATATATATATTGCAACGGTGGTTCAGAGCTCTCACCGCGCTCTACGGCGTTCCTGACGAAATATGTAATTTATGTAACACCTGCATGGGAAGTTTGACTTCGCGCACTAAAAGTGGTGCGCCAAATGACCGATTACCCATCCATTCCGGAAGCGTGCGGTAATGTTTATTACCGCACGCAAAACAGTGCGATTATGTTTATTACCGCACGCTTTCAGAGCGTAACCAGGCAAATAGTGCAATCGGGCGTGTTGTGTTATTATTCTAACCTGACGATTTTGACAGTTTTACAACCAAAAGTCTCACTTCCCGTGCTGGTGTCACATAAAATAGGATATGTAACTCGTGCGGGTTGGCGAATACTGACTCGTGTGATTGCAGCACTCGCCTTCGGCTCGTACCGCAACTTTCACACTCGTCAGTAATCGCCAACTTCCCGCACGTGTTGCACAATATACTATTTTCTACGATAAAAGATAGTGTTGGGCGCCAGACGCGAATGCGTCGATTTTTCTGCTAAACAAGAAACTAGAAAATTCAGCGATAGCAACTCAAACTTAACTAAAGAACGGAACGACGGCCTCGACGGCACAGCTTGCTCAGATTTTCCTGCGAGAATGATAGAGGGGCGGGATACACCTTACTTAGTTAATTAGATTATCAGAAATAAATGTTGAACACCAGATAAACCTTTTTACCAATTCCGTATATTATATTTTCAATCGGATAGTACACGCGGTACAATAAATTACAGTAACAGCACTACTTTATAATATCATGAACTCGCTGAGCGAAATAGCAAAAATAATACAATAATCGTAATTCGGGAATAATAATTTTCAAATACGGAAAATACTTATTTTACTGAGCCTGGGTCCGTCTTAGCGGTAGAAAAAAGACGATAATAATGCTGGCTAGCTAGTGCGCCGTTGAAGCGATACAAAACAAGCTATTATACTACGTTTTAGGCACGTATCACCGAGCGATACGATACTCAGGCAAAATATCCTATACTTGGCGGCACTAGCGATATTATAAAAGATCTACTATAATTTGGCTCAATAAATTAGTTTGACTCGAGAGATGTACAACAAAAGAAGCTAAGTTAACAAGGGATCGCGTAGCGATAGAACAAATAAGAGAACTACTAATTAACCCGAAGGTTCGCAAAGATGGACTACTATTAACTCGATAAAGAAGATATCGAGCGGAATACGATACGCGATATGATTCAAAGATAAGCTAAATTAACAACAAAATCTTAAACAACTATGACAACTACGTTCAGCCAACCCTCGGGGAGTTGGAAAATAGTTTAGCGACACACCATACAAGATAATATTACAGGAAAATCACAGAAATCATAGAGAATCAAAGATATCACATAAATCAAGAGAAAATCAAAGAAATAGCACAAAAATATCAAAGAAATCAAATTACATGCGTAATAAGCGGTAACGAGCTAGCAAATCGGTATAAGCAAGCGAAATATAGCAAATAACAACTCAAAAAGCAACTCAAAGACACCAATATTCAGAAAAGCTCAATCAGGCACGAAACTCTTACGCTGGACTTCCTTTCCAACTAATCTAACTTAACTAACTTAACTAACCTACGATACTACTTAATCTAAGAAAATGTGCAATGACGTAGCCCGCCGGCTACGTACGAATTAAAAACTGACTACTTCAGCGATATTTGGAAGTCCAGCGGGAATTGCGTGACTTGGCAAGCGGAACTATAGAGACCTTACCTTGACGATGCAGTTGCTGCTCGTACACACTTTGTTAGCTTTTAACTTTAACTTAACTATCACAGCCGCGAAGCGGTATAAAACTGAGGCGGAAACTAATTGCGAGAGGCGAGAGAGATATTAGAATTACGTCTGATGATTCTAAGGCGGAACGTAGAAGTGACGATAGTCTTCCTGATTTTCGGCAACGAGGCTCCTTACATGGTCTAGAGGGTGGGGACCCTATGAGACGTCTCTCCGTACCTTATTGGCTATTCTAATTACTTGACAGTAATTCGCACAATCGGCTCGTCAGCCGATGCGTGCGATGCGCTGATCCTTGCCGTGCGGCAAGCGGCAGGCGGTACAGATGCGATACTCGGCCGTAAATGCGGCAGGATGACCTCGGGAAGGAGCGACCTTGGACTCTAAAATGCGGTACCTTCCTTGCTTCAATTATCTCTGCGGGATTCGCACTGTCTTGGCATCATTGCACTTGTTGCAGCCTCCTGACAGAACCGGTGGCCTTTTTGGTCTGCCAGGAGCACGTGAGGCGCGACTCTCACGTGACTCGTCCTTTGGCGATATTGGCAGGAGCGGTATGATGTTCTCGGCTGCTGTGACGGGAGGTTGCAGCCATCTAGCGCATGCAACCCTATACGCCGTCGTCGCAATCCAGCTGCTAGCGGTAGAAGATCTCTCCTGGCGTGGAGCCGTACGCGACCCCTATATCTCACAGCGAGAGTCTCTCCAAGGTCGACATCCTTCCCTCCTGTTGTTGCGATACTACCCCTGGCTGGCAGGTTCGGTATCGTGGTAGCCTCTGCAGTGGCGTGAAGTGGAGGTCATCGCGGTATCGGTAGTCGGCGGAATTCCTCGTAGCGTCGTTGTTGCTCCTTCTCTCTCTCTCTCTCGCGGTACATTAACAAAAAAGCACTTCAAATTACTATTTATTCGAAATCTACTATTTGTCTGTGGTGTGCCGCTATTTTCCCGAGGGTGAGACGTGTCTCGTCTCTCTCTCGCGGTATCGGTACTCTAAATGCTACTTAAATTACTAAAAATCGGTAGCCAGAAGGGCTCCTGTGACGGCAGCAAATCTGCAACGTCACAATATATATATAATTATATATATATATATTTATATATATTATATATATGCATGTATATTATATATGTAATATGTATAATATATGAATACGTCATGTATGTATTATATAATATAATAATGCTAGATTGCTATAATTATAATATAATGATGTCTCCGCAAGCACGCATGTATAAAAAAAGGAGCCGAATCATAGTCGTGCATGTACGTGCAGATCCATACGTATAATTATATTTATAAATATATATATATAATTGGATGTGACATATACATATATATAAGACAGTAAGACTGTAAAATATATATATATATATATATGTTATACGTCAGCGCAAAACGCCATCTCTCTAGATCAATTCGCTTCAATGTGAACTAAAATTCCAATAGATGCAAGTGTCGGTAAAGTAACGAAGTCTCGCTATGTACATTATACTATTCGCACACGTCCGTGCCAACTCAATACCTTTTCCTATACTTTCATTTTCACTCACAAGGAGACCTTATGGCAAACGGGTTTTTTTTTTATATTTATGGTACGTGTACTTGGGATCTTGAATAAAAATTTCCCAAAGCAGTTCGATGCAATATTTAGAATTTTCCGAGATAGTCGACTTTCAAGTTTTGTACTCGACCTTATATTCACTAGATACGACGCTTGTTTCCACCAAAGGCGTAGCGCAGACGGTAGAGTTCGAGTCTGGTAATCGCTGGATCGCTGGTTCGAGTCTCGTCGCGTGATTTTTTATATTTTTTTCTTTATAGAAACTTTTTCCTTTTTTATTCTTCTTCACATTCCGAAAATTGAATTTTTCATTGGGAATATCAACTTTAAATAAACAATATTCATTATAAATTAACAATAAAGGTTCTGTCCAAAAAAAAGAACGACGTCGGGTAGGAAATAAAATGCTATTTTATTGGCATATCTTTAATATGATAAGTGTTAGGTATATTACGTCTAGTGGCACGAGCCAGAATGGTAGTTATCGTAAAAACATGGAAAACAGAAATTTTTTCGGCATCTAGCACACTGTATAAATGTCGCATTATTACAGGCGCATTTTGTTTTCAAAAGCTCGACTGCGAAGCAAACTTCATTAACATTTTGAAAGATTATTCTTTCATCGCACAGTTTTGATGCAAACCACGCATACCTGAGCATGTCACCAAAGATTGGAGAAGATAATTGGTGGTGCTCGTGCCACTAGACGTAATATACCTAACACTTATCATATTAAAGATATGCCAATAAAATAGCATTTTATTTCCTACCCGACGTCGTTGTTTTTTTGACAGAACCTTTATTGTTATTTTATAATTAATATTGTTTATTTAAGGTTGATATTCCTAATGAAAAATTCAATTTTCGGAATGTGAAAAAGAACAAAAAAGGAAAAAGTTTCTATGAAGAAAAAAAAAAAAAAAATCACGCGACGAGACTCGAACCAGCGATCCAGCGATTACTGGACTCGAACTCTACCGTCTGCGCTACGCCTTTCGTTGAAACAAGCGTCGTATCTAGTGAATATAAGGTCGAGTACAAAACTTCAAAGTCGATTATCTCGAAGAATTTTGAGTATCGCATCGAACTGCTTTGGGAAATTCTTATTCAAGGTCCCAACTACACGTACCATAAATATAAAAAAAAAAAAAAATCCGGCTGCCGTAAGGTCTCCTAGTGAGCCTACATCACCGGACGAAGACTGACGCATCCCGAAGAAGCCTGTAATCTAGCGATAAGTTTGATTTTCGTTCCTTTGTTTCTAAAATAAAAAATTTGTTAAATTGTCAAGCACTATAGTATCTCTCATGGTATTTTCATTTGTAGCCCTGAGCTCGTTACAAAATTTGGCGCCCAACTAGAGGCACGATAATAGAAGCTATACAGATCAATATTAAAATTCTGGCTCTTTTTTTAACGAATCTCTAAATTTAAGTACTCTTATTGCAATAAGACATTGACTAATTCATTTGTATGCCAATCATGACAAGGTCAAAGGCCAACGACGGGCAAAATGAGCCCACGAACGATGACGACCTCCGCGAGGAGCTAAAAAGACTACGAGTCCTGGTGGCGGACTCCGTTAACGAAAATTCCCGATTTCAACAACAAATAACCAAACTTCAGGAAGAGAACAGGCAGCTTCGAACAGGTTCCATGACATCGAGTGGGGTGAGATCGAGTGAATCACAAACGGATAGCGTGGGTGAGCCAAACGATGTAAATATGAGAGGTCAGGAACAGGTACACAGCCAGCAAAACAATAATATCAGGGACAATGATAATCAGCATAATATAGGAAACCCGAATGTTCGAGAAACCGCTAGACAAAATCAAAACACTGATTTAAATACGCATTTGGTAGTTGGAATTTTAGAGCACCTGAAGTCAATGCAACTTAATATTACATGTCCGATGTTCAACGGAGAAAAAAGTCCAATTCAGTTTATCTCAGAAATTGACAAATATTTCATAAAAAAGAATGTTTTAGAGCAGCATAGAATGCTAGTGGTTGAAGATGCTCCAAAAGGACAAGCCAAAAGTTGGTACGATGCGCGTAGTTACGCTTTTAACAATTATGAAGATTTTAAACAAGAATTTTTAGACCACTTTTACTCATTAGAGGCACAAACGCGAGAAAAAGATGAATGGCATAGGCGTAAATTTAGGACCTCAGATAGTTCACTTCGTGACTACTTTTTAGAACAAATGAAAAAGGCCCGTTATTTTAAGCCGTCTATGGAGACATACGAAATTAATTTTGCCATAATTAAACAATTGCCATATCGTGCGCGCGAAGTACTAGCTACGATGAATTATGCAGACTCGGAGTGCATACTTCAGACACTATATCGTCTCGATGTCACGCATAAAGAACAGTCTGACAAACGCGGTCGCACGTCACAAGAACTAGGCAATCCCAATATTAGATATTTAAACGGTGGCTCGGTCCAGCGATCATTTGCAAACAAGCAATCGATGATTAATTGGCGAAATGACGATGTTCGAGATAATGAAATGCAAGAGGGTGGGAATTCCGAATCCTCTGTTGATTATTCTTCGCAACCCGGTCCTTCAAAAGTACATGCATACGCAAACCCACCATATAGACGATGGTATCCCAATTCTCAGCATCTTACTTATGTACCACCACATCAGCGTTCCACTAACCAGGGCGATCGCGATGGGAGAAATAGTCAGGGTCAGGCACACGGACAATACCGTAGGATGCAGCCGAATTATAATCATAGACTAAATAATTACCAACCGAACAATCATAGTAGTAGGACATTTCCGAATAGACAAAACGCGATGACACAAAACAATTCAAATAGATTCAGGAGAGAGGAACAACCCAATTTTGCTAGACAACAACCCAATAGCGATACTGATAAAAGAACTAGACAGAATACCGTGAATTTTATTGAAAATCTAGGCGATACCGGTCATAATATACAAGAAGCGAACTCAGCTCATGAGCAACCCGAGGAAGCGTACATTCCCGAGTATCCGGAAGCAGGAAATGTAATTCGCACGATCAAACAAACAGACTTTGTCGAAGATTTGTGTTGGGATGTTGAAGAAGGGGAAGAATGCGGTGAAGATAGTCGACTTATAAGTCCACGCGTCCAGGCCACGGTGGGCGATAAAGTCATGAATATCCTGTTAGACTCAGGTAGCGATGTTACGGGAATCTCCGAACATTTTTATGAATGGTTGCTAAACAATAACCTTGCGATAGACTTACCGATTTGTAACCTAATGATTCGAGTAGCAGTTGGCCAAAAGAAAACAGCTGTCAAGAAACAAGTGTTCTTCAAACTTGAAATTAACGATCGCGAAATCGAATACGTATACCTAGTCATTAGTCCATTGAAATGTTACATTTTTGTGGGCTTAGCTTGCAAAAGTTAGAGGACGCAATTTTATTTTTTAGATGTCAAGAGGGAGGTAGTGTGAAGCTAAATCCAAGTTTTTGGGGTCGCAACCCTTGTGGGTTTTCCGCCATCTTGAAAAAGGGTTGCAAATCTTTATCGCGCTCTATCGGGCAAAGTATTGATCGCACTGAAAATGTATAAAAACATTTTTCGTCGCAAATTGAATTTTCTACAACTTTAATTCTATAACTTTTTGTCGTAGAATTAAAAATAATAAAGATATTAACGAAAATAGACAAAAATTTTGGACCGAATTTTCTTTAAGGGGTTGCATCTTTTTTTCTGGTCATTTTACAGAAAAATTACATCAGTGTTATGTCTATTAATTGGGTTAGGTCCCCTGTTCAATATATAAAGATATACCTGAGGAGTATGAGGGTAAACGATAGTGATAGTAATTATAATCAAACTTAAATCTTTATTTCTAGTAGTAGAGTTATAATGGTTGGCGTTGTCTCCTGTATGGAGGTTAGTAATGGAGTGAAGCTAGAGGGAAAGGTAGACAGTGGCTATGGGAATAAGATAGAAGGATTATAGCTGACTCGCTGCATTTGGCAGTGCCGTGTGCAGCGAGTATCTTGTCGGGACGTTAGGACAGGATGCGGACGATCGGGTAACAGGTAGATAGACAGAGTAGAGATGTAGAGGAACAGGGGGATAGAGGTAAGTGAGGGGAGAGCGTACGGGTGGTGACACCCGGACGTAACACCCCCCCCCCCCGTTAGAGGAAACATATTGATTAGGTATAAGTAATATGTTTCTATCTGACGTAGTTAGATATAGGTGTAGTTATATGGAGACACTTGTAAAGTATGAATGGATGTATGTGTATTGTGAGTGGACCAAGTAGTATGGCACTAGCCTTTATTAGGTCCGATAGTACATATAGTAGTGTAGTAGTGTAGCATAGTCGTGTGTCGAATATGGTACGATTATGTATTATTCTTAAAATTAGGATTGCGGTTCGGTAATTGGTAATATATGTAGAATTACATTTTAAAGTATTGGTAGGTATGTAGTTGAATCATTTGTAGATTTTAGCTTCTGGTTCAGTAATTTGTCAATGGGATAGCGTATTAGGTATGAGGTGTGAGGGAATTACAATATTATGTTCGAGCGTAGTGTTATGAAATAAGATGCGTATAATAGTGATAGTACCTATAGGCGTCGTGAGAGTATCGTAGATGTACGTGTATAGGGATTGTGCGATCCAAATGTTATCTAAAGTTATATTATATTATAAAGGCTTAAGTCTAGGTAAGTAATCACAGTTTCTAAAAACATTGGTAATGGTATACATGGTTGTGTATGGTAGGTTTCCGTAGATTTCGGATGTTATGGTTAACATGGTATAGGTATGACTTATAATCTATCTTACACTATTTAGGTTTATATAGGTATATGTATAAGTAAATGATCTAGTGACGTTATAATGTTATCGTTAAGATTAAATGAGCGTAGCGACGACTTGTAATGTATTTAATCGTAATAGTCTACTATTTCTAGCGGGTGCGAGTTCGTCGTTGTTTTGCCCAGGAGTTGGGGTTTTTGGTTTTGATTTTATGTATAGTCGGATTTGTTGTGAATAGTATTGAGGTGTGAGGTTTGTCTCCATCATTTCGAGTGTCGTGCCGTATCTGGTATTATTCGTCTTGTTAGTCTCGTGTGTGTGCTAATTTTAATTTGTTTAGGTGAACTATTTTTGTTTTGTTTGGCGTAATGTAAATTTCTGCGTTGATGTTGTCAATTATTTGTTTTATAACGTAGGGACCTTTGTAATGGTCGTCAAATTTGGAACGTGTTTCGTTTAGTAGGAAGACGTTTTGTCCGGCTTCGAAGGTTTGCGGATTGATTTGCCTGTCGTAATAAGTTTTTGACTTTACTTTAGCTTCTTTTAGGTTTAATGCTGCTTGTTCCCGTATGTCGTGCATGTTTGTCTATCAGTCGTTTTGTCAATGGGTCATCTGTCGGGTGTTCTGCCGGTACGCAGTGAACGTAGTTGTCGTTTATTAGGAACATTCCGTCTTTTGATTCTTTGATGTTAGTCGCAGGTATTATGTTATCTAGATTGTTTATGAAATGATTGAAATCGTTAGGTGTGTTGTCGGTATCGTCGTTCTGAGTGTCCCTTTGTTGTGGGGTGTCAGTGGTAGGGATGGGGAAGTCGTTGCGTAGGTTTTGGGGATCTAAGGTGTCTATTGATAAGTGGGAGTCGTCACTATCAGGTGATCTCGAGTTCTCGGGCTCTGACGAATAATCTGTATCCGTCGTATGGTCAGTAGTGTTATCTATTTCTGGCGGTGGAATGGTGTTGCGTTGCGTTGTCGGGAGTGATCCGTGAGGTATTGGATTTTCGTATACGCAAATGGTGATCTTAATGTCTGTGTCTTTGAATATATAATGGATCATACGACTCACTATGTCCCAGCTAAGGTGGCCTAAGCCGCAACCTAATCTTGGTATTGATAGTGATCTCACTCCTTCTCTGATAAGCGCTACTTTGAGTTTGGCTAGTGTTTTGTACATTACTTCTTTCGTAGGTTTGTCAAAGTGGCGTTCTTTTGTTACCAAATTATAAATTATACGTCGTGGGTATGTAACTGTAACAATGTCTGTTACTTTAGGGTTCATGGCTCGAAGTTGTTTGCGTTGTATCAGTCCTTGTTTCACCATCTGATCCGCGACACCCAGTGAAGCTTTACAGTCCGCTGAAATACAGTGTGCCAGGTTGTCTTTTTGTTTTAGTACGTCGGCGTGTGTCTCTGTGATGTTTTTATTGTAAATCAAAGGCAGGAAATCTACATCTACGAGAAATTGATCGTAGGGGGGTGTGTTTTCCAGATTTTGTTCGGTAGAAGTTCCGGCTAGTCTGTCGCGTGAGACTTCTCGTTTCTTTACATCTAGCCTAGTATGTGTTACTGCTGACTCCGAGTCCGTTGTTGTATTTGTGCTAGGGAGTTTTTTATAAACTCTTTTGCGTATATACGGTGCAGATCCTGGCCTATTATCTTTCGACGTTCCGGGTTGAGGATCGGGTAGTTTGCTCCGCTCCTCTTTGCTACGGTCCGTACGTATGTGCGGGACTTTTCGTTTTATATCGGGGGTCGCGTCTGTAGTTTGTTTGCGAATATTTTTGTGAGCTCTTTGGCCCGAGTTAGATGAGGTTGTAATAATGCGCTTACGACGGGTGTGTACCTGAATGTCTGAGTCATTCGTAGAGTCTGAGCTATCGTCTGCGTTCGGTTTGTGTCGCGGTGCCGGGTTACCTGAAGATTGTGTATCGCGATGTCGTTTATTCGTTTTCTTCGAGCTCAGGTAGGTCTCTGGGGAGTTTGTTTGTTTATCGTCGTTTTCTTCTAGAGGTGTCGAGTAGTGAGTGGATTCGGATAGGTGGGTTGGTTCTTTCTTTCGTGGGGCAGGGTTATTAGAGGAGTCGGTAGTCCTTAGTCTTTCAGCGGGTTTAGATTTTTGATTGATAATTTCAACGTCTGAGCTGTCCGAAAGGTCTGATGTTGCCATGGTTGGCGTTTGCTGCGCCTTAGTTCTTTTAGTTGGGGCAGGGTTAGTGGATTCGTCAGTGGTTTGTCGGGGGCGTCTCGGGAATTGATGTGCTAGTTTTTTCTTTTTGTTAGTTTCCTCTGAGGGTTCTGTATCGGTTCTAAGGCGTTTTGAATCAAGAGGTAGGATCTGGATCGGGTTAGGTGGAGGGTTTCTAGATAGCGCGTCTGCGTTTGAATTCATTTTACCTTTTTTGTAAATAACGTTGTAAGAATATTCGTCGAGTGTCAGGCGCCATCGTAGCAGTCGCGAAGTTGGGTCTTTGACATTATTTATCCAGACTAATGGTCTGTGATCCGTGACAAGTGTAAATGTGCGTCCGTAAAGGTATGGTCGAAAGTGTTTCACCGCGAAGATAATTGCTAGCAGTTCTTTGTCAATTGTCGAGTAGTTGACTTCTGCTTTTTCGAGAGATCTTGAGGCGTATGCGATGGGTCGGTCTTCGCCGATTTTGCCTTGGCTAAGAATCGCGCCTACAGCGCAGTTTGAGGCATCAGTTGTTAATACGAACGGTTTTTCAAAGTCCGGGTATTGTAAGATAGGTTCATCGCAAAGGCTATCTCGTAAGGTCTCGAACGCGGCTTGGTGTTCGGACGTCCACAGGAATGGAGTGTTTTTCTTTAGTAGGTTATTTATGGGCTTCGCGATTTTTGATAAGTTGGGTATGAATCTTCGGTAGTAGCCGATTAATCCTAGAAATTGTTTAATTTGTTTAGGATTTGTAGGTACCGGATAGTCTTTTACGGCTGCTATTTTGTTTGGGTCCGGTTTTACTCCGTCTTTCGTGATTACGTGGCCTAGGTATGCTACTTCTTTACGCAGGAATTCACATTTGTCGGGCTGAAGCGTTAGTCCGGCATTGGATAATCGTTCCATGAGTTTTTTGAATTTGACCGCATGTTCTTCTAAAGACCTCGCATAGATTACAATGTCGTCCAAATAGACGAAAACTTCGTTGCCTAGGAGTCCAGAAAGTACCTGATCCATTAGGCGTTGGAAGGTCGAGGGTGCATTTTTCAGCCCAAAGGGCATTCTGTTATATTCATAATGGCCATGCGGAGTTGAAAAGGCCGTTTTTGGACTGTGGTCAGGGTGCATTGGTATCTGGTGGAAACCTGACGCCAAGTCGAATTTAGAGAAGTATTTGGCGGACCCTAATTGATCTAAGATGTCTGTTATGTTGGGGAGAGGATGGGCGTCACCGATAGTTTTTTCGTTAAGTTTGCGGAAGTCTATGACCATGCGCCATTTCTTATTGCCGGTGGCGTCTACTTTCTTGGGCACTATCCAAACCGGCGAGTTGTATGGTGAGGAAGAGTGTTTAATAATATTTTGATCGAGGAGTTTGTTGACTTGCCTATCTATCTCTTCTTTGTGAATCTGAGGACATCTGTACTGTTTTGTGTGAATTGGGATGTCATCTGTGGTTGGGATAGTGTGGCTAACTAGTTGCGTATGTTTTAAGTTGTCGCCCGGTAAAAAGAAGAGGTGGTTAAATTGTATAGCAAGGTCGGTTATCGATTGTTTTTCTTCGTTATTTAGATGGTCTAGTCGGAGGTTTTCTATAAGCGTGTGGAGACGTTTTGAGTTATGGTCAGGGGAGAAGTGAAGCGTGCGGAAATTGTCATTAGTATTAGTTTCGCGAGCCATAGTTAATAGGATTGATTGGACGTTGGCGAGTTTTGCATCGGTCAGCTGGGTTCTTGTGTCCTCGAGTTCGTCGACTTCTTCTAAGGTTACTACGGGTCTCTTTATCTCGACAGCTGACTCGCTGGAGTTAATCGCGTAAGCATATGCTAGGCCGTTTCTGTTCGTGACTAAGGCCTTGCCAAGAAAAATATTGGGACCAAGGTCTATATTATCAATGAACCCTGTTTTTAAGGTTGGGTTGGCTACTTTCATTGATATTACCGTACCGGTTCGCGGAGGAATGGATATTATGTTTTCGTCTAGTATTTTTAGTGGTTTACAGTTATCCGTTGTCACTGTACCATTTCCAAACGAAATCGTGGCATTTTCGTTGTATAAAAATTTCGTCCCCAGAATACCATCTTCCTTTATTGGGAAGGAATTATCAACTAGGTGAAAAACGTGCCAACTATTGCCGATCTGTACGTTAACGCTTCCCAGGGTTTCTACAGTACCGTCCGTTGTGCCGGTTATCTGGGTTTTATCTGTCACGGTATAGTGTACGTTCGGTTTGACTGCGTTAAGTTTCATTATGTTTATGTCGGCTCCGGTGTCGATCAAGAGTGTGCTTGTCTGTTTTTCAAGTTGGGGTGTGTGTAGGTGTATCTTGGGTGTTTGTGTTACCGCCGTTGTGAGAATGCGAGATGTTCTCATATTATTGTTTGAGGATCTGTAGCGAAGTGGGATAACACCTGTATTTCTGGAATGGAGTTGGTCATTTTTAAAACAGATTGTCGCTTCTTCGAGTCGTAGGAAATCGGCGCTCAAAAGGCCGTCTTCTCGTATAGGGAATTCGTCGCTTATTACGTGAAATTCGTGGCAAGTTCCGGCAAATTCTAGATTAATGCTACCTAGTGTTTCCGTGTATCCCTCTGTTATTCCCGAAATGTAGCGTCTATTTCTTGGTTCGAAATGAGTGTCTGAGGTGATGGTCCGTCGTTTTATTAGGTTTAAATTTGCACCGGTGTCTACTATTAGTGTTCCGGTATAGCCGATAATTTGCGGTGATTGAATTGTAATGGTTGGTGATTCTAGGAGAATCCTTTCAACGTGTTCGGACGCTTTTTTAGAGTTCGGGGCGTTGGCGCGTCCGTGTGGTCCCGTTACTCGTTTAAATGTAGTGATTCTACTGGAAAGTTGTTAGTATTTGCGAAATTTGTATTTGTATAATTTACGCGTGCGTATCTTGGTTGTTCAAAGTTGGATCTGTTTCGGTTTTCGTCAGGTTGGTTTGGTCGTTGACCGGAGTTGTTATGTTGAGGTCTGTTTTGTATCTGAGATTGTTGGGCGTATGTTAGAGTGTTTGGTTGATGGAAGGAAGGATTTTGGGTTGTCTGTCGATTTTGATAGTTTCGCGTGCGGCACCATTGGATTGTATGCCCTTTACGTTCACAATATGTACAAGACAAATTGTCGGTACGCTCTCGTAATCTACAGTTATCTAACGAGTGCCCAACACGCTTGCAAAACCTACAGTTCAGCGACGGGTCGTGAGGCGGTGTTTGTTTTGTGTTACTACTACGGTTTTGAACCGGTTCATCGGTTTTTGAACTGTTTTGGTACCGTTTCGTATCGCTCGGTGTCTGCGATTGTAATTTTTGCCTTTCTAATACTATTCTTTCCGCGCTCACCGCCTTATCGACTGCCGCTCGCAGCGTGTTTGGCTTCTCGGTTAACACCCTTTGTTCTAGCGCGTCACATAGACCTTTTATAAAGGCGCGTAAGGCGTTATCTTCAACGTTCTTTATCAGTATAGTCGCATGTTCGGCGGTTTCTTTCGAATCTATAATGTCAATGGCCGTATCTACAAGTTCTTCTATTCTAGTTCCGTATTCTAATGCGGTCTCATTTTTCTCTTGACGTGCACACGCTATAGCACATTGCACGTCTGATAGTTTTTGTTTCGGTTCGAACGCGCGTTTTAAATTATCTATGATTGGTCTTAGTGTCTGGAGGCTATCTCGCGGAAGGGCTCTTTCTGCATGGCCTTCGATTTTCGATCGTACAAGTGCGGCAAATAGAAGTGAATCTCGCGGATCTATTAGTATTTTTGCGTTTTCAACTTTCCGAAGGAAAGATTTTACTGTAATGTTTGATCCGTCGAAAGTTGGGATCAGTGTAGCCGCCACTTTCAATGGTAGAAATTTCGTCTCTGCGTCGGACATGATTTTCGACAAGGTTTACGACTTATTTTAATGGTATACGTATATTAAGTTAGCTTACGTTCTGGAAATTATGGTAAGTACGATGAGAGTGATTATTCTTGGCATATCTCTGAAGTGGTGATCGTTGGTGGAGAGATGACGATTCTGGATCTGGTAGTCGGGCGATAGTGTTGGTGATATCGGCGTCTTGAAATCGTCACCGGGCTTCGTCGTTGGAGCGAGTTCGCTCTTTGTTGGGCGAGGTGCCTTTGAGGTTCGGTTTCAGTTGATTGATAGTCTTGGCAGATCTTGTGGTTGCCAATTATCGCCAGGTTGATAATGGCGGTTTCGTAGCTCACACTTTTTGGGTGTATGAGTGCTTAGCGTAGCACTAGTTATAACGTGCAGTATAGAGGAACTTCGTTACGTTTTGTCCGTAATTTGGTTAACAGTTCACAAAACTTGTGTTACTCGTCGTTTCACTGTTTGATGTCACAATTTGTTGAGTTAGCTGGTTTATATTTTTGTGGTAGTTCGTTCACTTTTGATATCCCCTCAGTAACAGGGGGACCACCGCTGCCACCAGTGTTATGTCTATTAATTGGGTTAGGTCCCCTGTTCAATATATAAAGATATACCTGAGGAGTATGAGGGTAAACGATAGTGATAGTAATTATAATCAAACTTAAATCTTTATTTCTAGTAGTAGAGTTATAATGGTTGGCGTTGTCTCCTGTATGGAGGTTAGTAATGGAGTGAAGCTAGAGGGAAAGGTAGACAGTGGCTATGGGAATAAGATAGAAGGATTATAGCTGACTCGCTGCATTTGGCAGTGCCGTGTGCAGCGAGTATCTTGTCGGGACGTTAGGACAGGATGCGGACGATCGGGTAACAGGTAGATAGACAGAGTAGAGATGTAGAGGAACAGGGGGATAGAGGTAAGTGAGGGGAGAGCGTACGGGTGGTGACACCCGGACGTAACATCAGAGCATTTTTATAGAGGAGTTTTCGAGGAATAATTTCCAATATTAACATTTGAACATTTATTTATTTATAAGGGTTCTACAGCGTTGCAAAGTTAACAGTATTGGAGAATACTCGTAAGTATATATAAAAATGAATGATCGCACATAGTTTTCTCTCATTTTTCCATTAGTGCTGTAAAAAAAATTTTAACTATTGATATTGCACTATTGTTAATAACTATTTATTGATTCTTTTTCCCACCACCTACGAGGTAGAGTACGGAGGCGCGTTTTTTTTCACGTGGTATCCCCAGTAGGCCTAATCCACGGACGTTTCGTAGTTGACATTATAATAATAATTTCCAAATCTATTGCGTCCTCAGTCTTTTCGATGGGCCAGGCTGTGGCTCAGGATCTGGTTGAGCACTGTCATCAAACTGTTGAGGAAGAACTGTAGGATGAAATGGGACCATCGATGGTAATTCATCCTCAATATCATTCTCTTCTATCAACTTCGAAATCTCCATTATGTTGGTGCAGATCTCCCCAGAACAATGGAGACACGCCGCAGAACATTTGAGGCCTGCCTTCCGACACCCACACATTGCGCCACAATTTCCCTTGCATCGGCAAAATATTAACTTCAGAAGCTCAGGAGGTGCTGGAGGTTTTTCACTCGAAACTGGCATTAATATTCGCCCATTCTTTTTCCAGCCCCAGTTTTCAGGGTCGTTGTAATTTCCGAGCCACGACTGGACCTGATGGTAGACTCGGAGGCTGTGCAAGCGGGCAGTGTCTTGTGTTGGAGGAAGTGAGGACAAGTTGAATGTGTTCTTTGTCACTGACTTGGCGAATCGTTTATACCTCAGGCTGTCGAGAGAATCATCATATTTATTGCCACCATATAGAGTGATGAAAAAACGTTCGCCAACGACAGTGAGCAAAGTGGGGTCGACTTTTTCTTTGAGGAATAATTCTGTTCCACTAGCTAACTCGGGATGTTTTTCCAGGGTTGTGAGAAATTTCATTTTACCCATGTTGTACGCTGCTGAAGTCGTGTCACATCCTGAGAATGCATGGAGAAACAGCAGATTATCGGCAATCATATCTCCGTAGATAAAACCTGACGGACAATATAATTGTTCGGCTGTACGTCCTCTCGATGGTTTCAAGACAAATACATTTGAATGTTTTCTTCCAAATGCCGTGAGCAAGACAAGAATGTCGATATCTTCGGCGACAATGGTGACTGAATCGAACGATTGCGATGCAGCAAGAGCAGATCGAACGATGAGGGTGTCTGCATCCGATTCAACTTGATCGACATTGAAACCCACCTCCGACAATGATGTTTTGAGAAGTTCTATGAAGTTGGCCTTGTTCTTTTCATTGCCAAGAAATTTGTCTTGTGACAGCATCGGTACAGTGTTTTTATCGAATTTCACCTCTGTCGACTGGTGCTTTTTCGTGCGACGCAAACGCTCCCAAGATTTTGTTCCGGCGATATCGGGGTCTTCCGAGTAACCGTCGAAAATAATGCTCGCAGAGAGCCCGAAGTGTTCTTGTACATACTTGATATACTTTTCAGTAATATCGTTGAAGGAAGAATTCCGATCCCAAACCACTTTATGCAAGAGAAAACCACCGTCGATGACAAAATGATTCCTGGTAGTGATGTTAGAGAATCGTTCCATTGGTGTGAATGCATTATATAAAGATGACTTGGTGCCTTTTCTCATGCCATCCTCTGCGAATAATGCCAATGGAAAAGGTGCTAATTCATATCCCAGGTATTGTTTGACATCGCCGACTGTTTCTCTCGAAATGCACATTCGCTGAAATAAAAGTAATGGATTGATGACGACAGGAGATTTCTCAATTTCAATAGTACTTGTCATAGCACTGAAGGGAAGAACTTTATTTTTACGCTGAAATGACAAACGTTGGAAATCAGACCCTATGATGTTTCTTATCAATCCTTCTCCTATCTCGATGGCGCGATGGCAATTGATATTTTCCGAGGCAACTATTCCATTAGCAATACAAATCAACTCAGGGCGATCTACGGTGAAATCATGAGATGCGAGCCAATGATCGATTTTTTCAAGGTCTTCGTTGTCACGTCGTATGCGTGAATCCCTGTAATCAACATGTTGTTCCGAAGTATCCATTGAGATATTACAGTACTCTGTTACTTGTGCACAAACATCTTGTAAACGTGTCATCCCAAGAGTCCATGATGCGAGCGTACTCTCAGTTATACCACGGCTGTGCGTTAGTCCTCCTGATGATTTGAACATTCTCATTAGAGTCTGCTCAATAGTTTGATCGGACATGATCCCGCTCCAAAATTTGTCAGTCCGTCTAATAGTGAAACAGCCTAGAGCTGTGAATGCGTGGAATTCTTCAGGATTCATTATTTTGTCGAGATTCAGCATATCTTGCAAGTAAAGATGACTCGACTTGGCATGTAGGAAATGTCCACTGGCGTGAAAGATCGGGAGCATTTCTCTGATAGTCTCCAAGTGCAGGGACCAATTGCCGGAGCGTTCCGCTTCTATGAAATGTTTCAGGAGAGTGACCAATCTGTAATATTGAACCCATAACGTCGCCGTTGGTCCTTTACTCTGCAGCACGTTCAAAGCCTCCTCAAATTTGGTTGTTACTCGTTTGAACAGAGGATTATGTATCGCTTCTAAAATGCTTGTTCTATCGATGTCAGTAACAGCATCATCCAGGAAATCTCGTTCTTCTTCAGTGAATTCTATCGAGTCCATAATAATTTTTGTCACTGATAAATGCGCCAACAAATGAGCACGTACAGCTCTACCATATGCATGTCCAGATATTATGTGATGAACACAATTTTCAGCGTAAATCAATTTGAAGATATCTTCCAGTCCACTGCCTGACATGATGTATCCGATTCCACCTATGAAGGACATCAGTAAATGGAACCCGCCCAATCGAACTACGACTCTTGATATATCGGTATTAGGATCAGCAGCAGCTGTAATGTCTCGAGCCTTCCAATACAGTGGTTGATCAAATGTCACAATGCACGTACTTTGATTGGCAGCTTTGCATTTTTCAATGGAAAGCAGGAGCGATGTTAAAATTGTATCGTAATCAGTTGGAGGAGCGTTTATAAATGGTAAACACAAAATTCTACTTCTTTTGAAAGGTTTTTCAGCAGTTGTTTCGATCATAAAGCTGTTCCATCCGCTGATATTCAAAGTGCAGGACCATTTACCGTACAGCCACATCAAGTCGCAAGGTGTCGGAACAATTTTATTTCTCTGTAATGTGATACTTTCAAGTGATGAAACGTTTATTTTACCCAGTCCAACTGTTTTGCCTTTGGAGTAGGATGCAAGAGGTATTAAGCCGAGTTAGATTTCGCTGAAGCTGGTATTCTTTTGGATACACGTGGCAAACTGCTATCAGCCTCGATACCGTCGTGAGGTGTGACACATTGAATACCACCCATCGCATGGAAAGTATTTTTACCATCAATTGTGTTGCTGTTAAAATCGGCGTTGTCGAAAACAAACTGCGAGAAAGCATGAGGTAAGATGTTACACGCAGGCCGAAATGCACACGAATCTTCAAATAATGAAACGGAATTGTAGGATGCAGAGAAGCCCAACGATGAAAGAACATCTATTAGATTACTGGAACCATATTTTTTATATAAGAAAGATCCAACCCCGAGTAGCAGAGGAGAAATGAATGATGAAGGTCGAGTCGCTGCAATGATGGAGTGAGCAATAGATGCGCATTTTCTTTGCGCTACATTCAATGACTTGCGTTTTGATTGGCATATAATTCCTGACAATAAAACTGATAAAGTTTCGGGGACTAAACTGTCAACATCCTTTAGAAAATTATCAGACGGTGGATACTGTTTCGTCTCGTATGGCTGTGAACGAATATCCTCCAAAATAATCGCAGCTGCATCTCGAATTTTCTGCAATTTCTCCTCACGAGGATCATTTTTTTTACGAGAAGACGTTTTCGTAGATATGGCTTTGTAAATGAACCCTTTGAAACAGACAATACAATCTTGACCATTTTCGTTGAAAACCAAAATTTCGTCTTTATATTTTGCCTTCAGTCGTTCGATGATTGTACGCCTCTGGGGAATGTACTCTCCTTCAATCGATTTTATCAAATCCGTCATGAGGAATTGGCACTCTTCACTATTATCACGTAAATGAGAAAAAATATATTCCATGGCTGCATCAATGTTATTTTTGCGCTCATCATTTTTAATTTCGTTCGACCATTTTTTAGAATATAACTGTTTACTGCAATCGTTGTGATATTTTGCTCCAACATCCACTAAGCTGGGAACATCAGCTATGCGATTTGCAATGCTAGTTGCAACATCGCCGGTATTTTTGCTTATGAGGTTCAAAATACTTTTTTGAGTACCATCAGTACGTACATGACAAACTCGCCGTTGCCGGTTTTTAGCCACAATACTCTGATCCTGGAACGCTTCCGCGCAAATAAAGCAATTGTTTCCAAAATCAAAATCTGTCTCTGGAGCTTCTGGGACTGAAGATGAGGAACTGCTGTTGCTGAGACGACGAACAACATTGTCCGTTCGACTGTCGCTATAATAGTTGTGACATGGTATATGTACAGTAACTTCGGAAACAGTACGTAAAAACTGTTCTTTATCCTTATCTTCTTTTGCTATTGCTCGACCAAGTAAGGTCTTCACTCCTTTCGCCTTCACAGTTCTGGTTTTACCTTCCTCCAAAGGTTTTTTACAAATAAAACAATCACTCATGATGCAATGACACTGAATACACGCTTAAAAAAGTTAAAATGCTCATCACAAAATAATAAATAGTTCTCACAAAACTCACAATCGTGTCCACAAAACACAAGATCCTGTCTACGAAACTCAAAACTCTTCTACAATATTCTCACATACACATACACATTAGGGTGGTCCAATTTTTTTTCGAAATTCTGGGTTTAGGCTCAAATGATAGTTTTCGATGAGTTAAGACGCCACCTAAATAATTAGCTCAATCGATCAAGTTTTAGAGGTCGCGGAAGGCCGTTTTATTTTTACATTTGAATAACACAGGGAAATCGTCAGTTTTTACTCAATATGAGGTTTCGCGAAAACTTGGGGGAATTCGGAGTCGCTTATATCACTTTCTTGTAGTCACTAGATTACTTGAGAATGTAACGCATGTCTAATCCCAACCAAAAATATTTTAGTGAAAATTTCAAGTACTTCTTGTTGAGTCAAAATCTGCAAAAAATCACCGATTTTTTCACTAAAATCACGGATTCATCACTTTCTTGTAGTCAATAGATTACTTATCTATCTATCTATCTACTTCGAGGTAGTGATGAATCCGTGATTTTAGTGAAAAAATCGGTGATTTTTTGCAGATTTTGACTCAACAAGAAGTACTTGAAATTCTCACTAAAATATTTTTGGTTGGGATTAGACATGCGTTACATTCTCAAGTAATCTAGTGACTACAAGAAAGTGATATAAGCGACTCCGAATTTCTCCAAGTTTTCGCGAAACCTCATATTGAGTAAAAAGTGACGATTTCCCTGTGTTATTCAAATGTAAAAATAAAACGGCCTTCCGCGACCTCTAAAACTTGATCGATTGAGCTAATTATTTAGGTGGAGTCTTAACTCATCGAAAACTATCATTGGAGCCTAAACCCAGAATTTCGAAAAAAATTTGGACCACCCTAATACACATACACACAAATTTTCTCACAGTTTGAATGCGTCTGTACGTGGCAAAATACGGAGCACAACTGGAAGAAGACAAAGTATTCATTTTTATATATGTATAAAAATACTCGTAAGTATATATACTTACGAGTATTCTCCAATACTGTTAACTTTGCAGCGCTGTAGAACCCTTATAAATAAATAAATGTTCAAATGTTAATATTGGAAATTATTCCTCGAAAACTCCTCTATAAAAATGCTCTGATGTAATTTTTCTGTAAAATGATCAGAAAAAAAGATGCAACCCCTTAAAGAAAATTCGGTCCAAAATTTTTGTCTGTTTTCGTTAATATCTTTATTATTTTTAATTCTACGACAAAAAGTTATAGAATTAAAGTTGTAGAAAATTCAATTTGCGACGAAAAATGTTTTTATACATTTTCAGTGCGATCAATGCTTTGCCCGATAGAGCGCGATAAAGATTTGCAACCCTTTTTCAAGATGGCGGAAAACCCACAAGGGTTGCGACCCCAAAAACTTGGATTTAGCTTCACACTACCTCCCCCTTGACATCTAAAAAATAAAATTGCGTCCTCTAACTTTTGCAAGGTCAAATGTAACATTTCAATGGACTACATACCCAATTTATCCAACGACATACTGGTAGGAATGGACTGGCTTAAAAAGCAACAAGCAGTCATTGACGTAGATCATGAAGAAATCTCTTTGTTTAGAGAAAAACTTCCTAAAAGTGTTGTTACTTTTCGCAAAGACTCCCAATCGAAATCGAATCATATCCGCGCGATGAACCAAGTGACCGGAAATGTAAGCGTCCAGCATCTCGAACTAACGGAAAACTCGAGCATTCCCGATCATAATTGTTTAAACCTAAGTCAGGGACTGGGGGATGTGCCTACCGAAAACATAAAAGCACATTGCTCCGCGAAAAAGTCGGTTGAACAAACTATCAAAGAAATGATATCGAATGTAGAACAATTAAATGAGACTGAAAAAACTCAGGTTGCATCGTTATTTAATGAATACGGTGACGTCTTTAGCGACAAACCCGGACTAATCAACGCCTATCACCACGAAATCCGATTAATAGCGGACAAGCCGTTCATCAGACGTTCTTACCCAATTCCAATTTCTTTACATGAAGCCGTCAGCCGCGAAATAAAAAACATGCTACAACTCGGAATCATTGAGCGATCGTGCAGCCCATATTGCACTCCGTTAAGGACAATAACTAAGAAGAACGGTAGTGTACGCATTTGTTTAGATGCTCGATTTTTAAATCAAGTTATGATATCTGATAACGAATCGACGCAGCACATTGAAGAGCTTTTACAAAAATTTGAAGGTGTACAATTCCTATCCACAACCGACTTAGTTAAAGGGTACTGGCAGGTTCCTTTGGAAAAACAATCACGCGAGTACACCGCTTTTCTACATGAAGGTACACTATACCACTTTAAGGTTATTCCGTATGGCATCAAAACGGCAGGCAGCGGATTTATTCGCGCGATAAAAATGGCTCTCGGAACCGAAGTTGCCGAAATGGTCACACTGTACGTGGACGAT
Organism: Rhogogaster chlorosoma; assembly: GCA_944452935.1. Taxonomy (NCBI): domain Eukaryota; kingdom Metazoa; phylum Arthropoda; class Insecta; order Hymenoptera; family Tenthredinidae; genus Rhogogaster; species Rhogogaster chlorosoma. The sequence goes on from OX101799.1 coordinate 6,546,656, forward strand.
TTTCTCATTGCATCAACAAACTTCCAACAACATTATCATCACCTACGAAAACTATTCGCGAAGTTGCGTGAAGTAGGGCTAAAATTGAGCTTGGAAAAGTCCCATTTTTTCAGAAAAAATGTGCCTTTCCTCGGCTTTATCTTGTCGACTCATGGTGTCTACGCAGACCCGGGACATTTAGAAAAAATTAGAGACTTTCCGATACCAATAGACAAAAAACAATTACAGGGATTTCTAGGGGTGTGTGGGTACCATAGGAGATTCAGCGTACGCCACGCCAACTTTGTCGAACCGTTTCGTGATTTGCTAGGCGAACGATCGCCATGGAATTGGACTCAGGTCCACACAGTAGCGTTTGAAGACTTAAAAAAGAACCTGTTGCGATGTGTCGTCCTTAGTCACTACAATCCTCGCTTACCGTTTCGAGTCCAAACGGACGCCAGTGATATTGGCATCAGCGGTATCCTATATCAGGTAGACGAACATCCACGTATTATCTCGTTAGCTAGTCGCGTATTATCAAAATGCGAAAGAAACTATCATACAACTGAGAAGAAACTTCTAGCGATTGTATATTCTGTTCTTAAATTTCGCATGTATTTGCTCGGTAATAAGTTTGAAGTGATCACGGATCACAAGGCGCTTACCTTCTTGCAATCCACTGCCTTTCAAGGACCTCGACTAACACGATGGTCGTTATTTCTGCAGGATTTTGACTATACTATTAAACATTGTCGAGGGGTCGATAATCAAGTAGCCGACTTCTTTAGTCGAAATTTTGAGAATTTCGTAGCGAACTGCGACAACTACGTTTTATGGAATTGCGTTAAACAGCTACCTGACGCGACAAAGCAGGATGAACCATCAATCAACGTACTTAGAGTAGTTACAAAGCTACGCGAAAAACATGAACTAATCGACGAATTAAATAATCTAAAGCTATCCCAAAAAGATGACGCGAAGGTGCAACAGCTCGTTTCACAGCCTTCAAAAAACCTCGAATTCCTCAAAGAACAAGATGTTCTATACGTGCGTGCTAAGAAAAGCGATTGTTGGCGTTTAATCGTTCCCGAGTCACTTCGACTATCACTAATGAAAACGGCACATGAGGAGTTTGGCCATTCAGGCAATCACAAGTTGATTGGGTATCTCACACTTTACTTCTACTGGCCGCGTATGCGTAAGGATATAAAGCGTTCCACCAAATATTGCGATCTCTGCCAACGTACTAAATATCTAAATTTTAAAATGGAAGGCGCATACGGAATGGTAAAAGCTACCGAACCGAATGACCTTGTTTCAGTAGATTTCTACGGTCCGCTTCCGAAATCTCTTGGAGGTGTCCAGTACATTTTTGTCCTCCAGGACCTGTTCACCAAATACGTCACATTATATGCCATCAAGAGAGCAACGACTATTATTTGCCTAAAACGTATAGAAACAGACTACCTTATTAATGTCGGAAAACCGCGTCGTATTTTGTCGGACCACGGGACTCAATTTACTTCCCCAAGGTGGAAGCGCGGGTTAGAATCGCATGGCATTAAGGCCCTGTTTTCTTCCATCCGACACCCACAGTCAAATCCGGTTGAAAGAACGATGCGAGAACTGGGAAGATTATTCCGAACTTACTGCTCCGGCAAGCACACGTCATGGGCAAAATACCTACCCAAAATACAAACTTGTTTGAACTCAACTATCCATCAGAGCACTGGTTTCGCTCCCATCCAATTGCATTTCAATAAATCACCTCATGAAGAAATTTTCCAGATTTTTCCGCGACTTCGTCGAGAAGACATCTCACGTGAAATCCAGCTTCAGATTGCAAATGAACGTTTAGGTCGAGCATTTAATAACCGATGCAAACAGCAAGGAACTATTAGTAAAATTAAGTTGGAGATAGACAACCTCGTTTTGCTTCGCGTGCCGCATTTGTCAGATAAATCACAAAAGCAAATTTATAAGTTCTTTCATCTATACAAGGGTCCGTACAAATGCCTTCGAAATTACCGATCCTGATGACGCAACCAAAATAAAAGGGGTATATAACCGTTTTAATTTGCGTCCATACTATACCAACGAAACGACTGCCTGATCTCCGACTGAAGTTCGATTATTATTGTTCTCTAAAGCAATGTTTCGACTATATGTATAATATACATGTATCATAGTTTTAAGTTTTAACGTCACCTCGAATTAGTATTAATGGCTAGAGATAAATAAGTCTTGGTGAATTGACGAGTGTTATAAGGATGAGTGGCACAACAATTGTAAAACAAATGTGAAGTTTATATGGAATGGATGAACGAGTGAGAACTATTTCAATGCTGTCTGTGCGTAATGTCGCTTTTTTCTATTACGACATAGGCATTAGGGAGAAGTCTTTCACGAATTATTTTTGCCTCATTCTGTATTAACATAATAAGTCAAAAGGGGGATGATTGTATGGATCTGTATGATTTGAAATCACCCGCTCGGGCAAGGAGTTATGGCACCGGCGACAGGTGCGCTCCAATTCGGCGAAAAGTGACCAAAAGTAGGCAGAGGACAACGGACCATAGCTAAGCGCGGTCGTTGCCAGGCCTCGTGCCTCCAGAATTTTAATAGTTTATAACAAGCCTCGTTAGTATACTTTATTAAACCAGTTGTACTGCTTAATCTGAACCCAATCAAACAAAAGAAAGAAAGTAATAAGTGGAGAGATAGCCGAATCGACTAATCCCTCCGAACTTGATCATAATCAAGTGCCGACCATCTGAGCCTACATCACCGGACGGAGACTGACGCATCCCGAAGAAGCCTGTAATCTAGCGATAAGTTTGATTTTCGTTCCTTTGCTTCTAAAATAAAAAATTTGTTAAATTGTCAAGCACTATAGTATCTCTCATGGTATTTTCATTTGTAGCCCTGAGCTCGTTACAACAGTAATAATAAATAAATTAAAAAAAAAAAACATTCTATGCAGGATATTTGTTAAAATTCGTTACATGATAATAAATATTCATAAACGATACAGTGAAAGGTAACATTGAGTCACAGCGAACACGGCACATTCCAATTTTTCATCTATGCATTGCAGATTGTTCATCCTGCAATAAACGGATGAAAGACTGGAGTGTGCCGTGTTGACTGTGACGGAATGTTACCTTTCACTGTATCGTTTATGAATATATATAACAGTAGTGTCACTTAATTCTATGGAAAGCTATATATTAGTAATTGTTATACCACTGATGCACGTGACCAACCGCTTGACTTAATATACGGCTCTACGGGATGTGGATCGACATTTGATGAAATTAAGATACCACCGCCCAGTACGAAGAATTTCAGAAGAAACATTGACGGCCATCTTATTTCATCAAATTCGATCCAACATCCGCACAAGCGTGCATAAATCAAACGAATTGTTTTGTGCATCAATGGTATAACAATTACTATTATATATTGTTAAAATGTGCCGTTTTAATGCGGCGCATTATATAAAATATTACAAATATTGATGCTAATGCTAATGTCGGAAGTACGGTTCTCTGCTGTCCCTGCACTGCTTTCCTGCAGGCTGGCCGCGGATATTGCAGGGCTGATTTCTATCGGTGTACTGCAAAATATCGCCAAATGCGTTCGGTGAAAGATGTAAGTTTGTATCTAACTATAATTAATGAAAATAGTAAAACATTGTTATTACTTGTTAGTCGTCCGGCCGTCGGTCAACGATTCATATTCGTCGTCGCTAGTCAGGTCTTCTGGGGCTGAAGGATGGAAGACTTCAGCCTTCACTAGCTGTTCGACATCGACCGTTCGCGCGCCCAGATGTTGAGGGACGGTTCGTATAATGTTTGGCTGAACGTCTGCCTCGGCCGTACTATTCCGACGCACCACTGCAGTATCCGTGTCGGTGTGAGGATACGTAGATCGAGCTAAATAACATTATGGAATAATCGTTCACTAAACATACAGAATTAATCATATTATTGGAATCAGGATTCATACGAAATGATAATTAATCAATATATTTACATATTATCCGGGCACCAAAGAACATGACGGCAAAAACCATCATAATGGTGACCAATACACCGCCGAGCCAGATCGCCGTGGCGCAGGCATCCGTACGTCCGTTATTATTCATTGACTCATTTTTATCTGAATCCGAATGTAACACGAAATTAATAACAGTCTTGTTATTATAAGGGACTTATAGGGTCTCGTTCATTTGTACGGGCCCTGCAAATGTAGGTAATACTCCTTTAGGCATTATACACTTTTTAAATATTGTGACTCACCTTTTATTAAAATGCAGCTATCCTATGTCCCGGTTTCCGCCGCATAACTGTAACAAATTGCAATCGTATGTTGCGTAATTAGTTTTGGATTCAACAGCAACGTACGGTGAATCGTCAAGCAATTGCTATGAAAACTGAATGAACCGCATGCAAGAAATGGTATACTTTGTTATAAAAGCAGTTAATATACGACTTACCCGTTGATGCACTTCCCGCACTCGTCGGGGTTTCGCGCGGGTTTCGACGCCTCCGTGCGATAGAAATCGCTGCATCTGACGATGTCCTTGTCATGGCCGATAGTGCTGCAGTTTGGCGCATGATGCAGCGTGCAATTAATTTTGCCATTTGGCCGTGCTATCGCACACACCCCGATCACAACCCACAGGGTTAAAATATTTATCAAGACTTGTATCGACTGCATGGTTCGTGCTTGGGATAAGTACTGATTAGAATTTGAGTGCTAATAACGGATTTGTCTGCCGATGGATGAAAAACCGATGACGTGATTCGCTTTATTATTATTTATTCTGGCTCGTGGGAGTTTTGGGGCTCGAAGAATTCGAATATTTGATCCACATAGAAACATTGAGTCGCGGACTTTGATTTCGAACGGACGATTGTCGTTGAAATTGATGTTGTACTCGTTTCATATCGGACAGACTGATATTGTATAGTAGAAGAAAAGAACTGCTTACTAATTCTGGATCATGGAATTGTTATTACTATGAAGTTATTATTTCTGTTATACAAATATTACTGACAATACAATGTAAGTACTAATATAGAAACAGTACTACTCCTATATACGTATATAAGCCTGCGAAATTATCTAAAAAAGTCAGGAAAAATCGGAAAGTCAAGTATTGTGTAGAAGCGAAACACGTGGCTACAGTTGATCACTAGATGTGTCACCAAACCTATAAGTCCATCCTCATAAAACTGGGGAAAAAGCAAAGGAAAACGAAAATGAAAAGCTCGAGCATATATATATTCCTGCTATTTTCGGAAGTTGTCGGCCTTTATACCTGTCCCACGGTTCACGGCATCGCGGCTAGGTATTTTGAATCGTCGTTAAAAATTTGTTTCATTGTTTAGTCACAGAAACGTGCTTATATATGATGACCGGATGTGTCACTCCGAGCCTACAAGTCCATCGTCATAAAATTGGGGAATAAATACGTGCCTCGATCGCCGTCCGTCCCATTGCAGACAGTTTGAAAGGTTTTGGCCCACGAAAATTTTATGACGAAAAAAATGTATAGTCAAACTGTATACTGCTTTCCATCTAAGTACCCTGCCAACTTTCTGAAATGCCTATACCACATGGCCGTTCCTAAGGAACGGCTGTAAGGCTTTCTTCAATATTTTACTCCGTAGCAAGCAAGCGAGACGTAGCAAAAAACCACACGCAATGTGTGGTTGAGAGTGCTCCTAGTAGAGCGAATTTGTCGCTATGAAAGTGGTTCAATATGTACAGTGGGTGTGGATAAGGCAGAATAAGTAAGTATAAAACACTTAATTATCTGATTGAATTACTCGAAACTATAATGGTGGATTTTCAGTGCAATAATTTCAACAAGGGATTTGCAGAGTGCATATGCCTGGAACCATCGTATTGTAATATAATTAGTCCAAGTGACTCAAATTAAATTTCAGCGAAAACAGCAATGACCGCTGGGCCGCGCGCCGCGGGAGGTTCACTCCCACTCTCACCAAATTTTTACCCCTAGCCACCAACATATAACCCGGGCTTTTCCGTGTCGGCTCAGTCATTCAGAACTGTGCACTTTTCAGTGACCGCATCGTCAGTCACCTTGTGCAAATACGTTGTTGATTATCAAATTATTTTATTAAACCTCCGGTTGCCAATAATTTCATCGAGAAATTACACACAGTCGTGAACAACATTTCTGCGAGATCATTCATCTAGTCAGCGAGTTTGCTTCTATCAGCCAACGCATCACTGCAGACTACAACTCGAGGTAATAGATATGCCTAGAATACCTGGCAAATACTATCGAAGGGCTCGTGCCGAAAGACAAGCCGCTCTAGATCTGTTAAGGCATCTTCAGCATGTAATTAATCTTCCGGGTGAAACAGAAGATCGGGTTCCACCGATGGATGTCGAATCGAGTCAGAACATGATTGTTGATACACCGACTGACAAAGTCAATGAGAATTCACATGGTAGAAGTTGCGATGCGGAACCATCGAATGATATTATGTTCCATATTGAGGAAGCTCTGAGTGATACAGTTATCGATTCGCAAAGTGATCTTACTGATGATTCCGATTCGCACGTTGCGCCGCGAGATGAATTATATAATGATACTACGGATTTTGCATCGCAATTAGCACAGTGGGCTGTAGAAAATAAAATCACTCACGTGGCGTTGAATAAGCTATTAGCAATTTTGAAAGCAACGCGCCCAGAATTGCCTAGCGATGCCCGTACTCTATTAAGTACTCCGAGGCAAACAAACATAAGTACAGTTAGTCCTGGGCATTACAGTAATTTTGGAGTGCGAAGTTGCATTGAAAAATTGTTGGGACAGACGACTATTCAACTACAATAGAGTTGGGACAGACACTATTCAAAGACAATAGAGGTTTATGTCAACATTGATGGTCTACCGCTTTCGAAAAGTACAAACTTTCAAGTGTATCCGATTTTGTGTAGTTTAGTTGCGGATCCTCATGTGGTTGATATTGTAGGCATATATCATGGATATGAAAAACCCGCGGATGCTAATTTATTTTTGAAATATTTCGTAGATGAAGTTATTGATTTGACAACCAATGGTCTCTCGCTCAACGGTCGTATCTACGTTTTTAAAATGAAGGCTTTCATTTGTGACACGCCTGCTAACGCCTTTATTAAATTCACAAAAGGTCATTCAGGTTATCATTCGTGTACTAAATGTCATATACGAGGGAAATATATTAATAATAGAGTCTGTTTCCCAAAGATCAATAACTTACGATTAAAGAATGACACGGATTTCCGCTTAAAATTAGACGAAAATCATCATATCGGGACATCGATTCTCGAACAAATTCCAGGCATTGCTATGATCGATGATTTTCCGAAAGATGCGTTGCATTTATTCTATCTGGGGGTGATGAGAAGACTAATTCTCCTTTGCTGGCTCAACGGTAAACCAGCAAACAAATTATCTGCTGATCAAATCCAAAAAATATCACAGCTTTTAATTGAGTTGAGAAATGATATACCGTGTGAGTTCAATCGTAAGCCAAGGTCATTAAACGAATGTCGAAGATGGAAGGGTACAGAATGTCGCCAATTTTTACTCTACACCGGACCTGTTGTGTTAAAATCTGTGTTGAACAGCGAACAATACGTTAATTTTCTATCCTTACATGTAGCTTCCACTATCTTGTCTTCTCCGAAACACCTACAGGCGAACTTAGATTATGCCGACGCGCTATTGAAATATTTTGTAGAAACATTCATCCAGTTATATGGCAGACAGAATGCATCACAAAACGTTCATAATTTGTTGCACGTTTGTCACGATGCACGAAAATTTGGAACTTTGGATGAATATAGTGCCTTTCCATTCGAAAATTATATGCAATGTAACGTTTGCGAATTTGCCGAGCCTAGGGCTTTATGGAAATCCGTCGTTATTGTGAGTGTCTTTGTCTCGATAGAGTTTTGATAGATATGAAAGTCGGGACTTTTTCAACGGCAGGAAAAGGTGGGGAAAAGGTGGGTCAGCCACAAAAAGCCACCTACGCTGCACAGAGTGCAGTTTCCTGTCTAAACTGCGGACTCAGACTTAACAAAGCCGCCTGTCGTGGACTCGGTAGATTTCTCTACAAAGCCACCGCTACACAGAGCCAGAGTTTTCACCCAAGCCTGTCGTCCTAAGTACTCTTTATCTTAATTTAATACCCTGACCTCCAGATCCAAGGCTTGCGCCTAAGACTGTCCACCAGACTCGGAAGGTTTCCCAACAGAGCTGTCTCTATTCTAACCTGATACGGCTGTCGTGGCACAGAATGGTAGATGTTCGGGTTTCTGAAATGTCAGACAAAGAGCTGCTGTTTTACGATGTTTATTTTAACAAACAAAAAAAATTATCAAAAGTTGAAAAACAAGGAAATGATAAAAGGTTCCACCAAATTTATTCATTTATAGTCCAGTCAATAGAGGGAAAAAAAGGCTGTTTCGTGACAAAACTCCCACTGGCAATTTGACTGCGCCACATTTTTAAAGCCGGTTCACAGATGAAAACTAACATGTTTCCAACTCCTAATTTCAGGTGTTTTTTTTTTAAACAATGTTTAAAAACGAAAAAACACGTTTTTTAGTAGTTTTTCGCTTCTGGGATGGAAACTGGTAGAGCAATCTTGGTACTCCAATGAGAACAGTTGTAGAGAATTGAACAACCTTCAAAACGAGCTCTGGATCGACTCGATCAGAGCATTTTAAAAAATTACGATCCGACCACTTCTCGAGCAAGGGTGGCTTATCGAAAATGATAAACAAAAAAATTCAATTTGCAATTGTGCAAAAACTACTCATCGGACAGTGCCCATTTTGTGCACACGTTATCTACATGTTATTCACTACTACCACGCGAAAGGCCTATTCTACCACTTGTAAAATGGCGGAGTTATGAATTTTTGAAAAAACACCTCTTTTTAGGGGTGTTTTCGATTTTTCTCGGTCAAAAATGCTCTGATCGAGTCGATCCAGAGCTCGTTTTGAAGGTTGTTCAATTCTCTACAACTGTTCTCATTGGAGTACCAAGATTGCTCTACCAGTTTCCATCCCAGAAGCGAAAAACTACTAAAAAACGTGTTTTTTCGTTTTTAAACATTGTTTAAAAAAAAAACACCTGAAATTAGGAGTTGGAAACATGTTAGTTTTCATCTGTGAACCGGCTTTAAAAATGTGGCGCAGTCAAATTGCCAGTGGGAGTTTTGTCACGAAAAAATCTCTATTGACTGGACTATTATGCGTTTCTTATATTCTATCCTATTCCTATCCTAACGGCTCAGTGCTAGATAGCTCTTTAAATTATGTAATTATTTCTTTTCAAATTTAATGTTTACGTTACGTGAGTACAAAGCAGTTTTAGACAATGTCTCGATTCTATCAGATTTGCTAACCTGGCAATCGCACAGCGTTAGGCTTTTATGTTTGTTTTATTCTGAGAAATATTCTAAGTTCAAAATTGATTCTAAATTGGAAAATGAAGCTAAGTCATTAGTCTGAGAAGACCTCAGATCTAATGTGTCAAAGTGAGTCGATTGGGCTTTAGGCTACGTATCGCTGGTGATCCGTGGTTTCACCTGCTTATATTTTGTAACTCCCACCACGCTGTGACGTCACGCGTCTCGAATCTTCCATGTGCTAGGTAGGCGTTGTCAATCCGGCTTGATCTGGTTATCTCTCCTTCTCTTTCTCTCTCATTAGACTAGCCGGTATGTTACAGCAAATATTAAAAAAGTTTGCTAGGAAACACGAGAAACCATTGGAACAAATCATGCGACGTATTACCGAACAAAATGTTTTTGCACGTAACAAGAAAAAATCCGCGGAACAACATGAACCTGAACTGTTAAGCCAGCATTACAGAGGTCCTGTAGTACGTTTAGGCAATGTCAAGCAGTTTGAGAAAATGATTTATCGTAGATGCACTTTCACAATTCGCGAGCCGGATAACTGTTGTTCGTTAAATGATGGAAGTATTATTGTAATAAAAAACTTCGCTGCTGACACAGAGGGTACAGTTATATTTGGACATGAATATTTATCAACGGAGGATTTTTACACCACCCCGTGCAGATCGTCCAAATATGGGATTTTCAAAGTAGATGATGTAATTGGGCCTCTGAACAGTTGGCGATGGAAGGACATTTCGCACAAGTGCCTTAAACTCAGATTCAAAGATAAATTCGTAGTTTTCCCTTTATTACATATCCAATGATAATAACTCAGATTAAGTGATAATAGAGACGGAATTTATAGGGTCGTTATGCAAAATTAGGAACAAGATTTTTTATTGTTGCAGGCGTTTGAGTGACAGGTAGATATAAGGAGTTTATGGTTGTGGCGAGTATGGCATTACAAAAATGCTCTATTGACTGGGCCAATTCACATATCTATAAGTGCACGTCAGACATAATTATGCTCTCACAATATTAATATTTACAGAATATTCGGCGATTTATATAATGGAGCGAACATGGACTGTTGTTCATTTTACCGAAGAACATTCGGTTGCTGTTGTTCCATCATCGTGGATTATTGGGAACGAATGTTATTGGCCGAATATGACCCAATCTAAAATTGAATCGGCGATTATGTCGAACGCAACACCAGACGCTGCATGGGCTAGACACCGAATCACAACTTTTCGGAATAGCACCTATGGTAATTGGATAATTAAATGAACAGTTCATGTCATACAGTTACGGTCATGCCAAACCTATCATTTCAAATCGTCGCTACATTATGGAGCTTTAATCTGCTATAGATATAGCTTTATATGCTTACTTCGCTGTAATATATGTAAATTATGTTTTGTAGAAGATTACGCGACTGCTGACTCCAAGGCCAAAAAAGCTGAGTACACGTCGGATTTGAATTCAGATGTGGAACCCGTGAAGAAGACAAGGCGCGCTACAGTTAACCGGACTCGATTACCTACGCCTGATTCGGACAGTTCGGACGGCGGCAGCGATATATCGCATATCCGGCTACCTTCGCCCCCGCCTCCGATGCCGATTGGAGTACACGTGCACTCGCAGCCGTCGATGACACATCAAGTCACGAAAATTTCGGATCCGTCAACTTCAAGTACACGGCCGGCAAACCATAAAGAACCGGAATGCTTGTGTACGAAATGTCCTCTGCATAAAAATCATCAAATTTGCGGTATGACAGGCAATGGACCCTAAATCAATTATTCCAAACGAGATCAATATGTTCTTACAAGCGTGTAGCTCATTAGAAAGAATCGTTGCTTTATTCAACGTTATATTGCACCAACGATTTTATTTCAGCTATTGGTTATGAGAAAACAGTGCACGAACTGAGTCATGTGAAATCGCATTTATGGAAATTAAACGCTGATATGGGGAAACTAATAAAAGCATTGGACGGTGTCGAGTTGACACAAAACCGAGCGGCCGCTGTAAATCCTGCAGATTCGCTCTTTACCAAATTTCAATTCCCCTTGGCCGAAGAACAGGACTTAGAGCAGGTTCTTGAACAATACCTGGCTAACGAACAGCATTTTACAGCAGCGGTAATGTTTAAAATCATACTTATTACATATACAGGGTGATTCACTGCTACCGAGCCAAATTAAGTGGATAGGTTCCTTGGGTAATTCTAAAACGAAAGTTCCTTAGCGAAAACTTGAAAACTTGAAAAAAAAATTGATGAAAAAAAAAAAAAAACTTTTTCGTGGTTGACGTAGACGACAAAAAACTATGGCGCGTATGACCTGGTTGCCGAAAACTATGGAGCGGACGACCTGGCTGTCAAAAACTATGGAGCGGAGGACCTAGACGGCCGAAAACTATGGCGCAAATGACCTAGTCCGTGAAACTTATCTGGTGGTCGATGTAGACGGCTATAATACTATGGAGCAGATGAGCTGGCTGCCAAAAACTATGGAGCAATGGATAACGAGAATATTCGATAACTCGGACACCGTTGATCTCTCGAATTTTTGGCTAAAGAATATTCGTCTTAGAATTCTTCAAGGAACCTACCCACTTAATTTGGCTCGGTAGCAGTGAATCACCCTGTATACATACTTGGTCGTACATTAACGATACTTATAATATACTTTGGATAGAATTTCAGTTCAAAGTCGCACAACAAATAGTAATATAGCATAAATGTTTACAATTGAACTGAATAATACATCATTAGTGTTTCTGCACTGTAGGTAGAAGAAGTATCCAAAGTTGGTGGTAACAGCTCGTACGATTTCATAAAAAGAGCCCTGCATCTTCTTATGCACAACGAACTGGCGTCCAAGTATAGCTGGCATGGTGCGAAAAAAAGGAATGTGTTTGGAAAATTCAAAATTGCTGACCTTTTGATACGTAAGTTTTCAATACATGCATCTGTACCTCGGAAACGTCGGAAACGTCGGAGAATTCGTTTTATGCTGTATGTTATACGGAGTCATCGATAGCTGTTATAAAGATACACTGAAAATATTTCATCTTCGTTATAGGAGCAGGTCAGGTGTCCGACCCCAAATACACAAACAAGGAATGTGAAGAGGCGATAAAACAATGGCTGAGAAGAGCTAAAGAGAGGAGCGATGCAGAAAAAAAAAACACAATGTCACCGGCATTCCACAACCGCCAACTAATGCGGAAGATTGATGTATAAACTTTTGTATCGATAAGGGCGATGCATAAAATGGTCCTACTCTGTGGAAATAACGTGTAGTAGTGTATAGTAGACGACATAATATGTGTATAATATAAGGTATAGAGTATATATTGTGACGTGGATTTTGTCAGACCTCGGATCCAGACCGGATCACTAGACCACGAGGTCGTCCAGTCGACAATTGGCTAAGAAAATTATAATTATTTATTGCTGTTGGGCGCCAGGCGGGAAACCGCCACTTTCAAAATTCAAAATCAAAACACAATTAAACTACAGGTACTCGAAGCGTCGGCTAGCAACAGTACCGCGGAGAGGGGTCGGGATTAATATGAAGGATTAACTCGGCGTCAAATAACGACTCGTGAATTTCAAATTTAACAAAAGAACACTAAATTTATTCAAAAAAAAAAAAAAATTAGAATTTAACGAAATTAACAAGTAATCATGTACCCGGGGGTACTTCCTCTCGGGTCTAAGACGACTACAGGCCGCGTATAGTCGACCTGGCCGCGATTTGCGAGTTTTACAAACAATAAGAATTAACTAATACGCTCCCACATAGGGTGGCAATAACAAATTGAAATTAGTTAACAATCAACTCAGCAAATCTGGTCCTTGCGGGACAACAAATCAATTTTACAAATAACAACGGGACTTAGAACTAACAATACGACTTACAACTAACAATGAGGAGTCTAGGACTCGAAATAGCAAAATAATAACAAAATAAATAACGCAAATCACGAAATAGCAAAATTAACAACCAGAAAGTCGAGCCTACGGCTCGAAATTAACAAAATCGGACCTACAGTCCCAAAATTACTCAAACAATATAGCCCGCGGCTCAGAATTAACAAAAGAATAATGCCTGCGGCTCAAAATTCAACAAAACAATCAACAATAGCGACGCCTACGGCTCGAACTTTAACAAAATAATTAACAATAACGTCACCGATCGTGTAAGGCGATCGGCACGCCTTCGAGAGGCGAAACCTCTCGGGAAGAAATATTTACAATTTAATAAATTACCTAAACCTAAGTCTCCCTTCGTAAGCAAAATCAAATTCAAAATAACAATAGGCACACGCCTAGCCTAACGTTCTAAATCTCCTCGGGAGAGGAAGAGTCGCGACAATGACCGTCTAAGGCTATCTCGCTCGCACTCAGGTGCAAAGCCCACGAACTCTACAAAATATACTCACATATCGCGAACCTCAAAAATCTTACGCAAAATCAATATCAGACTCTAAATTTCAAACGCCACGAATATTGCCTCACGGCTTCAATACAACTCAATATATCACCAAAATTCCCAATAACGGACTCAAAATACAATTCTCTATAGCATGAGGACACTGGAGACGGCCTACCGACTCGGAGGTCGTTTTAATTTGATCCTCAAAGATCTCTAAAAGCCTCGTGGCTCGAAACAAGGCAAGATGGCTGATGGCCGTTTGCCGGATTCAAATTCGGTACGAGTCAAGTTAGCTAACGCTTACCGTTGTCCAGCCACAATGAGATTTCCACGCAGGAAAAACCCTCAGTACGACCCTGGCCCTCCAGCACTCGCTCCAACGGACTCAATCACTCAAAAATAGACTCAAAACTAAACTCTAGACTCAAAAATGTACTCGAAAAAGTCCCTCGAAGGGAATTTGCAATATTGCCTCGCGGCTACGACCAAATACAAAAACGAGCGCGAGCACTAGAGCTCGACGCCCTACCTGCTAGGCAGGCCTACGGCAGAGTGATCTTCGATCGCTGAGCGTCGATCGTTCGCACCCCCGTCATACGATCGCCTAATAATTTGCGTATTGACCACTAGATCCCCCCACGCATGATAGTAGATCTTGGTTACGCGCAAAATTCCAAATTCGCCACGATGTTTGCAGCTCCTTCGTTTAGAGGAATACGGGTTGCAGGTTCTTGGCGGTGGTGGGAATCTCCTCCACCACCTTGATCCCTCGGTGCAGAGTGTCCTCGACACTCCCCCGCATCCTCTTTTGACCTGTGAGGTAGCCTGGCCAGTACTAGCCTCACGAGCTTCGGTGGCGTCCATCAAAAAGTCAACACCCTCGGTGTTTTAGCGTAGGTGCGTCCGTCGGGGTGCGTAATAGTCGTAGCTCAGACCCAAAAACTTGGCCTCGTCGTCCACATGTCAGAGAAAATGCGTAAAAGAAAACAAAAGAATAAATACTAAATTCGACAGTCTTAGATCGGTCACGGTCGCCTCTCGGAGAGTCTACAGCCTCGGGGCTAAATTAAACGCATTCATGCTTCGCTCATGCATCTCACGCTACGTAATTATGGTCGTCTAAGGGTTCGGGAGTCGCTTGTAACATGCGTTGCAAAATGCAATGTTACAATATATTAGGGTGATTCAAAAAAAAATTATTTTATTTTTTTTCCTTGCAAACAGGCTCAAAAGTTTCGTTTTGATGTCAAAATACGCCTGTCAAAATTTGAGCTCTCAATATTAATATTAAGAGTGTCCTCATCGCACTTTTCTATTTTCCATAAGAATAACATAGGAAAAATCATTTTTGCTTATTCTGATTTTTGTACGCTACAAAGGACTGCTCAAACAGTGAATCGCCATACATATTCTTGTAGAGAATTGAACGCTCTACAAAAAAGGTCTCTTGGTCTTTTTCGATAAATCTAACCGTTTCAAAGTTAGTTTTTCCAAAATCGCTAAAGAAATTTCAAAACGGTTAGATTTATCGAAAAAGACCAAGAGACCTTTTTTGTAGAGCGTTCAATTCTCTACAAGAATATGTATAGCTGTAAGTCGCTATCGTAGAGACTTAACAATGATGTTGAGGGATAGGATGAGAAAACCAACACGTGTTGTTGCAGTGAATAATAACTGTAATTAACAAAATACTTAGTATATACATAACTAAGAGTAACTTAATATATCTAACTATACAGGTTTTACCTGAATCAACACAAATTGTCGGTATTAGTTGATAATTTGGTACAGAAGGTTAGAGTGAGTGCGACTATGACACAACATAGTTTATCAGCGACTGGCTCCTCTCGAGTCCAGTCGTTCGTAACGGGCTCACGCTCAGCTGACCAGTCATGTCTATGTGGACAGCTAAGTTTGGGGAGCCGTCAAACTTACATAGCGATTTACTGTTTCAGCAGTCCTTTGTAGCGTACAAAAATCAGAATAAGCAAAAATGATTTTTCCTATGTTATTCTTATGGAAAATAGAAAAGTGAGATGAGGACACTCTTAATATTAATATTAATAAGAGCTCAAATTTTGACATCAAAACGAAACTTTTGAGCCTGTTTGGAATAAAAAAAATTTTTTTTTTTTTTTTTTTTGAATCACCCTAATATATATGAGCGGATCCACGTCACTTCACTCAAAAAAAAACCGTCAAGTCGCGGATTTTTGCGCCATTCAATACATCTGTAATACTATGGAAAAAAAAAGTACAATTTGGAGGATTTTGAAAAATTCTCAAAAATGGCGGAGTTAGAGGCATGTGAATTTTTGTGCACCACTTTGTTTGAAAATTCATATCTCCGAAAGTGTTCATCGGAGCGGAAAGATCCTTGGATCGTTTTGTTCGTAAAAGAATGCACTTTTATACAAAAAATCATATTTTCAAAAAAAAAAAAATTCTTTCAATATTTTTTTGGCGTTTTAATTTTTGATTTCGCTGCCATTTCTAAAGGGCTTACAGAAATTCATGGAGATAATTTTTTTTGGATACCTGAATCCTTCCCCTTCAATCCTAAAAAAAAAATTTATGGAGAAAATACCTGGGCAGGAGATAGAAAATAAAACGTGTCGTCGCGCGTCACCGCGCGCGCGCCGATCCACGTCCGCGCTACTCCGGCAAGCTCGTTGTATTGCGTAGTCAAGTTAAATTTCATTTAATGCTTTTCTACTTACCCAGGTTATCCATTCTCCGAAAATAGTTTTGTAATTACCTGAGCCCTTCCGTATCCGTCTGTGGTCATATTTTCTCGGAGTTATACCTGTACCTGTGTATTACCTATATCGGTTCTGAAAATTCCAGTACGGTTATGGTTCGTTGAACACACCTGTGCTGGAATTATATTTGATTCCATTTCACTTGGTTTGTGCTATATATAACTGATGGATCTTGTGCAATATTTTGGTGGCTCTGAAAAGGGCCGATGTTTTTCACGGTGGTTTGTTGGATGACATTTACTAGGAAACCTCTGTTTAAAATTAATTCATAATTTTCATCGTATCAAATTTTTCTGAGGCGGAAAATAATTTTGTTCTGACGAGTTTATGAGATATTGGAATGACCGCATGCAATTTCAAAGTGCCACGAACTGTCAATGCTTTATCGAATCGATTTTGTAAAATAGATTCTTCCGCTTGATGTTCTGCAGACGTACAGTACGCAAAAGATATACTTCGAAAATAAGAACATGCCCAAGTATATAGATCCAGCGGTGTTTGAATAGGATCGGAATTGCCAATCAGTTGTAAACTCGCGATATGCGGACAATAAGTGTCATCCACCGAATTATCGCGAAAAACATCTGCTCAAGATCCATCAGTCATATAGCACAAGCCGAGTGAAATGGAATCAAACTTAATTCCAGCACAGGTATGTTGAACGAACCATAACCGTACCTGGAATTTTCAGAACAGGCATATATATTATATATACACGTATACAATTGTATAACTCCGAGAAAACATGACCAGTAGACGGATACGGAAGGGCTAAGGTGGTAAAATAACCATTTTCGGAGAATGAATAACCTGGGTAAGTAAAGAAGCATCATATGACATCTCCACTACGTAACACAGCGAGCTTGCGGGAGTACCCTTAGAGGAAATGACAATCGGCCCGAGCTTGGCCAAGGCTTGGCGCAATGCTTATTAACTCTGGGGCAAGCTTGAAATCCAAGCTTGGCCCAAGTCCGTCTAAGCATACAAATGATAACTTCCTGCCAAGACTGAATATCAGTATTGTGCCAAGACTGAGTATCAGTACTGTGTCAAGACTGAGTATCATTATTGTGCCAAGACTGAGAATAACTATTGTGCCATATAAGACTGAGTATCAGTATCGTGTCAAGCCTAAATAATATAAGTAAATACTAAATAGAAAAAAAAACAACGTTAAAAGACAGAAAAACTGTCAAATTTACAGTTTTATCCATGTCAATGCATAAATGTAACATTAACATTTTTTTAAGTGTCACTATTAACTTTGAAAAATTTCATTTTTAAATGTTGACAATGTATTAATTATATAATATGCATCCAGGATAATGGAACCAAGACTTGTTGATTAAATATTGGCTAGCTCGTAGCTCAAGACTAAAAAAGAAAGACTTGTCAGTTCAATAATGGCCGGCTCTTGGCCCAATTCTGGCGAACCGAGACTTGTCAATTAAGTATTGGCCGGATCTTGACCCAAGACAAGCAAACCAAGACTTGTCAGTTGAATATTGGCTGGCTGGATATTGGCTAGGTCTTGGTTCAAGACTGGCAAACCAAGACTTGTCAGTTGAGTATTGGTCCGGTCGTGGGCCATTATTTATAGGCCGAATCTGGGCAACCCAGTATTATGCCAAGACAGGCCCCGTTGTATATAATTTTCTTCCTACACGGGTAGCGCGGACGTGGATTAGCGCGCGCGGTGACGCGCGACGACACGTTTTATTTTCTATCTCTTGCCCAGGTATTTTCTCCATAAATTTTTTTTTAGGATTGAAGGGGAAGGATTCAGGTATCCAAAAAAAATTATCTCCATGAATTTCTGTAAGCCCTTTAGAAATGGCAGCGAAATCAAAAATTAAAACGCCAAAAAAATATTGAAAGAATTTTTTTTTTTGAAAATATGATTTTTTGTATAAAAGTGCATTCTTTTACGAACAAAACGATCCAAGGATCTTTCCGCTCCGATGAACACTTTCGGAGATATGAATTTTCAAACAAAGTGGTGCACAAAAATTCACATGCATCTAACTCCGCCATTTTTGAGAATTTTTCAAAATCCTCCAAATTGTACTTTTTTTTTCCATAGTACTACAGATGTATTGAGTGGCGCAAAAATCCGTGACTTGACGTTTTTTTTTTGAGTGAAGTGACGTGGATCCGCTCCTATCTCTTCTAAGCGCCTAGGTTTTCTGGCAAATTCTTTAGGAATACATGTCCGGAGTAACAGTAATTGAGAAGATATTTGGTCTATTTGATCCTTTCGCAGTCGAACACTTTTGTTCCCACTTACCCAAAACTGAATTAACCGCTTCATGATACCGAGATACAAAAGATGCATCGGATCATTTGGAACACTGGTTACCATGCCTATACCAAGATTTTCCAAGTAAGACGTTCCTTTGTGGTGTTCAGGCTGTAATCGATCATTAAAAGCCTCGTCGGTGCGCAAGTTTGAATTTAGCTCTGGATATGTCATACGATTGTCAATAAATTCTCCTTCCTGAATACACTTTGGGCACCCAAAGTAGGCATTATGGCCTTTAACACTAGTGACAAACGATCTGGCAGGAGCATCACAGATCAAAGCGTTAAATACCACTGCCAAATGTTGGCCATTACATGTGATACCACTTTCAAGAATAACTTTCAATTCATCCACGAAAGGTTTAAGAAACTCAGTACTACACTGCGGCTTATGAAAACCGTGATATAAACTGATTACAAAAGGTTGCGCATTTTCATCTACTACTGATCCTAATATTGGCCAGAATTGACTGCCTGAACTTTTGGTCAAAGGAAGCCCATCAATGTTGATGTTGAGTTTAATAATATCGGGGATTTGTTTATAATATTTCAGCATATGACGCTGGATATTTTCCACCAAGTTGAAATGAACAAAGGTGCCGCTATCTAAATTTATAATATTATTTACTGCTCTCGGTGTTCGCATCAAAGTTCGAGCATCGAGTGGTAAATCATTTAATTTCTTTACCACTCCGAGAATCGCTAATAAACTACTCAAGGCTGCCTGCGGAATATTATAAGTGGCTGCCCACAATGCCAATTTATTTTGCAAAGCGTCTGATTGAAATTTGATGGAATCCTGGTCAACGGAGGCTGCTAATGAAGCTGACAAATAATTTTCGTAATTATATAGATCATTGGGTATCGATGCATTATTTTCATCAAGTTTTAGAGTTGGTATCGGTAATATTTGATTTGATGTTGGCAAGACTTCATTTGATGCCAGTAATATCTCATTTTCCTCGGTTACTGTTGCATCAGGCAAAGATGGCAAAACAGGTTCAACCGATAGATCTAGAACTTCATCAACCAATTGACTAGGTTGATCAGGATTTTCGTGTAAACTTTCGACCACAAAATTATCGACTGATACCTCATGTATATACTGAGCTACCCTACGTCTTCTTTGACGAGGAGATAAAAAACATAAATTTTTCAATTTTTTCTTGGGCATCTTAAGTAGACTCTAGCTCAAACTCTTATTTTAAATTGATAGTTGTATGGTACGTACACTATACCCTAACGCCTAGACTTAATGTATATCCGTGTAAAATGTGGAGATGTACGTATTTAATGCAATCTGAATTACTCGTCTGCTGGCCGATGGGTACAAATTTTAACCGATAAAAAAACACTACGAGGCACTGAATATTGTACCTGAATTACCTGCCTGTGAACCGATGGGTGCAGATCTTGATGAATAAAGATTAGTGCAATAGGTAGGTTTCCAGGGTCTGAGGTGCCGACTACCGGATAAAATCACTGGGCGGAAGTGAGCTTAAATGGCATCCATACACACATCCGGTCAATTGCGCTAATAAATCACTAAAAACGCACATTTATGACAGTATAAAAAGACCTGTATACAAAATATCTCAGCAAAAAAATCTCATCGATTTTACAGAATTATACTCAGAATAATACTCTATTCATACCTATACTGCGTTCCACGATAGAATACCAAGAACTCGTCAGATCTCACCCAACGCGCCGGCCATTTTACCCACTCCACCGCACCACGGGTCTTACAGCTGAGCAGCCCCGGCTATAGCGACAAGGGACCCTCAGTCTAAGCCTCTTTGAGCCTAGCGTGACAAATATCGACGGTACTTTGGTAAAACCTCGTATCTCAAAAATCACTACTTTACAGAAACAACAAAAACTCTATATTAATAATAAGAAAGTATTTTTTATACCTATTAAAAAATAAACTGTTTAATATTCTTACATAAAACTTATAAAAGACATAAAGGGAAATGTGCTGATAATTTTTACAGTCGTAACTCAAAACCGTCGAAAATCGACTTACGAGGTTTTATCAAAGTACCGTCGATATATTCGGGGCCCATGCGTACAATAATTTAGATCCGGCGTTGAGCTGCCGCCCCGCTACCCCCACCCGGCTCTGAGGCCGTTCGAAGCTGCGTAACTGCCTGGTACTTCTCTCGTGGAACGGAGCATAATATCATATATCATGCTAAATTATTAGTCAAATCAGTGAGTGAAAAATTCCAACGAATCACAGCGTTCGATTGCTAAAACAAATCAATGCAACAACGATGCGATCGTATGTGATATCGATACCGGTTGACTAGTTTAAGGGGTAACACCACTCTAGGATTTTGGAAAAATCTTTGGGGTCATAAATAAACAATATACAGTTGGTCCTGAAGCGAATTTTTTTTTTTCAAACTGGGCGGATGGATTACTCAACAACTTTGCATGGATCGATTTGAAATTTTGATAGCAGCATTCACAATTACATTTTTTATGGAAGTACGTAGCCGTTTTTTGATTACATGTAAACTTTTTTTTTATACACAATTTACTGCTTATTTGTGTAGCGAAAAATCGATTCATTTTTTCAAAAGTGCACCATTTTCTCAAAATTTGATAAAAAAAAACCCCTACGTAGTTCCATAGCCAATAATATATAGATTATAATTTTCTTTTGGTTTTTGTTCCAAGTCTTATACTTCACGAGAAAACCTCGATCCGTGAAGCTATTTATAAAAAAACACGTTTTTCGAGATGGGCCCTGTCACCGCCATTTTGTATAAAAATTATAATGAACATTTTTTTTTTCAATGGGCGGTACATACACCCAGCGGCGCTGAAAACGCGCTAGAAAAAGAAACCGTTTTTGGAAGGGATAATAAAAGATATTAAAAAAATAAAACATTACACATTGTTTATTGGTATTTCAACTTTTTTTTTTTTCTTCAAAAATTACAATATGAAAAACCTGCACATGACCCGAAGCGCTATGAAAAAAAAGTAGTTCCATGGTCGACATCATTTTGTCTTCAAATGTGGATGGATCTGCAAAATGAAAAAATTTTCTTGTAAAATGAAGGTGTAGCTATAGTCTGTCAAGCCAGATTTGTGAATTTCGGAAAAATTTCAAAATTACACCAGTTTGAAAAATAGCGTGCGTTTTTCGTCAAAAATTTCGCACTTTAAATTGTTTATGAAAAATTTTGTAATTAAAAAATGAAAAATCCGGCTCGACAGACTCGGTTACACACGAGATACGTACCGTGGATATCCCGTTGGATACGTACGCGGTGTGTGTTGAAAACTACAGCCACGCAACGTAGCGCAAAACGCTTGTCTCGGCTACACACGAGGTACGTACCGTGGATATCCCGTTTGACACGTACGTGGTATGTATTGAAAGCTGCAGCCACGCGACGTAGCGCAAAACGCTTGTCTTGGCTATACACGAGGTACGTACCGTTGATATCCCGTTGGATACGTACGCGGTGTGTGTTGAAAACTGCAGCCACGCAACGTAGCGCAAAACGCTTGTCTCGGCTACACACGAGGTACGTACCGTGGATATCCCGTTTGACACGTACGTGGTATGTATTGAAAGCTGCAGCCACGCGACGTAGCGCAAAACGCTTGTCTGGGTTACACACGAGGTACGTACCGTGGATATCCCGTTGGATACGTACGCGGTATGTGTTGAAAACTACAGCCATGCGACGTAGCGCAAAACGCTTGTCTCGGTTACACACGAGGTACGTATCGTGGATATCACTTTGGGGAAACTCTTCGGTATGTGCTAAAAACTACATACTTGCGACATAGCGCAGAAATCACCCTTCAGTTATACACGGGGTACGTATCGTGGACATCGCACTGGGTACGTCGTTGGTACGTAATCAAAATCACAGCCACGCGAGGTATCACAAACGTTTGCTACTCGGTTACATAAAAATGATGTAACATGTATGTAACTCAAGTTATTATTTCCTGTTTCTCTCATGGTATGTACCAGTTACGTGCATATAACTTTTTGTTTGCTGGGCAATTGTATTTTTTTTTGAAAAGGACATTTGAAAACGAAACTTGAAGAAAAAAAACGTCCCGATTAGTTAATTTTTAAAGAAGTTATGGCTATTTGAAAAAAAGGAGCCACTTTTTTAGGTTGGGTAAAAAAATTTGAAAAAATTATGAGAAACGTCTTTAGTGGGGTGGAAAAAGATAAAAAAGTTTCAGCCAAATCGAAAGGGGTCAGGTTCAGAAGTGGTCGATTTGGCATGGAATGCCCCATATACAAGCTAATATTATACGTTCACCGGTATACTAAACATAAAAAGATGGGTGCCAAGCATATAAACCGTGGTTACAGAATTCCGAGAGTCTGTGTTACATATATGTATGCAGATGAACGGTTTGTTATACTTACAAGGGGAATGCACAACATGTAAATCATGGATTTCCACGAAACTCAGGTATGTTGTAGGGGTACCTACCCTAAGTACCTGGATACTCGGAGACGACGCGCTTCTCCCTAGTTTCCGAGAAATTTGAAGGTAAAATTTTACGCGCGGCATGTATACCAGTAACTGTGTCACTTTGTCAACCAAGCGAGCGCAGCGCAATAGGTAAGGTTCTCGGCTACCACGCTGGCGGCCCGTGTTCAAGTCCCGTCGGCTTGCGACTTTTTATTTTTATTTTTTATTTTTTCTTTCATTTTTTTTTTCAATATCAGTAACAAATATTGCATTACAAAATTGCGGGGAAAAAATTGCTATACAACGTATGGTTTCTGGTAAGATTTTGTACAGTTTTAAAACGAGGGCACCTGTATTTCGGCAGATGATTAAATACGCGTGGTTCGCATCAAAATTAATTGACGAAAGAGAGATATTTTCGAATGTAAACGATACTTGTTTCTCGATCTCACTTTTGAAAACTCCATGTGTCTGCAAAGCGGTAGGATTTATAAAATGTGCATGGTGTAACCACGTGTTATGCTTTGCATGTTTTTACGATAAATACCATCCCAACGAATGTTCGCCTCATGTTAACAGTGATAGCGAATAAGTAAAAGCCTTGTATCATATTGTATGCGATAAAATAAATGAAATTACTACCATACGTTGTATAGCAATTTTTTCCCCGCAATTTTGTAATGCAATATTTGTTACTGATATTGAAAAAAAAATGAAAGAAAAAATAAAAAATAAAAATAAAAAGTCGCATGCCGACGGGACTTGAACACGGGCCGCCAGCGTGGTAGCCGAGAACCTTACCTATTGCGCTGCGCTCGCTTGGCTGACAAAGTGACACAGTTACTGGTATACATGCCGCGCGTAAAATTTTACCTTCAAATTTCTCGGAAACTAGGGAGAAGCGCGTCGTCTCCGAGTATCCAGGTACTTAGGGTAGGTACCCCTACAACATACCTGAGTTTCGTGGAAATCCATGATTTACATGTTGTGCATTCCCCTTGTAAGTATCGGTCCTCGCGATTTAAATTCCACGCGCCGTCGTCCAGCGGAGCCATTTTGGTTGCGAGTCGCCACTTGCCGCTGACCGGCAACAGTCAACGCCCGCAGGACGACTGGCCAAATTCCGCACTAAGCGGAAGAGGAAAGATCGCCACTTCTGTCTGTACCGTGTAAGCTACAACAGGTGTGCCCTTTTCGTTCGCGAATATTAGTTAATTGTGTGAGAAAGAGTGAGAGAGCGAGTGATCCAGTGATTCGTATAACGACCCGGCTATCCCCCTTATATTTGTGCGACTTGATTCTGGACTATTGGACTACCACTTGGATAAATTACGACGACCTAGCAACGACCCCGGACCAGGAGTTGGATTTCGGATTGATACCGGCGTTGTTCTCCATCCGCCTACAAGACCTTCCTAAAGGTAGGATCTTTCCGTTTACCCCTTTTTGCCATCCCCCGTCGTGGTTTGTTCTTTACAGGATCCTACGAGTCTCGCAAATACCCCAGAAACCTCGCCCGCGCCCACGTGCCGTTTTCCCCGCGAACCGTTAGAGTTTAAAAGTGTCTAGTTCCCTTTTAGTTCGCCTAGTTCCGTCCCCCAGCGCCACCGTCACGATTCTTCTGACGTCACGCGTCACAGCGCCGCTCTGCTGCGAGTCAGAGAATCCGAGGTACCCCAGTTTCGCTTTCCCCCACCCCTCCCGCGCGACAGCTGAGTGATCGCCCAGCGCAGTCGACTTTCAGAGCCCACTAGTGATGGCGATATTTGCTGATTATATCGATATTTCGTATCGATATGTATCAATGGCCACAGTATCGATACAGGTAAAATATCGGTAATGAAATATCGATATCGTCAATATCGATAATATCGATACGGATACGAAAGTACGAATAATTCAAAAATTGATTTTTTTTTTAATGATTTATTTTTATTATGAATAGTACGTAACTACAGACATACAAAGTTTTACAAAATCGCTTTGAAAATAGTAACTTTCAAATAGAAAAGTCATTCAAAATGCCAATCCTTCGATCGACAGGGAGCCTAAAAACAATAATTGTTGTCGGTGTAAATTAAAATATCGATATTCATACGAACAGTATCGATACCTGCAAATATCGGGTCATAAAATATCGATACAAAATATCGATATTCAGCACGAAAAATATCGATATTCACAATATCGATACCGTATCGCCCATCACTAGAGCCCACGCAAGGCACTTGGTCTTGCAGAAGTTGACAGCTGGTCGCGAGGCGTTTTGTGGGAGTGACTTGAGGAGTGCCTAGAGCCACCTCGTCACTCCGGTCGAGTCATTTTTGCTTTATTATTTAGTTTTAGACTTTGCTTATTGTTATTTTGAGTTTATTTGAGAATTGTTATTTAATCTTTAGAGTAGAGTGTAGAGTAGAGTCAATATTTTTATACCTTATTTATTATACGAGACGCCAGGTAGCGGGCGGTAAATCGCGACCTTTTTCTTTTTTTTGAATAAATATTTCTAGTAAACTTAGCTATTCGGTGTCTTTATTCCTCGCCCCCACGAATTCCCTCTACCTTAGACCTAGGCTAGCTGTAAGCGAGAGAGTGAGAGGACTTCGAGCCCGGAGTCTGGCGCCCAACGAACCATCCGAGGCCAGGTTTGTATTCGGCTTACCCCTAGGCGGAGCCGAGCCTAGAGCGACTCACCGGTTACAATACATCGAGGATGAAATAATAAAACGTGGGAACAGCCAGTTTTTTTCCTTGTTGTGCAGCATGTTCAAAGACATATTGTGTCTAATAAGTAAAAATAATGATAGTAATAACTGTGACTATGGCGGAACATTGGACGAACAGCACTTGGAAAATACACTTAAAAAAAAAATATTCGAAAAAAATCGTATTTTTAACAATGCGCAAGAAAAAAGTTGTTATCCCTGCAGACGGTGCTGATATCGATGACGAAATATTCTCTTCATTAGAAGAGGAAGATATCCTTAAAAGAGCAGCATTGATTTTGCGGAACGATATCCTGCATATTGAACACGAAAAATTGCCCGCTGACTTGAAAGTGGATGACATTATAAGAGGTGAATGTGTGATACCTGATTCAATTCGCCAATTTTATTTCACTCTGTTGGCTGGTGTAACTCGTCGGCGTAGGGACACCATAAAAAATGTCAGTAAAGTAGATTCGCTGTCTCAGGATATCGTTTACGCAGTTTCAAGAGGAAAAATAAAAACGTCAAAACATATGACTCTTGGATTAACTCTAAAAAGTATAACGAGCAGCAGAAAGGTCATCGATATCTTGAACAGGTATGGACATTGCTGCAGCTATAATGTTGTTGAACAACTGGAAACGGAAATGACGTATGCGGCAACAGAACGTTCACAGGTCTGTCCAGCAGGAATAGCACTGGTTTCACATCTCAGCACAGGAGTTGCGTTTGATAATTTCGATAGATTTGTGGAAACAACTAACGGTAAAGATACGCTGCACGATACTGTTGGAATTATATTTCAATTCGAGGAGTCGACTGCCAAAGAATTAGAAGGTTTATGTGCTGCTTCGTCAGCAGATCCACAACCAGGAACATCTGCATCACAGCAAGACGAAATTATTCAATATGCTATGCCTGAAATCGAAAAGAAGCGACGTTCGAAGAAGCGAAGAACTTTTGGAGCTATTTCTGAAGACTTACCATCGTATACGAAAAAGCCTCGAATGACCGACAATTTTTTACCACCAGATGACGAAAGAACAAAATATATTCCGAGCAATTTAACAGCAATTGCTAAACTTGATACAGTGCACATATTTTTGCATGCACTGAAGATGCCTAACGTGCCAATGTGGACAGGGTTTAACAGCCGGCTAGTTAAAGATGACAGTTTGAAACAAAATATTGCCTATCTCACGCCTGTCAACGATTCTCCAACAAATAAGGCCGTTGTACTTAAGACGATGTGTGACAGTCAGAAAATTGCTGAGGAATGCGGTCAAAAATATGTTCAGGTAACATATGATTTAGCCATTTGCAGAATAGCGTTGCAAATTCAATCAACGGAATGTTCTGAGGTGCAAAATTTCAACAACATCTTTATTCACTTGGGTCAATTTCATATCGAGATGTCGTATTTCAAAGCCATCGGAAAGTTTATTGATAACTGCGGTCTGACACACGCAATGATTGATAGCGATCTCTTGGCCAGTGGTTCTGTGAACGGCTTTATTACCGGTAAACATTTCAACAGATGTAAGAGATTACACCCGATTGTTTCATTGGGATTGCAAATTTTGCATTTCGAAGCATTTCTTCGGCATGAAGGGATAGAAGTTTCCGACGATTTTAAATTGCATCTCCAACGTGTACAAGACTATGAAAATATCACTGAAATAGAGGAGGATGGACCACTCGCTGATTTGATGGCAGAATATTCAAAGTTTAAAGAGAGGACATTGGCTGGCTTGGTAAGACCCCACAGTTTTACATGTTGTACACCAAACTGATCAATTATTATCACATACTGTCCAGAAGTATAAGAACAGCGGATTTCGATCTGTATCAATACATTTTGCCGAAAATCACAAATTTATTCTTCATCATGAATCATCAAAACTACGCACGGTGGACTGTGAAATACCATGACAATTTGTTAAGAGTCGATGAAACTCATCCGGGACTTATCGATGAATTCAAAAAAGGCTCTTTCGGAGTGAAACGAACAAATAAGCCATTTTCAAGGCAGCCCATTGACATAACCTTGGAACAGACCATCAATGCTGATGCTGGTAGGAAACTGACCGGAATAACACATTTCACAAATGCCATATCTGCGCGCCAACGATGGGCAAAAAGCCACAGTCTCCGATCAGCTATTATATCTCACGTTTTAGAGGTAACAAGGATAAAAAAATCTGAAGACATTACAACGGATTTGGAACCGAGCAAAATGATTAAACAGATTAACTGTTTGAACAACTTGATGAGTACAGTAGAGAAAAACATGAGTACATTCCAGGAAGACCTCGATAAAAATTTGCTGTACAATATTGCAACAGGTAAAGCAGCGAAAGAATCAACCGCCGACTTTCTATTGAATATCGAAGAAAAAGGTAATTGTTTACGTCAGGGTTTTATTGCTGCATGTAACGAAAACCCTCAAAGATTTGAAACTGCAATCTCGAAGAACAAGCTGAATAATTTCAATACTGAGAGTGTTAAGAAAAATATAAAAATCAATAACAAAGTGCAGGAAGTGCGGATGCAGAGAGACCTCTTCGGACGAATGCTCGGCATTTCGATTGAGCATAATCTCGACATTGCGAAAGTAATGAAATTTCCTCTTACACCAGTGCCAATTGGATGGGAAAATATTCAAAACTGCAAAATCTGTCTTGGTTAAAATTTTGGAAAAAAAAATCGAAAGTCCATCCCCATCACCACCACCAATCGATATTATTATTGTGGATGGATTTTTCGTCCTACATCTCATGAAAGATGTACTGAAAACGTTCGGATCTATTTCCAAGAAATTCTTAACATCGGTCACGAAGACGGGTGCTCACAGAATTGACATAGTCTTCGATCAGTATTTTATACCGTCGATCAAAGACCATGAAAGATCATTAAGAGACGGATACCAAGGCAATAATTATATGATTACTGGGGCTGATCAGACCAGGCCAGCTGATTTTGTGAAAGAATTGAAACAAAGCAAGTTCAAAGAAGCTCTTATAAATTTCTTCACAGAACATTGGGCGACAGAGGTAATGATACCTTTCATTGGTAACAAAACTATTTATTTGAATCACAAAAGTTGTTATTCTTATAATGTCTTTGAAAAAAACGTCGTTCGAACCAGACAAGAAGAGTTAGAATGCAGACATCACGAGGAAGCTGATACGAAAATCGCGTTTCATGTATCCAAAATCAATTCGGCTCACAACATCCTAACTAAGTGTTCTGATACAGATGTTCTCATTATATTGCTTGGAAACATGGATCATTGGTGCTCAACAATGGATATTTGGATGGAAATGGGCGCTGGAAATTCTTTGAGGAATATTAATGTGACAAAAATGTATAATACATTGGGTGGGCTTTTGTGTAAGGCGTTGCCAGGCTTCCACGCTCTCACTGGATGTGATTATAATCCTTCGTTTTATAGGAGAGGTAAAGCAACTCCTTTCAAAATTCTTGAGAAGTCAACAGAGTTTCAGACAGCTTTCGCGGCTCTTGGAGATATCAGCTCAGAGCACGAAACCGCTGATAATTTCAAAATCCTAGAAAAATTCATTTGTCAAATATACGGAATAAAACACATTGAAAATATCGACGAGGCGAGATTACACCTTTTTTTGATGAATTATAAACCAGCGGAAAAAGAAGCATTCCAAAAAAAAATGAAAAATTGTGACGCTTCTAACTTGCCTCCATGCCAGGCTGAGGTCCATCAGCAACTACTCCGCAGTAGATACATAACTAGTATCTGGAATAACGCCCATCTGAACACTCCTTCGCCTTTGAAACCTGAAGGAAGTGGGTGGATTGAAGAAGACAGAACGTACAACTTCGTCTGGTTTGAAGGTGACCAATTACCGAAATTTACATCGGATGTCATAATTCAACCTGATGAAACCAATGATGACGACGAAATTGCATCGGGTATGAATTATATATCTTCGGTTACAACATTTCATTCTTTGAATACAATACACATTCAATTACACTGTACAATAAGTACACTAAAGAAATAAATTAAATCAATGCAATACGCGAATCCGAATTGATATAGAATTCCAACAAATTAACTACAATAAAAATGCTAATAAAATGAACACAATGAGAATTCAAAGAAAAGAAACATAATAGAAATTCCAAAAAAATGAACCCAACAAAAATTCGAATAAAATGAAAACTGTACAAAATTTTATTCAATAAATACAATTGATATGTTTCAGAAGACCATCAATGTGAGAGCGATTATGAAAGTGATAGCGATAATGACGAATAAGGATCAATATTTGACAATCAAATATCGCACAGCACGCATATCAGCCCTCAAGTCAAGCATATATGGGTAATTCTCATCTTGAAAAACGAGAGGTCACTTCCATGGACGACATTGTTTTCAAATTATTACCTTACCTATTACATTTTTTTCAGAATTCCTACCTTGGGATAAATATTCAGTACCTTAAGGCTGTTGGATAGCGTCGGCCATTTTTTGAGTCGTTCTCAGCGCCGCTACGCGTTGAGATTCCGAACTAAAATTATGAGGACCATGCCAAAATATGGGTGCAAATCAGAGGGCCCTAAATTTCACAAAATTTTTTTTAAATCTAAATTTTTGCGTATCTATAAACAATCTTTCAGCCAATATTTCGTAATACTGAAATTATCTATCCATATTTCGACTTCGAATTTGTCTATAAACTAGATATATCAGAATTAATGGTAGACCTGACAGATTAAATGTTAATCCAGTAATTGTACTGTCAGGTATCGCTCAGAGAATTCTAAATTTTCGGTTAAACGTCTGATTATTTGAATTATTACAATCAAGGACAATAAAAAAACTGCGAGTATTTGAAAAAGGCTTTCAGTTTATTCATCTGGACTATGACGGCAGCTAATCTGCAACGATACAACTGGTGTGAGATTTTTAATGATCCTTTTAGTCAACATGACTAAAAGGATACACTGCAATAGACGTGAGATGATAATATTTCAAATTTCCATGCATTGTAATATAGGTATATGAATTTTAATCACATAGAATCAAACTAGGAACTGAGTCAACTTATCATCACTAAACACACGGGGATCTGCGACTGAAACTTTTACGGAAGCCATTTAATTTTTTGTAAATTATTAGAAACGGTCTAGTGAAGAAATCCTTTCTACAATTTTTAGATTATGGTAGTACTGGGACATAATTTTCAATTTTCTGTGATGCATCTGGATGCGCAGGTAACCTTTTGCAGGTCTGTTATGTATTGCTGCGAAGGTCCCAGCGCTAAAATTTCATCGCAAAAGATTGATCAATTTTTTCCATACTAATGCACCGCAAGGTAATAATTGTGGTAACTGTTTTTATATCGATCCTTTTATATTCAGTTGCAAAAATGGAAAATGATTTTTTATGAAGTTTTAGTAGCGTTTGCCCTTGCATGATAAAAAATCAAGATGCAGAGTCTTTTATCCGAATGAAGATATCTAACCAGCCTATGTTACATAAAATTATGTAAAAAATGTGCAACGCAGTCTATGCATGTTGACATTGCTGAGCACAAATAATTGTCTACAATTATGATTTAGTACAGCTAACCGTACAAATTAATTAATAAATAGTGTAATTGCTTCAGCGTTGATCTCATAATCCTGAGTCACCACAAGTCAGGTCATCTTGTATCGACAGCGAGAGCGACAGGTACCTGTGAACAAAAATGGTTAAATTAGTTTTGACAAAGACAATTGGTGTGGCTTACCATGCGATCAATTCATATATTGGTGCATAGTATATCTGGACAACTGTTTCAAATTTCATTCCATCGAATCAATTCTTTTTGATAAGACCATTTCTACAAACAGCTTTTGGAATTGTTTTTTTTTTTTTTGTAAAAGCATGCCCACTCAAAAGTCTATCATTCTTACTTAGTGGCACAAGTAATTCGGAGTAATATGAAAATCTCGTTGCTGTACAGGATTCTGCTCTGCTGCGGATCAACTTATTTGCAATCCCTCTTGTTGTCCGGTTCAGTTGTAGTTTCACCAACCATTTGAGTTTCTGTAATAAAAGCATAACTCATTAATTATCGAATATAGAGTCTACTTATACATGGTACTTTACTTAGACTTGTTTCGTACATCGAGTATGTACTGTGGTTCTCTAAGTTCCATATTTCTCAGATGTCTACCATCTATCATTTCTGGGAGCATGCAAAACTCATAGAATCTAGCTAGATAAGGCAACATTTTGTTTTGCCAAAAGTTATCAGCTCTAAAGACTTTGATTGTTTTCATACTTTTTGGTGTCCACAGAACGAAGGGACAATATTATTTTTGTGTGATATGCAGTTGATCTTGAACCTGGTAGAAGTAAGGATGATTTTCGTTCATCCTGTCGGGGTCGCTTTTGTGGTAGATCCTTTGCACGTCTCCAAGCTTCTGTTCGATTGCTTGCTCCGGAGTGACATCTCTCGCGCTGAGAGGGCATTTGATCTCGATAATGCTGTCGTTGCCTTTCAATCCATCAGGAGTCGCTGCCAAGTAGGAGTGTGAGGAGTGGAAAGGCCACACTCTGAAACTTGTATCCCATTAGCTTCTTCAAATTGCTTCTGCACTTTTACGTCGCTCTGCCTGCCATACCCCAGAGCAAATAAAGGTCGCTCTTGTGGATACACAATAGTTTTTACTGAGTTTGCCGAAGGTGTAGTTGGCCTCATGCGGCAAACCTGGCTAAAATTGGAAGTTGTGAGTAGCTTTCTCCATAACGATTTCCATTCTCCGCTATTACTTTGTCCTCTCGTACGCGCTTTCATGAGGTCTCGTTTTGCCTTACTGTTCGGCTAGTTTTCGATAGTGCAACTCGACTTGCAGTTCATATTCATCCTCATAGAGATCTGGCTTGTTGCAATTCCGACCATAGTCTGGGTCCGACTTAGGTTTCTTGCGAGAGGATCCCGCAGACGACCATGACTATCTAAGCTCCTTCTTCTGGTCTTTGGCCTTTGTCAGCCGTTTTAGGTTGCGTTCTTTTTGTTTTTTCTGCAACTCGTGGACCATTGCAGTGGGCGCCTTACCCATCGCAGCACTCAACTTCTGATACGACTCCTGTGAGTTGAATTGCACAACGGAGCGAGCAGCTCGGACATTATATGAGTTTCTTTTTTCGGAGTGAACACGTTTCCCACTGATGAATTTGCTTACGATAGCATTGTAGTTTTCAACGGAGTCGCTAGTGAAGTTGGAGAGTAGACTCTCGGCTTTCCAACTTAGTTGAGTGATGGCTACGCAGATCATGTCGTATAGATCCAACTCCATCAATATTGGCACTGCATTTTCTTCTTCATCTTTTGAAGTACCATCGCAAAAGTAGCCTGATTCGGCACACTTCTTCTGTTCGCCAAACACATAACTTTAAACACTTTTTCGGATTCAGGAACTTCTTCAGCCCTGCGGTGTTCGCCTGCTTTCACCACAAGAAAAGTGTAGTTTAAGCTCAAAAAACCGAGAACAAATTCGCGATTCTTTTCTACCAAACGTGAATAAAACTGGAATTGTATTTTCGTGTATCATTGGTAGCACTTAGAATTATTTATTATTCATCATCACGTT
Organism: Rhogogaster chlorosoma; assembly: GCA_944452935.1. NCBI lineage: Eukaryota > Metazoa > Arthropoda > Insecta > Hymenoptera > Tenthredinidae > Rhogogaster > Rhogogaster chlorosoma. The sequence continues at coordinate 6,580,395 of OX101799.1, forward strand.
ACATCATGTTGGTTTTAGAACTTATAGTTAGACATATTTCGAACTGGCAGCTAATTATGCCTGCAATTCGAGTACACTACTTTTCATGCCTATTCCGTATTTACTATCTGATCTTCCGTGTTTATTAATTAATAATTAATTCGAATTAATTCTGACAATCTCTGAGCAAGTTACCGATGCTAACAAACGTGAAACAAATTCCAATCTGTAGCATATTCACGTAGCGCACTGATCCAGCCGCGCGCCGTAGTATACGTTTCGTATAACATGTAAATACGAGTGATTGTGTGAGTGAAACGGACAAGGCCCTCGGAAATTTGTATTCGGCTATGGGTCCTGACGGCTCGAGTAGATTTCGGTCAACGAGTCAATAGAGGCGCCATCTATTGACTTGAAATTTTCGCCCAGTAAATTCTCCAAATGTAGACTGCTTTACAACGTGGGATGGTGATTTAACTATTTCTAATGTGATATTGTTGTGCGTGAAATAGTGCTCAGTACACGTCGAGTGCGAAAAATCGTTAAATCGCCAAAATTTAATGTCACTCACCTCACGCGGCAGCCATGTTTACTGTGTCAGTGTGTGTGTCCGTGTGCCAGCTGTCACGAGGTTATTCTATTAACATCTCAACAGAATTTCAGGCTACTTTGTGTCTAACCACCACTATTTCACGCAAAACAATTTTGAGTAAGGAACATTTCGTCCACATCAGATTGTCGAAATAATTTTTCATACTCGAGAATTTACTGGGCGAAATTCACTCGTAGGTGTGTACATGTGTAGGTGCGTTACCCCCACCATACCCGACCCTATCCAACAGCCTTAAGGTTAATGGTCAATATTCACCGAGCTTGCAACCCCTAAGGTAGTGCAACCCTTAAATAAAACATGTCATCCACGGTAGTGACTTTCCGTTTTTCAAAATGAGAATTACCCATATATCAAACACTTGGTACACTTCTAACGATTTGCCAATTTAATGATGTTTTATAATATTTCGCATAAATAAAAATGATTAAAAATGCGAATAAAAATGAATAAAAATTTTTCGCATGAATAAAAATGAATAAAATTTTTTCGCATGAATAACAATGAATAAAATTTTTTCGCATGAACAAGAAAGAATACAATTTTTCAGAAATAAAAATTCATAGACTGAAGCTCAACTGAAGCACCTGTCGGTTCGAGAATGTTCGGGTTTCTTCGCCCAATGGGTAAGACGAAGACAGCACGCTGCTCTTTTATTTGTTAATCGAACGCAAACGACTCGCCGAGACTACGAACGCACTCGCCGGTTGATATCCCCTCCACACGTACTTTTTCATGCCCCTCAGCTTATTTTTGAACGATTTCCATAATTTTTTTCAATATGTTCCCACCGCAACTTTTGGATGGTTTTTTTTTTAGCTTACATAATAAATAAACTCGAGTCAGAAAAAAAGCCAACCTCGCTACTATTACCTCAAAATTATTATAATTTTTTTAATTATAATTAAGGCGGGCAACACCTTTCCACCAACCGATCAATTTGAAATTTTTTTAGGCTGTATTAGGAGTACAGAGGACCTGTTTGCAACCAAACTTAAGGACGCTACTCTGACCTTATTTTTTTTTTGCCCCACCTCATAACACCTGCACCCACCAGGTACGACTTGCCAGATTGACGATTCTCGCAAAAGGGTCCTTCGGGTGAGTATCTCCCTGAGTTTCATTCACGCTAAAATTACCTGACCGTTTTGGTCAGTAGCTCTTAGACTAATAGCCTAGCGTGACAAATATATTCGGGGCCCATGCGTACGATAATTTGGATTCGGCGTTGAGTCGTCAGCCCCACTACCCCCACCCGGCTCTCAGGCCTTTCGAAGCTGCGTAACTGCCGGATGTTCTCTCGTGGAACGCAGTATAGCTACCGAGCGGCTAATCTTTAAATGGCTATAACTCAAAAACTATTTCAGATATCGATTCGAAATTTTAATATGTTATTCTCAAAGGTTTAATCTATCGAAATATGAAAAAAAAATCAAAATCGATTTTTTTGAAATTTCACACTAGGTGTGCCCCTTAAATACTTTAAATCCTTATATTCAATAAAAAAAACTAAGTTTCAATGATCAAATTCAAATTTTTGAACTTTGAATGTGACGAGATTTCGGTCGTGACATTTAATGGTTTCAATCATATCTTTGAAAATATTTAAAATTAATTAATGCACACTTAACCACTAATAAAGTATACAAAAACAAACATGTGCATATTAACTTGAAATAGTTTAAATAACAAATATTCAAGACCGCGTGGATTTAGGCTGTGACATCGTAACCTAGACCGCTTGACAGATAATGTGTCTTTGTGTATAAACAATATAAATAAAAGTATTTTCGTAAAAAAATTCATATGTATCTGTTCTGTTTGAATTGAGCTTGATATGTAACACAATAATTCAGCTTCAATTGTAAAATTATTTACTTTATTTTAGAAATCTTCGTGATTTCGGTCGTGACACCTCAAACTGGGAGACAAATTTCAATTAAACTAATATGTCAAATTAAATGACGGACGCTATTAAAACCAATCGAATCGAAATCTTGAATTAAAAATTCATTGTTGCCCGTATTTTGAATTTTGATGAATTATTGTATTCTTCAAGAAATAAAACTATGAAAGTGATAAACCACTGAAAGACAGCAAAATAATATGACAGGTATAACATTAAAGGTCCAAATTAGGGATAAATATTGTTCACCCATCATTGAGATCATATCATATATTATTAATAGATAGATTTGGTAGTTAGTCCACGTTTTTAAAAGCCTTTTACGATATATTCAATCAGATAATTCGATGAAAAGTCATAAGACATACGAGCGGATCCACGTCACTTCACTCAAAAAAAAACCGTCAAGTCACGGATTTTTGCGCCATTCAATAAATCTGTAGTACTATGGAAAAAAAGTACAATTTGAAGGATTTTGAAAAATTCTCAAAAATGGTGGAGTTAGAGGCATGTGAATTTTTGTGCACCACTTTGTTTGAAAATTCATATCTCCGAAAGTGTTCATCGGAGCGGAAAGATCCTTGAATTGTTTTGTTCGTAAAAGAATGCGCTTTTATAAAAAAAATCATGATTTCAAAAAAAAAAAATTCTTTCAAAATTTTTTTGGCGTTTTAATTTTTGATTTCGCTGCCATTTCCGTGGAACTTATAGAAATTCATGGAGATAATTTTTTTTGGATACCTGGATCCTTCCTCTTTAATCCTAAAAAAAATTCATGGAGAAAATACCTGGGCCGGAGATAAAAAGTAAAACGTGTCGTCGCGCATCACCGCGCGCGCTGATCCACGTCCGCGCTACTCCCGCAAGCTGGCTGTGTTACGTAGTGGAGATGTCATATGATGCTTCTTTGCTTACCCAGGTTATCCATTCTCCGAAAATAGTCATTTCACCACCTTAGCCCTTCCGTATCCGTCTACTGGTCATGTTTTCTTGGAGTTATACAATTGTATACGTGTATATATGCCTGTTCTGAAAATTCCAGTACGGTTATGGTTCGTTGAACATACTTGTGCTGGAATTAAGTTTGATTCCATTTCACTCGGTTTGTGCTATATGACTGATGGATCTTGTGCAATATTTTGGTGGCCCTGAAATGAGCCGATGTTTTTTGCGATAATTCGGTGGATGAAACTTTTTGTCCGCATATCGCGAGTTTACAACTGATTGGCAATTCCAATAATTTAGCATGTTCTTATTTTCGAAGCATATCTTTCGAGTACTGTACATCTGCAGAACATCAACTGGAAGGAACTATTTTACAAAACCGATTCGATAAAGCATTTACAGTTCGTGGCACTCTGAAATTACATGCGGTCATTTCAATATCTCACAAACTCGTCAAAACAAAATTATTTTCCGCAACAGAAAAATTTGATTCGATAAAAATTATGAATTAATTTCAAACAGAGGTGTCCTACTAACAATAAGTGTCATCCAGCAAATTATCACGAAAAACATCGGCTCATTTCAGGGCCACCAAAATATTGCACAAGATCCATCAGTCATATAGCACAAACCGAGTGAAATGGAATCAAACTTAATTCCAGCACAAGTATGTTCAACGAACCATAACCGTACTGGAATTTTCGGAACAGGAATGGCTAGTTCTTATTATGACGGAATAAAATGGAGCGCTTTTAGCTTCATACTGTTATTTTAGATTTACACTAGACGCTCGTTAGTACCCATCTCCTTATTCCCCGACCTTGGCTAGCAGGAGCTCCAGGCGCGGGGACGTCGCTATCTATCGCTCTTGCGGCGGAACTAAACCACGTTTGAGCCAAGCTCGGTCTCTGTGGAGCCGGCACTGTTGTCGCTCCTTATATGGAGGTATTAGCTCGCGCTCGTTATTACCCGTCGGGTCCCGAAACTCGGGTAATAACGAGCGTCTAGTGTAGTTTGCAAAGTGGCCAGAGCTCATTATTTTGTCTTAAATGAGCTAAAATTTTGTGGGTCGAACAAAATATTGGTAAATATTCAAATTATGGCAGTTTTAAAATTTAAGTGGATAAATTGCGATTTTTTTAAAATTCAAATGGCCAGACAAGTGATACACAGGAAAATGATAATTTGGAGGTTATTCATTAATAACACAAAAACACTGTATTTAAATGCAATGTTAATGCTTTATATTATATTTACACTAGGTATATTAATCAAAACAATAAAAAATCTTTAAGAAACCCAAATATTGTTCATGTAAATACATGCCAGACAAGTGAGAACTTGTCTGGCCCGAGCGCGTTTGCCGTCGACGAGATCTTCGTCACGACTGTCTCATTGGTAGCAGTTCAAGCGGCAATGAGCTAACTTAACTACGTGCTTTGTATCGGAAGTGTGACAACAGTACTCATTATATAATTTAGGGGTGTTTTTAACATATTTTCAGCTGCCAGGAATGTGATACACAATTTGTGTCCCCTCTATTCTATGATGGAAATTTGGAAAAAATAGGGAGATTCATCATTTCTTTTTAGATTTTAGCAAAGTTGTATTGATTGTTACTGTGCTTAGATACAATCTCTTCAATTTCTGTACTTAGTTTACGTAATATTTAGGTAGAAGACTTGTGTTTTGTAAAATCCCCTCCCAGGAAAGTGACAATTTTGCTCATGTTTAGGCATTTTTCTCGAAAAAGATATTTTCTGACCTCGCTGAATTTCAGTGCCCAAATAAAAGCCAATTAGTTTCTTATTCCGGATTGGAAATAAATCAAAAATATAAAAAAACAAAGGAGCTATTACTTGAGCGCATCAAAATTCCTTCACTGTAAGAACTAGCCGAATATATACACGTATACAATTGTATAACTCCAAGAAAACATGACCAGTAGACGGATACGGAAGGGCTAAGGTGGTAAAATAACTATTTTCGGAGAATGGATAACCTGGGTAAGCAAAGAAGCATCATATGACATCTCCACTACGTAACATAGCTAGCTTGCGGGAGTAGCGCGGACGTGGATCAGCGCGCGCGGTGACGCGCGACGACACGTTTTATTCTTTATCTCCGGCCCAGGTATTTTCTCCATGAATTTTTTTTTAGGATTAAAGAGGAAGGATCCAGGTATCCAAAAAAAATTATCTCCATGAATTTCTGTAAGTCCCACGGAAATGGCAGCGAAATCAAAAATTAAAACGCCAAAAAAATATTGAAAGAATTTTTTTTCGAAAATATGATTTTTTTATGAAAGCGCATTCTTTTACGAACAAAACGATCCAAGGATCTTTCCGCTCCGATTAACACTATCGGAGATATGAATTTTCAAACAAAGTGGTGCACAAAAATTCACATGCCTCTAACTCCGCCATTTTTGAGAATTTTTCAAAATCCTTCAAATTGTACTTTTTTTTTCCATAGTACTACAGATGTATTGAATGGCGCAAAAATCCGTGACTTGACGGTTTTTTTTTTTTGAGTGAAGTGACGTGGATCCGCTCATATGTACCATTTGCGAGCAGGACAACGTTACTTTTTCTTGGTGTTTGCAAAAGTGATCTAAAATCACTTGGAAGGTCATTGTAGCATAATTTTTGTAAGCCTTTCAAAAGGCATGTTAAAGCGTCATTTTTGATTTGAAATGAACATGCCCAGTTACATAAAAACTCCCCCATATCACTACATTTATCTGCAACATTATTATCGAGTAAGATCTCAGGAGCATTATCTAACTGATAATTAGGTACAGAAGGTTTGTCAATATTGACTTCAGCACTATTATACTACGACGTCTCGTTCTCAATGATTACATGTAGTAGCGTTAGCTATGCTTCAATCCACAACGTTTAAAGTATTTAAATTTAAACTTTCGTGCCGCTTCCGGCCTCATGGTCCCGTCTGAGGGCGCCACCCATTGTTTCATTATTGTTCGTTGTGCTCAACGATCCACACGTGCGAAGAAAAATTATTCGATAACTTCATTCATTAACGGAAGAGAAATTATGGGTAAGGACAAAAAACGCAAGCGCACACGCTCTCCGTCAAGGGAAAGAAAAAGAACCCTAGTAGCATGGTGAAATCGCAAGCAGCTTGAAAGCCTAGCTGATGCGGGCTACATAATAAAGAAACCGTTCAGATTTGCCCAAGAATACGTTCAAACTGACATCTGTTGAAAATCTGATCCAATTCTTGCGTTTCGGGTCTTACAAGATGCATCCGCAGAGCGATAATGGTCTGCTTCCGCTTATTTCTGTGGATCTTGCACCCGAAAGATTTTCAAACACCTATACGCGGGAATTGAGAATAGCTTGTTCAATGTCGTCCCTAGTTATTTGTGCAAGACTCACGGCAGACTTGCGCAAGCCGTCTTGCGATTCCCCCCGCCCCTCTGAACCGTGTATACCTATAGTTATTTCTGTGACTATTTTCCAGTGTTATTGGTATACAAACCGTCGGTAATAAGTCTTTGAATGAAATTAGGAAATATACTTACCGACAGTCGGTATACTTTTACTGCGAGACGGAGCCTACCAAATGGAATAATGAAACAATGGGAGACTAGGAATTGGAAATTGTAGTGATATTGACTTGATGTTTATTATAATTTGATGTTGAAAATGTGTTTATTATTTTGAGCAAATAACGATACATTCCTCGTGTGTAAGTATGAAATTTACTTTTATTTTAATTTATTATTTACGTATATAAAGATAAATTTCTCGTTTGTAATTATGAAACTGGGATTCATTCAGAATTATCCTACGGTTATTGGGTCCAGAATACGGACGATAATAATAAATTGATACGTTTATTGAGACGGTCAGAATTCTTAAGAAAAAACAATTATCGAATACATTTCTTTCAGAGTATTGATCTCACAAATTTATACAGAATGGATGGTCTCGGTATATCCCACTGAAACGATCACTTTGCCTGTCCTTCTTCTGGCGTTATCGCGAATTTCACACTGAAATAAAAAGAACACAAAACAACAGCAGAAATGGACCCAGTATTCAGTGGTGAAATTTGATAACAAAATTAACTTTCAACTTTTTTGCAGCGCTACGCCCGCTGGGCTATTCTTTGAATAAATGATTAAACGAATAGATAAGTGCAATAAACATGTTTTATTATTATTAGGAATGTTTCAATTATTAACGGATGAACGGACCGGTTCGGATAGAACATATTAAAACAATTATAACGATGATAGAGGTTGAAATGTATAAATAGCATTTATTCTAATACGGTCTCATACACATCGATCTTTCAAATATGATAGCTTTGATTAACGATGATTTATAATCATTGATCCGTAGTGAAAATCAAAGAAAACAAAAAAAAAAAAAACAAGGACGAAAAAAAAGAAAAAAATTAAAAAAAAGAAAAAAATAGAAAAAAAAATACAGTAAAATCAACAACAAAATACTAATAAAAAAACAAAGAACGAACCGTCACCCGAATAATTTTTTATGCTGGAAGAGACTGTATGAAAAAAAAAAAAAAAAAACTTGCTGCAGAAAATAGTCAGACTGGATAATAGATAACTAGATAATAGATAACTAGATAATAGATAACTGGTGAAAAGATAAGATCGAAATTGCTGTACAAATATGGGAATAGTCATAATTCAGGTAATATCGGAATAAGCTGCGTCGATGAGCTGAAATTGAAGAATAAGCGTTATCTCATTTAGTTATGATGGAGCAATGGAAACATATGTAGTATCGCCGATCGAAAAATTGAAGAAAAAATAAATAAATAAATAAGAGAAAAAAAAGAAAACAAACTGGTACCCATCGATATCTGAAACGTAATTTGGTCAAAGTATTAAATTATAATGTTCGCTAAATCTAGTCATATAAACCTAATAAGTAATAACCTAATAACTTAGCAACTTATTACTAATCTACTTATGTACATAGGGCGATTGCTTCTCGAATCCAGTGTTCTTGACATGAAACTAGGCTCAAATTGGCTAACTATTTATCGCTTTGTCTAAAAAACTACTGCATTGTAAATTTACTTGCAATGTAAATTTGGCAAGCCAAAAATTGTTTTCTATCCTCAAGACGAATCGCCCTATATGAGTGTGTATGACTATTTGAAAACTATTGCACAAGCTGACTAGAAAGCGCATGTCGAAAAAGAAAAAGATTATATAAAAAATAATATGAATATAGGTCGGATTTTCTCGTCTTGTATCAGACGAAGTGGAAGAAGTAGTAGTTCTCCGATATGATTTAGGAGGCATTTCAATATCAAATCAGAGAATGTATTGAACAAGAACTTCAATGAACAACAAATATCGGAATTAAACAAGATTATAAACGCATCCACACAATTTGTAAATTTATGATTACAAGAGAGATATAGACGCCGACATATATAAACGCATACAATACTATATACATCAATGATTCGAATATTTACTGAAGATGATCGCTATCATATACATGGATCACAGAAAAATTATTGATGGTTTACATCGTCCTCTGCGTCTAGATTATTGTGACCGTAACGTCTTTGCATTTCCTGTTCATAAAGCCTATGCGCGCCATTATTGCCTCTCGCACGTCTTCTATGGGCATCACGATAACGTTGCTTCGCGTTACGTAGGGCAATTTGCATACACCGACCGTACTCAGTATGCGTCGGTCGCGGAAGATTACGGTCTCTAAGTAGCGCGTTGAAAAATATATTTCCCATTTCTGTATCAAATAAAGATCTCATATTGGGGAATCCTGGGACAGTTCGCTTCGTCCATGTGAATTGAGTACAGAGAAACGGAGTCATGGTATCGCTGACATACTGGTTTAAAGCGTCTTGGCAAGTTCTTCCCCCAACTTCAGCAAGAAAGTTCAATAAATCGCGTTGTTTTTGCGGATTTTCTATGAATTCGTCAAATTCGATTAAGGTATTCAATGGAAACCCCGGAGGTTTTCTATAAGAATGTACAATGATATCTTCTCTGCGATTTCGTTCATTTATAGACTGATTGACTTGTTGAAGAATATTTTGCCATTGCGTCTCTTGTTTCTGTTCGAATTGTCGGAAGAAGTTTTGGAGTTGATGGGTTATTGAAGGATTGCAAATAATATTCTCGTGTGAATGAACAGGCACGTATTTATTTGGTGATGAATGACCGTGACTTCGTAACAGCTGTACCTGAGGAGAATTAGTTATATTCGCGGGCTTTGTGTTATTTTGATATGGAATTGTTTGAGGTTGTGAAGAATTATAAATGATATTTTCGCGCGAATGAACAGCTACGGTTTCATTTGATAATAAATTACGATTGTGTAACTGCAGTACTTGTGAAGAATCGGTTATTTTCGCGGATTCATTAAGTGTTTGTTTAGTTATTGATGTGATTGCTTCAGGTCTATAAGTTTCGTCATTGATGTAATTAGAATTTTGATCAAGAGTTTTTATTGGAAATGTCGAAGTTTTATCAGCGGAAGGCATATCAGAAGGATTATTATAAAAATAGGTAGACGGTGGGGCAGTAATCCGTTGCGAATACTTCGGCAGTTCGACATGCACTTTCTCGACAGATTTTATTTGAGGACCTCGTAATTCATGGAGAGTATACTCGTCGGTAGGAGAATACTTCAGCGGCAATGTCGAATTTCCGTCAAATTTTTGTTGATTATTACTGGAGTAGGACATAGTACTTTGCACATCTACGAATGAAGGAATGGTATTTGGTATTTCATGTCTCGTTGTTGTACATCCCAAAAAAGTCGAAATTGATGAACTATTCGAATAACATGAGTTTTGCGTCACGACAGGTGCTAATGGAATTGGTGAATATCTACCGCGAACCATACCGCGAAGTGACGGAATATCGGAATGAACAGCGTCATTAGGAAATTCGACATTACCAGTGGAAGAAGTATTTTTTGGAGAACTTGAAACAGATACCTGTTCTATTCTTCGTTCACAAGAAGCATCAACGTGATTGCCAGAGAAAATTTCTTGAGGAGTATGTATAGTTGCTAGTGGCGAGTGAATGTTACTATCACCATTATTAATATAAACTGTTTTTGAGGACGAAGACTTACCCTGTGCCTCGTCTTTACCTTTTGCCATACTGACCACGTTTTCTATTTCGTTCATCATACCTGCCACACTTTTCAACATGTGACCTGTTTCAGACCTTGAATCTTGCCGCCGTATATCTTCCTCGGACGAAGTTGTATAATACCTAGGTGGTTTATATATTGCTCGACCTCTTTTAGTAACGCTTGTATGACTCTTCAAACGAGGGGTTTGAGAGGACTGAAATGAGATGAAAAATGATAAAAATAATCAGCAAAAAAAGAATGATAAACAACATAATCAGACAGAATAAACAACAAACTAATTACCAACAATGACATCCACCATCATTTTATTTTTTTTAATGCAGTGCAATGTTGTTAAATACTAATTATTATCCCTTGGATGTATAATGAATACTGATAGGTAGTACCTTATAGGACTTAGATTGAAATCGATCAAGAAATACGAATGTATCAATGATATTTGTAAAAGTCCCGCATTTGAATGCATTTTAACTCAACCAATGTTAGACCCCGACCATCTCGAAATAATTCCAGGTTCTTCTCTAACATTCTTTTCAGTGAAAACCGCGTCCAGATTTCTTTTCAGATTTTTTTATCAAGCCATTTATCTTCAATAAATTTTTGGAGTTGATCAAGAAAGCCCATTTTCAAAAATCTGAAAGAATTATCAAAAATCCAATGGATGACATGGAACAGGTCCCCATTATCAAGAATGTGGAAAGAATTTCTTTTCTTTTTTTTTTCAGTGAAATCGAAATTTGGAGATTTTGAAACTGAAATTTGGAAATCAACACAATTTTATCCCGCAAAAATGTTACTCATACGATTTCTTCCGCGCGACACTGAGGGAAAAATAACTTGTTGAATTGACGTGCCAATTTTCGATGAATTACTACAAATTAATCGAAATCAATGCGAATTAACACGAATGAAATGCATTGTTCGAATCGACATGAATTAATTCGCATTATATGAAATTAAAATTGAAAAGAACTTAGAGAAAATTAAATAAAATTAACAAAATTAGACTAAATTAATTCAGATTAAGCGAAATTCACCAAAATTATCGACAATTAATGTGAATCAACCTGGATTCGAGTCACCTTTTTTCAACTTTTTTCTGTTTACTCTGAATTACCCAAAGATTTGAGCCCAATTTAATTCGTGCTAACATAAAAATCTATGAAATATCGCGAATTAACTTCAATTAACGTGAATCATTAGGAATTCATTTGAAATTAATGCATTGATTCGAACTAAACGAAATTATTTTGAATTGAAAGTAATCAATTCTAATTATAGTGAATTAATTTCGATTATAATGAATTAATGCGGATTAATTCAAACTAAAAAATTGACGTGTCAATCCAGGTTTGAGTTATTTCCCCCTCGTATGACACTACCCAATTCATCTCTGCGACACGGTCAATTACAGTTTTCAAAATTTCAAGATTTCGAATTGAGCGAAAAAAAAATTGAAACAAAATTCCTTTCACCTTCTTGAAATTAGGGAGATGTTCTATGTCATCCACTGAATTCTTGAGAATTTGTTCGGAGTTTTGAAAATGGGCTTTTAAAGGCTAAAAAATAAACGGCTACATAAAAATATCTATAAAGAAAAAGTCTGGACGCATTTTTCACTGAGTAGAATTATGAAAAAAAAAAACCTAAAATTGTTTCGAGATGGTCGGGGTTTAACACTGGTCGAGTTAGCGTGTAATGCCCCGTATGTATACTAGCTACTATCCGGTATGAACTAGTATTGTGAGGGACAATGAATACAATTTGGCATAAAATAGATTCAGTATTACACTCGATAATCTGCTGGCTCAACGTTATAAAAAAAAAAAAAATTACATTTTATTCCATTATTGGCTATTGAATAAACTCATCGAAATTATTCAAGGACAGTGAGTTGTATACCTCACCTCTGAACCTAAAAGGTTCCAAATAATGATCTATGAAAACTATACAAGCGATTCGCCAGTGAGTGAATTCATTCAAGTACTCACCATTTTTCTTGACTTGAAAGATTTATCGTCTCGCTGTCCTGAAATACAAATTTATGTTGGAATACTTAAAATACAAATTGAATTGACGTGTATGTAGTTTATTCTTTCGTTTTCAATTGATTGAATATTTCAGACTGAAATCTAGAATGCAACTGGGGGGGGGTCTACTCGATTTTTACCGACCGGTCTATTTCTCGAATTGCTGTGAAACGGGGCTATCAATTGACTCGTCCTTTTGGCAGCCGATGTTTAACAAGTAATGAGTTCGATTTCGTACGTTTGAACGGACGAAATCGGATTTTTTATTGTTTCATCGGAAATTGTGGGCGTGCCATTTATTTCGATTCATATCACAGCCTATGCATCAAAATTGCAAAATCGGCCTCTGTAGCCCGATTCTATATGGAATTCCGAACACAACTATCCAAAAACATCTTTGTTTTCGACAACGATGAAGGGGCAAAATCGTGGAGAGTAATTATTAATTAGATAAGTAAATTCATTAAAAATGTAATTAGTGACGCGCGACACTGATAGAAAGTAACGATGTTAATTGCAATTCAGAAATGTCTTCATCATGAAATTTTATACTTTTTTTTTCATCGATCTTTGTAGACCTACTTTTTGCCGAATAAAATAATAAAATATTCATATGAAAATAAGGGTGCCTACTGATCATAATAGTTTGATTTGTGTGTTGATCTATTTGGTATAGTAGCTTACAGTAATAATTATTTACGATTGAAAGTTATAGAAGCATTTTATACTCTCAGTATAACAATGACATCGAAGTCAGTATAACAGTATGATACAATGTCAGCGTCTTGGTCGAGTTAAAGTTCGGTCGTAGTCCACGTTTTTGACTAACACAGAAAGATCATCTATAATCATACCAGGGTAATTCGTTCTCTGTTTATCAACACTTGTCATTAGTTGTTATCTATATGACGTTCATGAAATTTCTAGCTTTTGTATGTTGCGTAAAAAAAGGAATATTGTCCTAGCGAATGATTCTGAATTTTTCCACGTATTTTCTTACTCGAAGCATTATTTTTCGACGAATTCAAGTGTGCAGAAAATACAGCCAAAAAAGAAACGCGTTGGCTCTGCCAAACGACAAACAGAAAAACAGTACTTGGCGTTATTTGACAACACAATAAAATAAAAAAAATAAATCATTCTGTGATTATTCGTCCGATTGTGTGAGACGTGACTTTGAACTGTCGCCGATACTATGCACAATGTTATACATTGACGGGGCGTTTAGCTCGTCGTGAATTCAACGTAATTATTCTAAAATCGAATTGAATTCGTAGTTGGACAATATGTTAAGTCACCGAAGATACGCCGGTAATTATACGTACATGGAATAATTAATATTTACACCCGATCCTGTTATTTTTAATAATTCTTGTTTCGTGAATATAAACGAACTCCCACAGTTAAATAAGAACAGTCAAATAATTTTCAATATAAAACAGTCAAAAATTCGTTACGCATATAATTAGTACTCTCCCACTAACAAACTAATAATAATAATAATGACACCGTTCAACTATGCTATGAAAATACAAAGAGCTCAGAGTCGAGAGAAAAGTTTCTTGTACTTACCAACGCTGGCGCCGAACTGATTCTGAGACACCTCGGTCGTCGGCCGCTCTTGCTATTCCCGATGAGTCCTGTTGCTGGCTGCTGGCTGTTGAGTGTTGCACACTGCTGTGGATACCGATGCGCACTGCTTGTGCGCGGGAACAGCAAGAGCGGCCGGCGACCGAGGTGTCTCAGAATCAGTTCGGCGCCAGCGTTGGTAAGTACAAGAAACTTTTCTCTCGACTCTGAGCTCTTTGTATTTTCATAGCATAGTTGAACGGTGTCATTATTATTATTATTAGTTTGTTAGTGGGAGAGTACTAATTATATGCGTAACGAATTTTTGACTGTTTTATATTGAAAATTATTTGACTGTTCTTATTTAACTGTGGGAGTTCGTTTATATTCACGAAACAAGAATCATTAAAAATAACAGGATCGGGTGTAAATATTAATTATTCCATGTACGTATAATTACCGGCGTATCTTCGGTGACTTAACATATTGTCCAACTACGAATTCAATTCGATTTTAGAATAATTACGTTGAATTCACGACGAGCTAAACGCCCCGTCAATGTATAACATTGTGCATAGTATCGGCGACAGTTCAAAGTCACGTCTCACACAATCGGACGAATAATCACAGAATGATTTATTTTTTTTATTTTATTGTGTTGTCAAATAACGCCAAGTACTGTTTTTCTGTTTGTCGTTTGGCAGAGCCAACGCGTTTCTTTTTTGGCTGTATTTTCTGCACACTTGAATTCGTCGAAAAATAATGCTTCGAGTAAGAAAATACGTGGAAAAATTCAGAATCATTCGCTAGGACAATATTCCTTTTTTTACGCAACATACAAAAGCTAGAAATTTTATGAACGTCATATAGATAACAACTAATGACAAGTGTTGATAAACAGAGAACGATTTACTTCATTAGGATTAGAGATGATCTTTCTACGTTAGTGAAAACAACGGGTATAAAATACTTCTGAGTGAAATCACGTCAAGTGGACCCCCAATCTTTCACTTGATCAACAACAATTTTTTTCTAAATGAAAATTTTCGGGACTTTGAATTAAAAAATTAGTTGTGAGAAAACTGTTGGAGATATCTTAATGAAATTGCCACGAGTTATTGTATAATATTCATATCTTGATAAAAAATGAAAAAAAAAATAGTTTATTTATCTGTCATATTGTTAATTAACTTTCAAATAAACTAATGAAAATTTTAATGACTTCAGTCAGATAATGAAGTTTTTTTTCTTAGTTATGTGCGTCAAACATTCAAGTTTGGTATTCTGCAAGAAAATTTCACCGCCCGCCATCAGTTTGAACAGTATACATTTTTATATCACAGAGCGGCGAACGGGGTCCGTATACAGGCACGCAGTTGACGTGGCTTGAACCCCGGTCAGCCGACATTAAAAAAAAAAGTTATGATTAAAACAATCTTATTAAGCTTTACCTTTTTTTTACATTATATTTTTAAAAACTGCATAATTTTTTTTTTCTGATAAACAAAAACAGCAAAAATAAAATGAGTTTGTAAAGCAATTGTAAATTTCACAGTAACAAGTTACCGGTTTTTCTGTTGTTCCTTGAAGACTTTATTGGTAATAGTTTTTTCATCTTCAGAAAAAATGTTCGATTGAACGGATACTGTATCTAAAGCTTTGTCATAATGGAACTGGCGCATATTTTTCATTGTTATAGCTTGTTAATAACGTGGTTTGTATTTTTGTTTGTGAGAGTCATGTTCATCTTGAGAACAGTTACCAAAATTAATGTAAATAACAAATGAAGATCATAACCATAAACTGAATTGGTTTTGTAATGCTTGAAGATTATATAATTGAAAATAAAAATTTAAATACGTATATTTAAATATTTGAAAACTTATACATTTATTTATCCATTTTATTTTTTTCTTCCATTTGTTAAAAATATTATGTAAAAATTAATTTAAAAAAGTTGAAGCTCAATAAGGTAATTCTTGATTGTAAAATTTGTGTTTTCGTAAGTGTCGGCTTGCTGGGGTTCAAGCTAACAATAAGTCAACTGCGCGCGGTAGCGCGCTGTACAGACACCGCTCGCCGCTCTACGATATAAAAATGTATACTATGGTTTAAACTAATCACGGGCAGTGAAACTTTCTTGCGGAATATTAAATTCAGATGTATGACGCATATAACTAGAAAGAAAACTTCATTATCTGACGGAGAAGTCAGTCAAATTCTCATTTGTTTATTTAAAAGGTAATTAAAAACTATGATAAGAAATAAATCAACTTTATTTTTCAATTTTTCATCAAAATATATATATATTACACAATAAGTTCTGAACATTTCATCAAGGTATCTCTCACGGTTTTGTCGTAATTAACTTTTTAATTTCAAATCCCGAAAATTTATATTTCAAAAATTAAGGTATAATTGTTGGTAATGACTACTTTTGTTAAAAATGTATGAACTTGAATTCTATGATTCAGCGGAAAATGGGGGGTCCACTTGACGTGATTTCACTCAACTAGGTATGAGTTTCAATCGTGAATAATAACTATTCCGATACTAAGCTAATATACTAACTAAATCCACTAGCAAATTAAACGACTATAATCAGTACGCGCCCCCATTTTCATATGAATATTTTGTTATTTTCTTTGGCAATAAATTGTTCGGCTAAATAATGGATTTACAGAGGTCGATGGAAATAGTTGTCATCATAAAATTTCC
This sequence comes from Rhogogaster chlorosoma, assembly GCA_944452935.1. Taxonomy (NCBI): domain Eukaryota; kingdom Metazoa; phylum Arthropoda; class Insecta; order Hymenoptera; family Tenthredinidae; genus Rhogogaster; species Rhogogaster chlorosoma. The sequence goes on from OX101799.1 coordinate 6,597,297, forward strand.
TGACGAAGAAATTTCTGAATAAATATTGGCATCATTATACTTTCTATATATTTTTCATATAAATAGTCTTTTCGTTTAAGAATATAATCGCGACTAAATCTAACTGATAAATTAAGTTGCACTCTAGATTTCAGTCTCAGATATTCAATCAATTAAAAATGAAGGAATAAACTGCATGTCTATTTAATTTGTATTTTAAGTATTCCAACGTGAATTTGTATTTCAGGACGGCGAGACGACTAATCTTAAAATCTGATTGATGCGATTTTATAATTTTTCGATCAGTCATCGAGGGTAAATGGTGAGTACTTGAATATATTCGGTCACTGGCAAAAACTTTTACATTCAGAAATTTATTCTCTCATCGCGATAGCATACATTTAGAAATTAATTTTTTAGTTATTTGAAACATATTCGCCAAAAAGTCATGAAGAGGATTAATCGAAAAAGCTATGCAGATTTAACGAAACGACAACAGTTATCGCGTATTAAAGAAATAGACAGGTCACGTAGAAGTTCATCTTTTTCGCGGTCTAATTTTACTACACAAATCAAAGTAGAGTCCGCTCAAGGTCTCGATGTAGAACAATTTAGCGTAGAATCCACTCACGGTCTTGATGTCGGACAATTCATCGTACAGTCCACTCAATACGTAAACGTAGATCAATTTACCGTAGAGTCCACTCGAGGTTTTGATGTTGAACAAATTGTCGTGGAAGCCCCCGTTAGTACTGCAGTTGCAGACGTGGCTTGTGAAAATGTAAAAACATTATCTCATAATGTAAGAGAGCGTTCTTTGGATGCAGATCGTGATCTCAATAGTTGTGTAGATGAAAGCAAGCGTTTAAAATCGAGTTTGGCCGAGTTAATCAATGAGCATAATATCAACGCTGTGCAAGGTAATGCACTTTTGAAAATTCTCCGTTCTCACAGTTGCTTCAAAAATTTGCCGACAGATGTTCGAACTTTATTAGATACTCCGAAGGAGAGAGTGAATGTTGTCCACATGGAACCGGGTGAATATGTACATATTGGTATTTCTGATGCTCTTAGCGAAATATTATGCCGTTATAATGAAATTCCCACTTCACTTATAATCGATGTAAGCACTGATGGTGCTGCAGCTGATAACGAACAATCACATCAATATTGGCCTTTGCAAATAAAAGTTGTTAATTTGACAGATAGTTTTCCAGTAGTGGTTGGATTGTACTATGGCCCGGCGAAGCCAAAAAATAGTAACGACCTATTCCGCTATCTAATAGCAGATATTGAAAAAATTACAGAAGTAGGGGGTATTGAGTTTGACAAGAAAAAATATTCTATTATTTTACGTAATTTTATTGCTGATGCACCCGCTAGAGCTTTTATATTGAATCATTTTGGGCATATGTCTACCAATCCTTGTTCGAAGTGTAAGATTACCGGTGTTTATCACAAGAACCGTATGACTTTCCCCGGCGTTAATAACACTCAGCGCACGGATGATGAGTATGCTAGACGTATTGATGAAGATCATCATAAAGATGGAGGAACCCCCTTGCTTGACTTAGGAATTGATCAAGTGTCCAATGTTCCTTTTGAGTATATGCACCTCGTATGTATAGGTGTTATGAGAAAAATATTAGAGGCGTTACTCCATGGCAAGTTCAATGTGAATGTAAGATTATCCGATAGGCAAATACAGATATTATCTTCTCGGTTGGAAGGATTAAATGATTGGTGTCCGCAAGAATTCGCACGACGACCTTGTTCTCTGAATCGGTACAAGCAATATAAAGCCACCCAACTCCGGCATCTTCTTCTGTATGCAGGGCCTAGTATTTTCGCAGATGTGCTATCCGAAGACGCTTATTCACATTTTTTACTATTGCATTTATCCATACGTATTCTTGCTTCTCAGTCACCTTCGGGATATCTTTTGACATTTGCAGAACATGCCTTAAAATTGTTCGTTAGTAAAGCGGAAGTTATATATGGCCAGTCATTTTTGAGTTTCAATGTACATGGTTTATTACATCTTGTAGAAGATGTAAGGCGATTTGGTCCGTTAGATGAATTTTCTGCATTTCCCTACGAAAATAATATGCGCATGATTCGTAAATACGTAAGAAGTAATAATCGTCCGCTTCAGCAATATGCTAAACGATTTTACGAAAGGAAAATTAAAAACTTCGCGAGCGTGGTGAGAAAGAGTTCTGATGCACTCCGTGTATTTGGAGAGCATACAAACGGCCCACTTCCATTGAATAATACCCGCGAATATATTCAATATTCCAAAATCAAAACAAATAAATTTGTTTTCACTACTGGACAAAAAGATAATTCTTGTTTATTATATGACGGTTCGTTTTGTGATATCGAGAACATTGTTCGTTACGACAACAGCTATCATCTGGTAGGGCGTCGTTACAACAGCGAAGAGGATCCATTCAATTGCGGAATACCCTATAGTTTGTTTGATATTTGCATATGCTCAGATTTATCGCCAAATCTGTCGATTATTCCTCTCCATGCAGTCAAGCAAAAGTGCTACAAAATGCCAGTTTTCAAAAATCATTCAAGAGACGATCAGCGATACTACATGTTTCCATTGCTCCATCATAACTAAATAAGATAACGCTTATTCTTCAATTTCAGCTCATCGACGCAGCTTATTCCAATATTACCTGAATTATGACTATTCCCATATTTGTACAGCAATTTCGATCTTATCTTTTCACCAGTTATCTATTATCTAGTTATCTATTATCTAGTTATCTATTATCCAGTCTGACTATTTTCTGCAGCAAGTTTTTTTTTTTTTTTTTTCATACAGTCTCTTCCAGCATAAAAAATTATTCGGGTGACGGTTCGTTCTTTGTTTTTTTATTAGTATTTTGTTGTTGATTTTACTGTATTTTTTTTTCTATTTTTTTCTTTTTTTAAATTTTTTTCTTTTTTTTCGTCCTTGTTTTTTTTTTTTTTGTTTTCTTTGATTTTCACTACGGATCAATGATTATAAATCATCGTTAATCAAAGCTATCATATTTGAAAGATCGATGTGTATGAGACCGTATTAGAATAAATGCTATTTATACATTTCAACCTCTATCATCGTTATAATTGTTTTAATATGTTCTATCCGAACCGGTCCGTTCATCCGTTAATAATTGAAACATTCCTAATAATAATAAAACATGTTTATTGCACTTATCTATTCGTTTAATCATTTATTCAAAGAATAGCCCAGCGGGCGTAGCGCTGCAAAAAAGTTGAAAGTTAATTTTGTTATCAAATTTCACCACTGAATACTGGGTCCATTTCTGCTGTTGTTTTGTGTTCTTTTTATTTCAGTGTGAAATTCGCGATAACGCCAGAAGAAGGACAGGCAAAGTGATCGTTTCAGTGGGATATACCGAGACCATCCATTCTGTATAAATTTGTGAGATCAATACTCTGAAAGAAATGTATTCGATAATTGTTTTTTCTTAAGAATTCTGACCGTCTCAATAAACGTATCAATTTATTATTATCGTCCGTATTCTGGACCCAATAACCGTAGGATAATTCTGAATGAATCCCAGTTTCATAATTACAAACGAGAAATTTATCTTTATATACGTAAATAATAAATTAAAATAAAAGTAAATTTCATACTTACACACGAGGAATGTATCGTTATTTGCTCAAAATAATAAACACATTTTCAACATCAAATTATAATAAACATCAAGTCAATATCACTACAATTTCCAATTCCTAGTCTCCCATTGTTTCATTATTCCATTTGGTAGGCTCCGTCTCGCAGTAAAAGTATACCGACTGTCGGTAAGTATATTTCCTAATTTCATTCAAAGACTTATTACCGACGGTTTGTATACCAATAACACTGGAAAATAGTCACAGAAATAACTATAGGTATACACGGTTCAGAGGGGCGGGGGGAATCGCAAGACGGCTTGCGCAAGTCTGCCGTGAGTCTTGCACAAATAACTAGGGACGACATTGAACAAGCTATTCGCAATTCCCGCGTATACGTGTTTGAAAATCTTTCGGGTGCAAGATCCACAGAAATAAGCGGAAGCAGACCATTATCGCTCTGCGGATGGATCTTGCAAGACCCGAAACGCAAGAATTGGATCAGATATAACAAAGCGTGCTACTAGGGAAGGGACGAAGGAAACGCAGCAAAAATGGAAAAAATGCAAACGCAATTAGATAACCTCACAAGTGTTATCAGTCAGCTCGTCAAGCAAAAAGTTTTTGACGAAGTTGTACCGGTCGAAAGAGATCCCGACGTAATTGCAGGTAAAACGTACTAGTAGTATACTTAATTTACGTGTTTATTTCCACACGAAAGAACACGGCACGCATTCCACACGAATCGTGCACCCAAAAAGGGGGCGTCAATGGCAAATATGTTTAAAAAAAAAAAAAAAAAAAAAAAAAAAAAAAAAAAAAAAAAAAAAAAAACCAAACCAACGTACCTATCATATTTTCCCAGACGATGATTCCAACAAGGAAAATGATCCAAGCAACATAGAAGAGTTAAACGACCCTTCAGGTTGCGCAAATAGCATACAACCAGTGGTCGAGAGGGAAGAGCAACAGAGTGACCCCAAAGAGTGTGCGTTAGACCTGGAAATTCTCCAGGTGTTAGGAGAAGATCCGAATGCTAAGTCTGACGACTCGCACCACCTTCACACTGAGGTAATAAACCGTTGGAAGGTTTGGCTGCGAGAGGGTCTGCCACAAGAGGTTAGGAAAGGCATACTAAATAAGTATCTGCGCAAGGGAGATCTGTACACAGAACCCCCAAAAATTAACCCGGAAATTGCAGCAGCGTTGACTGAAATTGCAAAAAAGCGTGATCAACATTTTGTTGAGACTCAGAAATGCATTGGATCAGCTGTCATATCTATTGGCGCAGCTGTGTCCCTTCTGCTGGGAGACAGAGAAGAAGGCATTGATCAGATAAAATTATTGGAATATTTGTCTGACGCCGGAAAGCTGCTGTCCGATGTTTTCCACCAGGAATCTCAAGCCAGAAAATCATTCATCACGCCAATAATGAATAAAAACGTTAAACACCTGGTTGAATCTCTACACTCCGATGAATGGTTGTATGGGGAAAAGTTCGCTGACCAGATAAAAGAGGCTAAGACTATTGAGAGTGCCTGTCAAAATCTTGAAGCACCGGAAAAAACTACTAAGAAACCTTTCCAACGTCAACCCAACCAACATCAGGGAAACTGGAAGAGCCCGTCTGCCTACAGACAGACGGGCACATTTCAGCAGAAAAAACAGTTTTTTCATTTCAAACCAAGGACTCAATATCGATCGAATCAAACATCGAATCGAGACAAAAATCGCCAGACAAAGGACCCTCCAAGGAAATAAACTCGGTAGGACCAATAGCAGGCAGACTTTCCTTCTTTATTGATGAATGGAAGAAAATAACTTCAGATAATGTTATTTTGAATGCCATAGAAGGATATTCTATTCCATTCAAAGAAGTTCCCTATCAAAGCCAGGCCCCTGAGCAACGAAGGTGGTCGAATAAAGAAGCGAGGGCAATTAAAATCGAAATTGAAAATCTCTTAAAAAAGAATGCGATAGAAAAATGCGAAAGCTGTAGGGGTCAGTTTATATCTACGTATTTTTTGGTCTCAAAACCGGATGGTAGGTATAGATTTATTTTGAATCTCAAGAACCTGAATAAGTTCATAGATCCGCCTCATTTTAAGATGGAGGATATCAGGTCTGTAAAGAACTTAGTGACACCAAGGTCATTCATGGCTTCAATTGATCTTCAAGATGCCTATTTTTTAATTCCTGTTCACAGGAATTACAAAAAATATTTAAGATTCTTTTTCCAGGATACAACATATCAGTTTACTTGCCTGCCTTTTGGCTTATGTACTAGCCCTTACATCTTTACAAAGACAATGAAACCAGTCATGAATGTACTAAGGTCTAGGGGTTTTTTGACAACAATCTACCTCGACGACATACTCTTCATAGCAAAAGACTTTCGAAGCTGTAAAAATAACACATTAGAGTCGAAATATTTTCTCGAAACACTAGGTTTCGTCATAAATAATAAAAAGAGCAATCTAATTCCGTCTCAAAATTGTAAATTTCTGGGATACGTGATTAATTCTATGGATTATACTATTGAACTTACGGATAAGAAGAAAAAACAGATCGATTACTTAATTACGAACATTAAAATTGGACAGTCCAGTAAGATTCGTGATTTCGCCGCCTTTTTGGGTGTTTTAAATGCGGCTTGCCCAGCCGTAGCGTATGGCATCTCACATTGCAAATTATTAGAAAGAGAAAAGTGGTTGGCATTGATTGCAAACGATGGAAATTACGATGGAAAAATGATCATCGGAACTAAGTTGGAGGAGGATATCAAGTGGTGGAAAGTCAATAGTAAAATAGGAAAAAATCCTATAAGAACAGCGAAATATGTATTGGAAATATCTTCGGACGCGTCCTTGACAGGATGGGGGGCACATTGTCAAGGTCAATCTACTAATGGATGGTGGAATGATATTCAAAGGAAACGCCATATCAATTACCTTGAGCTGCTAGCAGCATTTTTTGCCCTAAAAAGCTTTGCATCTAGGCTTGACAATTGTGAAGTTTTGCTTAGATTAGACAATACAACGGCGATCGCATATGTAAATAAGGCAGGGGGAGTTCAGTATCCATTATTAAATCAACTGGCTCGGGAAATTTGGGCATGGTTAGAAGAACGAAAGATTTGGGTATTTGCATCGTACATCTCGTCTAAAGAAAATGTTTACGCTGATGTCGCATCGCGAATCACAAATATAGACACAGAGTGGGAATTGTCAGAGGATACCTTTAATATAATAGCTAACCGATTTGGCCCGTTTTCTATTGATCTATTCGCATCAAATTTAAATAAAAAAGTTGAAAAATATTGCTCGAGATTTCCAAACCCCGAAGTGTATAAGGTTGATGCTTTTACTTTATCATGGAAGGATGAGAGTTTTTATGCCTTCCCTCCATTTGCCTTGATTCTGCCAACTTTAAAAAAGATTATCACAGACAGAGCAGAAGGTGTAGTCATAGTACCAGACTGGCCAACGCAGCCTTGGTTTCCTATGTTCCAATCGTTGCTCAGGGGGCCACCAATTATTTTTCAACCACATAAAAGTTTATTATTGTCTCCTTGCAGGAACCTAACGCATCCACTGGCACAGACAATTTCCCTGGTGGCGGGACAATTATCAGGCAGGCTTTTTTAAATAAGGGTTTTTCACAAGCGACGACGGATATTATGATTAATTCTATATGTCAGTCTACGCAAAAACAGTACGAGTCATCCTTAAAACAATGGTGGCAATTCACGAAACAAAAAAATTATGATATTTACAACACAGACGAGTCTAAGATCATCGAGTTCCTCACAGATCGTTATAATAGTGGTGCCAAATACGGGACACTAAACTCAGACAGAGCAGCGATAGCTCTAATTACCTCTGAGAATATCTGTGGTGAAAAATTATTGTCACGATTCATGCGTGGAGTATACAAAAGCCGGCCGACTCGTGCTAAATATGGTACCACGTGGAATGTTGATATAGCTCTGCAGTACATCAATGATTTATCAAATCAACACATATGCGATCTTCGAACTCTAGCAGAAAAAACAGTTACATTAATGCTACTCACGACCGCTCATCGGCTACAAACAATGTCGTTAATCTACATCGATAATATTCGCCGATCTCAATTCGGAATCGAGATAAGAATCCCGGAGCGAATAAAAACATCGAGGCCTGGAGCCAATCAGCCAAATTTAATATTACCCTTTTTCAGAGAAAATGAAAATCTCTGTGTCGCAAAAACACTTTTACAATACATGGATTATACCGAGCCCTTAAGAGGAGAACATAAAAATCTTTTCATTTCTACAGTCAAGCCTCATAAGCCAGTCACTGCCCAAACTCTCGGACATTGGGTAAAATCCTTTCTGAAAAAAGCCGGAATTGATACAAACGAATTTTCGGCCTACAGCACCAAGCATGCTGCCGTATCCAAAGCTTTCATAAAGGGCGTTAATATAGATACTATTAAACGTACAGCAGGCTGGTCAGAGAAATCATCCGTGTTTGCAAGATTCTACAACAGACCGATAACAGATGATAACGATACATTTGCTCTTACCATACTCAAAAAATAAAAAATTATCTGCTTCTTGTACATGTTACTGTTTCTTTAAATAAATAAATGAATAAAAAGTAAGCGTCAAAATTTTACGCAAACTCTAAACATCTACATGTAATCATTGAGAACGAGACGTCTTCATATAATACCGATCGAACCTCGCCCGCCTTCGGCGGGCTCGTTTGATCGTGTTATTATATGAGTCATTCTCACGAGGGGAACACATGAAGTGTAACCCTCCGATTTTTCTGTAACTTCACAGGGCGAAAGAGGTATCAAAATAAGCGGACACGTATTCCGGCTTATCCGTAGACACTCGACCGTTTTCGAGAAAATGGCGATTGAAGTTTTCGACGCGCTTCAATAGCCTGCGAACGCGGCAGCTGTTCAAGCGAGGCGGTAGCGCAGCGGACAACGGCGCGGCTTGGAGATTTTGCACCCCGGGTTCGAGTCTCGGAATTTTTTTTTTTTTCTGACTCATCGAAGTTTATTACATGCATGTTTTTGTCATCTGTTGCTAAATACAATGACGTTATATTTGTGTAAAAACAGTATTCGTTAAAATCAGGAATTGGATTTGACAAAAATTATAATTAAAGACGTACTGGATTTTTCAGGTATTTCAATTACATAATGCCGTTACAAATAATACTGTGACATACTTGTAAGTATGAATATAAAAGTGCACTATTGTTTCGAATTACATGTAAAAAAACATGCATGTAATAAACTTCGATGAAAATCAGAAAAAAGAAAAAAAAAAAAAAAATTACGGGACTCGAACCCGGGGTGCAAAATCTCCAAGCCGCGCCGTTGTCCGCTGCGCTACCGCCTCGCTTGAACAGCTGTCGCGTTCGCAGGCTATTGCAGCGCGTCGAAAACTTCAATCGCCATTTTCTCGAAAACGGTCGAGTGTCTACGGATAAGCCGAAATACGTGTCCGCTTATTTTGATACCTCTTTCACCCTGTGAAGTTACAGAAACATCGGAGGGTTACACTTCATGTGTTCCCCTCGTCAGTTAAGAGGTAAATCGCTTATTGATAAAACGCGGCACGATGAAAATTTTGAAAATTTAATTAAATTTTATAATGTTTCGATCAAAACAATCATTCTAAACATGTCTGCAAGACGGTCAGTCAATTTATTAATTTTATCTTGATTTATAAGAAGCCAGGGGAGATACTCAATCCAGGGGAGAGACTTGATGTACAGAGTAGGATAAAGAAGCATAATGATCAAGTTTTTTCAATGAACTAAATTGTGAATATATTTATAGGGAAAGGGGGGGCAAAACGGGGTACTTAAGAAAGTCATCAGTTTTGGGGGGTTTAAATATGATGAATTTTCTTTTTATTCAATCGCATCCAAAGAAAATACAGCGAATTTTCAGCTGCCGTTAAAAAAATTTTGTTTATCTTCTTAAATTTTTTAATTCCATCTAAAAGTTGGATATATCGGACTTATATTGCAAAATTAACTATTACTGGATAAAATAAGTACATTCTGTACTTGAGTGACTCGTGAAAAAAAAATGAAAAAAAAATATATATATTTTCGAAATTTATTTTATTAAATATGTAAAATAGCGTAAAATGATGTTAGAAACTATTTATGACCATTTGAGTGACATTTGAGGAAAAAAAATTTGTCAACAAAATTTTTGTCGGTACCCCATTTCCCCCCCCCCCCCCCCCCCCGGTTAACTTAAATAACAATAGTCAACCTTTAAACAATAAAAAAACAGTAAAAAAAATTATAGTTTGAAGTTTTCATATCTCCCCTGGATATCGTGTCTTTCCCCTGGCTCTTACAAGACACGGGGAGATATAAACAGGGGAGATACTTTTTGGTAACGAAAACAGAAATAATGACAAATGTATTTATTGTACGTGATTAACCAAGAAAACTTAGAATTTATACACAACAAGAAGTAAATACACAGATGAATTAAAAATTGCAGATGAATATTTTTAAAATATAACTGACCAGGGGAGAGACTTAATTCACTCGTTCTCAACTGTATCCACAGAGTCTCAGTAATGAAATAAATGACAAAATGTCTGCGCACCTAGTTCGAGTGGTGCTGATTACAAACTATAAACTCAACGACATTTGTTGAAGGTCTTCAATTTCCGCGAGTCAGTAAACAAATCCCGATTTTACAGGAAAATAAACATGCCAGGGGACGTAATTTTTTCTTAAGAAAAAAAAATATCACGCAATTTTACTTGCTTGATTACGATAATTTATTTAATTTATTTTGTTGAAATATATAATTTAAATAATATATTTGATTTCTAAATACTTTAAATTACTAATACATAAACAGAATCGGCCCGGGGACAGGCCAGGGGAGAGATGTTTTCCGACTTTGAGATGGAATTGTGACTAAATTAAATAAAATTAAGAAATGAATTTGAGTGACCACTTACATGAGCACGAGTTTTAAGAGATAATTACATTCTTTTTAATAAATTTTTTTAAAAAAGGTGATTTTTCACCGTGGACGTCGAATTTACCTCTTAACTGAGAATGACTCATATAAATATATAAATTATATAATATAATATTATGATAATATAATATAGTACACAGCGCAGATTAGCATACATCTATATATAATACTTCAACAATAATATATACAGGGACTTTCTGTGGAGGCGGCACAGTTGGTTCCATTAGCCACCGCCACTACACACAGGCACGCTTCGTCCATGTGACAACCGAAGACTTCACGCTTATGGTTGCTATACTCTTTGCTCTGTTCAAGCTGCATCATTCTTTTTTTCGGTTGGTATCCGTGGCACACGGACGAAGCGTGCGTGTGTTTGGTGATCTGACAGACATCTATCAGTAGGTGACGTCGAGTTTACTAGGATACGTTGACATTCGGTAAATAAAAAGAGATGACTAGCAGTTGTCTTGATCAGTTGACTTCTACACGACTTCTACAAGTTAACTCCTAGCGGACGTTTTTGAGGTATCTTAGCTAAGTTATCTTGTGGTCGACTTTTAACCGTGTCGGTAAGTTATCTAAAAACAGCCATCTAGCAGACAACTTTTAGACACTGGTGTTTACTGGGGGAGAGCCAGTGCTGCCAGATCAGGGGATTTCCCCCTAGATTTAGGGTTTTCCGAGTCCCATCGGGGGACTAATAGGGGGAAAAATTCTTCAGGGGATTTTTTAGGGGATTGGTAATTTGTGCGAATTTGTTACTACAAATCGCGGAAAAAAAAAAAAAATGAAAAAAACTTGATCCTGTATGTTTAACTACAATGATATTTAATGACTGATTAACAATGTTTATTTACAGATAAAACTTTAAAAGATTAATAACGAATCGTATGACTTTGTTAGTAACGTATGAAGTAAAGCTTAGCTTGGGAGAATCCCTTTAAAAATAGATTGAAAAAAAAAAGATTCGTCATGAACGATATGGGACTCAGGCTCTCTACTGGCTGCTCTCTTTTTCTTATTCGCTCGGTAAATTATCCAGTATTCTGATATCGTCATCGTTTATCATTTCGTAGACCGTTTCGGAGTTAAAGCGTTTGAGCATGGCTGCTGTGGGTTTGAAGTTGCAGCAGTCAATATCGAGGGTGCAACGAACATGCAAAACAGCTTCGACCATTACAATCGACATGCTGTTTCGCAATTTATCTTTAACAATATTCACGATGGAAAATGCTCGTTCGACTGCAGCATTCGAGAAGGGTAAACTAAGCAACCCGAGAACGAGCTTCGATATATTTCCGAATTTTTTGTTTCCACCTGCGTCGGTAAGCTCGTTGACTTCGGCCCAAAATCTTTCGGTATTGGAAACATCGGTGATTTCAGCCCTGTGAAGTATGTTCCACTCCTTAACGGTTGAGCTGATATCATTACACAAGCTATTCTTGAATTTACCCGCTATATTTGTGATATCAATTTTCACTTGAGATGAAGCTGTTTCCGGCGAAAACGTGGACATTTGCTCGAGAATCCTTATGTTTTCCGGAACTCTGTTTTGCAATTCTGATACGAGAACGATCAAAAAATCTTTGCAGCGTTGTTTGACCAGCACAACCGATTCTCGATGAACGCTGGCAGTGAGTTCGTTAAACTCGTATCCGAAGTTGATACACTCGAGAGGCATACAAAAGGGCTTAAAATCGAAGCTCGCGAGATCGTGATGAGATATTTTTTTTAGTTGCGATGGGACAACCAGTGTTTGAAGAAGTGAATGTATAGAATCAGTCAGATCTTTAAACAGTTTCACGGGGTCGACGGAATCGGATTGGAACAATCTATTCAGACCTATGATAGGTTTTAGCGTTGAAGTTAAAAATGTTAAATATAATTTATTTTCGGGCGTCGAGAACATACCGTGCAATTGGGAAGCTGTGTAACAACGCTCCTTATTACTTTCCGTAATTTTAAAATGTAGGTGTAATGCGTCCCATTGGTCGAGAATAGTATTAACGGCCTGAAGTCTTACCAACCAACGGGTATTGGACATTTTTACGATTTTTTTTTGGTGCCTTACTCTCAAGAGCTTGATACACCTCCGCGTATTCGATTTGCCGTTTCGTACTAACGGAAAACCACGTGTGGGTTTCACGAACCATAAAATCCAGATGCCTTGGCAGAACTTTACAAGCCTCCTCGGCCGCGAGATGCAATGAATGACAAATGCACTTGATCACGATTAGCTCTGGATTTATGGCCCGCAATAACGTCGTCAGCGAATGATGTATGCCCACGTTTACGCTGGCTCCATCAACCCCCAAGCCTAAGAGCTTTTCGGTTTTTAAATTATCGCTCTTCAACTGCTGTAAGATCGCTGAGGTAATGGCGTCCGAGGTGCCTGCTGTCAGCTGAATTAACCGATAAAAAGTCGTCACAATTTTTTTCTTTTTCTGACTGAAATATCGGATCATGAGGCAGAGGACTTTCTTTGTGTCGATCGTCGTCGACTCGTCGATGATTAGCGAATAGTGTGAATTTCCAAGGTCCTCGAGGAGGTCTTGCACAATAGACGGTGACAAAACATTTTTTATTAGCGCTGAGCATTTCGTCCGGTGTAATTTAATATCATGCAGGACTTGAGAATCCTCATCTAGATCCTTGATTACGAGGGAAAGATGGTCGACGGCTTTGATGGACGAATGTTCTGCCACGTAAACAGCGATTTTTAACTCAGCTATTTTTCTTTTTTCAGATAGAGTTATTTTTACGAATTTGTCGATTTTTGGCAATTGGGCGACGATATTTCGATTTTTCATGCATTGTTCGTGCTTCTTCGATGCAGCATGTTCAGTCAATCCTTTTTTGTGCGCAGCGAGAGTCGCAATACAAAAGCTACAAAACGCTTTCGACGAATCTCCATCAGGCGACGATTTTAACCACCCTATATCATTAAAAAACAATCGCGATTTAGACGTCACAATTAATACATTGTAACGGTTACTTATGACTTCTGTGATAGTACAATCAAAATTATGTCCTTCGTTTTGATTTACCTTTAAAGATTGGTTCTAGCTCCCAACTTGTTACGTACTTTTGTACGTACGATTTTTTATTTTGAATTTTTGGCATTTTTCGATTTGCCACTCGCTACACAGTTTATCTTCACGAGAAAATATCTAAAGATGGTACGTTGGCACTCTATACTAGCGGCCTGTGCCGATTAAAAGCAACATCGGCGCCGCAAAATAGCCTACCTAGAACTAACCCAATTAGAGCTGGAAATCCCACACTCAATTCTATCAGGCTTCCAAAACTTACCATGACCGCTGGGCTGCGTTCCGAAACCTTACTCGAGTATCGTTGCGTCTCTGTTTAATTTGATGTGTTCGACAGAGATACGATGATAGCCGAGTTAACTCGAGTATGGTTTCGGAACGCAACCCTGGTGTTATAGGGAGCTTTCCAACTAGAGCACTGTGCGACACAGTGCTGCGCACTAAGCGATGTGATTGGCTGGATAAGTTGGATCTAACAGAAATGGCCAATCACATCGCTTAGTGCGCAGCACTGTGTCGCACAGTGCTCTAGTTGGAAAGCTCCCATAGTTTGCTGGGGGCTCGTTCAGGGGATTTTTAGGGGGAAATGAAATCAGTCTAGGGGTACTCCACACGGGCCATCTGGCAGCACTGGGGAGAGCTTGGGGAACCACGACGAAGCCTCCCGCCGCTGTCATTCCGCATTCGCATAACCTCTAAGTTCGCGAGAGCACAAATAATTTCAATAATTAATTAAAATTGAATTAATTTTTCCCGCATATTGTTCCACATTCAAGACTCGATAGATGTGAAATATTTTATATAGCTTAGCATATTACGGAGAGCCTAATGCCCGGAGCTTTTCCTAACCAATAAATATAGAATGCCGGGAACGCTGATAAGGTCAACCTGTGCAGTAATTTAAACTGTTTTTAGATTCACTGCAACGAACCAGTAATAACCTTATTAGGTGTAAAATTATAACGATGACACGTAGTAAAAAAAACGGGTTCATCATTTGTAAATTTATTCCGATTCTCATACTCGAAAATTTATTATCAATCGTCTCTTTTCACTAATCGCATACTAATCATCCATCCTTCTAGCATTTATGTCGATTGGGTTTATTTCGATCCCTTGACGATATGAAGTCGAAGTCGAAGCCTAAAGTCTGGTTTGAACAGGAGAATCTACCCTCTGTATCCATTATCAAGATCTGTGTCCAAATGTTGAAGTCATCTTACAGGCCCCTTGCCAGTTCGAGTCTAGTTCTGCGATGAGAATCTACTCCATGTATTCATTAATAATATTTGTGTCCAAAGCCTAAAGTCCGGTTTGAAAATGAGAATCTACCCCATGTATCGATTATCAAGATGAGTAATGCGATATACTTCATTAAATTTAATTTGCAAATGAAAACATTCAGTCATTGATATTCAGAAATATCATATATTATTTTTCAGACATAAAAATTAGGAGGTATTTGCAAAGTGAGGTGAAATTATTTTGACGACTCAACTAGATTGATACCTTTAAAGTAGGTTCAATCAGAATCTAGAGGGATAGATAAAATTCAAGTAACGTATCACATTTGTTTGAAATAATTGAAATGTCCTGTCTTTAATATTCGATGAAAAAAAATTCGAATTATATAAAATATTTATAAGGTTAGCTTTTCTAGGTTAGGATTTCAAGAAGAATAAACCTGGAATGGTTTCTCTGCAAACAAAGAAACGAGATTAAAAGTTTATTCTTTATCCGTTCTTTATCTTAATCTGTATAGTTCTCAGTTTTCTGATCATATGCTCATCCTCTCTGTTAGTGGCTCCTTCTGAAGGTATCCACTCTACAACCGCGTGAAGCGCGGCATAATTTGAATTAAGAAATACCATTTCTTTACATCTCCCCCCTTTTGGAGCGGAAACCTTTAATAATTTATCTCGTGGTTTACACGTCTTCCTCCTGTTCTTCTCTCCCTGTCTTCTCATCTTCTGTCCTAGCCGGTTGTAATTTGGTTATATGAAAAGAGGTTGATTCGGTTTTCCTTTTTCCAGTGTTAATCTTGTAAATGGAATTTGATATCTTCTCTATAATTTCAAAAGGGCCGATCTTCAGTTCGTCCAATTTTTTCCTATTTAGTCTGTTTCCGTTTTCTACGTAGACTTTATCTCCTATGTTGAATTCATGTTGCTTTCGATTTTTATCGTACAGTTTCTTATTGCAGGCGTGTGATTTTATTGTATTCTCTAGTGCTGTTCTTCTATCTTCCGTCCAATCATCTTTTTCCTTTTTTATCTTCAATTCGTTTGGTAAGATGGTTACATTTGTGCCATCCAGTAAGTACTTTGGAGCAAACCCCGTGACTGAGTGTTCTGTCTCATTATATCTATCTACACATTCTCTCGCTACCGTGGTCCAGGATTTTTTTTCTCTTTTCTCGTTTATTTTACATCTTATTTTATTGACCAGCGTCTGGTTTAGTCTTTCGTTCAAACCGTTCGAGGACGGTGTGTTGACTGCCGTAAAAACTAATCTTACATTACTCTTATCCAGAAACTCTTTAAATTCTCTAGAATTGATTCCCGGGTATTGATCCGTAAGAATCATACCAATTTCATCGGTTTCCAGCACATTGTTCACCAATTTGATAAAATCACTCGCACTTTGCGTTCTTGAGGTTAAGATGAAAGCATACCTTGTATAGTGGTCTGTCATTATATGTTCTATTTTTATCAAGTTTACTATTTTCAGTACTTCTTCTTTGTTGTCTCCTGATTCCAGTACCGGGTTCCTGCTCAAGCAGTCTGCCTCTAGGTTTTCTTTCCCCGGTATGTATTTTATTACGAAGTCATATTGTGATAAGTAATATGTTAGGTCTCCTAATTCTTCATCCGTTCTGGCCTTTATATTCATGTTCTCTAGAGGTTTGTGGTCTGAATATATGGTAAACGGTTTCCCTATAAGCCAGTGTTGCCAGTATTTCACGGCTTCTTTGATCGCTGGGCACTCTAAGTATATAGCCTTTTTCCTTTTTTGGGCTTCGTTTAGCTTCTTTGAAAAGTACGCCACTGGCTTATCTTTTTTATCCGGTTGCGTTTGTTTTAATATTGCCCCAATACCTTCTAAAGATGCATCTGTATAGATTTTTATTGGTAAATCTTTATCAAATATTTCTCGTACCGGTTGGGAGCATAGAAGCTGTTTTATTTGTCTAAAAGATTTTTCACATTCTTCTGTCCATACAAATTTCTCGTTCTTCCTCAGTAGCTTATGTAATGAGTCTAAAATTATTGCGCTCTTTGATATGTATTCGTTATAGAAATTTAATTTTCCTAAAAATTGTCTAACATTTTTTTGTGTCTGTGGGACAGGGAAATTTCTTATTGAGATTAGGTTATCTTTTAAGGGTCTTACTGAATTGTTCTGAATTACGTGGCCCAGATACTTCACTGAGTCTGAAGCAAATTTACATTTTTTAAATTTTAGTCTGAAACCCTCATTTATTATTGCCTCTAATACCCGTTTTACGTGTTGTATGTGTTCTTGAAACGATGGTGAATATATTAAAATGTCGTCGATATAATTTACTGCAAATCCTGTGAGTTCGTGTTTCCTCAAAATGTTGCTTAGAATTCTTTGAAAAATCGCTGGTGATGTTTTTAACCCAAAAGGCAGACAGGTCCATTGGAAGTGTCCGTCTTGTGTAACAAATCCTGTTTTTGTTCTGTCTTCGATCCGTAGTGGTATTGAGCAAAAGGCCGAGTTGATATCCAGTGTGGTGGAATATTTGCAGTTTCTTGTCTTTGTTATTAGATCGTCTATTAATGGGAACGGTTGAGCTTGTGGTACAATGATTTTGTTCAATTCTCTAAAATCTATGCATAATCTTGATCGTTTATTTTCGTCTTTTTTAAACGCCAGTGTTACCGGGGCCGCAAACGGGCTGTAGGATTCTTCTATCAAGTTTTTCCTTAAGGGTGTAGTCTAGTTGAGAGGCCCAAAAAAAAGCGTATTTTTGTTAATTTTTTGTGAGCATGCTAGGAAAGATATCAATATGAAAGTTGTTGGGTGTGATTATTAAGGTCTTGAACTACGAAAAAAAATTTTTTTTCATTAACTTAGACCATTTTTATACATGTGATTCGTGGAAGAACGCGAGCCCTCGATTTCAACGCAAGTTGGTAGCCACACGCTAACTCGGGAACGGCTTGCCTGAATCCAAAAAAATAAAGCTTTTCAGATTCGGTATGCCAGTGGCTACAGATTAACCTACGGATATGAATTTTCAACGAATTTTGTAGATTTGGTTTAAAAAAATCCAAAAATTCGAAAAAAAGTCGTTTTTTTCCGCTGTTTTTCGTGAATTTAATAGAGTGAAAATAATTATTTTGACTTGATCGTAGGTCATTCTGTGACTCTACAAGTGTAGAATATGTGGTTAAAATTTCAGAAGGATTGGTCAACTGGTTTCGGAGAAATCGTGTGGCGCGCATATGAAAACGTCGTTTCGAGAAAAACGCGTTTAAAGTTTTGTCTATCGAAAAATCGTGAAAAATCTGACCAAAGTTTAATCTGCGATGCCTGCGCAAGAGAATACAGAGATTCGTATAAGGTATAGGAACAACTGCTCCAATGAAAAGAAAAGGGACCGGAGAGGGGATTAGAGCAGATATAACCGTCGAGCGCGCGGAGAGCTCAGGTACGCGCGGTCAGGTAGTGACGCTTGACTTGAAAAAAAATACACTTACACTATTCGGATCTTCATAAAAATTTAACACAATACTCTTCCATATATATACTTTCGAAAAATGTAATAAAAAAAAAAAATCAATTTTTTGAAACTGCTCAACTAGACTACACCCTTAAGGGGGTCATCCCATGTGACGGCCTGTTTTTCAGGGATTTTTTAGGATTTTTTTTCTACGACTAGTAAATAGATAGAGCTTTAAGTTTATTATCATTTATTAACATATATTTCGACAGTATAAATATAAATTTTAAGCTAAAATTTTGTAGAACATGAGTTACAGCGTTCTGAACAACCCCGCCTCGAAAAAATGGGCTCGCACTTCCTCCACGATTCCGGCTGATTGGCTTATCTGAAACAAAAAAACTTTGCGGCGTTTTAATCTGTAAGCCTAAATGCACGGAATGAACTATTATCAAATGAATATACCAAAAATTGGACTTTTGGTAGACATTTGAAAAAAAAGTTGCGAAATTTGCGTTTTTTTTTTGTTTTTTGCTATAAATGTTCCGTCGAAGAAATTCTGATAAAAAAAGGGGGGAGATTAGTTGTCAGTTTTTGTTTTGCCTTGTGGGGGTTTGGAAATGAGTATGTTGACCACGGAGTATGATGCGACGAGGGTGCACTGTGTGTTCCACCCTTGTGGCAGTATGTCTAGGTTATAGTTATGCCATGTATGAGTCGATGTCTCGGCCCATGCCGAAGGTGTGACTAGTCTTATGAATGCGCCGCTGTCGCGACAGCATGTCTAGATTGTTAGTCATGCAATGTATGTGCCACTGTTGTGACAACATGCCTAATGTGTTATTCATGCTATGCATATGCTACTGTTGTGGCAACATGGTTAATATATCAGTCCCGCAATGCATATGCTACTGTTGTGGCAACATGCTTAATATATCAGTCCTGCAATGCATGTGCCACTGTTGTGGCAACATGCCTAATGTGTTATTCATGCTAGGCATGGGCTACTGTTGTAGCAACATGCCTAATGTGTTATTCATGCTATGCATGTGCTACTGTTGTGGCAACATGCCTAATGTGTTAGTCATGCGAGGTTGAGGGAAATTGCGAGTATGCGAGAAGAACGCCTTATTCGCGGTTAGGGATCTCTGAGAGGTTAGAATGCTACTACCGACTACTTATTGCTACAAGACCACCTCGAGACTGTCGTCTGCTCTCGACCGAGGTAGCTGGTAGACTGAGCTCGTGCCGAGTGGCTGTTCTGGTTTTATTGGCTCCGGTGGGGGCGCCACCGTAGCCCGGTACTTAAGCATAAAGGAAGGAAAACGAGACAACATACGCGATACTGTTGCTGCCTACTTGGTTTTCCTTGGAGAGTTAGCTAGTTTTATCGGGTTTATTCCCTGTATGTGTAATAACGTTTACTCTGAAATAATATATGAAACAAAAAGTTCATTTTTGATAATGAACTTAACAATAAACAAATCGAAATTTTGGGAATTTTTGATTGATAATAGTCCATTCCATGCGTTTACATGTGTTGAGTGTACCCTACAAATTTCAAGTCATTCGGTAAAGCCGTTTTTGAGATACGATGGAGGCAAGTTTGAAAAACACAGTTTTGAGCAAAACGCGTTTGAAGTTTCAAGTCCTCTTAAAACTATGAAAATCTCAACTTACCCTCAATCGGCGATGCCTGGTCTATAGAGTATTCCTTCCTCTTTAAGCCTGTAGAAACTTGTCTAAACTTGTATAAACGTATATATACAGGGTGAATCCTTTAACTCTGTCAACCCGTCACGGGTATGTTGGGGCTGCTCAGACAAGCATTTTGAGGTAACACACTTATGGTCGGAAACTCCTCCTAACGGCTGTGGAGGGCTTTGAAGATTTATTTTTTTATTTTTTTTCTGGTACCCAGGGGTTGCTCGTAGTGTAATGAATCAGAGGTGATTACTCGCGACCCAACGTTTTATTCATACGTGGATGACTGACAAATTTGTTATGTAATATCAACAAAACGATAAACTTTGAAGAACTTTTATAACAATGAAAAAACTAACAAAAATCTGAATCCGGATCTGAATCCCTTGGATTTTTATTTTTGGGGCAGAATGAAAGCTATCTGGTGTACCCCGACCAGACGTTCCACGGAGTGTCTTCTTCAAGGTGGCGGACACTTTAAACATCTACTGTAAAAGAGCAGTTTAATGACGTGAAATTTCCGTACCACAAGAATTGTTTTTGTTAGTTTTTTCATTGTTATAAAAGTTCTTCAAAGTTTATCGTTTTGTTGATATTACATAACAAATTTGTAAGTCGTCCACGCCTGAATAAAACGTTGGGTCACGAGTAATCACCTCTGATTCATTACACTACGAGCAACCCCTGGGTACCAGAAAAAAAATAAAAAAATAAATCTTCAAAGCCCTCCACAGCCGTTAGGAGGAGTTTCCGACCATAAGTGTGTTACCTCAAAATGCTTGTCTGAGCAGCCCCAACATACCCGTGACGGGTTGACAGAGTTAAAGGATTCACCCTGTATGTATAAAAGGGTGCCAGGTATCAAGCCGACTGTACACAATAGGCCCGGACTCCGACTGCCAACTCAGCGCTCCGAACAGCTCCTTCTTCTAACTGCTGTATCTTTAAAACGACTTCGAATTTTTTTAAATCACTTTACTACCGTATTCTGGACATGTTAAGAAAGCAATTTATGAAGAAAAAAAAAAATTGATTTTTTGAGCCCATCACATGGGATGACCCCCTTGATAATGTGGATATCTGCTCTTCTATTTCTTTCTTGTCCTCTATTGTGCATCTGTATGGTCTTTTAGAGCAGTATTTATCGATTAGCAAATCTATATGAGCTTCATAATCTTTAACCCTTCCAACATCATATTTATCTTGTAACGCGGCAAAAGCCACGACATATATTTAATAATAATATATCAAGTAAGGCGCGCGCGCCATCTAACGTTCGCGCGGTCAACTAGGGCATACGCCATCTACCACCGGGCAACTAACTACAGTAAACGCCATTTTGTCAAAATTCGCTCTCGCTAACAAAGTAACATCCAGAATTGACTAGACGGGGAATAAAATACGATTTAATTAGAGAAAAAAAACATATCTCTCGAGGTATACAAAAGTGAGAAGCTAGCGGGGTTGTTTCGACCTCACCGCCTGTCCGACCATCTTGGTATATCTGTTGTTTTTTAATTACACAGCTTCGCTTAAGAAGTGGGGGATAGCTAGTGGTATTGTCTCGGCAATACTACCTGTCCTTCTTCCCATTTCTCACAAGCACAGCTGATGCAGTAGAATCAGTAAATTCATGTTTTGTCTTTTAATTCACTTATTCATTTTAATTAGCTTCTAGATAAATTCTCCTTCAAATAAAATCCAGTCAACTCAAAGTTACGAAATAGATATCGTTATAAAGTCGAGACAGGCCAATTATTCAGGATCCTCCTCATATAATTTCACTGTTCACTTCAAACAATATAAAATATATATACTAGTTATAAGTAAAATCACGGTTGATAGCGAGTAAAGTCAATCCCAATAGAATATAGAAGTCCTAAAACAATAATTATAGGCAAAATTCACTCATATTTATTTTAATGTTAAAAACATATGTACTAGTTATAAGTAAAATCACGGTTGACCGCGAGTAAAGCCAACTCTTAGAAGTCCTAAATGCTAATTATAGGCGAGATTCACTCATATATGTTTTAATAAATGTTAATGTTAAAACCTTAGGAATAAGTCAATACATTCAATTTTATGAACACACAAGTAAACGTATCGTTCTTAATAAATATCATATTTTTTGTTATAAATGTAGGGGAGAGTGGTCCTGAGTCGGCACTGCGGGTTGAGCCGGCACCATGGTGTTTCTCAGAGATGGCTTGCATGTCGGCTCAAATATTTTGTCGTATGACATGTTGGTAAACGCTGACGTAAATTATACTCACAGTCATCAGTATGGATTGTGCTGCGTAGCGTGAACGCACTTATTACAAAAGTCTTACTGGGCCGACTCAGGACCACTCTCCCCTACTAATTAATTGAACCACCTTCCATAATTCTAATAAACTAAAAGTAGGCCCGCGGATTAACTTCCAAACACCCTGAGATTAAGAGACTACATCGGCACTTCGCCGATATAGATAAGCAAAATATTAGAGCATGACTCAATCTTTTGCAAAGACCGTTTTGTATTCCTTTATTATTTTCTCTATCTCGTTCTTCTTTTGACTGTCCAAATGGTCTATTGCAATTTTAAATTCTTCTTCCTGTATGTGTTCGTTAAAGTTTATCGAATACATCTCTATTTTTTTTTCTTCGTTTTCTTCGTTACTTGAGTCTCTATCAATTTTATTCCGTAGTTCTTCTATATCTGTTTTTATTTTTTGTCTAAATTTTAGTTAGTCTAAATTTTTTTATCATATCTAATCCTACTATGAAGTCGTCAAAGTCTTCTTTTTCCACTACATATACATCCATCTCTTCTTCAATTTCAAAAATCTTTATCTTAATAGTTATCAAACCGTCCGTTTTCTTTACACCATTAACCGTTTTCATATATGCTTCCTTCACATTTTCCTTTTTTTCTTTTATTTTGATCAGTCTCGAATTTATTAAAGAGATCTGTGACCCTGAATCATAAACCCCACTGATTTCTAACTTTCCTTCCAACCATAGTTTGATCTTAATTAATGGTGTGATCTCTCATTTTTTTGATCTGTGCTTAGATCCACTTCTATAATAGAGTTAGTATTTACATTTCTAATTTTGTCAGTTTTTTCATGTTCAGTATTCTTATTTTTGAACCAGCAGGTTTCCTCTGGGTGATATCTAGTTCCTTTATTGAGGCTTTCACAAGTTTTGCATGGTCTTTTATCCTCAGTTTTTCGTTTAAAATCTGGTTTACCGTCTTTCGTCTTTGTAGGGCCTTTTTTGTATATCATACCTTCGTATTTTCTAATTTCGTTGAACAGATCCGTGCTATCTTTGAGTTCGTCTCTGTTTATTTTATTCAATATAAATTCGGGTAGACCTGTTGCAATGAGATCAATCAATGTTGTGGGATCTATAGATTTATTTATATCTAGTATAAGTTTCTCTTTTCTCATTGCATAATCAATGAGTAGTCCTTCTTTATATCTGAATGCAAAAGCATATGGCTCAAAATTACCAAGGTGGTAAATTCGTGTCCCAGTGATTTAAATCATTGAATCTATTCATTCTAATTAAAATAATGTACTAAAAATTATTCACATCAACTCATTTAAGCAATACATCAAAAAGATTTTTTTTTATTTATTCATTGAATATGTTTTTTTCCATGAAATACCCCCGAAAAATCATTCCGGGAACGCGTCCCCAAGTACCAATCCGCCGATAACAACAGCTAAAAATCCTAATAAATAATTTTTTGATTGCCTCAAAGGTACTTGTTAACTTAGTTTATTTTAGTATAAAATGATATTTATAAGTTTCTTAATCTATACAATATTATTTTTTCCGAAAATTTAATTCAAAGTTTGTCCCACAATTTGTGCGTCATTCCGGGAACGCATGGTGTTTTTTTAAATATCAATTTTCAGGAAAACGCGACAGATAGCGCTACCGGGTAATTATATAAAACACTCAAGTTCAAACGGATGACCCGTGTGTTTTTCATTGAAATGTGAAAATTTTAGAAGGTAAGCATAGGTTTGTTCGAAAATTTGGCACCGTACATCAATTCAGCGTCATTCCGGGAACGTCAATAATTGTAAGAAAAAAATAAGTAAATGACTGTTGATAGAATATTTCTTAAAGACTAATGTAACCTCTTTTTATATTACCCTCCAAAAATCTCGTTTCAGTGATAAATATTTATTTAATACGGATTTTTATGTAGAAACGTCATTCCGGGAACGGTTATTCCGGGAACGTTCCCGGACATGACGTGCGTTCCCGGAATGATGATTATGTTCCTGGGATGATGATTGTATCGTTTTTTATAGTTTCACGTATGCAAAAGCATTATTTTCAAACATTTATTTTGCTTTCAGTCTAATTTTATAAACATAATGGAGAATGAGACAATTTCTCAAAAAAAATCAAAACAAGCTGATGAAGATAATCTACGTTATAAACATTATATGATAAATTACTAATACTAAATTAAGTGTGTGAAATTATGTAAAAAAAACGTTTTTGTTTCAAAGTTTTTTTTCAAAGTTTTTTTTTTTTAAACTTAAAAATTACCAAGTAATTGACATGTTCATCATTTTTAACTATTGCGGACAAATTTTAGCAACATATCTAGTATATCGAACGAATCATTTTCCGTATTTATTTAAAAGTAATTACAACTTTTTTAAGCGTTCCCGAAATGACGATATCTCACGAATCGTTTTTCGTTAATACAATTTTATTCATGTAATTATTAATTTCCAGCTTGCCCCGCTCGGATATCAATTCTAGATAAGTTAATCAATGATTAGGACTGGTTTGCAGAACAAAAATATAAAAAAATTTATTAAGAAATTTGAAACATGGAATTTACCACCTTGGTGATTTTGAGCCATATGTGACCATATTCCATCCTCTGTTGGCAAATGTTTCTAAGAATTTTTCTTTCCACTCTTTCCATTCAGAGTCTATTTGTAACTTTATGGCCATCGAGCTATACCAATCCAGACAGGGTTTCTCTAAAAATAACCTCAGTATCTCTATCTTTGTTTCATCTTTTATGATGTCAAATCGTCTACATTCCTTTTCAAAATTTTCCATCCATTGTGCTGCATTTGGGTTCTTGCTTGTGAATTTCTCTATAATGAACTTTTCCGAAATGTTTTTCAAATTGCGTCGATTTTCTCTTTTTTCTGTGCTCTCCACTAATTTTTCCAATATTTGTTTCAGGTTGTCCTTTTTCTCTGCAGGTTGCTCTGTGTCTATTTCTTCTAAGTATTGATCCAAGAATTGTATATTTCCCTCTTCATCTACGTATATATCTTTTAGTTCTCCTTCTAACTTTATCCATATCTTTCTGGTCTGATGTCTTTTTTTTAGGCTATTTTTTATTTTTGTATAATGACTTGTTCTCATGATTTCTTTATGGTTGTTTATTGGTCTCACCTCTTCCGGTAGTGTAAAACATTTTCCCTCTTCCGTAGTTATAGAGGTTATTGCCAATATGTTCGATTTGTTGTCGCTTGTCGCTATCACGGCAAATTCGAATTGGAGTTTTTCCATTTTCTTTTATTTAACTGCTAATCTCGTTTTATAAGGTTAGCTTTTCTAGGTTAGGATTTCAAGAAGAATAAACCTGGAATGGTTTCTCTGCAAACAAAGAAACGAGATTAAAAGTTTATTCTTGATCCGTTCTCTATCTTAATCTGTATAGTTCTCAGTTTTCTGATCACATGCTCATCCTCTCTGTTAGTGGCTCCTTCTGAAGGTATCCACTCTACAACCGCGTGAAGCGCGGCATAATTTGAATTAAGAAATACCATTTCTTTACATATTTACTGAAATCTGAAACAAGCTAAATGGAAAATGCTTAATGGAATCATCAATCTAATTAGTTGAACCCGAGGCCACTTTCTAGTTTGAGTATAGTTCTACGATGAGGAACTACCCCACGTATAGATTATCAAGATCTGCGTCTGCAGCTAGAAGTCATTTTCGAGGCCAGTTCCAATCTGATCCAGCGATGGGAACTGTGTATGGATTCTCAAGAGCGTTGCTACTAACTTAAAATGAACCTTGCTGCAATTTCTGTCCTATGAATTGTGGGAATTTGTTTAAGTCGTATCGTCGAGGGATCGAAATAAACCTAATCGACATAATTGCTAGAAGGATGGATGATTAGTATGCGAGTAGTGAAATGAGACGAATTGATAATAAAATCTCGAGTATGAAAATCAGAATGAATTTACAAATGATGAACCCATTTTTTTTTTTACTACGTGTCATCGTTATAATTTTATAACTAATGAGGTTATTACTGGTTCGTTGCAGTGAATCTAAAAACAGTTTAAATTACTGCACAGGTTAACCTTATCAGCGTTCCCGGCATTCTATTCATTGGTTGGGAAAATCTCCGGGCATTAGGCTCTCCGTAATATGCTAAGCTATATAAAATATTTCACATCCATCGAGTCTTAAGGGGATATCCAAGTTTAAAACAGAATAATATGTATACTGTCTTCAAAATACAATAACTTTGGGACTAATGGAGGAAAATGAAATCGACCGACAGGGTTTGAAAGTATTTAACTTTAGCTTTATTTGAAAAAAAAAAAATTTCATTTATCTTGAAGACTGTGCTCTCCGTAGCCCGCTCAAGTAAAGGCTGTGCAGAGCGCCGGAAAAAACGGTGACCACGATTGCAGCCAAACGCAGTGTCTGAAACACAAATACTAAAATGCATTTTATTTGTAATTGAACCCTTTAAGCTCTCACAGAACCGATTTTTCATTTGACTCTCCGTTTTTTAGAAAACAAGCGAAAACATAGATTAAAATCATGAAATAGTTTTTTCTCATTGTAAAAATCGATATTTTGACCAAAGTACAATTTATCAAAAATCAGTTCTGTGAGAGCTTAGAGGGTTCAATTACAAATAAAATGCATTTTAGTATTTGTGTTTCAGACACTGCGTTTGGCTGCAATCGTGGTCACCGTTTTTTCCGGCGCTCTGCACAGCCTTTACTTGAGCGGCCTACGGAGAGCAGTCTTCAAGATAAATGAAATTTTTTTTTTTTTCAAATAAAGCTAAAGTTAAATACTTTCAAACCCTGTCGGACGATTTCATTTTCCTCCATTAGTCCCAAAGTTCTTGTATTTTGAAGACAGTATACATATTATTCTGTTTTAAACTTGGATATCCCCTTAAATGCGGAACAATATGCGGGAAAAATTAATTTAATTTTGATGAATTATTAAAATTATTTGTGCTCTCGCGAACTTGGAGGTTATGACCTCTGCGTACCTAGCTCCCCCACCTTCTCAAAAACAAAAAACTTGATATGGAAAATTACGAGCTTTTTATGAGCTTTCGAAATAACTTAGCCCCGATTTTTGAGCTCCAACCGTCGAGCAGGAATTTGGGTTTTTAAGTGGGGGGGCTGAAAACGTAAGTACTTAGCCCCTCCACTCCTTGAAAAAATCGAAAAAAATCAACCAAAAATACGAGAATTATGACCTCCCGGAATACGGTGGACTCGATTTTTGCGCTACAACCCATAGCGACTTAACTCCGGAGAGCGCGCTGTTCCCTAAGAGAGAAGTACCCCTAAAATTTATCGTATCGAAATCTTTGACGTACCAAAATGTTCGCTGATTTATGAGCTTGCAAGATATGGTAGTTTTCACGGGATTTTCCGTGATCTTGGAAACTTATGCAATCTTGAATGATTTCGCGTGATTTTCAGAGATTTCTTCGGGGTTCGGAGGGACTTCGAATTCATTTCAATATCAGATGTACCAGAAATTTCATAAGGGGTAGGGTGCTTTTTTTTAAGACTATTTCAATTTTTTTGGTCCCCGCGCGAAATCTTGTTAGAAATGTCCAAAAATTAATTCCCTGAAAATTTAGCTCCTAATATCAACTCTAAGTACTCTCCCAAAGCGCATAATGATTTCCCATTTAAAATACACGTGAACTTTGATTTTTTTTTTAAACATCTATATCTCAGTCGCATTTCATGCTATTGGATTGTTCCAAGGTGGGATTTACTCGGGATTAAAAGCTCTACGAAAATGCTTTGTGTGACGTAGCTGTGATC
Source organism: Rhogogaster chlorosoma (assembly GCA_944452935.1). Lineage (NCBI taxonomy): Eukaryota > Metazoa > Arthropoda > Insecta > Hymenoptera > Tenthredinidae > Rhogogaster > Rhogogaster chlorosoma. The sequence continues at coordinate 6,625,475 of OX101799.1, forward strand.
TGCACCTGTACGATGGTACGGGTCACTAAATCTGATTTTGGTCAAATCTACAATGAATCGTGGAAGACCCCCTAAGTATGATAAAGACGCTGTGATCTCTGCCGTATTAGCGCATAAGTCGCAAATACTTATAGAAGGTGGAAAAATTGTTTCTAAACGGGATGAGGTGTGGAAAGCGCTATCAAATGAATTCAACAACGCACTCACGCCCAATGCTTTATTCAGTTTCGTAGTTAACAACCGTTACCAAGTAAGAGATCTTCTGAATCCTCTACCGGAGTTGGATAGCACCAAGGAATCGAGTGTTCAAAATGAATCCAATATAGTTCACTCCGAGTTAGATTCTTCGAGAGGATCATGGGGTAATGACAACGACGAGGAAATAATAAAAATGACATTCGATAAAGCGGAACTTGACGAATTAGTTATTGTAAAGCAATATGGTAGATCAGAAAAGCATAGACCCCACATTTCTTTCCGCGAATATGCAGTGCTACAGCCTGGAAAGTGGCAGGAGGCTGTAACGCAAAAACTCTGGGACGCCTGTAAAAAAAATTTGCTTTTCAGTTTAAACGTAACAAAATTTTCAATAAAAAGCTCGAAGTCTTAGGTAAGTGTAATTGTGGCGCAATCATGAAAGGATCAGTGGACCATTTCAACTTGAATTCCGAAAAAAATAAGATGACATGTACCATCACCAAAGGTGATGGTACATGCGGAAAACGGTACCTGCGAGATCCAATTCGTTTAGAGCTTGGAAAAATGTTGTGTGAGACCAACAAAACTGCTGAAGTTCATCGAGCAGCAGAAGCTGACCGAATGATGTCCCACAATGACCCAGAACCTCCACATTTATACAAGGCTCAAGCATTGCGAAAAGCGAAAGAAAGGTACCAGGCATCACGCACGTTGCACAAAAATCCTGTAACATCGATTTTATGTGCGCAATTGTCATCGTTGAAGTATTTTATCCACAACCTCGGTTTGAATCGATTTCTTGTTCATTACTGGTCGAACTTGCCGGCGTGACAAGTGAGAGGTGACACCAGGAAAAGAGTGATAAAAGAGTGGTTGGAGTGAGTGAAGAGAGAGAGGGAGAATATAGAATAGAGCCAGGAGGTGTGGGATAGGAGCTGGGAGAAAAAGAGCCGGGAAATAAAAAGAAGGGGAAAGAAAAACGGGAGAAAAAAGCAGCGGGGTTTGAGGTTAGGAGAGAGTGAAGAAAACGGACGGTAAGAGTAGAGGCGCAGAGGGAAGGCAGAGGCATCTAGGGAGAAAAGGCTGAGAAAGAGAACTGGTTACCATAGAGGATAGTTGCGGAAGATAAGGTAGGGAGTAAGCAGGCCTAGGCAATGAGTGACAAGGGGGAAGCAGGCGTCGAAGCAGTAACGGGGAATGGAAAGGAGGAGAAAAAGAGGGGAAGACCTAGTAAAGTAGAACAGCTGGGCAGAGAGAGAAGCAACAGTATGGGACCGGTGTTAGAGCTGTGGAAAAGGAAAAGAGAGGAAAGGGAGAGAGAGGGGGCGGGGGCAGGGGAAGGAGAGGAAGAGGAAAAATGGGTATTTGCGAAAAGCAGAAAACTGGCGAGGTCGCCGAAGGAAAAAAGTAGAGAGGGGGAACAATGGGAAGGGAAGGTAAAAGAGTGGATAAGAAAAGGCATTGAGGAACAGATGAAGAATATAAAAACAAGGGAAGAGTCAATGGAAAGAAAGCTCAAAGAAAAGAAGGAAGAAATGGACAGGAGAGAGAGGAGATGGGGAGAGGAAAAGAGGGAACTACAGGAGAGAATAAGAGAATTGGGCGAAAGGCTAGGGATATTAGAAAAGGGAAAAGAAGGAGAGGAGGATATAGGCAGGCTAGTAGAGAGGCTAGAGAAAATAGAAAAGGAGGAAGGGGGAGAAGGAGGGATGCGGGAGGGAGACAGAAGAAAGGGCGAGGGAGAGGAGAGAGAAGTAACAGAAAGGTTAGAAGGGATGGAAAGGATAATAGAGAAAAAGGAAAGAGAGGAAAGGAAAGTAAACATCATACTGAAAGGAAGCAAGGTGGAAAGAGGCAAAGGAAAGGAGAAGCTAGAGGAGGTAATGAGGTGGATAGGGGCGGAAGTAGAGATAAAGGAAGTCAGGGAAATAGGAATGAGGCAGGGGAGTAGAGGGGGCATGGTGCTAGCCAGACTGGGAAGCTGGGAACAAAAGAGGAAAGTAATGGAAAAGAAAAAGGCATTATGGGGCAGAGAGGAAAGGATAGAGGATGATTTGACATGGGCGGAGAGGAAAATGCAGTGGAAACTGAGAGAGATAGCAGATGAGGAAAGAAGAAAAGGAAGAAGGGTGAGAATAGGATACGAAAAGCTGTGGATAGGGGAGGAAATGTGGAAATGGGACGAAGAAAGAGAGAGGTTAGTGGATGAAGAAGGAGAGGGGAGAGGAATCGAAGAGGAGGTGATAGAAGGAGAAGGGAGGCAGGGGGAAGGGGACGAAAGTAGGTAGAGAAAAGTCGGGAAAAAAGAAAAAGGACAAAGAGGTGAGGGAGGAAAAAGAAGTCAAGGGGAAACGAGCAATAAAGATAGCGTTCTGGAATGTCGCTGGGCTAGCAGCAAAGGATAAGGAGTTCTGGAAGGGATTAGAAGAGTGGGATGTTATAGTAATGAGTGAAACATGGGTAGAAGAAAAGGGATGGAAAGGGATCAAGGAAAAGCTGGCAAAGGGATACATATGGAAAGCACAGTACGCGAGAAGAGAGAGCAGGAAAGGAAGAGCAATAGGAGAGATGATAACAGGGGTAAGGAAAGAGTTAGTGAGTAGGAAGGAAGAGAGGGAGAGGGAAGAGGAAGAGGAAGTGGAAGGGATAGTAAGGAGAAGGGTGGAAGTAGGGAAGGAAAAGTGGACAGTAGTCGGGGTATATGTGAACAGAGATATACCGTGACAATTCCGTGAAAGTAACCGGTCCTATGTTAGGCATCTCCCGAAAGCTACCGAATGGCAACGCTGTCGAAGTTATGGAGTGAACAAACGACATATCCACAGAGACAAACTTCAGAGGATCAGACGACGCAGCGTCAGTTGTCACTTCGTTGGGTTAAAATGAACTGTCAGTGAGATATTTGAGGTTGATCGTATATCATAACCTAATTAAACAACGGAAATTAATATCTATTCGTAAAGAAGTGATGATGAATTGGTAAATTGATCACAGATGTAAATTTCTGTTCATTTGCAACATTATTTGGTTATACATAACTGTCGGGATGAAATTCACGAGTCTAATTTTGATAAAGGTACATAACCAACCAATGTCAAACGATATTATTCCGTAATAAAGTCATGATAAAGCTATGAATTGACGTAGATATCAATGTAGTACATAATATGTCGAAGATTTCTCGTAGATTCCTCTCTGAATCAAATCTACGTCGCTGTGTTCCTCACCATAGTTCCCGAAGAGATGCGACGAGTCGGTCAGTTACTGAGAAACTCCTAGCTTGAAAATAATGTCGCGAATAAATATACTACATTGATATCTACATCAATTGATAGCTTTATCATGACTTTATTACGGAATAATATCGTTTGATATTGGTTGGTTATGTACCTTTATCAAAATTAGACTCGTGAATTTCATCCCGACAGTTATTTATAACCAAATAATGTTGCAAATGAACAGAAATTTACATCTGCAATCAATTTACCAATTCATTATCACTTCTTTACGAACAGATATCAATTTCCGTTGTCTAATTAGGTTATATTATACGATCAACCTCAAATATCTCATTGACAGTTCATTTTAACCCAACGAAGTGACAGCTGACGCTGCGTTGTCTGATCGTCTGACGTCTGTCTCTGTGGATATGTCGTTTGTTCACTCCATGACTTCGACAGCGTTGCCATTCGGTAACTTTCGGGAGATACCTAACATAGGACCGGTTACTTTCACGGAATTATCACGGTAGAAGAAAAGGTGAAGAGACTGAGAGAAATAGTAGAGGGGAAGAGGATGGAGGAAAAGATGATGATAGGAGGGGACTTCAATGCCAGAACAGGAGACATGGGAGGGGGATACGAAGGAAGGGAAAGAGGAATAAGGGGGGAAGAGGAAAAGAGAAGGTCAAAGGATAAAAAGGTGAATAAGGAAGGAAGGGAGTTACTAGATTTCATAGAAGACATAGGATGGTCGATATGGAATGGGAAAACGAAAGGGGACGAAGAGGGGGAACTTACATACACGGGGGGAAGGAGTGAATCGACAATAGATTATGTGATAGGGGCCAGTGAGGCGAAGGGAAGGGTAGAAAGCTTAACAGTAGCGGACAGAATAGATTTGGACCACCATCCGATAATAGTGAAGATAAGCGGAGGATGGGAGAAGAAAGAGGAAAGTAAGAAAAGAAGAGAGGGGAGGGGGAACTGGACGGCAGAAGGAAGGGAGAGGTTCAGAGAACAGATGAGATGGGCAGAGAAAGATAGAGGTGAGGTGGGAAAGGAAATAAAGTGGGTAACGGAAGAGATAAAAAGAGTAATCAGGGAAAATGAGGGAGAAGGGCGGGAAGGGGAGAGAAGGAAAAGAGGATGGTGGGACGAGGAATGCGCAGAGAGAAAGAGAGATGTAAGAAAGGAACTAAGAGATTGGAGAAAAGGAAAAGGCGAGAGGGAGGATTATAGAAGGAAGAGATGGGAATACAATAGATTGTGCGAGAAGAAGAAGGAGGAGGAGAACGCAAAACTAATTAAGGCGGCGGAAGAAGCGAGAACAAAAGGAGAGGTTTGGGAGGTGGTAAATAGGGAAAGAAAGAAGAGGTGGAAAATAGGGGAAGGAATAAGAATGGATGAATGGAAGAAATATTTCATGAGAGTGCTAGGGGGTGTGGAGGAGAGAACGGTAGGGCAATGGTCGGGAAGAGCAGTGAGGAACAGAGAAGAAGAGGAGGAAAGGGAAACAGGGGAGGAAATAAGCAGGGAAGAAATAGGAAGGGCGATCAGAAAGATGAAGGATAGAAAGGCGCCAGGAGGAGATGGGGTGACAAACGAGGTATGGAGGTATGGAGGGAGGGAGACAGAGGAATGGGTATGGGAGATATGTAATAGGGTATGGAGGGGAGAGGGATGGCCAGAAGAGTGGAAGGAAGGGTTGGTGGTGCCGATACTAAAGGAAGGAGGGGGTGAAAGGGTAGAGAAATATAGAGGGGTGACTTTGATGGCGACGCTTTACAAGATATATGCGACGGTACTAGCGGAAAGGTTATACGGGGAAATGGAAGAGAGGGAAATGGTGCCACAAAACCAGACAGAGTTTAGGGAGGGGATGTGTACGATAGATAACATATATGTATTGAACTATCTGATAAACAGGAGTATAGGGAAGGAGAAAGGGAAAATGGTGGCAACCTTTATAGATCTGAAGGCAGCATTCAACTCGGTAGATAGGGAGGTACTGTGGGAGGCGATGAGGGAAAGGGGAGTGAGTGAAGGACTGAGGGAAAGGGTAAAAGAGATGTATAAGGAGACGAAGAGAGCAGGGTGACGATAGGAGAGGAAATAGGGGAAGAATTCTGGACGGAAAGGGGGGTAAGACAGGGGTGTCCGTTAAGCCCATACCTTTTCAACATACTGACGCACAGTGGGACGAAACCCCGAATTTGTACCCATAATTCAAAAACCCAAAGAATTCGGGTGAAAGTCGGTACTCGTGGGTTTTTGGGGTCGCTGATTACGAATCCGAAGTCAAAAATCTCAAAAACAAAATGGCGGACCAAAAACGGTAACAAATTTCTTGAAAAACCTAATGAATTCGAGTGAAAGTCGGTACTTGGGGGTTTTTGGGGTTGCTGATCACGAATCCAAAGTCAAAAATCTCAAAAACAAAATGGCGGATCAAAAACGGTAACAAAGTTCTTGAAAAACCTAATGGATTCGAGTGAAAGTCGGTACTCGGGGGTTTTTGGGGTCGCTGATCACGAATCCAAAGTCAAAAATCTCAAAAACAAAATGGTGGGAGATGTTTAGGCATATGCATATGCAGGAATAAATACTTTTTATTTTTCAGTGTTAATGTCATGAAATGTGAAGGCTTATAAAATTAGTGGAATACAATTTCCTCATCCGAATCATCGTCGTCAAATTCAGAATCTGTTTCTACTGTAGATTGACTCGTTATTGTGGTGCATTCAAACGCCCTTTCACAATAACGAAGACCTCCCTCCGGGTGTATAGTAAATTGTCGTCGGTACTAGACCCTGTAATAAAGCAACAGAAAATTAGAAATTGATTTGCATATGAGAACTTGCAATATTTAACGTAAACTACAATTAATAAAATACCATGAAACTCATTGGATAAACTGAATTCTTTCTGAAATTAATTTTTTTCCTCAACCAAATCACAAATAAAAATCATCATGAACAGTGTGACTCTAGAATAACCGTAGGTACTACTTTGTTACGGATACCCTATACACGTTCAAAACCGGTATAAGTTCCCTATTGTACGTATTGAACACCTGGCAGACCCGGACGCTCGTCAGCCGGGGCCGCGCGCGTGGTAGAAGGCTGCGTACTCGCTCACGCTAACTAAAAAACTACACTAAGTAGCAAAAAGTAGCAGATGATCTAAAACGTTTTCGATAGTTGGAAGACTGATCTAGAACCTAAGACTTGAATCAAAGTCGGGTCTCCTCAAGTTCCCTACTTTTTGTCCATTTGAAAGTATAAGTCTCGAAAATTATATCGGTTTCACAGGGTACCAAACATGGTCGTATTTCAAGCAGATGAACGTGACTTTTCAATTTAACTCATACAGAAATATTTTCTACATACCTCCAGGAGTAGAATCCATTTTGAAAAATCAAAATCGCTTAAATAACTTTCGAGTTATTGATCTTTGAAGTTCACTGTTTTGCCTTACGTTTTCACTCGCCGCGTGCACTCTCAACGAAGGCTGACTTTGAACTAATGTATCGAGCCAGGTATGGAACGGACGACCATACCCTTCGAGGTTTGAATGCACCAATCATTTCTCTACCCCACCCGAGGGTCAAAATTCCGCGAATCCAAAATTCACTTTTCGGAATTATGGGCACGAATTCGGGGTTTTGTCCCACTGTGTGACGGCAGATATGGAGGAGAAAATGGGAAGGATAAGGAGCGAGGGAGGGGTGAGGCTAGGCGAGAATAGGGTATACACGCTGGCATACGCAGATGATGTGGTGCTGCTGGCGGAAAACGAGACAGGAATGAGGAAGATGTTGATGAGACTGGAGAACTATTTGGAGGAGAAAAAGCTAGAATTAAATGTTGGAAAGACGAAGGTAATGAGATTTAGGGTGGGGGGAGGAAGAAAGGAAAAGATAATTTGGCGGTGGAAGGAAGAGAGGCTAGAGGAAGTAAAGGAATTTTGCTATCTAGGTTATATGGTAACGAGAAACTGAGGGCAGGAAGCGCAAGTAAGGGAAAGGGTAAAGAAAGCGAGTGTGGTGATGAAGCAAGTGTGGGGGATAGGCAGGCGCGGACTGGCGTCATGAAACCGGGCCGGGCAAATTGATGAAACCGGCCCATTCAAGGGAAATATTTTTGTTGAGTTAATGATTTGAATTAAAAAAGTATCTCTTTCGCACATATTCTGCACGCCAGAAAGTCATAATAACATAAAAACAAAAGAAAAAAAAAAAAAAGGAATCAGCATTCCCCACACGTCCACGTCATTGGTTCCGGGTAACGCAGAGATGGGGAATGTCGTTAGCAAATAATGGCCCAAATTTCATGGATCCACATATGATCTGTTTGCCACCGGCCTACCGGCCCACCGGGCATTATGCCCGGTGTCCCGGCGGCCCAGTCCGCGCCTGGGGATAAGAAAAAGGAGATTTGGGAGAGATTGGAGAAGAAGGTTATGGTTAGTCGATAGGTTGGTGTGGACGGTGGTAGAGTATGCAGCGGAGGTATGGGGGTGGAGGGAATGGAAGAAAATAGAGGCGATGCAGGAAGGTACTTAAGGTGGGTGTTAGGGGTAGATTGGAGGACACCAGGCTATATGGTAAGGGAAGAACTGCAGAGGGAGAAGCTGAGAACAAGGGCGGGGAGGAGAGCATGGAAATACGAGAAGAGGTCAGAGGAAGGCAGAGGGAGCGGACTGGCAAAGGTATGCTGGGAGGAGGTAAGGGAAAGGGAAAAAGCGGGAGAGGCACTGACGAAATGGGAAGAGGATAGAAAAGAATTTATGAGAGCAAGGGGGCTAGACACAGAGTGTAACGATAAACAGTTTTCAAATTAGGCGCCCCGAACCTATAACTCACGTAGTCAAAAATATCTAAACTACTACGTGAAACGACGGAAGCCGACAGGCACAGCTCTCTTGGCTACGAGCAAGCGACCTAGCCGGTCGTGTCAATCTTTGATCTTCAGTTTTTATTAATTTCAATCTTAACGAATATAACTTATTCTTTGTACATCTTCTTTCATTATATATTTATTCTGTGAGAAATATTCAGTAATTTGACAAAATCCTACTTGGAACGACGTTTTGACGACACAGCAATAACCAAATATAAGTATACCTGTTACACGTGGCGATTGCCTAATTATATATATATTTTCTTAGTTTTTAACACTGAAGACCTGCTCGGGTTAAGAGATTTTATTCTTATTTTAAATGTGATTGTCCTTGTATTGTATAAAAGCATCTCGTCTCCTATAATTATACTTATAACTTCTGCTTTAAATAGATTATACTTTTATTGTAATCCGTCCAGTGATATTTTCGCATTTCTACAAGACCTGTGGCTACATATTAATTACCTATTGTTCATATCACTGGTACTATTCATTATTGGATATATATTGACGAATCATACTGTTCTCAGTAATTTGAATTTAATAAATCTACCTCTTTGACGAGACCTGTTTGTTGTTGCTTTTATTTTAACTCAGCTTTTTATATTCTTATTTAATAGTCTTAAAAGAATCATTACAAGAGGAAACAGTAAGGAGGAGAGAAAGAGGGGAGGTGGAGTATGAGGAGATAGCAAAAGGAGGACAGAGATCAGCAAGAGAGGGAAAGATGGGAGAAGATAAGGGAGTCAAGGTTTAACAGGTGGTATGGCTGAATAAAAGGAGCAGGAGTGCCGGAGTATTTAAGCAAGGGATGGGAGGAAAGCAGGTGGAAGAGAATCGCAAGGTTTAGGTTAGGGAATGAAATGAGGGAAGCGTGGTATTGGGAGGAAGAGGAAAAGAGAGAATGCAGGATATGTAAAGTAGGCGTGGAATCATGGGAACACGTATGGGAAGAATGTAGAGAAGCGATAGGAGGAGGAAGTAGATGGAGAGAGGAAATAGAGGTAGTGCTAGGGAAGGATGGAAGGGGGGTGAAATGGTTGAGAGAGATAGAGGAAGTAAGGGAAGAAGTGAAAGAAAGAAAGAAAAGAGAATGGAGAGAGGTGAATGAAAGAAAGAGAGGAAGGAGAGAAGGAAACGGAAGCCAGAATGGGACATGCATGGTGAGGAGGGATGAATGAGAAAGAGTGGGATAAAGGGGTAAAGGGATGAACGAAAGTGAGAGAGGGGTGGAAGGGTAGAGTGGAGAGGAGAAGAAGCAAAGGATGGAGAGAGAGAGAGTGAGGAGAAGGGAGAGAGCGGAGGAGAGAGAAGGAAGGCAGGGAGTAGCAATAAGAAAAGAAAGTTGAGGCAAACAAAGCTATCAAAGATTAAGGATCACAAATGGTATGGCGACGCGAGGTAGAGAGAGGGGAGAGAGGAGAGAGAGGTTGTAAATAGAGAGGAGAGAAAGAGAAAGAAATGTAAAATAGGATAAGAATAAGTAGGTTAAGCAATAGGTAGAGTTAAGTATAGGGTTGAGGATCGTGAGTAAGGAAATGTAAGATTGTAAAAAAGGTTGTATCCGGAGCGGAAGCTTCTTGTAACCCCGAGGGGAATCAATAAAGCAGCATTACTGGTCGAACTTGCCGACAAACGTATACAAGCAGTATTCCCGTTCCCCGACATCCTCTGTAGCGATAGATGCCACTGGTAGTATTTTCCGCAAACTTGTTCGATCAGATGGATCCAAATCAAAGCATATCTTCTTATATACTGTGACGTGGATTTTTATCAGACCCCGGATCCAGACCGGGTCACTAGACCACGAGGCCGTCCACTCGACAATTGACCAAGGAGAAAAACTAAATTTTTAACAAAAGTTGGGCGCCAGGCGGATAACCGCCACTTTCAAAATTCTAAAGCAAAACACAATTAAACTACAAGTACTCGAAGCGTCGGCTAGCAACAGTACCGCGGAGAGGGGTCGGGATTAATGTGAAGGATTAACTCGGCGTCAAATAACGACTCGTGAATTTCAAATTTATCAATAGATTACTGAATTTATTCAAAAAAATAGAATTTAAAGAAATTAAGGAAACAAGTAATCATGTACCCGGGGGTACTTCCCCTCGGGTCTAAGACGACTACAGGCCGTGTATAGCCGACCTGGCCGCTATTTGCGAGTTTTACAACCATTAAGAATTAACTAATACGCTCCCACGTAGGGTGGCAATAACAAATTGAAATTAGTTAACAATCAACTCAGCAAATCTAGTCCCCGCGGGACAACAACACGATTTTACAACTAACAAAGAGACTTACTAATTAACAATCGGACTTAGAACTAACAATGAGGAGCTCGTGGCTCGAAATAACAAAAGAATAACAAAATAACCGCAGAATAAGTGAACAATAATACGTTACTCGAAGAATAACGAAATTATCGAGCTTGCGGCTCACAATTAACAAAACAATAATGGCCAGCGGCTCGAGATCAACTATGTGATAACGCCTGCGGCTCAAACTTCAACGAAATGAGTAACAATAACGTTACCGATCGTGTAAGGCGATCGGCACGCTTTCGAGAGGCGAAGCCTCTCGGGAATGAATATTTACAATTTAATAAATTAACTAAACCTAACTCTGCCTTCGTAAACCAAACAAAATTCAAAATAATAATAGGCACACGCCTAGCCTAACGTTCTAAATCTCCGCGGGAGAGGAAGAGAGCGCGACAATGACCGTCTAAGGCTATCTCGCTCGCACTCAGGTGCGGACCCTACAAACTCTACAGAATAAACTTAAATATCGCGAAACTCGAAAATCTTATGCAAAAATATCAAACTCGAAATGTTACTAACCCCCGAGACACTGGAGACGGCCTACCGACTTGGAGGTCGTTTTGATTTGATCCTCAAAGATCTCTAAAAGCCTCGTGGCTCAAAACAAGGCAAGATGGCTGATGGCCGTTTGCCAGATTCAAATTAGGTAAGAGTCAAGTTAGCTAACGCTTACCGTTGTCCAGCCACAATGAGATTTCCTCGCAGGAAAACCTTAGGTACGGTCCTAGCCCTGTAGCACACGCTCCAACGGACTCAATCACTCAAAAATAGACTCGAAACTAAACTCTAGACTCAAAACTGTACTCAAAAAGTCCCTCGAAGGGAATTCGCAATATTGCCTCGCGGCTACGACCAAATACAAAAACGAGCGCGAGCACTAGAGCTCGACGCCCTACCTGCTAGGCAGGCCTACGGCAGAGTGACCTACGATCGCTGAGCTTCGATCGTTCGCACCCCCGTCTTACGATCGCCTAGTAATTTGCGTATTGACCACTAGATCCTCTCACGCATGATAGTAGATCTTGGTTACGCGCGAAATTCCAAATTCGCCACGATGTTTGCAGCTCCTTCGTTAAGAGGAATACGGGTTGCAGGTTCTTGGCGGTGGCGGGAATCTCCTCCACCACCTTGATCCCTCGGTGCAGAGTGTCCTCGACACTCCCCCGCATCCTCTTTTGACCTGTGAGGTAGCCTGGCCAGTACTAGCCTCACGAGCTTCGGTGGCGTCCATCAAAAAGTCAACACCCTCGGTGTTTTAGCGTTGGTGCGTCCGTCGGGGTACGTAATAGTCGTAGCTCAGACCCAAAAACTTGGCCTCGTCGTCCACATGTCAGAGAAAATGCGTAAAAGAAAACAAAAGAATAAATACTAAATTCGACAGTCTTAGATCGGTCACGGTCGCCTCTCGGAGAGTCTACAGCCTCGGGGCTAAACTAAATGCATTCATGCTTCGTTCATGCATCCCATTCTACGTAATTATGGTCGTCTAAGGGTTCGGGAGTCGCTTGTAACATGCGTTGCAAAATGCAATGTTACAATACATGCGTCATCAATTCTCCTCATACCGAAAAATGCCCGATCACGCAAATGCTTACGAGGGAAACACATGAAGTGTAACCCTCCGATTTTTCTGTAACTTCACAGGGTGAAAGAGGTATCAAAATAAGCGGACACGTATTTCGGCTCATCCGTAGACACTCGACCGTTTTCGAGAAAATGGCGATTGAAGTTTTCGACGCGCTGGAATAGCCTGCGAACGCGACAGCTGTTCAAGCGAGGCGGTAGCGCAGCGGACAACGGCGCGGCTTGGAGATTTTGCACCCCGGGTTCGAGTCCCGTAATTTTTTTTTTTTTTTCTTTTTTCTGATTTTCATCGAAGTTTATTACATGCATGTTTTTTTACATGTAATTCGAAACAATAGTGCCCTTTTATATTCATACTTACAAGTATGTCACAGTATTATTTGTAACGGCATTATGTAATTGAAATACCTGAAAAATCCAGTACGTCTTTAATTATAATTTTTGTCAAATCCAATTCCGGATTTTAACGAATACTGTTTTTACACAAATATAACGTCATTGTATTTAGCAACAGATGACAAAAACATGCATGTAATAAACTTCGATGAGTCAGAAAAAAAAAAAAAATTCCGAGACTCGAACCCGGGGTTCAAAATCTCCAAGCCGCGCCGTTGCACAGTGGTTCAGAACGGCCGAATCCCTGGCCAAAAGTCGAAAAATGAAGGTTGAAAAATCGATGTTTTTTAAATGGATTCTTGTAGAGGAAGGCTTGGGGCATTTAGATCACATAAGTTGAGGTCACAATATTGTATATCTGCTTCCCTGCGACAGTCGAAAGTTGCCTCCCTTAGCAACGCGCGCGCGACACTTCATTACTCAGTTATTCAGTGCTCCACCAAATAGTAAATAAGTTTACAACTACGCGTCCGATTCCAATTTTCCAAAATGGAAAATGTTAATGAAGGTATGTAGAAGCATTTTATGTATTTAAATGTTCGAAAATGTTTGTTGTTATTTATGAAACGTTATGCTAACGGTAGTCGTGATTTTCATATTTTTTCGCTTTTTTAAAAATACATTTGTGTTGATACAAAAAAATTTTAACGCATTTTAACGCTGACATTGACAGGGACATGTTTGTTGAACTATCTTTTAATGAAACGTACAAAAATTAGCTGCTCGAAAGTTGCCTTTTTTGAATAATAACAATTTTAGTGTTACCGTGCACACTGTCGCGTCGCGTCGTGCGCGTTACGCATTGTGACTAATGGCGATATACAACTATATAGGGTGAGTGCACCAGTGAATGAACGATTAAGCGCACGGTCAGTTTTAGGGAAGGTTTTCTTTCTACTGGATGATTATTACCGTACAAAACTAGTTCTATCCGAAACATTAGATCCTAAATATTTGAGATAGCTCGTTAAAACGTGTCATTCGAACAGAAATCTATATAAAAAACCTATTTAAAGTGAAAATATAGCCATTTCACCAGTAATTGAACACTACTATTCGTACGACCGTAAGAATGTGATAAGTAAAGGTGTTAGATGAAGATACCTCGATTTCACTACAAACAAAAAATACGGAAAGAAAAGTCTACGCTAAACCTTATTTTTCATGGAGAACTAATTTCTGTTCATTCACTGGTGACTGTTCATTCACTGGTGCACTCACCCTACAACTTTTTAAATTTTAACAGGCCACACATGCAAACAAATCATTTGTACACGCAGACGAATATTCTTGGCACTGAATAATAAATGGAGCTTGAAATTTGATAAACAAGTAGAAATTCTCGAAAAAAATTTTACCGAATCGGAGGGATGTCCTTTCTCAATTTCAATCGATGACAGGAAATTTTTGAGGAATCTTCTATTTACAATTAAGAAAAAATGGCAGGACAGCCGAAGAATTCTGGAGCGCTTTTACGCAGATTATGAAAAATGGCTTGACAAGGACGTAACTATTATGGTTTGTCTATGTTCCTATTTCTTATAGGAAATATCATTGAAATTTTTCATTGAAACGTTTTTTTCACTTTCGAGCTGGCGTTATTGCGATTTGTTGTAGAATGCTGACTTCAAAAACATGGATGTACTAACTCCCAATTCTGACACATCAGGATCTGCTGAAAGCCACAAATTAGGTAGACCCTCATTAGTCTTTTCATCGTCTAGCGAACGGAGTAAGCGCCGAAAAGTCAATGATCTTCGGAAATCAACAAGTCCAAGGGCATTAGCATTCGCAACGGAAATGAATCTTCGTGCTTCTGGGTCCCACGCTGCAGCTCAGGTGCTCAAGGATATTACAACTACTTCTCCTTTGCGAGCCTCTCGGTATCAGTTAGCATTCGCAGAAGGTTCTAGACCAGTACGTCAAGAAATTAGCGCAGATGTTGTTTTGAACTTAATAATAAGCGGTAAAATGACGAAAGAAACGTACAATATGGTCCGGGAATTAACGAATGAAAATAGCGACGTTTCGGTTTATCCCAGTTATCATAAAATATTAGCTGCTAAATCTCGTTGTTACCCACCAGAGTGTTCAATAAGTATAACGGAAATAAGCGCGGAAGTATCATTGCAGGCTCTACTACATCATACCACAGCTCGATTAGTTCAAGTACAATCTGATGTCATAAAAACACTCGATAGTTCTTTCACGAATAATATGACATTAATTTTGAAGTGGGGATGCGATGGTTCATCGTCGCAGCAGTATAAGCAAAAATTTGCTGAAAGCGACAGCTCTGACGCTCATGTATTTTTTACGTCCGTGGTTCCGTTGCAAATGCTAGCTTCTGACGAAAAATCTGAGCTGCAAGTTGTCGTTTGGAAGAACCCAAGGCCTTCTTCACCCCGTTACTGCAGACCGTTGAGATTGCAATTTTTGAAAGAAACCGTGCAGTCAACTGTTGATGAAAAAAATTTCGTTGATAAGCAGATAGCATCTCTCGTCACATTCAATACAGTAACGGAGGATGCTAACGTTGAAGTAAAATATGAATTATCGTTTACAATGATCGATGGAAAGGTGAGAAATGCTATTACTGACACTAAATCCGCGCAAAGATGTTATTTATGTAATTTGACGTCGAAAAATTTCAACAATTTACAATTGGTTCAACAAACAGAATGTGACAGCTCTAAACTGAATTTTGGAATTTCTTCCTTACACGCGTGGATAAGGTTTATGGAATGGATGCTTCATATTGCATATAAATTAAATGACGGTACGAGTAAATGGCAGGCGCGATCAGTCGATGAAAAGAAAGCAGTTAGCGATCGTAAGGAAAAAATCCAAAATAAATTCAAAGCTGCTTTAGGTTTAAATATTGATATGCCTAAGCAAGGATTTGGCAGTACAAACGACGGCAATACAGCCCGACGTTTTTTTGAGAATGTTCCCTTAACAGCAGTGTTGATATGAGGTAGGCTGCGCAATCTGTGCTGTCATCCTCGTTAGTCATTTCTTATACCCTAACAACACGAACCGATTGTGTTCTGTTTGTATAATAAAATATCCTTACCGGCTTGTTAGCGTACATCTTTTACGTATTAAATAAACCCATAGTAATATACTTGTGGTGTACTCATTCTTTCATTTCACTTAATCACACATACCCTGCTCACAGGTTATGGGCCCAGAATACCCAAGAAAGTGCTAAGTGTGAAACTAGTGCAAGTCACGTAATCAAGTATAGTTTTAAGGCTAGAGTGTCGTGCGTCGAGTCGCGTAGAAACATAATGAGCGGGCTCATGCGAATCGAGACTCTAAACAAAGAGAACTATGACACTTGGAAGATGCAGATGGAAGCGCTACTCGTGAAGAACGACGCGTGGACATACGTGAGTGGCGAGTGCGCGAAATCAACGTCCGATGGAACCCCCACCACGGACGAGCGAATAAAAATGTGGGTTAAGAACGATAACAAAGCCAAATCTGATTTAATTTTGTCGATCGATCCCTCTGAACTGGAACAGATCAAGGGATGTGCTACGTCTCGTGAAGTGTGGATAAAACTCGAAAGTATTTATCAATCCAAGGGACCGGCCCGCAAAGCCACCCTGTTAAAACAATTAACGCTTCAGCGAATGGAGGACGGCGATGACGTACGAGAACACGTACGGAAGTTCTTCGACGCGATTGACAAATTATCTGAAATGGACGTCGACATTAATCCCGACCTGTTGGCTATAATGCTACTTTACAGCTTGCCACCGACTTTTGAAAACTTCAGGTGCGCGATCGAGTCCCGCGACGAGTTGCCAAATCCTGAAGCGCTTCGCGTAAAGATAATCGAGGAAAGTGACGCGCGTAAAAATGACAATCGTAGTGCGACGCAAAACGCCATGATCGCGAAGAAACCGTGGAATCAAAAGAAGGGGAAATCAGGCAAGAAACCATTCGATAACAAATCATCCGAAAACAAAGGTGAATTTAAATATCGGTGTAGTCGCTGTAAAATAATTGGTCACAAGGCCGCGGATTGTCCAAAGAAAGGCGAAGATTCGGGACCATCGAACCCCGGAAAGAAATCTGCCGAAAAAGTGAGCTGGTGCGCGACAGAACAATTAAGCGGCATACACGGAGCTTTTCAAGCGAACAGCGACGCACGTGATTACAAGTGGTGTCTGGACAGTGGCGCAACGTCACATCTATATAAGGAGTTGGACGAATTCACGCAAATAAGTGATTCGAGACCTGCGAAACTTAACCTAGCCAGCAACGCTACGACTGAAATCAAAGCAACAGGAACAGTGAAACTTGCGGCCGACGTCCAAGGAGAGATGAAAGACGTAAGTTTGTGCAACACGCTTCATGTTCCGAGTCTTCGCACGAACCTGATGTCAGTAGCTAAGATCACGGACAAGAACTGTGATGTGATTTTCAAACAAAATCGAGCATACGTCATCAAGAGTGGCACAGTATCCATAAAAGAAAAGGACACGAAGATGATCGCGAATAGAGTCGGAAATCTATACTTCGTGGAGGAACACGCTCAAGCGGAGTGTAATGCAGCTCCAGGGGAAGTAAGGGACGATAGAAAGTCATTAGAGAAGCTGAAGACCTGGCACCGTCGCTTAGGACACGTCAACGTACAGGATCTCGTGAAAGGCGAGCGAAACGACGCCCTACGAGGCATGGACATCGGCAACTGCAAACCAGAGCTCACCTGCGAGATCTGCCTTCGTGGGAAGATGACGAGGACGCCTTTTCCCAAAGATTCAGAACGAGAAACTAAATTATTAGAAATGATTCACTCTGATCTTTGTGGCCCAATACGCGTACAGTCGATCGGTCGAGCGAAATACTTCATGACTTTCGTCGACGATTATTCAAGGTGGTGTGAAGTACGATTCTTAAAGTCAAAAAGCGAGGCATTCGAGGCTTTCAAAGAATTCAAAGTAATCGTCGAAAACCAAAAGGATACGAAGATAAAAACTCTACAATCCGACAACGGGAGAGAATATCTAAGTAACGAGTTCGAAGGTTTCATGAGAGAGAACGGGATTCTACGAAGACTGACGGTCGCGTACAACCCGGAGCAAAACGGCACCGCAGAACGGAAGAATCGAACTCTCTTGGAGATGGCAAGGTGCCATCGCCTCGCTTGAACAGCTGCCGCGTTCGCAGGCTATTGAAGCGCGTCGAAAACTTCAATCGCCATTTTCTCGAAAACGGTCGAGTGTCTACGGATAAGCCGGAATACGTGTCCGCTTATTTTGATACCTCTTTCGCCCTGTGAAGTTACAGAAAAATCGGAGGGTTACACTTCATGTGTTCCCCTCGTTAGCGAATCACAAACAACAAATTCGATATGTTATTGGTTAATGGAATGGATACGTACTGGAGCCCCACCTCCGAAAGAGGTCACCTGCCACGCATCGAAGGCATTGTTATTGGCCGCGACAAGAACCTTCACAAACTGTGCTTCTGTCGACGATTATGCTGATAAATGTTGGGGAATGAATGATATGCCCGTTTGCTATATCCGAATAGACGTCGCACACTTCATGAAGATGTACGCTGACTTCTTGAAAGGAACCATCAACCCGAAAATTAAGACATTTTACATGGCGGTGATTGGACAGCTAATACTTTCACGTACAACATGTGATGCGGAGAATATTTTGTTTGCCATTCTGGCGATTGCGTCGAGCAAAACGGAAGGCCTTCTCGAAAACGGATTACCATCATTGTGTGAAGTACAAAAGGGCATTTTAAACGACCTCCTGCTAGATAATCCTCCTGATACAAACATCCCCGAAAATGTCGAGGATGATGTCATCGATGATGCACAAATTGAGGATATGGGGAGTGCTAATAACATGTGGAGTAATTGGGCCATGCGCGTTTTCGATAGAGTTTCTTCAGAATCTATTGACATGGGTAACAGAGTAAACGCGCACTACCTTCCGCAATTGGTGGATCGTTTATTGAAGGACATGAAGTGGTTCCCGTTGTGGGTATGTGTCTGTCGCGATCAGTTTGGATATGGTAGAGTTCCTGCATCCAGTGCAGCAGTTGAGTCGGAGTTTAATAATATCAAAACCAGACTGCTTGCAAACGAGACATTACCGATGAGACCTGACGTATTCCTGCAAAAACACGCTGAACATATTAATAGTCGAATGAAAATTACAAATGCGAAAGTAAACTTACCGAATTATGTTGCCACAATAGATGAAATCGAAATAAATGAGCCTGTGAATCAGCGGATCGACATTGCATGCCCAGCTTGTGCGATGGGCGATAATCCCTCCGGAGCGCACACTTGCCTAATTTGCGGCAGGTCCGTTCATGCTATTGATGAATGTTCAAAGAATATATCGAACGAAGAGGAAGGCTACGGTCAAAGACGGCTGTGCAATTCATGTTCCACAATTCCCGAAAAGACAGCTGTGAACATGATCAATTCTGGCGAACGAGAAAATTGGAGAGGTCTTTCAACAGAACCGCAAAAAAAAAAAATCTAGGTACCTGCAGAAGAACTATACTCAAAACCAATTTCTTTTACACGATAAGATTAAAGCGGTACCACAAAAAATACCTACCACCTGAGAACCGAAGCCTTGGTCAGCATATTTCCAGGGGAACTCAGCCTTCATAAGACCCTGAATGTACAGTGTGCGGTTACTTTGAAGACCTTATGCCGACGACTGTTTCAAAACACCCCATGCGTCACGGAAGTGTCATCGTGTGATGAGGGATGTCCGCCAAGGATCAAAGGAATTGAAACGGTATCAGTTGATCGCAGGTGCCTTCTTCAAGACGATTTCAATAACGCAGTGGCCAAAGATTTCTTACTCTTTGGTCCCAGTCATTGCTGCCGGAAAAACTGCGTCGGAATCGAAACTACCGCCCCACCAACAGTTGGTAAGAAATTAGTGTTACACAACTCACTGATATACTTCAATATAAATAAATTATATTTCGACATCCTCATATAACAGTGCGCGCGCGCTGGCGTATGTGGAGGGAACAATCTTGTAGCTTCCATGAAATATTTCAAATTAACATTTTATGGAAGCTACAAGATTGTTCTCCTCCACATACGCCAGCCCGCGCGTATGGATTTTAGGGTAGTCCTTATTTTGCGAAGGTGAGAGTCTCATCTCCTGAACTAATTCTATTTGACAAAAAGAAGTCGTAAAGTTTGACCACGTTCAGATAACGTTAACCATATATCAGATAGTTGATTGATCATTATTTTTAATAAGGAGCTTTTGAGATATTTCAGCTTATTGTTAGTGGGAAAGAATCAAACAGAGCGGTAGAATCTTCAGCCACAGTCCTTCCGCTGCCAAAAAGGCTAGTTGAAGCGTAGCAGAAAATACTGAGCTAAATTATCGAGCTATTTGTATGGTTGTAAAAATTTAGAAAAATATCTATTCGACATTAATCTGTATCACCGAACAATCTGGAAGCTATATCCATCATATAAATTTGACAACATATACCGCGAGGCTACGATGAAGTTATACGAATTCGAGTACGCATGCTCGAATTTATTAGAATAACATGTCTGCAGAACTTACCCTTGGATGAAATCACGTGATCAGAATAGACAAAAGCATGTTATCCAACGAAAACAGCTTATGAGCACTTGGATTTATAGTTTCACCCTAATCTCACGGTATACACAGGTATCTTTAGGGTGATCATTGAAGGAAAATTCCCGTGCCCCCCAAATCGGCTTCAAATAAATAAGAATATTATCTGAAATTTTTTCAGTTTTTTACTTGAATATTTAACCCTTGACCACTACACAGAGATTGAACTTATCTATTTAAAATACATGGGGTTTTGCGGTCTACAAAGTTATTATTTTATTGTCGGACTCATTACAGGTTTAGAAATTCAAAATTCTCAGGAATTAATCGATGAGAATGCTAATGTCAAAAAATTGCCACCTCCTTATCGTCAAAATTTTGTACGGGTTATCTCATGCTAAAATGATGAATTTTTGTTTCTTCCAATTTCATCCAATGTTGCTCGATTAAGACTTAAAAAATATATGTTTGTCGGTGTTTTCCGGTTTTTTAACATTCTGTATGTGATATTCCGTCATTATTCAGCAATCATATCGCGTATCCAACCCCAAAAGACCGCAAGAGCCATTTACCCCCTTTTAGCGAATTGCTAACAAAAGGGCGTATGTGCATACTAGTCCGCGTATAAGGAAAAATAAACGGTAAAACCATAAGGCCGTACGTGTCAACTAATCAAATCCAAAAGGGCGTATGTAATGTAAATAGGCCCTTTTACTTTTATACGTTTTTCTATGTAATTATCTTGGTATACTCCGTTTTGTTATCGAGCCCAACGTTTTTCCACATACGCCCTTGTTGACACCAAAAAGGCATATGGAACTGCAGATACGCCCTTTCACTTTTCCGCGACTTATTATGTGATTCTGTTGACATACTTACGCTCTTTTGTTATGGAACTCAACTTTTTGGCGCATCCGCACTTTTGCTTTCCGTCACGCGATATTTTATTGCTGATTAATGACGGAATATCACATATAAAATGTGAAAAAACCGAAAAACACCAGTAGACATATATTTTTGAAGTCTTTCATAAAATAATAACTGCGAATTCAATACCCTCATTTTTGATGCAACAAATTGAATTTAAAAATGATCACTTTCGCAAGATGAGAACTATCGCATTGGCTTCGATGATTGAATACACCAATAATAAATTAATGATCAAAATCATTTCAAAATTTATAATAAATCAAAATTGTGCGCACTTTCAGTCTTCACTTCCTGTTAATATCGTTTACAGAACGCTTCATTATTTGTGATGTGAACAATCTGAGAGATCTGAATCTCGATATGGAAGATTCGAATATCGGCCAGGAACATCTGGATCTCAATCTGGAAGAGAATGCTACAACTGAGCTGTGTAAGATTCCGAGACAAATCCAACTGTCATTCATGCAGCAGCCTTATAATTTGCGAGGTGTGGTGCACTGGAAACCTCCCGGACCTGAAACACGAAGGTCAGATCCCGAACACAAGGCTATAGGACACTATTTGCCGATTTGCTTCCGATCAGATGAAACGTGGGTGCAATACGATGATACGCAGAAGGAAGGAAAGAATATATCGAGCAATTTCCCTGCGAAAGTTCACCTAATAGTTTATACTACGTAAGATCTTTTGAACGTGTCATCGGCTAGGTTATTACGCTGACTTGGATACCGAGAGGATCACGTGAAGCTTTACAAAATTTGCGACGTCTTTGATACTGCGAGAGCCGGCAGATTTCAGTTTTCAGCATATAGACAACTGCTGTCTGACTAGGAATATCCCTCTAGTGTCTTCTGTAGAGTGCTATTACAGATCGCGGATAGCTGACGACTTGCATTTCGATAGAGTGGTTATGATCGCGTTTACATGAAATGACGTTACATTACAGAATAATTTCATCACGTCTTTTTGCGTAAACACGAACAGAACCTTTTTATCAGAATGCAAGCAGTGGCACTCAGTTCTCCACCATCTGTAATAATAGTCGACAGACGGTAGGGATATTCCTAGTCAGACAACAGTTGGCTATACGTTGAAAACTCGAATCTGCTGGCTCTCGCAGTTCCAAAGGCGTCGCTAATTTTGTAAAATTTCACGTGATCTCGGCACATTGGAATCTAATACTGCGGTTTGAAGACAATTTTGTGTGATTTGAGCTTACCTAAATTATCCTTTTATTATTCTCTATTATATATATCCTACATTCGTTTTTCTATATTATTTTAAGATGATTGATATTCGAAGTTGTTTGTATTTTATTGTGTAATGCCTTTATATTGATGCACTTCTGCAGTATTCCGTATACCAATAAATACCAATATATCTATGAAAATTTACGTGTGGTGGGTTGTGAATTTATAGCAAAAATACTGAATCCGTATGAAAGAAAATTGTACGTTCAAGGTCTCTCCCTCGTCAAATGCTTGCACGCAGTAGGTACGTATATGTATACTTGCTGTAATACTGAAAATGTGTGAAAAATCATCATATTTTCCGTGCTCATAGTTGTCCCGTAGTTTCATAATATCTTATATATTATGTATATGAGGTATTCCACGTCAACCGGGCCACTTTTTTACCGCAATAATTCCGATCTTTTTGTACTTGGAATATGTTTGAGTATCTTCCAAAAGAAAATTTTTCAGTATATTTGTCGGACGATCGGATGAAGTGTGCAGGACTTACCGACTGAAGGAATTTTATGACACTTTTTTTTCAAGTCATATTATCTCGAAAACGACTGATCGAACAGCAAAATCGAACCCTACCTTTTTCATAGTACATTCCACGAACTTCACGAAAAAAAAAGTCATTATCGGATTTGCTCTGTTTCAGGGTGCAAACGCACTTTGAAGTCCTGAAATCGATTTTTCGGCAATTATGACATTTTTTAGAAATTTGAAACTACTTTTTTCGGATTCTACGGATTTTTTCCCATAGAAATATATATTTTTCCAGATGGAGAAATTCCAATCTTGTGTACAATAAAACAGATAAGATGAAAAATTATTGAAAAAACCATTGAATCACATTTATATCTCTCGGAATAGAAATTGAATGAATAATAAAATACAATCGTATGATCGAAATATTTACTAAAAATATTTATTCAAAATATTTTCAACGTAACAATATCAATTACTATGATTTAAGGAATTAACTTTTCTGATTTCCCACTTTAGATTTTTTCCGTATTTTAAACGGCACACCATTTTCGGCGAAAGATAATTGTTTGACTAGCATACAATCTTCTGAAATGGGGATAAACGCGTGATTTTTCTGGGTGTCCGGTACACGTTTAGCTTCCGTAAACCTGACGGTCAATTTTTCTTTTATTTTAAAATATTCCGCCTTATCACTGAAAAAAACCTTCGTATCTCGCAGATTTTCATTTGCCCACTCGTACAGCGCTTGTGGTGTTAAAATTTGACCAGCCGTTGGAAGCTGCAAACTTGCTCTTGCAGCTTGTCTTTTCAGATTCCCGCCAATACCGTCGCACGCGCTTTTGCCGCGGGCTGTTGCATGGAAGTGCCACTCTGCTGTTGTACCGAAATCGTGTTCGTGGCACATCAAGTTAATGAATGTGAACCTGTTTTTGTAATGGCTGGGTCCACCATCCGTAACATAGAGAATTTTTTTGCGGACCAAATTTTGATCTTTGTGAAAATTCATAATGATTTTATTGTACACATGTACAGCAGTGCTATCATGTATGAGATTATCTGAAATGATTGCCAAGCTCTGGTGCCGAATTTCATCTTTATCTTTGTAGTAAATCATGACGGTGTAAACGGTTGCCTGATCGTTATTATAATGGAATGCTTGGACAGCGTTTTGTGCGATAAACGCATAATTCTCAGCGAAGTCACATTGCACAATGATCTCACTTTCATCCAATGTTTTTTTTTTGTTTGCAACGAATGCAGCTTGGTATTTCGCGATGAAATCATGAACCTTCAATTTCGTGAGTTGCTTACAAAACTCATCAAGAAACTCGTCACATGTAATTTCTTCGGTCTTCAAGGTCGTACGATCAGTATTCCCCCACACCTTGAACTTGATCAAGTCGATCTCATGTTCGTCGAATAGCTCCGTAAGGTAACTGGCCAAGCCATTTGTACCTGGACAGTTCTTGCATGCATTTTTTTTTGTCATCAGAAAAACACCGAGGCGTCGAGTCTTTGCATGTTATCTGCTTAATACAGTCCCGCGTCGATTGCAATGAAACTATTCGATCTTTTGTTAGTTTGGCAATTTGACTAACTTCAAACATTAGGAACGTATTTTCGTGTAGAACACAAACGCAGACAGAATGCGTTCCACTTGAGCCTGCGAGCACACAGTAAAGTGGCCGAAATTCCGCGAATTTAGAGAATCCGATATTCAACTGAGGATTGGACTCTTCAAATCTGCTGTACAGCTCTTTGAGATTACAAAGAACGAGTCGTTTTTGACAGTGTACTCGCTTTCCATCACTTTGCTTACAAGACACGAAATCTTTTGTGCCGGGCATCATCCGGCTGTTTTGATCATCAGTATAAAATCTTATTACAACATCAATCTCAGCTTCCGTGAGTTTTTTCGCGGGCTTCAAGTTGGGCGATTTCAGGATGCCGTATTCATCGGCCAATTTTCTCGCCAGTTGTGATTTTCGCCGTGATGTTTCGAATCGTCTTGCTATCTCTCGAGTTGACCAAGATTTTGGAGCAAGAGTCAGTATCAGAATTTTCTCTGAATTCGTAGTGGCAGGAGAATGAATGGTCGGATTCCTCATCGGGGTGTTAGAGTACTGACGCTAAAACCTGTTGGACGGCATGCGTGGTCTTTTTTCGCTTTGCTTGGCAATACTTCATCAGCCTAAGATAAAAAAATTAAAATTAAATATTTTCAAGCGTTTTAGAATAGAAATGCAAAACTACGGCTTTACCCTGATTGTCTTTTGTTGATCGGAGACACATCCAAAACAGAAAGTTTCCTGTCAACTTTAAGAAACATGTCTGGTGAACTTGGGTTAGATGATGGCAACTGTGGTGAAAATGTGGAACTGGAGCTGCTATGATTTATTACCGGAGATGTCACAGATTCATGTACGAAATCAACATTCGTCTCAGCAACTTCAATCTTTGGGTGATTTTGATGTTTCTCCGATGTATCTTTCGTAGCCAATTTGAGTCTACAGTTTCCACAGATCTTTGAACGTGAATCAATGCCAAATACCGCTGCCAATGTCTGCGTTACATTTCGAATCGCGGAGC
This sequence comes from Rhogogaster chlorosoma, assembly GCA_944452935.1. Lineage (NCBI taxonomy): Eukaryota > Metazoa > Arthropoda > Insecta > Hymenoptera > Tenthredinidae > Rhogogaster > Rhogogaster chlorosoma. The sequence continues at coordinate 6,650,946 of OX101799.1, forward strand.
TACATCTTGGACCTTCTGTTCCGAACGGTCGGAAACAGCGATTGAAGCAAGCCATATTTCTAGTGATGAAATATGCAAATGTATTTTGATCACGAACTGAGAGTTGAAGAGACCAAACTCCGTTATACAATTGTGGCCAGGTTCACTGCGCGATAAAGCAGCAGTCCGCTAAAAAGAATAACCAAAAGTTTAGCGCCCGCGCGGTACACATTCCAGCGGTGTCTCTTTGTGTATCACAAGAAGTGCAAGAGAGATAGTTCTGACCTCACCACAAAATGATAACAGTGAGTAAGTAAGGTTTTGTTGATCTGGTGGATAACAAATCAAATCTTGAAGGAAATACACAAATTTCTGAAAGATACGTAACTAGTGAAATTTTCGTTGAAAAATCATAGGTTAGTATCCTCTGAAACATATTTATTGAAGGAAGTATTGAGCGTATGTAACATATATCAAGGGACAAACATACATTAAAATACGAAATTGATTCTTTTTCAGTCTCGATTTTTGCCTTACATTTTCTACTCACCAGTTGAAAGCACTCGTTAACCCTTCAGTACCCGCGCTATGAGATTTTTACTCATGCTCGGTTTCAATCGCAATTATTTATTTAAATTCAAATGGAAAGGCCATTCGAAATTTTGTTTACCTTCCACAAATTTTATACTCTTTCCAACTGCACAATAAAAAATTACTGATTTTGATTATAAATAGGAAAAAAAAAAAATTTCTCGGGGACATGAGATTTTTTCTCATGGCGAGAGTATTAATGGATGAGAAATTTCACTGTTCGTCTGTACTCGGGCGTCGTTCGGATGATTCCGCTGGACGGTAGCGGCCATGTTTGTTTACGTATGCACACAAATCTACTTGTCACCGAAAATTTACTAGATTCACTGTCATTAATTATAAGTTGCAAAATTATTTTATTGTTATAAATAATTAAAATCTATTACGATTTTTACGAAAAAATACTTTAATAACCGTGATGCGCATGCGCAGAAGCCGTGAGATTTTCTCTCATGGCGAGAGTAAAGAAGGTGAGTCGCATAACGTGGTTACTGAAGGGTTAATGTTAACGCTACTCTTGCCGGTTAAAATCAAAATAAAACACCATAACCTCACTAACTCATTGTTATTAGTTCGTGGTGACGTCAGAACTATCTCTCTATTGCATTTTCTGTGAGAGAGAAAGAGACACCGCTTGAATGCGTGCCGCGCAGGCGCCAAACCTTTGGTTATTCTTTTCAGACGACTGCTGCTTTATTGTGCAGAAATCGCTTTCCGATTTTGAAACAAGGCTTCGGCTGACTTCGGTCTTCTTTACTTCGTGGCAAGATCCAATTATTTCTTCGACATCCACAATAGTTCCACATTATTCGAATGCACACTTACGTGACCGTACGGCCATAGATGAAAGGTTTCATCTAAGAAACAGATCAATCTAATCGCGGATCGTACCACGTCTATCAGATTACTACAAGATATTTTGAAACGATATAAATGTGATTCAATGGTTTTTTCAATAATTTTTCATCTTATCTGTTTTATTGTACACAAGATTGGAATTTCTCCATCTGGAAAAATATATATTTCTATGGGAAAAAATCCGTAGAATCCGAAAAAAGTAGTTTCAAATTTCTAAAAAATGTCATAATTGCCGAAAAATCGATTTCGGGACTTCAAAGTGCGTTTGCACCCTGAAACAGAGCAAATCCGATAATGACTTTTTTTTCGTGAAGTTCGTGGAATGTACTATGAAAAAGGTAGGGTTCGATTTTGATGTTCGATCAGTCGTTTTCGAGATAATATGACTTGAAAAAAAAGTGTCATAAAATTCCTTCAGTCGGTAAGTCCTGCACACATCATACGATCGTCCGACAAATATACTGAAAAATTTTTTTTTGGAGGATACTCAAACATATTCCAAGGACAAAAAGATCGGAATTATTGCGGTAAAAAAGTGGCCCGGTTGACGTGGAATACCTCATATTAGGGTGCTTCAAAAAAAATTTTATTATTTTTTTTTCCGTTCTTACCCCCTCAAATGTTAATGGTTTCGAAGAAAAAATCCTCCCCAAAAATGGTCTCTGTAGCTCAACTCTAAGAGGTCGCTTTGTTCATTTTAATTTCCCATTTACTTAACATGGAAAAATTTTATTTTTCATTGAAAGTTAAATTACTCGCATACTACTTGATATTTTTCGAATTCATGCATAGATCCTTGAAGCTGATTCTTTAAGCTTTCCAAAACCCTATAATAATGCGTAATTATCATAATCAAAACACAAATTTAAGCCGTCTGAAAAGTACTGTGCAACGTCTGGACCTTCAGTCCACACGTCACCTTCCCTCCTTCATAGCCGATAAGGCACGATCCTATAATTAAACCATATACCCGCAACTTGTAGCTTTCCCACGCCATAACTGCTGAGCATGCATCTGACAGTACGATGCAACTCAGGCACACGTGGCCTCCCGTCTTACCACCTCTCCTAACCAAGCTACCATAATTTCTTTCTAATTAACTCACTTCTAAGTCAACCTCCAACCTCTTCACTTCTCTATTCCCGACTAGTCGGCTCTCTTCCATCCCCTTTCTTCCAAAAGACAACTCAACTTCGAAAAGACAACTCAACCTCCAAAAATCTCCAATGAACCACTCATTCTCCCAATCACTATTGTTTTCAATAAACCAGACGACTCAATTTTCAATACTTTTCAATTATTTATACGAATTAACCATTCAAACTCATCCTCCCACTCCTCACTCCAGTTACTTAAGTGCAAAACGGGATAAGTAACTCGATAAAATTGAAATTTCTCACGATTCAATTCAATTCTGTTTCTCTCCAGTGCGGGATAGAACCCGACAGATTGACATTCTCAGAAGTTCGGACATTACAAATGGTGACAGCTTAGCCTATCTGTGACGATTCGGTAGCCACAAAACCCCGACGTCACAACTGATTTTTAAAGAAATCATTAATTATTATTATTATTATTATTATTTTTTTTTTTTTAATTTTTTTATTATTATAGAGTTTTGGAAAGCTTAAAGAATCAGTTTCAAGGATCTATGCGTGAATTCGAAAAATATCAAGTAGTTCGCGAGTAATTTAACTTTTTAAGAAAAGACAAATTTTTCCATGTCAAGTGAATGAGAAACTAAAATGAAAAGAGCGACCTCTTGGAGTTGAGCTAGAGAGACCATTTTTGAGGAAGATTTTTTCTTCTAAACCATTACCATTTGAAGGGGTAAGAACGGAATTTTTTTTTTTTTTGTTTTACGCACTCTAATGTATATACTGAGAGGATTCTGTGAAAGTTAACACTCAGTCAGAACAGACTGGATAGTTTCCGTGTTATCGTCTGTTTATTGCAGGCTGGTCATCCGGTCATCTTGTCAGGCTTTTCGGGAAACTCAGTTCGACCATTAATGAGAAAAAAACGGATGGCTAGCCTGCAACGAACAGACGAAAACACGGAAAGTGTCTAGTCTGCTCTAACTGACTGTTAACTTTCACAGAATCCTCTGTGCATAGAGATTTGAAGCAGTGAAATTGGTAGGGGTTGGAGCTCAAAAATTGGACTTGTGGTATCTTGCGAGCTCATGAATCGACGAACATTTTCGCACCATGGGGATTGCGGTCCGACCATTTTGAAAAGTATTTCTCCTTTTATGCTACACCGGAACATGAGGTGTGATCGAACGGGGGTTGTAGCGCGAAAATCGAGTCCACCGTATTCCGGGAGCTCATAAATCAGCGAACATTTTGGTACGTCAAAGTTTTCGATACGATGAATTTTGGGGGTACGTCTCTCTCGGAGACAAACGCATTCCTCGGGTTAAAGTCGGTAGGGGTTGAATTTAGAAAAACAGAATTGCGATATCTCGATAGCTCATGACTCACCAAAGATTCCTGTCGGTCATAAGTCATGATTCGTCGAATTCAAATTTTCGCCAGGTGTGAAACGAGTTTTTTAGGTTTAATTCCGTAAGGGTTGAAGCTCAAAAATCAAAACTAGCATGGTTCGAAAGCTCATAAATAGCTCATAATTCTCGTATTTTTGGTTGATTTTTTTCGATTTTTTCAAGGAGTGGGGGGGCTGAGTACTTACGTTTTCAGCCCCCCCACTCAAAAACCCAAATTCCTGCTCGACGGTTGGAGCTCAAAAATCGGGGCTAAGTTATTTCGAAAGCTCATAAAAAGCTCGTAATCTTCCATATCAAGTTTTTGTTTTTGAGAAGGTGGGGGGGGGGGGGGGGGGGGCTAGGTACGCAGAGGTGAGGTTATGCGAATGTGGAATGACAGTGGCGGGAGGCTTCGTTGTGGTTTCCCAAGCTCTCCTGTCGACTGCTTCATCGATCATAGGCACATAAAAAAGACCAGAAAGAAGACTCGTTCCCGGAAAAAAAAGTTAGCCACTGAGCACCCATTAATGAACATTACTGTACCATAATAATGCCCTTGTATGGTTTAACGATAGATTGACCTTTAAAGTTAAGAATATCAATTTTTTTATTGAACTCTTTTAATAATCGGTCTTTTAAATGGTATGGCTTCAAAGTATAACTGGAGGCATCTTCATGATTATTTTTCAAATGATTGATGAACATATTATTTAAAAACTTCAAAAAATATGAATGCTCATTATTTATTATATTTTCAACAACAAAGTTTTCGACCAAATCATAAGCTTCTGCCCGGATGTCTCTCGTAAAATGCCATTCTGACTTTTCTTCATCTTTCGATAATGCAGATTTACGCGAAGTTGTATAAACATTTTTGGAACTTTTGTGATAAAATATTCTTGATCCAGTGATAATTTTTCTATCTTCTGCATCATGTTGAGGTCATCGCTTTTTTTTTGCAAGATCTTTTATGGAACCGCGTCCACTTATTGAAAATAAGGACAATTTTTCTTCACGGTCTTTGATCTTTTTCCTGGGTTTTCCATAAAAAAAGCATGTACCCAATAAACACCTGTCCGTATATTCTGCGCATCATATACGTATACTGAGTGTATTTTTGGTATACATATATGATCATTAGGGCCAGGGACTTCGGGTGGTGGGGGTAAACTAATACACAAAAACCACATCTGTGTGAGAACTATGTTCAGGTTCCACAGTGACAAATTTCAGATGTCAACGAAAACTAACACATGTAAACACATCTGTGTAATCGGTAATAATTTCATTCGTTTCCAGTTTCGCAGTGACAAAGTTCAGATGGCAGAATAAAATGTCAAACTTAACCCCCCTGACCAGTCCATGCAAGAGTATGTAGTATACATTTAAGTATACATGCAAGTTCAAGACTGCCCACGTGTGGATAGCGGGCAGCTCTCCGTGACTTATGCAGCAGATATAGAAAATAAATTCAAGTCACTGCGTATTGGAAACCACTATTCTAACCTCGCTTCGCTCCGTTACAACGCGGTTCTTTGACGCAGCATGCGAAGCCACTGGGCGTATTCAAGAGTGCCTGTGTGTATGAAAACGAGCAGCTCTCCGTAGCCCAAGCAATTAAAATTAAAAATAATTATACCATCCGAAATTTCAGTAGATGAGACGCACTTAGACATGTTACAGCTGATTTTTGGGGCTTCTAAGATTTCCTAGCCCATCTGTGCATATTCAAGCATGCCTGTGTGTGAAAAAACAGGCAGCTTTAGGTATAAAAAAAAATATATATACAAAATTAAAATAATTTATATAAAATATAGTATAAAATTTTTTTGTTGTTGTTACATAGTCAGATGTGTTTCGACTTATATCGGCAGCTGCTGCGAATTGAATTGAAGTTGAAAATGATTGTCCTGTCGAAAATTTAAGGATGTGACCCACTCTGACATATCTGTGCTGATTTTTGGGGTAACTGTGATTTGCGAGCCTACCCTTGCATACGCTTGATTCTCGTTTTATTTTTTGTCTTGATTTTTGTCTTCCTTCTTGTCTTGATTTTTGTCTTGATTTTTGTCTTGATTTTTGTCTTGATTTTTGTCTTACTTTTTGTCTTGATTTTTGTCTTACTTTTTGTCTTGATTTTTGTCTTGCTTTTTGTCTTGATTTTTGTCTTGATTTTTGTCTCGATTTTTGTCTTGATTTTTGTCTTACTTTTTGTCTTGATTTTTGTCTTACTTTTTGTCTTGATTTTTGTCTTGCTTTTTGTCTTGATTTTTGTCTTGATTTTTGTCTTGATTTTTGTCTCGATTTTTGTCTTGATTTTTGTCTTACTTTTTGTCTTGATTTTTGTCTTACTTTTTGTCTTGATTTTTGTCTTGCTTTTTGTCTTGATTTTTGTCTTGATTTTTGTCTCGATTTTTGTCTTGATTTTTGTCTTGATTTTTGTCTTACTTTTTGTCTTGATTTTTGTCTTGCTTTTTGTCTTGATTTTTGTCTTGATTTTTGTCTTATTTAGTCAGATGGGTTTTGACTTATATCGGCAGCTGCTGCGAATTGAATTGAAGTTGAAAATGATTGTCCTGTCGGAAATTTAAGGATGTGACCCACTCTGACATATCTGTGCTGATTTTGGGGCAACTGTGATTTGCGAGCCTACCATTGCATATTCAAGAGTTTCCGTGTGTAAAAAAACGGGCATTCCTCCATTCCTCGTGCAATGATGAAAGAAAATACTTGCTTCATTGAAATATACTTCATTGAATACAATTATTAAGATTGCTATTTCTATATTGTCATTGACGATTTGATAACGTTACTGTATTTAAAAAAAATAAAAATAACAAATCTGTAGCAATAACACGAAATTTTATTTTCATTCATTTCTATACGGATTCAATACGGACGTCAAAGCTGACGGCCTATACAAAAAAATATATTACAGTCGAGACTAAAATTAAAATAAAATCGAACGTATATACGAAAAATAACATTATTACAAGTTTGACGTCATTGTGGTGTCTATAGACCCCCGGCGCGTCGACTTATGAAATTTTCGTTTTGCCATGACGTACGCCATTATAATCTAAAAAAAATTTATAAACGTTTGAATCGATATGATGGACTCAGATGTGTTCCGCCCTGCTGAAAGTAAAAAGATATAATTTTGAGAACTAGATCCTCTTCTTTCCGCGGGCTATCCGATCTCATGAAATTCAATCAGCAGTTGCGTATATTCTCAAACGGTTCCTATCTGCATGCGGAACACATCTGAGTCCATCATATCGATTCAAACGTTTATAAATTTTTTTAGATTATAATGGCGTACGTCATGGCAAAACGAAAATTTCATAAGTCGACGCGCCGGGGGTCTATAGACACCACAATGACGTCAAACTTGTAATAATGTTATTTTTCGTATATACGTTCGATTTTATTTTAATTTTAGTCTCGACTGTAATATATTTTTTTGTATAGGCCTTCAGCTTTGTTTTTATCTAACATTTTTTATCCATTCATATTTAATTGAATCCGTATAGAAATGAATGAAAATAAAATTTCGTGTTATTGCTACAGATTTGTTATTTTTATTTTTTTTAAATACAGTAACGTTATCAAATCGTCAATGACAATATAGAAATAGCAATCTTAATAATTGTATTCAATGAAGTATATTTCAATGAAGCAAGTATTTTCTTTCATCATTGCACGAGGAATGGAGGAATGCCCGTTTTTTTACACACGGAAACTCTTGAATATGCAATGGTAGGCTCGCAAATCACAGTTGCCCCAAAATCAGCACAGATATGTCAGAGTGGGTCACATCCTTAAATTTCCGACAGGACAATCATTTTCAACTTCAATTCAATTCGCAGCAGCTGCCGATATAAGTCAAAACCCATCTGACTAAATAAGACAAAAATCAAGACAAAAATCAAGACAAAAAGCAAGACAAAAATCAAGACAAAAAGTAAGACAAAAATCAAGACAAAAATCAAGACAAAAATCGAGACAAAAATCAAGACAAAAATCAAGACAAAAAGCAAGACAAAAATCAAGACAAAAAGTAAGACAAAAATCAAGACAAAAAGTAAGACAAAAATCAAGACAAAAATCGAGACAAAAATCAAGACAAAAATCAAGACAAAAATCAAGACAAAAAGCAAGACAAAAATCAAGACAAAAAGTAAGACAAAAATCAAGACAAAAAGTAAGACAAAAATCAAGACAAAAATCGAGACAAAAATCAAGACAAAAATCAAGACAAAAAGCAAGACAAAAATCAAGACAAAAAGTAAGACAAAAATCAAGACAAAAAGTAAGACAAAAATCAAGACAAAAATCAAGACAAAAATCAAGACAAAAATCAAGACAAGAAGGAAGACAAAAATCAAGACAAAAAATAAAACGAGAATCAAGCGTATGCAAGGGTAGGCTCGCAAATCACAGTTACCCCAAAAATCAGCACAGATATGTCAGAGTGGGTCACATCCTTAAATTTTCGACAGGACAATCATTTTCAACTTCAATTCAATTCGCAGCAGCTGCCGATATAAGTCGAAACACATCTGACTATGTAACAACAACAAAAAAATTTTATACTATATTTTATATAAATTATTTTAATTTTGTATATATATTTTTTTTTATACCTAAAGCTGCCTGTTTTTTCACACACAGGCATGCTTGAATATGCACAGATGGGCTAGGAAATCTTAGAAGCCCCAAAAATCAGCTGTAACATGTCTAAGTGCGTCTCATCTACTGAAATTTCGGATGGTATAATTATTTTTAATTTTAATTGCTTGGGCTACGGAGAGCTGCTCGTTTTCATACACACAGGCACTCTTGAATACGCCCAGTGGCTTCGCATGCTGCGTCAAAGAACCGCGTTGTAACGGAGCGAAGCGAGGTTAGAATAGTGGTTTCCAATACGCAGTGACTTGAATTTATTTTCTATATCTGCTGCATAAGTCACGGAGAGCTGCCCGCTATCCACACGTGGGCAGTCTTGAACTTGCATGTATACTTAAATGTATACTACATACTCTTGCATGGACTGGTCAGGGGGGTTAAGTTTGACATTTTATTCTGCCATCTGAACTTTGTCACTGCGAAACTGGAAACGAATGAAATTATTACCGATTACACAGATGTGTTTACATGTGTTAGTTTTCGTTGACATCTGAAATTTGTCACTGTGGAACCTGAACATAGTTCTCACACAGATGTGGTTTTTGTGTATTAGTTTACCCCCACCACCCGAAGTCCCTGGCCCTAATGATCATACTAATATTACACGTTTATGACTTACGTTTATCGACAAACATAGAAAATACGTATATGATATACGTTTTTTAGTCGAATAAATTCTCCAATCAATGAATAATATACGTTTCAGTTATGAAGAATAGGTGTGTATATTGTATACGTAGAATATAGGATTCTGTGACCGAAAATATGTACGTACAATATTAATGTGCATATTCTACGGTACGAACATGGTTGAATAGTTCTCAATTATACACGTATAAGAAGCGGATCATTCTGACGTATAGTAACTACCTGATTTATACGTCTTTTCAATCGATTATTATACGAATATAACACATTCTTATTGGATTTCACGAAAACGTATATGCTGACTCGAGTATTATACGTTCGATTTTTCGGAAATTATTACGTATCGGGCATACGTAGCATACAGGTTGATTTGAATGAAAATTCAACTTCAAAGTTACGGAACACTTATACGTTTGAAAAATTCGTATTTCATACGTTAGTTCAACTGAACCTGATAACGTATAATAGATGTTCTAAATTTACGATTTTTTCACAATTGTCCGAGTTACAGTATAATACACGTATTTTGTCGGAAATTTCAGATGTGTCGAAAACACGTTTTTTATACGTTTACTTATTCAAAATCGAAGGCGTATAATACACGTTCTAGTGTAGCGATATTTCCATGATTATCCGAGTTACAGAATAATATACGTATAATTTATTGCAAACTCTGCGCGTACAAGGAATACAATTATCTCACGTTTATTCAATAGTAACTGGAAACCTATAATATAGATATCCATTATACCTGCATACGACGAATGGATGGACCAATACAAATAACGGAATAATTTCAAAAATATTCGTGTATTATACGTGCAGAATTCAATAATACTAATACCAGCTCTCGTTTGCATAATAATTAATTTTTTGCTTTCTCAAATTTATAACAATAACACATTCTTTTTCAAACATTTCTATACTAGATAAGACATTTTACTATGCTATAAATAAGGACATTTTTCTGATATCAAAAAAAATTAGTCGCATCATTTTGGATTTCTGTGAAATTGACATATTACACAAGACAAGAATTAAAAAGGAAAAGAAATACAATAAAAATGAATAATTTGGGGGAAAAATATCAAAAGTATTTGGTTAAATAGTTGGTGATTATACACATCAAGGTTATATAAAAATAATAATATCTTCAACTATAGAAAATTGTAACCTGAATCCAATTAGATAAAATCATCCGCCAATATGTATACAGCTATGAATCTTTTAAAAAAACTTTCAATTTTCTAACACCTTTTCTTTTAATTTAATTCGACACCTTAATCATGAGCTTCGACAAATCAGAAAATATTGGACCAATACCTATACAGCGAATGCGAGCGGACTTGGGTTCAAATCCCAGTTGGGTCGAAAAATCTGATAGCGTTTTTCTAAGCGAACTGGTAGGTAATAATTGTCGATTCTCACGAGGGAAAAGTTATAAAATGTAAATGAGAATATTCGTCGCATAACTGTAGCATACCAGAAATATAATTTTTTTGTTACCGTTACAAGTTCGCTACATATACAGAGCGATTCTGTGGAAAGTTGTAAGCCGTGTGGGTAGGCAACCCGCATATTTACCGAAACGGCAACGCTGTCGTAGGGACAGTCGAACGTCTGCATCTAGAGATGACGCAGCGGCAGCTTTCACGTCGTTTGGTCAGAATCAAGTGACAGAATGACATATTTGAGGTTGATCGTAATATAACTAGTAAGACAAAGGGAATCGATATTAATTCGTAAAGAAGTGGTAACGAATTAGCGAATTGATTGCAGATGTCGATTTCTGTTCATTTGCAACGTTATTTGGGTTTGAACAACCGTCGGGATGAAATTTATCAATCTAATTGTAACAAAGGTAAGTAGATATAATGTGGGGGTTCTGGATCATACTTCCTTACCGGCCGAACTGTGAGGGTAAGTTACCGGCCGTGCGGGGTAAGTTACCGACAGTCGGATGGTAACGATTGTCGATCTTTGTTACCGACAATCTGATGGTTGTGATTTGCCGTCGTGCGATGGCGCCACTACCGATTCGCTGCCGATCTTTGGTTACCGATCGTCTGATGGTAACGATTCGGACGCATGAATTACCGATCTTCTGTTTGCTGACAATCGGATGGCTGCAATTTTCCGTCGTGCGATGGCGCCACTACCGATTCGCCTTCTGGGTCATGGTAACGATTACCGATCTTTTTTTTTCTGCAGAAAATGATAGAGTTTTGCTAACACACAAAGATTGCAATACCCAAAAAGAACCAACCTCGACTTATAAAATCGGTCAGTCTCAAAGAATTGAGCAATAAATATCATTCAGAAGTTTTTTTCGCATCCTTTCGCCTCTCGAAAATGGTAGAGTTTCGCTAACACACAAAGATTACAATAGTCAAAAGATCCCACCTCGGCTCATAAAACTCGATAGGTCTCAAAGGATCGAACAATAGATATTCAGAAGTTTTTCATGCCCTTTCACAGTTCGAAAACGTTGAAATTTTGTAAACACAAATATTCTCCAGAACACCTGAATTTGTCTGCATTTTTTTTTTTTTTTTCATAAGGCTCCATCTGCACACCTGCGTGCATACCGATCCCACGCAATAAATTATCAGCTCAGTCTATTTCCGGCTATGCTTGAGACCGCATACATAACTATTAATATGGAGCTAATATTGGATCTACAAGGTTTTGGGCGATTTGATGATAAATTTGTAATAAAAGAGCTGGCTGCAATAAGCATTCGTGCACATGAGGAATATCAGCAGGGTATCACACGCATCCTCTTCAAAGCACCATACTCCTGGGTGACTCTCTCACGAGAGTATAAAAATCTCAATTCGTGGCTAACATGGCGTCATCATGGAATACCCTGGATTGCGGGAGAAACGCCGTATAGAGATGTAGCGAAAACTGTGAGAAAAGTTGTACAAGATGCGAGCTGCATTTACGTGAAGGGGTTTGAGAAAAAACGTTGGATTGAAGAAATCCTCAATGACGACTCGAAACCTGTGATTGATTTGGACGAGCTAGGGTGTCCGAATCTTCGAATACTACGATTGGAATCGCGTGTATTTCAATGGCTTGGAGACTGTCATGGCGATGTATCTGGAGGCTACTATTGTGCCTTCGAAAACGTTCAACGCTTGAAAAACTGGTATTTGGAGGAGGGCCATAGAAAACCCTCTCCATATGTCTCGAGGGCGGGGGATGATGGTTCAAAAGCCAAGAGCCAACACGGAGCTGCATTCGTACATCTTGATTTCTCGCCATTAACACATCTTCCTCGTATATTCGAACCCGCAAACTCTTTCGAGCAAGGTAAGAATCCTACTACACGATAATTATATTCAATTGAAATATAAAAATTGATTTGGAATTATTCATTTTGTGCAGATGGACTTCAGCAGCCTAAACAACACCAGCCGTATGGACAATGATGTAGAGATGAAAAAGATGTCGGAGCTGGAGATTGGGCAAAAGTACGACATCACCAAACTACGGCTTGTGAAAACAAAATTTGGCTGCAGAATCATCGCCACGATTGCTGACGAATACATAGTGTTCTTGCCCGCGAGAGTCGGAAAGGCTCTGGAGAATGACCCTACCCAGCTGGATCAGTTGAACAACGAAGCGGATCAGAAACGTCTGCAGATACTTTATCTAGGAGGACCATACAATAAATTTGAATTCTGTGGAAAAATCTAAACACACACACACACACACACACACACACACAAATGTATAGATAGATATAGATAGATATATATATATAAATGTAATGGGAATGGGTTAGGGTGAATAAATAACAATGAAATTACAATTACATTTATCTATTTATTGATCCTTTAGAATAAGCTTAATCTATAGTTCTCAAGCGCGCAAAATCCTTAAAATGTGGCCAATTTTTTGACGGTGCCGCTGATAGGATTGTATTCAACAATGTGATCATGTATAATCATACAGTAAGCTGAAGTACCTGCTGGAAATGCAACACTTCTAGTTTCGAATTCCAAACGAATATCAACCGGTCCACTCTTTAACGATTCATTTTGCTTAGAGCAGTCTATAGTTATGAGTGGAGCTCTCTTCAAAAAATCACTCTTTGATAAAAAAGGCTCAGATTCTTTATCGTAGTATGAAATTTGGAAGTTAGTATACATATTGTAGAGAATAGCGTATTGATTGTGAGCAATATCAAGATTCAAATTTTCATAGGGGTAGCACTGTGAGTTTAGGAACAATTTCACATCTCTGATCATGCAATGATCGAATTGGCTGGCGTCTTTCTTCGGATCGTTTCGTCGTGCGGTTTGGAATCCCAGTACGACGTGTCTTGGCTTCTCTAGCTGTGTCGATGTCTTGACAACCCACACGTGTCTCGTTGTTGCAGGCAGCATCGGGTACTCATACATTTCCCACGAGCGAAAACTCAGAGATATAGCCGGATCTTTGGCGATATAGCTAAGCATCTTGATCTTTGCAGGATCCGACAGTCTGATGTACGGTAATAACCACTCAATTCTTTCGATCGAAATTTTGATTCCCTCCACGGTGGTTTGACATATGGCATTCAAATCATTGTTCGATCGCGTCAAAATCAACTCATGCTTCGCATTAACGATGATTCGGTTATAATCCTCGGCAAACCCGAGTAAAAAATGCAGTGGTAAAACAATATCAAAGTATCCATCGGCGTTGGTTAGTTTATTATTATCCGTCAGCCAACCTGTGTTCTCCAGGAGATATTTTTGTCCTGGGGTGAATGATAAGTATCCCTTCATAATACTCGTGATGCCAACATTCTTATTCTGATCAATCTCGTGACCATTCAACTCGTAACGCATCTCGCCAAACATGTGACACACTGCCATATTGACCAATTCCGTGCTCGCGCTAACAGCGGTGCCATCTGATTTCGTGAGTCGACCGTAGATGTGGAGTGAGCTTTTGCTGGGTAATACACACGCGTCTTGATTCTGCACAGCTATGCGGATCTCATCGTTATTTTTGAAGGTAGACGCCGCATATGGTTGATGTGCATATATTTCATAGTGGGCAATCGACTCATCAAGAGTCACAGGTGTTTGGATTTTTATCATTTTCGTGATGGGAATATGCAGATATGGCAACGAATTCTTATTTTCCACCTCCACCAAATCGAAGTCGGAATCCTAGACTCTGGAGAAACTGAGCGTTCTGATGTGTCACTTGAATCGGAGCTGCTCGATGACTGATGATGCTTGGACATGTCATTTGTCTTTTATAACTACTACCAGATTTTCTTGTCCTCTCAAACACAATACCCATATTATTATCTCAAAGATTTCACATGTAACCGTATGGTCACAGTTTCACCACGAAAATTGATCAATTTCCCGTCTTGATCGACTATTCTTAATTGTATATCGCGTATTGTCCGTACGGTGATTGGATGGTAAATGACATTTGTCGGTACTTCCACGATCTTATATCCGGGTGGTACGGTTGGAAAAAATTGATGAATCGTATGTGCCCGATGCTCGTTTATAAACGCACCTGTAGTAATATTACACTCGACGCGCAAGGCGTTTACTTTGAGAATGCGAACGGGTAACTTGGATTTGTGGGTAATACTACCTTGAAGAACATTGGGGGTGAAACCGAGCAATCGACCGATGGAATCTTTTGGTCGAAAGTCTATCAGTTGATTACATCTAATTTCACTGAGCAGCTCATTGTTATTAGCTTTTAGACTAAGATTTATATCCTTAGTTAGTGCCCTCTTCAAATAATTCGAGATATCTTCAATTTCATAGCTCCCAGTGGGTATTGTAATTATTGTGTCTGGTTGTATATAAAACTTATTACACCCCTCATCTATATTGGGGATTGCGTTGAATGTCAAGAGCTCTATGAGTCCGAGAACATACGTCTTTGTTGGTGATAACTCGATAGGGGGAAAATATTGAGTCCTTAATACCGATGATTCTCCGGAGAGTGTCAACGTGAACGAATCAGCCATGACTAATATCACATTGGCGTTACACATGCGCTTTATAGCTGTCCGCTGAGAACCTTGAGACACAAGTGTCCACAAATTATTGTGTTATATTCTTGATATCTCTTATGATTATATTTTACGCTACTTACACCGAGATATTTCATAAGATCTCTAGGCGGTTGTAAATCGCCGAAACTATCGAAATAGACCGCATCGTTACCGTTTTTCGTGTATGCAACCCAATGCGTCCCCGGACCGTTTTTATCATCAAGATTTATGATGTCTGATTCACGCTTTCTTGGTCCTGAACTAGGTAAATCATTTCGCATAAAAACACCTCGAAAATGTGGAATTTTCATAGCTCTGGCATACTTGAGCAAATCGGCATCAGTGAGGGCTCGGTGTGGTAGCTTTATTAGTTTTTTGCTGGTTTCAAATACAATCCCATACCCTTCTTGTACGGTTTCAAGTATAATCCCTTTCCCAAAGCAATCGCCTCCATTGTCGCGTTGTGTCGCTTGAATTCTTGCAATTGCTGCTTGTTCGCCTTAGCCTCATTGACAGCCTTTGCTATACCTGCCGCACCACCAGCTAAAGCACCTGTGGCACTAAGGCCCGCAAAAATTGGTATAAGGAACGGTAATAAACCACCGATTTTCTTGGGAACAGGTAGAATACGAGGCACGTGCACTTTCCCTTTAGATGCGGCCGAACGGGCACCCGCCAACGCTGACTCAATAGCTCTGGGACCCGGTTTCATGGATTTCTTCGCCGCTTGTATAATAGCTTTGAGTGTCCTTTTCTTGTTCTTCAACGATGTTTGCGTCTTGCTCCCCCTCATACCCATACCTAGTTTAGATTTTGCTTTCATGGTGTTGGTGACCGCCCAGGCGACAGCTTTTTCAGCTACACTTGCGTCTTTAGCCAAAACCCGATTCCAAGCCCTCTCGGCAAGCGCTTTATCGGCCTTATGGCGCTCCGCAAGATTATCGTGATTCTTGGAGTATGCAATATCGTGCTGCTTGCATGCAGCGTCTAAAGCATTGACACCTTGATCACCACGAGCTAACCTCTTCGCCAATTTTGTACCAGGCCCGCAGTACTGATAGCCAGGAACATGTAATTCGACGGGGAGATTGTTGATGATTTTATTTACTAATCCACAACCGCTCCTTTGTCTGCGTGTGTGTCCAACCATGGTTCACCATGAACTAACACGAATTCTATAAAAGCGCATATTTTATACGTAAATATATTAGTTCACATTGCGACGTTTACCAAGCATCATGAAATTTCAAGATCAAACGATTAAACTACCCATTGCCAATTTCGATAAATTGGTTGAGCAAAAAAAGAAGACGGGGAAACGACACGGGGCCCTACTACCAAACAGTGTGAGGGCTGTCTTTTGCGGGCCTTCTAATTGCGGCAAAACTAATGCCCTTCTCACACTATTGACTCATGCTAATGGTCTACGGTTTGAGAATGTGTACGTCTACTCAAAATCCCTCAATCAGCCGAAGTATGAGTTTTTGAGGAAGTTGTTGGAACCGTGGAGGGGCTGGGTTATTTTCCGTTTGATGAGCACAAGGAGGTTGTAGAGCCAAAAGATGCACATCCCAACTCGATTATGATTTTCGATGACGTGGCCTGTGAGAAGCAGGATAATATTAGAGCATATTTCTGCATGGGGCGGCACAGAGATGTCGATAGTTTTTATCTTTGTCAAACGTACGCTAGAATTCCGAAACATTTGGTGCGCGATAATGCGAACTTATTGGTTCTTTTCCGTCAAGATGAAATGAATTTGAAGCATATTTACGCTGATCATGTGAACACCGATATGACCTATCAGCAATTTAAAGATTTATGCCTGGCGTGTTAGAATGATGATAGATATAGTTTTGTAACCATCGACAAAGATAGCGAGATTAACACTGGACGATATAGGAGAGGCTTTGACTGCTTTATAAGCCTGATCCATTAATAAATCGCATACAGTGTAAGAGGTTTCTTACTAATTATGGGGTAGGACGTTAAATGAAGGCTCGAGAGTTATATGATAAACGGTGTCAATAATTTATTCTATTTTCTTAAACTAAATACAAGTGTTTTCGTGTGTGGGTGAGTGGGTGTAGGTGTCATTGATGGAATATCGAGTATCGTGAGAATGGTTAGTTACAATTGGTATTGGTAAAAATGCACCGACCTTTATTGAAGTCTTGGGGGTTGCTCTCAAAGATTTCGTCCGGCTTATTCGCTAGATCACCAACGAGTGCCGATCGACACTACTTGTCGATCGGTCTCGGGTGTTTTCGGCAAATTTCGGCTTTCCCCGTGTGGCTTGGGGAGATTTGTGACTTGTCATGTCACAACAGTCACAACGCATCGATCAAACAAATAGCAGCAGTATGGAGAGCTCCAAGATACGTAAGCAAAACGATGTGTTGCGAGAAATAGCGCGGGCTAGCGATATCATTCGACGTAAGCACAAAATGATCAAAATGGGAAAAGACACCAGTGAGACCATTAATGAAATCTTCCAACCTCTGGTTACACCGCTGCATAAGTTGGTAGATTCATCGAAACAGCAGCAGCGACTACTAATGAAGCGAGAAGTTAAAACGGAGCCGGGTTCGATTAAGACGGAGAAAACAGAAGATTTTGCAAAAACAGAAGACTATGAAAACATTGATGCTAATGAAGATGATGATGATGATGATGATAATGA
This sequence comes from Rhogogaster chlorosoma, assembly GCA_944452935.1. Classification (NCBI taxonomy): domain Eukaryota; kingdom Metazoa; phylum Arthropoda; class Insecta; order Hymenoptera; family Tenthredinidae; genus Rhogogaster; species Rhogogaster chlorosoma. The sequence continues at coordinate 6,668,910 of OX101799.1, forward strand.
TGCATATAAGAGTGCCCTTGATGGGAGCTTGGCAGCTAGAATCGCTATTGGCGATAATGCTACACCTGTCGCCGCTATAAATGATGCGGATGATGTCCATGATGATGATGATAACAACCAGGATGATGCGTTTGCAGCTGCCTCTACAAGCTCGCCAATACCGAAAAAAAAGTTAAGGCGGCACGCTATTTAAGCATGTTTACCTCAACCAAACAATCCAAGAACTTGGACACGAAATATGGTGTTCGAAAATTGGTCGGTGGAATGAAGATCGGTGATTCGGATATCGTATTTGACGATGATCGGATATATGTAGGCAATAAGAGCTATGAGAACACACCGGGATTGCTCGAATTGTTATTCAAAAAGTCACCCGATCCTACGAACGTGAATAAAAGCGATAAATTGAATTATATCAGAATCGTGAAGAAAACGAATGCGCATCAAAGATATTACAAAGCCGACAATAGTCCTCATTATGATAGAGAAAAAAGTTCAAAGTATAGAGATTATATTGGCCCGTACATTGATCTGTCGACGAAAACATCTGGACAAAGATCCGGGAAGGGTTTATTACCCACCCATAAAGTTTCACGGGGACAAAGTATGGATTATGTTTATTGGAATGATCCCAATGAGCTCGTTGATCGTCTTCGGTTACTCATGGCATCTCAAACAGCCGGTAATACCAGCCACACCAATGAAATATCTTCTATTATTGAGGAGCTGCGTGAGGCGGGGATCATTTATTAGCATGAGATTAATCATAAGTTGATCAGTCGGTTATAGATCGTCGAACAATGAGCATAGACATATTCGGACGACAGCTAGCGAGCAACGGCTGCGGAAAAAGTATTATCCGTAGCCTTCCGGGTCTTGGATTCAAATTGACCGTAGATAAGCAGTACGATCTGGACGGCAAGCGGTTATGTAATGTCGCTGATCCACAGGGACCAAACGATGTTGTTTCTCTGAATGTTCTCAATAGATGTTTACAGGAGAGGCTCGATGATCTCCATAGTGTTTTCATAAATGTAAATAATCCCATCAACGTCAAAATCGATCATAATGATAGACAAATTCGCGAACTTATAACACGCATTTCGGTTGACATTGCCCAATTGAGAAGCACGGTAGATTCATTGGAAAAAAACTTTCAGCGACACGTGATTGGTGTACGCTGATTCAAGGGTTGACGAGGTAAAAACGAATCGTGTGTACATCAAACCTCAAATATTCGAATAGTAAGCAGCAGCATGCAGAGGGCAATAGCGAACGAACTCCATAGATCTGCTCGACGTAATTATCAGCGACGTTATGTCGATGTACGTGGTTTGGATGAGACCTGGCAAGCTGATCTTGTCGATATGTCCGCATACTCATCCGTCAACAAAAACTCAAAATTTTTGCTCACGGTGATCGATATATTTTCAAAATTTGCGTGGGCCGTACCGATCAAGAGTAAAAATGCTAAAGACGTAACAGCTGCGATGGAATCTGTGCTAACTCTGGGCCGTGTGCCGAAGCATCTACACGTTGATCAGGGCAAGGAATTTTATAACAAAGAATTTAAAACTCTTATGAAACATCATGGGATCAACATGTACTCGACATTTAGCAACTTGAAAGCATCGATATGCGAACGCTTCAATCGTACACTGAAAAATAAAATGTGGAAACAATTCACACTTCAAGGTTCTCATAAGTGGCTTAGCATTCTACCAGATTTAATCGCATCGTATAATAACACCAAACATCGTACGATTAGAATGAAACCGAAGGATGTAACTGCAGCTAATGAAAAACAGGTTTATCGGAGTGTGTATAAACCGCGTCAGATTAAAAGAAGCAAACGAAAACGCAAATTTAAGGTTGGCGATAAAGTTCGAATTAGCAAATATAAAAATGTGTTCGAAAAGGGTTATACGCCGAATTGGACAACAGAAATATTCACAGTTAACGAGGTGAAAAATACCAACCCTCCAACTTACAAGCTCACCGACTACCTGAATCAACCCATCGAAGGCGGTTTTTATGAGGAGGAGCTCAGCAGGGTACAATATCCCGATGGCTATCTTGTAGAAAGAGTCTTGAGAAGGCGTGGTGATCAACTCTATGTAAAATGGTTGGGATTTGATAGTTCACATAATAGTTGGATAAATAAATCGGATATGTAATATAATTTTTATGAATAAATTTATTATTATCAACATATTTACATTTGTTTCTTCACTCCCCTCAATCTTAATGCTAATTTACATGATCATCATGGAAAAAGGGTTTTCACACACATATACGCACACTTTCTCACATTTTCTCACACTTTCTCACATTTTCTCACATTTTCTCACATTTACATGTAAAGTCAAAGGGAAATTATTTTATTTTATTTCAGAAAATCTGAGAAAATCTGAGAAAATCTGAGAAAATCTGAGAAAATCTGAGAAAATCTGAGAAAATGTGGGAAAATGTAAGAAATTTACTAGTTTGCAGAATCTTGATATCCCCAGGGTAAAGTATCGGTTTTACCGGGTATCAATTTTCGTTTATCATCACACCAGCTCAGAGCTAACTTATTCTGTACAATAGTGCTAACTGTATGTCGATTACTTTTTATCATACACTGTTTCTCAACTAAATTTTGATTACCAAAGAGACATCGTTTGTAATCATCAAACGTGATGGATTTTAATGTGGAACCTTTCACACCCTTTGCCCGTTTCTTATCAGAATCGCCGCGAGTTCTGAATGTGTAGAGTTTCCCCCGCAGTCCGATAAATTCAGTCATGATTTTCCCATTATTTTCATCCTTCATTAAACCAAGACGTTTTTTATTCAACAAGGGGATACCGTAGGCATTATCAGGCGGGTAGTCTGATGTATCGAACATTGCCACAACATCACGTCTGATAATTTCGTAGATATTCGGTACTGTAAATTGATATATGAGACTATCGGTATCGGTATACATTAATTTTGCTTCACTACTTGAAAAATTATTTTTCACATAATCATAGTGGAAGTTGTATAGAAATATTTTCGAAAGATCTAGAATCGCTACACCGATGTATATGGGTTTATTAAAATATACCTTGGTGCGATTTAGCTCAATAATCACCATATCTTCATCAAATATGGTGCAGCTATGAAATGTAGGTCTTGAAATGAGAGCACGCGCACCACCCCTCCCCTCCCATTCTGTGACTAGTTTTACGGTCTTATGGTTACGCACATTCTCCATGGTCTTGCCAAATACAGCGTTATTCATGAGCTTGTAGAAATTTTTCTCAAACTCATTTTTCGATTGCTTCCGCATATTTGTATTGAGATCGATATATGATTTTAACCATGGTGATTGTGCGAACCTTAGAATCCGATGCACTTTCACCAGCTTCAAACCAAATTTAATGCATTGTTTTAAATTACGATAGTGCAGAACATATTTTTCCTTGGGTAGTAGTGTTGTCGCAAGTTTTCTAATTTTACCGTCTGGCGGTATGAAATGCTCAGGACAGAGGGGTAAGTCCGCATGATGTTTATGAAGCTCTACGGGATAATGTAAATCTACCTCTAGAATATAACCGATTGATGCATCGTCCGGATGAGTCATTACATCAATGGTATCATTTTCCCACTCGAACGACCCACTCGGCAAATGCTCACTCATAGCTGCACCATAAAGATTGTTTACATCGAAATACATCAGATACGATTCTGCTTTGCTTGAATCAAAATCTTCACCCATAAATCTATTGTTTGCTCTAGCATAGCGATTCGAGCACTGTGCCACACCACCCCTTATACTTTTCTCAATGAATAATATCATTTCCGGATCGTCTAGAAGTTGAAGATTAATTTTGGTCTGCTTTAACATAGCATCGAAAGCAAGCCCCGGTGCGGTGTAATAATGCAAAGGATCCAAGTTATACGTTTTGAAGCAGCTATCACGGAAATTTTGAAATATATCGGCCAATAAAAGCACATCGGTTTTCAGATACAAATCGGAATACTCGCCCAACGTTTTCAAATTGAACTTGATCCAAACATCTTTTGCATGTTCATAATCAGCATCGGTAATACCTGCGGCAATGAGTTTCGAATAGAAATCTTTTTTATCGGGTAATTTCGTTTCGTCGAGTTTTTCCCAAGAATCAATATACTCGTACGGAAAGACACCTTTACGAATCATCAAACTGAATTCATCCCGATCGCTGTAAAATTTCCGTGTTATTTTCTTATCAGCATCGTCGACGTACGATGCTAATTTCTCTATACTGCTAGCCATGAATCGGAGTGAATCTATGAATCTCAAACTAATCAGAGTACCATCGACCTTTTTTGTGAATGATATGTATTTTTCCTTATTGATGGGTAGCAACGAAATATCACCGGGAAAAGTTGTAGCCAGAGATTTTATGATAAAGTGCGAATCGTAGCCCGATAAATTGTGAAAAACCACCGGAATCGTGTGCGACTCTTGAAAATTCAGATTGCATCGATTGTGTGCAGCCCCGCGATATTTACCCGTGAAATGATAGTGATCGCGGCATTTCTTCTCCTCCGGTGAAAATGGCTTCTCACAGATATAGCAATTTTTTGCGCGCATGTGACGATCGCGTTGCATCTGATTCAACGCTTCCATTGGAATTACATTTTTTATACGAGACTCTACTTTTACGGATAATTCACGGAGCTCCTCGGTGAACCATTTAATGCAATCAGATCCGCGGTGGCTCTTGTATTCCGATAATGCATCATCGTACACGCAATGTGTATAATACGCCGCACTATGCGGAATATGCTTTTGAGATTCTTTTACCCCAGGTTTCATCATGCATTCAAGATCGGCATACACGACAAACGGCACAGTGCCCTGATTTTTAAAGTTGGAAAATCCCAACGTGTTCTTCTTGGGGAATTCCATTCGCACTTTATTTAACCGCATGCAATCTTGTCTATGATTTTCATAGGCATTCCGTACGCTAAAGTGACACAAGCATCTATCACACAAGAATTGTGCACATTTATGATTCGACAATTGCATGCTAACCAAACGTGAAAGATTCTTGATCCAAGTGAAGTGAATTCGTGGCTTGAAATTATCTAAATCGTTATCATCTAGTTCGCACCCACTTTCAACCATAAGCAGGTGGATTGCCTTCTCATCTGTTACATTTTTACTTAAATATAGCGGGGTAATTATACTATTATTCAACTTTTTGTCGCTTTGAAAAGTTTCCGATTCGATTCCATATACGTTAATGCTCAAATTGTTCAACTTCTCTAATTTTTCTACACTATGCAGGGTGACAGGGAATTTGAGACCTGTACAATCTAGCTCCGATATGTACCGTTGATAGCTGTGTGTTCTGGTTGCGTTGACGCCTATGGGGTGGAGAGCTGCGACAACGGACCACAGCAAACATCGATCATCGTCGTTCTACACGTTGACCACCGCTTTCTTTCGTTGAATATCCTCAGGTAGCTGTGTGAATGTCGAGAGTCCACCACGAAGAGGCTCGTATCGGTTGATCCAGATCACAGCATTTATGATCTCAATGATACTCCAACCAGAATCTCGTTGTTCGAAATCCTCCACCATGGTCAGCAGAGGATTCGTTACATTATCAGTAAACCAAGTTTTCAGATCCGTCGATGGAAGAATCGTAGCGTTGCGTGTGTTGAAGTTCTTTACTTCCAGACTGATCTCATCGCTTTTTACATTTTCAAATTTACACGAAACACCCACATTCACCTTGATACTTCCTTCTTCGCGCAGCACATTTTTCAAACGTTCCATCGTTACCACCCCAGCATCAGTCAAAAATCTTGCCAAATCTTTATGTTGAAGATTTGTCACGGTTCCGGTGCGTATGCGACACTTGAAGGCACTCTCCATGTCATCCCATCGAACACGGTTATGAATACCATCGCCAATATTACCCCCAACAATAGTCGCACGGTGTCGTTCAAATTTCACCACCAACGATTGAAGGAGTGAAATTATATGTTGTAATCGTTGTTTTTCACTCACACACAGTTGAGATTGCGCCAAAATATTGTTCAAGAATTTGATATTTTCAAGGGCAATGTCACGCCAGTGAATAAAAATATTTTCATTCGCCTGTTCTGGTGGTAGTGTACACAGTAACTTGTATGCATCTTCCATCATCTCAACGAGATTCATGTACATAGCGTTGTCCATTTTTTCTTCGTAGAATTTCACCGTCAAACTGACACCGTACGATTGCTCACACCCACCATAGGGTTGGGGGTTTTCTATATGCACGCACTCCCACCCCTCCACCGTTCAAATACCATGGAAATTCAAACGTTTCCAACCATTGGTCAAGGGTTTTGCACCCGGGAGGGTTGGCATCTTTGACACCTCCATACGAAAAAAAAATATTTTCAGAGTTTGCCATTGACCAACCCCACCAATATTGGGGGCATATTTCGGGTTTCTAGTTGGGTATAAAAGTGCGAGTTTGCTTTGAGTTTTACACAATCCGCAGCCAGACAAGAGGAAGAAATATTGAAAAACAAGGCTGAACCACCAATTTGAAGGACAAGAAGTAAGTATCGTTGTTCTTTGATATCATAGTCTACATGATTGGTATAGTTTGTAATTGATATTCCATATTACAGACATGGATCATGAAATAATAGACGCCGACAACTGGCAGGGTTGGGATGACGATGGGGACGATGACGGCTATGAGAGTTCAGATGAGGTTCGCTGGGTGAAATTTTTTTATGACGATGGCTCCCCGATGTGGATACAGTTGAGACCACGAGAGGAGGAGCCGGAGTTGGTGGAGGAGGACGAGGAGGAGGATTGGGGGAAGGAGGCTAATAATGAGCAAGAGAAGAAGACTGAGGAGGAGGAACAGGTGAATGAGGAGGAGGAGGAGGAGGAGGAGGGGGAGGGGGAGGGGGAGGGGGAGGGGGAGGGGGAGGGGGAGGGGGAGGGGGAGGGGGAGGGGGAGGGGGAGGGGGAGGGGGAGGGGGAGGGGGAGGGGGAGGGGAGGGGGAGGGGGAGGGGAGGGGGAGGGGGAGGGGGAGGGGAGGGGGAGGGGGAGGGGGGGTGGAGCTGGGGGAAGAGAAAAAGGATGTGGGTACATAGTTTGAAGATTTAGAATAAGTTATAGCTAGTATATATCTATATATATATATATATATATATATATATATATGTACATAGTTTTGTTCAGTTTTAAGGCTTAGAATAGGTTATATATGTACATAGTTTAAGTTAATTTTAAGAAAATTATTACTCTAGAATAGGTTAGACGTGAGAAATTTCTAATGAAAACATATGCATATAATCAGATGATTCGCTTCATTGCTTGCATAATATAACACCTTGTCACTGTTCAAGCATTTCAGCTAGTATAATTCGTGTATAAGTTGAGAATTCGAATATTTCGGAGCGACCATCTTGGATGGATTGTCGGTAAGGGTGAAAAAAAAAAGATCGGCAATCATTGCCATGATCCAGAAAGCGAATCGGTAGTGGCGCCATCGCACAACGGAAAATTGCAGCCATCCGATTGCCAGCAAATAGAAGATCGGTAATCCTTACCGGTCGGTATGCAGAAAAAAAAAAGATCGGTAATCGTGACCATGACCCAGAAGGCGAATCGGTAGTGGCGCCATCGCACGACGGAAAATTGCAGCCATCCGATTGCCAGCAAATAGAAGATCGGTAATCCTTACCGGTCGGTATGCAGAAAAAAAAAGATCGGTAATCGTTACCATGACCCAGAAGGCGAATCGGTAGTGGCGCCATCGCATGACAGAATATTGCAGCCATCCGATTGTCAGCAAACAGAAGATCGGTAATTCATGCGTCCGAATCGTTACCATCAGACGATCGGTAACCAAAGATCGGCAGCGAATCGGTAGTGGCGCCATCGCACGACGGCAAATCACAACCATCAGATTGTCGGTAACAAAGATCGACAATCGTTACCATCCGACTGTCGGTAACTTACCCCGCACGGCCGGTAACTTACCCTCACAGTTCGGCCGGTAAGGAAGTATGATCCAGAACCCCCACATTATATCTACTAAGGTAACCAACAAATGTCAAACGATATTAATTCGTAATAAAGTCGTGATAAAGTTACGAATTGATCGCAGATTCTAAGTTATGTTTATTTGCGAAATTATTTACAAGCTAGCAGTTCCTCGGTGACGGACTGACTCGTTGCATCAATTCGACAAATACGGTCAGGAACACAGCGATGTAAATTCGATTCAACGAGCAATCTACGAGACATCTCTCACGGAGCAGACAAGACCCCAAATTTTTCCACCGCCTTATAAGTTTGAAAGCACAGTTTTGTGGAAATACTGCGCATAGTTCCAGAAGACGGTCATAGTTTTGGAAGAAGCTAGTCTCGAGAGTTGCTCAAGAAGTCGGCATGTCGTCGGTACAACGCATTTACACGGAGAAAATTAAATGATTAAAATTACTATCTGGTGTATGGTAGAATTTACTAATTCTTGATAGTAGAACTTGATCGTAGTGAATACTATACTTAGATGATTGTATAAATCATCAAGATGCCTGTATAAATCATCAAAATGATTGTACGAATCATCAAGATGACTTATACAATCATCTAACAAGCAGTACTCACTACGATCAAGTTCTACTATCAAGAATTAGTAAATTCTACCATACACCAGATAGTAATTTTGATCATTTAATTTTCTCCGTGTAATTTATTGTTATTGTACTACGTTTAATGAATAAAAAATGTTATTGCATGATAGAAAATCATTGAAATGTAATCATTTTTACAAATATGCGACGCTTTATTCCACTCAGCTATCAAAGGTACAATTACGTTGATTTACAGAACAATACTTTTAATTAATTCATCCCTCGCTGAAACTTCTACTCGATTCGGTAGGCAAACAGCTGTTTGATCTATGTAGGTCTGTTTCGAAGCAAGATTTTTTGGACCAAAATAATGTTGCCAATAAACAGAAATCGACATCTGCAATTAATTCCCTAATTCGTTACCACTTCTTTACGAATTAATATCGATTCCCGTTGTCTTACTAGTTATATTACGATCAATCTCAAATATGTCACTCTGTATGTTGATTCTGACCCAACGACGTGACAGCTGTCGCTACGTCATCTGTAGGTGCAGACGTTCAACTGTCCCCACGACAGCGTTGCCGTTTCGGTAAATATGCGGGTTGCCTACCCACACGGCTTACAACTTTCCACAGAATCGCTCTGTATATACGAGCGGATCCACGTCACTTCACTCAAAAAAAAACCGTCAAGTCACGGATTTTTGCGCCATTCAATACATCTGTAGTACTATGGAAAAAAAAGTACAATTTGGAGGATTTTGAAAAATTCTCAAAAATGGCGGAGTTAGAGGCATGTGAATTTTTGTGCACCACTTTGTTTGAAAATTCATATCTCCGAAAGTGTTCATCGGAGCGGAAAGATCCTTGGATCGTTTTGTTCGTAAAAGAATACACTTTTATACAAAAAATCATATTTTCAACAAAAAAAATTCTTTCAATATTTTTTTGGCGTTTTAATTTTTGATTTCGCTGCCATTTCTAAAGGGCTTACAGAAATTCATGGAGATAATTTTTTTTGGATACCTGAATCCTTCCCCTTCAATCCTAAAAAAAAAATTTATACAGAAAATACCTGGGCAGGAGATAGAAAATAAAACGTGTCGTCGCGCGTCACCGCGCGCGCTAATCCACGTCCGCGCTACTCCCGCAAGCTCGCTGTGTTACGTAGTGGAGATGTCATATGATGCTTCTTTACTTACCCAGGTTATTCATTCTCCGAAAATGGTTATTTTACCACCTTAGCCCTTCCGTATCCGTCTACTGGTCATGTTTTCTCGGAGTTATACAATTGTATACGTGTATATATAATATATATGCCTGTTCTGCAAATTCCAGGTACGGTATGGTTCGTTGAACACACCTGTGCTGGAATTATATTTGATTCCATTTCACTTGGTCTGTGCTATATATAACTGATGGATCTTGTGCAATATTTTGGTGGCTCTGAAAAGGGCCGATGTTTTTCACGGTGGTTTGTTGGATGACATTTACTAGGAAACCTCTGTTTAAAATTAATTCATAATTTTCATCGTATCAAATTTTTCTGAGGCGGAAAATAATTTTGTTCTGACGAGTTTATGAGATATTGGAATGACCGCATGCAATTTCAAAGTGCCACGAACTGTCAATGCTTTATCGAATCGATTTTGTAAAATAGATTCTTCCGCTTGATGTTCTGCAGACGTACAGTACGCAAAAGATATACTTCGAAAATAAGAACATGCCCAAGTATATAGATCCAGCGGTGTTTGAATAGGATCGGAATTGCCAATCAGTTGTAAACTCGCGATATGCGGACAATAAGTGTCATCCACCGAATTATCGCGAAAAACATCTGCTCAAGATCCATCAGTCATATAGCACAAGCCGAGTGAAATGGAATCAAACTTAATTCCAGCACAGGTATGTTGAACGAACCATAACCGTACCTGGAATTTTCAGAACAGGCATATATATTATATATACACGTATACAATTGTATAACTCCGAGAAAACATGACCAGTAGACGGATACGGAAGGGCTAAGGTGGTAAAATAACCATTTTCGGAGAATGAATAACCTGGGTAAGTAAAGAAGCATCATATGACATCTCCACTACGTAACACAGCGAGCTTGCGGGAGTAGCGCGGACGTGGATTAGCGCGCGCGGTGACGCGCGACGACACGTTTTATTTTCTATTTCCTGCCCAGGTATTTTCTCCATAAATTTTTTTTTTTTAGGATTGAAGGGGAAGGATTCAGGTATCCAAAAAAAATTATCTCCATGAATTTCTGTAAGCCCTTTAGAAATGGCAGCGAAATCAAAAATTAAAACGCCAAAAAAATATTGAAAGAATTTTTTTTTTTGAAAATATGATTTTTTGTATAAAAGTGCATTCTTTTACGAACAAAACGATCCAAGGATCTTTCCGCTCCGATGAACACTTTCGGAGATATGAATTTTCAAACAAAGTGGTGCACAAAAATTCACATGCCTCTAACTCCGCCATTTTTGAGAATTTTTCAAAATCCTCCAAATTGTACTTTTTTTTTCCATAGTACTACAGATGTATTGAATGGCGCAAAAATCCGTGACTTGACGGTTTTTTTTTTTTGAGTGAAGTGACGTGGATCCGCTCATACGTATAATATGAGTGTTCTTTGTACGTGCATACGACGAATAAGGGTCAACAATTATTAAAATAATTTCGAATAAAAAGTCGTATATTGAACGTACTATTTTTTTCGATATTAAACGCTTCAATATACACGTTTCTCAAAAACGTAAAATATTAGTTTAACTGAGGAACATTCTTTCCCAGAATATACGTAGAGTATATGCCTTGTTTATACGTAATTTATACGAACCGGTGCTTATTGGGTATAGACATGTTCAGCGCCATCTTCAAAATCACCTTCGGTTTTGGCAGCACATTGGACATATTCGGCTGATTCCGGGGTGCGGTTTACTTGGCTAGTATCGACATTCTCGTAGGGCGGAGAATTTCGGACATTAATAATTTCAATAGCCTCCTCACTTCGACTGATATCGCCATCTACATCAGAGGGTTGCCTGCAAAAAAATTTATTTACTGTCAACAAATGGCAGTTATATATTAAACTTTACAGTTCATAACAGTCTATTTGTTTATTAGCTAATTAACTAGAGGAAAGGTGGGGAGCTCCAGACAGCGGGTATCGCCGGACACCTCAAGTTTTGGACACTTACGCACAATTAAATTTAAAAAAGAAAAACGCCGAAATGTGACCAAGATCGTTGTACAAATTTTTACGTTTTTTGGTAGAGGGGCAGGGTACCACCATGTATAACGCTGTTTATATATTGCAGTTAATCTTACGGCATTATATTATAGAAAAGAAACAGACTACAGAAAGAACGATGGGTGAATTTACGATTCCGGGAACAAAGGTGCGTCAGACAGACTCGATATAATTTCCAAATAATAATACTCTACTCGTATCACAAAGCGATACTCGGGACTCTATCAAAGAAAGATTAGACTCGACGGCACAGTTGATCCGGTAGAATAAATATAATTTATTACAGAATTTACGCAGTGGTAGAAACGAAAGGTACTCCACTAGTGCGTAGAGAAATTTACGATAGAAAACATCATACTAGACCACACTATACTAAAGAATACTATACTAAATAACGCAGACGCGGAGCCATGCGGTCTCCGCGGCTACCTACACTCGGTTTTTACTCCAGGAGAGTTTGGCAAACAGTGTTTTACATACGATATACGAAATATAAAATACACAGGCAATGCAAACTACAGGATAAGAAATTAGAAAAGTAATAGAGAGAAAATAGAGCAGAAAGAAATAGTATTAATTTTGGCCAGCCACGAGTTCACTTCGATAAACGAAATTACGACAAACGAGACACGGGACCTCTTGGTCCAACAATATCTCAACAAATCACTATCAAACGATAGAAGTTACCCCGTGCCTTCACAACAAACAATATTGGCCTTACCTTAACAGATGATGGCTGCAATAGCACTTACACAATTTAATATTTTATTATAAGCAACACAATTCAAGATAAACTCGGTATTGGGACGGTATGCGGTACGGTACGGTAATTAAGCGAACGTCTAGTCAGTGCTAGAGCCTTAGAGCATATAGACCTGGAGGGAGCATGCGATATCTTTCCCACAAGTGGAAAATGGCAAGGAGACAGACATAGTAACAGTACATTCTCTCTCTGTCTTGGAGGACCTGATTGGTCGGTACATTTTGGTCACGTGACCAGTAAAATCCGTACTAAGCACGTCGGGGTGCCCCGTATGTACATACATACATAGAGTGCAAACTCATTTTTTCACAATTGCGCGTCGCTGGTGCGGGCGCCCGATTCATCGTGTCACGCTCCTGGCGTAGAAAGAGACAGGTTGTACTGTTACTATTTCTCTCTCTGTCGGGCCACTTTTCGCCGAGAATGCTCCCTCCAGGTCTATATGCTCTAAGGCTAGAGCTGAACGTAGAGTAGGTCGAGTCCTGTAATTGGCTCGACGAGCTGGACGTATCCCTCAAATTTCAGTGATCCTGATTGACGATATGACGTCAGGTGACATCTACGCATTTTAAATGGCTCTGTCTTCTAGACGGTAGGTCAGCGGTCGCGCTCGGTGGTCATGCGGGGTGTAGAGGGCAGTGTTACGCCCGCATATCAGACATTGTCACTATAGATTCTACATAGACTTTCCTTTTGCTTTTCATTACTTAGATTTTATAATTCTTCATAAATTAACATAAAACTCCACTTCCTTTAGAGTCGCCAAAGTCAGATGTTATTCTAGAACGTAGATTCCGATCAAGTTGCTAATAATCTCTTAGAGGTAACTCTCTCTCTTATCCCATAGAATAAATATGTATAAACTAGGATTCAAATGCGAAATAGACTATAGCAGTGTACAGCCGCTGCATGCCTGGAGCAGGTAAAGAGCCCGGCGTAGGTAGGCCGCGGAACAACACACAAGTTTTCGCTGAGCTTGCACGCGCATTAGAACTAGTTTCCATAATTCTGAAAAGGCTCGTGGCACCTTCCGTGCACCGAAGCCTTGTCTTTTGATTCAGTCCACCAAGCCGTTCATTACGCCGCACCTGAAGAACCGTATATCATTAAAGCCTAGAGTTAGAAACCGAAAATCAGTGAACTGTGACGGACTAAAAGGGACTTGATATTCGTGAACTCTAAAACAATTCTAAATTTTATAAGTAAAGCTAACAAACAAACTGTACGATCATACGTATAAAGCTAAATGCACAGTGCAGTGCATTACTGTGCGTGTGTGTGTTGTTCCGACGACGGAGAGAGATTAACCAAACTTGGATAATAGTGTGCATCAGTGTGGACAAGCTGTCGAATCGCTAAGTTCCATAATCATACATAACTCCTTTCTCATCTTACGGTACAGTTACCATTCACTAATACATACATTGTAACGTTCCGGGCTATTCCGGCAATTAAAATATAGGAATAGACCGCCGTTCTGTGAGTTCTTTGCTCGAATTTTGAATTATCTAAATTTTTATGAGTTTTGGGCACTTTATAACTAGGTTGGAGGGGAAAAGTTGGTTCTGCCACAAAAAGCCTCCTTTCTAGATTTTCTAACTAATTACGGACTCGGAATTAACAAAGCCGTTTTTTCGTGGACTCAACAGATTGCTCGGTAAAGCCACTTCCCTATATCAGAGCCGATGCTTTCACATAAGCCTGATTCCTGCGCTTGCCTATCTTTTCTAACTATTCCCGGCACTCAGATCCGGGGTTATGCACCCAAGACTGTATATCCAGACTCGGAAGATTGCTCTTCAAAGCTGTTCCCTGAATTTATACTATCTCGACTTTATGTTGTGTGCAAGAGTTTTTTATAATGGAAATGAGCGACGGAAATGTTGGACAAAGACACAGCGTTGATTTGAATTTTGTGAAATCAAAAGTTTAATCAAATACTTTCTGATATCTGAATTTACAAAATAAAATAACAAAAATCGTTCTTACTTCTATGTTCTTAATCTACAACCTTATTCTAACTGGCTCTATCGTCTTTATTTGATCGATCTTTTCGGTTCTATTTCGAGTTTTGGAGTGCAAATTCTGTTTATCGACAAATGCCTCTATTCTTTCTGGAATCTATTCTCAATACTGCAGCAATAGACTTTAACTTTTTGAAATATGAAACAACAGCTGTTTTAGCATGTCTTTCTGAGATTTTAAGTTTAATTTAATTATTTTGAAATCTGTCTTAAGACTTTATTATTTGATTCTACTGACGCTAAGTTATTATCTTTGGATGGCCCAAAGTATAATAGTGCAATTGAGACGGCTACGAGTTCTGACTGCGTATCGCTGATGAGGCTCGTCCTCACCAGCTTTTATACCTATCCTCGCCTTCTTCGCCGACGCGAGCACGTCCTTTGACGTCACAGCTGGGTGGTAGGGTGATCACGTGATCGGTCGATCACGAGATCGTTCTTTCTTACCGGCCGACTAGCCGATACGTTACAACATATGGGTAATTCCATGCCAAATCGACCACTTCTGAACTCGACCCCTTTCGAATTGGCTGAAACTTTTTTATCTTTTTCTACCCCACTAAAAACGGTCCTCATAATTTTTTCAAATTTTTTTACCCAACCCAAAAAAAGTCGCTCTTTTTTTTTCAAACAGCCATAACTTCTTCAAAAATTGACTAATCGGGATGTTTTTTTTTTCAAAATTTTCGTTTTGGAATGTCCTTTTCAAAGAAAAATACAAATAAACTTTCATATGTCAAGTTCTATGAAATATCTGACTTTTTTGAGAAAAATCGTCAGTTTTTCGAAGTTCGCCATTTTTAATTTTTTTTTTTTTGATTCCCAAAAAAACCTTGATTCATTCTGTGAATAATGCCACTAGGTCCAGAGTGGGCCGACTTTTCCTTCTATTTTTTTTTTCTGAGGGAAAAAAAAATGTTCATTTTTTCTCAATTGTTCATTTTTTCGATTTTACAAGCCTTCGTTTCACAATCTTTCTACAAGCTTCGTTTTCAAAATCGAAAAAATTAACAATTGATAAAAAATGAAAAGTTTGTTTTCCTTTAAAAAAAAATAGAAGGAAAAGTCGGCCCACTCTGGACCTAGTGGCATTATTCACAGAATGGATCAAAGTTTTTTTGGGAATCAAAAAAATTAAAATTAATAATGGCGAACTTCGAAAAACTGACGATTTTTCTCAAAAAAGTCAGATATTTCATAGAACTTGACATCTGAAAGTTTATTTGTATTTTTCTTTGGAAAGGACATTCCAAAACGAAAATTTTGAAAAAAAAAAAACATCCCGATTAGTCAATTTTTGAAGAAGTTATGGCTTTTTGAAAAAAAAAGAGCGACTCTTTTTGGGTTGGGTAAAAAAATTTGAAAAAGTTATGAGGACCGTCTTTAGTGGGGTAGAAAAAGATAAAAAAGTTTCAGCCAAATCGAAAGGGGTCGGGTTCAGAAGTGGTCGATTTGGCATGGAATGCCCCATATAGATAATTAATTGTCCTCGGTTTTCCAAGATCTAACTTCCGATAATTTCTATAGTAGTATACAAGGGATAGAGAGAGAGAGAGAGAGACCGCCAACAGACACTCTATAGCATTTATCTTTAATCTTTGTTCCTTCTATTTGATTGTTTACTTGAATGCTTCTATATTTCATTTAAAACGTAAAATAAATATATACATATAATATATTCAGTCCAGTATGCGTGAACTTATTTCTAGTTAGTTATTTCACCTAGAAGCCTCCTTTATATAATTAATTTCAAAAGTGACCCGAGGGCCTGTATAGGACTGACGAGAGGAACCCAATACCTGATCTATCTTCCAAAGGTAGGTCAAACAATTTTATTCGTGTAAGTCGCGTGGTGCATCACGACTACCTACCTTCTTTTCGACTTCGCAAAGCAGCACCACGCACGTAACAGCAGGATCCTCCTTGGCTCTACCGCTTTTCGATACCCCTCTCCTCACTGCCGTTTCCGAATATCCCTCGACGGTGGGTGCACGCTGACACTTCGCTCCAGGGCCCCGCAACTCTATAGGCAGTGGCGTGAGGGTGATTTAGTGTTTTGAGCCACCTGAAGGGGCGCTGGTGGCCCTGCTTGAGCCGCCATGACAGTGACGCCTTGGACCGACGCCATCGACGCCATTACGATTTGTACAAGTGTTGTGAACAGAAGTGTCTGGAGTGATTCTTGTAGAAATTATAAGTTTTATAATCGGTGCAAAGTGACGGATTGTGGTTACGATGCCGCCAGTTAGAAAAACTACTGCTTTGTGGAAATGTGTAGTGCTATCTTGTGTGACGGATTGTCGCAAAGCAACAGCTCACCGAATCCCGAAAGACACTAACAAAGCTAACCTCTGGGTGAAAAGTTTGGGAAATCCCGAACTGTGTAATCTAGAGGTTACTCAGTTAAACAAATATCGGGTGTGCCACCGGCATTTTTCCAGCACTGATTATTTGGCCCAAACTCAAAAGCCTACTCTAAAAGAGGCGGTTTTACCGAGTTTGCGGCTGCCTATCAGTGCTGTTGAAAATAGCGATAACGGCCATCCTTCAGGATGTTCGTCACTGGAGGGTGCTGAAAATTGCAAGCAAGATGTTGTGGAGACCGAGCTTGCCGGGCAATCAGCCTCGCTCTCCACCCATCAAGAGAACATACCTTTGATGAGGCCTAATGAGGACGTATGTGTCTCACGCAAACGAAAACGTCCTCTTGGGTCTCATCTATCGGGTCTTCCTAAACGAGAAAGGTACCTAGCCCAAAAGGCTAGGTCCTTAAGGGCGGCAGTGGCTGTTCACCAAAAACGGGCTTCCAAATATAAAGAACGGCTGTTACAAGCTATGAAGCTCCATAAAAATAGATCTCTTGAAGCATTTACTTCGAAGTTAACTAAAAAACAGTTTATATTTTTCAGGATGCAACTGAAGAACAACGCGGTCAACCACGGGGTCGACGTTTCACCTTGGAGGAAAAACTTCTGGCGCTTTCATGGATGAAAGCGTCCGGCAGGGGATATCGTTTGCTTCAATCACAATTCCAATTACCTTCCGTGCGAACACTTACATCACTTTTAAATAAATCACCATTAGATACAGGAATCAGTCACAAAGTTATTAGGGCCTTGAATAATAAAGTTATAGCATTGAAAGATCCTCAAGATAAACTTGTAACGATAATGTGGGATGAGGTGAAAATAGCTGCAAATTTACAGTATGATCGAAAATTAGATAAAATAATAGGTTTTGAAGATTGGGGCAATCGTAGAACATCAACTCTTGCTGATCACGCGCTGGTATTAATGGTTCGGGGTATTAAAAGTAATTGGAAAATGCCAATTAGCTTCACATTTTGTGCATCTCAAACCAAAACCACTCAACTGATTTAATAAAGGCAGACGTAAAAGTACTTAAGGAAGTTGGTTTGATCGTCATTAATACAGTTTGTGATCAAGAAAGTTCGAATGTTGCTGCCATCAACCAATTGGAGAAAGAACATCGGATAGTTAAATTGAAAAAGGGTATAAGCAACGATCCCACTCAGATTATGCTTTCCGGGATGAAAATTATCCCAATCTTCGATCCTCCTCACCTTTTAAAATATCTAAGAAATAACCTACTCGATAAACATCTCGAGTTTGAGCTTTCGGAGCTGATCGGCAAAGAGCGTCATTTTGCGAAGTGGAGTCATTTGGAGCTGTTATACAATTTAGACTTGTATGCGGAAACGGACAATCAAAGGCTATGGAGACTAAAGGTGCCAGTCCACATGAGAGTAATACTTTCGAGAGTCGCTCTCGAGAGCATCGGTGCGTTTGATGATACTGCCTACGAATTACTCTCAGGTGCGTGTCCACTGGCAAGTAGGACTCTCGAGAGCGACTTTACTCTCATGTGGACACGCACCTTTACGAAAGGACACGTGGATAAACGATTCATCAGAAAAATGAAAGTCAAGTATGCAGCTCAAGTCTTCAGTCAAACTTGTGCAACTTTCCTAGCTATGGCAGCACGATATGGTATGTAATATAAAATAATGTATCCTGGTATGGATACAAATTTCAATTGCATTCATTGTCATTAATAATAATTTTATTCTTTGTTTCCAGGATCCACGACATCAGAAGGAACTAGAATGCCGAAGGAAGCAGGCGACACCAGCAAGGTATTGGTCTTCTTCAACGATCTATTTGATTCAGTCAACGGATCTTCGAACGCTGGAGAAAAGAAGACCAATTTACGGAGCGCAGTGACACTGACCTCCAAGCATAGATTGTTTTGGGCGGATGCTCGCAAGAAATTGCAGAAGATGCGCTTTGTCAACGTGGGCAGTCTGAGACCTGTTAAAACAATTCCGTGCTTGGCAAATTGGAATAGGACGTTGGATGGATTCCAACGAATCTGGAAGCGACTGCTCGTCGAAGAAAAGTTGTGTTCATTTTGTCCTCAAAATATGAACCAGGACTCGTTGGAGAATTTTTTTGGTGCGATTCGTAGTCACGGTTGGCGTAATGTCGACCCCTCATGCAAACAATTCACCGCAGCATATCAATCATTGGTCGTCAATAGCATCTAGATCCTCATTCACGAGGAGCGAATTGCGAAGACGATCAAGGTAATATGCTCGGTGATTTGAGTTGCATGGTAGAGGATCAGAACGTTAATCGTGAAACTGACGATGGCTTGATGGATGACTTGCCTTTACCCCTTGAAAATTCTGCTCAGCCGTCTAACTCCTGTTCCATTTTTTATAACCCTATTAATAGCCATACTGCCAGTTTCGTTGCTCAAAACTTGTTAAAAAGTGTAAATAATTGTACAAAGTGTAAAGAGTGTATGTTGGCAGGGGATTCTATTCGAGATAGCGATGAACAATTAAGTGTACTTTTTTCAGACAGCCAGTTGCAACACGTTAATTCAGTTTTCTTAGAATCAGTCAAACATTGTAATCAATTGTTAAAATCATTGCTTCCTAGTAATTGCTTTCGAAGAAATTTGCTGGCAACATTACACTCAAAACTCAACGAAAACGAATTTGTAATTTGGTCTACATGTACAAAGCATGCATCTGCAATAAAATCAAAATTCTTTGAAATACTGATTTTATCGCAGGTGCATGCTTTTTGTTGTAATGTCAATAGGATTCTTACTGGAAAATATGATAGAACACTTTATAATGAAAATTTGATATATAGGCAAGCGAGGACATATAGATTTAAACACTTTAGGCATAGCAAATATTAGTAAATCCTGTAAATGTTTCAGTATATAGGCATATAAGATAAGATGATTTACTATGATAAAGTATTCACTACTTAGTGTGTAATCAAAAGTATTTAGATTTGACAAGCCCGAGGGTGATATTGTATATGGGTCATTCCATGTCAATTCAACGACGTTGCGACGGTGACCCTCTTCGATTTTTTTGATTTTTTAATATGTTTTCATAGACGTAGAAAGAAGTCTTCAGCTAAATTTTCAGCTCTTTATCTCCACCCGTTCCGGAGTCATCGATTTTTGCTCAAAAAGTGTATATCTTCGACTATAATTATGATGATCTTATTTTATAGGGAGTCATTTTTTTTCATTTCCAACGCACTTTCTGAAAAAAAATTAAAAAACTAAAAAAAAATTTTTTTTCGAACTTTTTGATGCTTTTTCGGCCATTTTTACTCAAGAAATGCGTTCTTCGTTCAATGGGACACTTTTGATTTTTTTCAAAAAAATTCACAAAATTCTACGTTAAAAAACAAAATTTTTGAGCCATAACTCAAGATGGGCTTCAAATAACTTCTAGTGAAAAAAATTAAAAAACTTTTTTTTTTCTGTAATTCTGATTTATTATACGGGGAGAAAAATTGTTTTGTAATGATTTGGGATGTTGAGGTTCTGAATAAGGGTTGAGCTGGTACCAGTAGTATGTGTGAGACTGGAGTTTTCGTTGAGTTCGTTTCTCGTTTTACACCTTCAGGTAACCGGGTTTTGGATGGTAGGTGACTGATGTGAATTTATGTATAATAACTGAATGATCGTTTATTGGTAATGATCATAATCATCGTAGAACTAGTTACATGAGTGTTATAAGTTTATGGAGCTTAAGTGAAGAGTGATTTCGGGTTAGCGATTTATGATTCTGAAGCGAGTCTGAGAGTGACTGCTTTCTTTGACGATCTGGACGCAAGTGCGTATCGAGCGACTGCTCTGGTTGATGATTGAGAAGCAAGTACTAATATAATATTCGCTACCGCTGAGCTGAATGATGAGATCATTCTTTTCCATTGTTCTCCCGGGCATGGGTGCGTTTATGCAGGTGCGTTTAGGTAGAGTTACTGTTCTTTGAATCAGAGATAGGAGGCTGAGCGACTGGATGCATGCAGGATGTTATGTCTTGGCGACTGGAGGTAAGGGTGTATGAGAGTGTGGAGTAGTATGGAATACGTAACACGCCCATCCCCGGGGGAAAAAAAATATTGCTCCTGTGAAGCAGGAGGAAATTTTTTTTTTTTTTGTAAAAGTAGAAATTTATATGATATATCTTAGGTATAAGGTTGTATATTTGCGAGAGTAAGTGTACTTATATTTACGTGAGTGGATATATATCTAGGAATACATTCACGTTAGTGAATGTATTTATGTGTATGTATCTACGTTAGTAGATGCATTTAGGCTCGTATTCACGTTAGTGAATGTGTTGATGTGTCTATGTTGAGATTAAAATATAGTTAAACTTACTTATTTGCAATAAGATCAGTTAGTTATAAAGGTCTTATGCTACTTTAGTTACTTGAATATGGTTCACAATTGAGTGTGTGTATTATTATTAGCGCTGTTGATTTCATATAATGTAACAAGTTTGTCAGCTATAGTGAGACATATATATTTATGCGGTATAAAAAGATGTTTGAGCTGTTTGAGCTGTTTGAGCTGTCGTTGTGTTTTGAATTGATGTAGTTGGTGTAGTTAAATGAGGGTTAGAGTTGGGTGTATATGTGATTGCTGGGTGGTTATTTGCTTCGATAGAGTCCTGATTTTTACAAGAACTTCTAATTTTTCTGAGTGTGTTAAGTATTCTATTCGCTATCGCGAACTTTTGTGCTATATAGAGCAGCGATACCGATCCGAATAGAGAGGCGATGTAGTATAGTGTGTTCTCGATGCGGTTATCGTTGTCTGTGGCTTTTTGGTGTTTTGTTATTTCGTCTGTTTTTTTGATAATGTCGTCTAAAGTTAGTCCGTTTGTGGTAAGGTCCTTTGAATTAAGGTATGGTGTTCTATTCAGTATAGTTGTGGGTATGAAGGATAGGTTTTTCGGTTCGTCGTAGATGTCCGAGATATTTAAAGTGAATTTTGGTGCGTAGGAATGAGTTTTTATAGTTTGGTAGTGTTTAGTTGTGGATAGAGAGATTGTATGAGAGTTTGCTGTGCATTTGTTGTTTAGTCTTAGTATTCCGGAATCGTGTAGGGTTATTTGGATTGGGTCTTCGTCTGCGCATACGATATGCATGATTTCTGGTTTGGTTAGAGAGTAGATCCAGGAGCTGGATGTAATTAATTCTGTCCAGTATACTCCGTCGAAAGATCCAAGTCTGACGTCGCATGTTTTGATGTCTGTTCCAGTTGGTTGAATGAATAGTCCTATTTCGCAGATCGCATGGTTGTTGGTATGGTATAGTGGTTGATTTTGTCTGCATATGTATGTTTCCAGTGATAGCATACATTTGCTGAATTTTAATTCGGTCAATTTGAAGTATAAAGATCTGTCTCTTGTTATTGCTATGTAATCGCTGCTTGGTCTAATATATGCGAATTTGTCGTTTGTTGTGTCGTAATTTTGTTTTACTGGGATTGGTATTAGTCGGTAGATGTTGAAGGTGTTAGTGTTAAGTAACGGTATTGAGATAATGTAAATGATTTTTGCGTCTATGTAGGTTATTTCGAGTCTTGAGAGTCTTATTAGTTCTTGTGCGTATTCGTTTTCTAGTGGAACTGGAAAGTGTTTCATGGGGTTATGGCTTTGTATTTGTCTAATCGTTGACATGATTTGTTCTGGTGTTAGAATTTTGGGGTGGAGTATACCTTGTCTTGCAAATAGGATTGCGTCGATTAAGTTGTTTAGGTCAAGCTCATATTCGTTTGTGTATTTGTCGAGTTTTAAAAGGTGGTTGAGGAAAAGGATATTTATGTCGCTTACTTTCGTATGTCTTTGCATGGTGTTGATGAATTCTTGGATTTCTACGTTTTTGATTATTTGTATTTGTTCTGTGAGTTCCTGGAGTTGTGCTCTGTGTTCTCCTAATGTGGATTGTACGATATGTGTTTGTCCTTTTAATAAGGAGGCTAGATGGTTGTTATTTGCGTATAGTTTTTCGATTTCTGCGTTATAATGTTCTGCGTCGTCTGAATCTAGGGTACCGAATAACGTTTTGCTGAGTTTACTTATAAATTCGAAAGGTGCTGATCTCTTAGGTCTGTAGTTGAGGTATTTTTCGAGGTATTGTTGTATGTTTGTCTCGTCGTGTTGGCCTATGAGGGTTCCTATTTGGTTCTGTTGTTCTGTTATTATTGCTATTCGATTATGGAGCATTTCTATGCGTCCGTGCATGGTACATCTGTCTGTGTATGAATCACATTTTTCTGTTATTATTTGTAAGTAGTTTTTTAACTCTTCGTATTTTCCGTTTAGTGTGTCTAAATCGATGAAGTTTATCAATTTCCATTCGTCATTGTAGGTTTTGAGGTTCTGTACGTGTTCGTAGTAGATGCCTGGGTTATCCTTGAATAGTGTGATTTGATAAGGGCTGTCAGTTCCGTCTGGCTCAGCTAATGCGGCTCTGAAAATATATTTCTTTCGGTATTGGTCTATCGATATGCTGACTTAGTGTACGTTGTTGGGGTTTATTTGATTCTAATTTATTAATTAATTTTGCAAGTGTAGTGTTGTAATTGTTCATTCGGTTATTAACTGGCTAGTTTTATTTTATTTATGTGAACTATTTTAGTTTTATGGTCGTTTATTTGAAGTTCCGCGTTAATATTATTGATTATACGTATTATTTTGTACGGTCCTTTGTAATGATCGTCTAGTTTGTTTCGTGTTTCGTTGATCAAATAGGCGTATTGGCCAGGTTGGAAGGTTCGTTCGTTGATGTGCTTGTCATATATCAATTTCGATTTAGACTTCGCGTTGTTAAGATTTTTTATCGCATCTTGTCTAGTTTCTTCAAGACGGGTTATTATTTCTTGTAAGAATTCTTCGTATTTGTTTGAAATATTTCTGTCTGGTCGTATATTTGATAATTGGCGAGCTATTGTTCCGAAAATTAGTTCGTGTGGTGTGTAACCAGTGCCTTCGTGTACTGACGTGTTGTATGAGAATATCGCGAATCTGATCCATTTGTCCCAGTTATTTTTATTGTCGATATAGTGTTTTAAATATTCGATCAGGACTTGATGGCTGCGTTCGAGTGAACCGTTAGATTGGGGATGGTAAGCTGTGGTCTTTATTTGTTTAATTCGGAAGATTTTTGCTAATTGTTTCATGACTGGACTGAGAAAGTTTGGACCTTGATCTGTTAAGATTGATTCGGGTGCTCCGTAGCGGCAAATAAAATTTTCTGCGAATGCTTTAGCGATTGTTGCTGATGTCTGATTTTTTAGCGGTATTGCATCTGAATATTTAGTTAAATTATCTTGGATTGTAAGCAAATATTTATTTTGTGAATTTGAGGTTGGTAGGGGTCCTACGATATCTAAAGACACTTTTTCGGAAGCAGTTGTTGGTGTATCCGTTATAACCATTGGGAGTTTAACTTTATTTCTAACAAGTTTTCGCCTTTGACAACTTTCGAATGATTTTATGAATTTCTCTATGTCGCTTTTCATATTTGGCCAGAAATATATTGCTCGAATTCGCTTAAAAGTTTTAGTTATTCCTTTATGGCCAGCTATTACGGATTCATGGTTTTCGCGAATTATTTCTTGAATGAGTTCTGGTTTAGGAACGTTGATCTCGTTTAAGCATACGTTAACTGTGATATCTGTGTAGTTGAAGATTTTCCTGAGAATGTTTTTTATTGCGAACCAATTTAATTTGTCGAATCCGCTTCCTATTTTTGAAATTGCGAAAGATTTTATATGTTTTGTTTGTAGTATGTCGCGAAGGATACATAATGTGTTGTATATACCCTCTGTTGTCGGTTTTTCGTAGTATTTCTTTTGTGTTATCAAGCTGAAGATAAATTTTTTATTGTTCGGTGTTATGAATTAGTTGTTTGGCAACTCCTTTTTTTATAACGCAGTCGGCTGACATGCAGTGTACGTAGTTATCTTTTTTCATGAGAATATCGTCGTTTGTTTCTTTTATGTGAGTTGCTATTGGTGTCGGGTCTGTGTGACTGAAGTGTAGAATCGGATTTTGAGGCTGTTTTTCTCGTGATATAGGATTTAGAATTGGCGGATTAAGAGGTGGATTTTGTTGTTCTTCGTCTAAATTAGTTTCTTCGATATTGTGTAACTGTTGGTTTTCTTGAAACGGAAGCACATTATCTTCGGGGGATAATGTCTGTGTGGTTGTTTTCGAGGTTTCCCGGTACGTCTGAGTAGTCAAGTTGTATGAGATTCTCGTTGATTGAGTTTGAGTGTGTGATGTTATCTTCTGGATTTTGTACAATTATTGGGGTTGGTTCGAAATCGCAAATAGTTATTTTTATGTTAGAATTTTGGAAAATGAAATAAATCATTGATCGAACGGTTTTCCAGTTGAGTCTGTCTAGTCCGCAACCGATTTTCGGGATTGATATTGACTGTACGTTGTCCGTTTCTAGTTTTCGTCTGAGTTTACACAGGATGTTGTACATAGTTTCGTACGTAGGTTTATTGAAAAATTCAGCTTTGGTGATTAGGTTGTACACGTTCATCTCGTTGTGCGGTGTTACGATGATGTCACCTACTCTAGGGTTTTTTGATTCTAGAACGTCGCGATTTATAATGTTTCGCTCAATCATTTCTTGTGCTATGCCTTGTCCGATTAAACAGTCGGCTGGAATGCAATGTGCTATATTGTCGTGTTGTGTAAATAGGTCTTCAGTCGTTTCTATTATATGTTCGTTCGTCGGGTCTGGTAAGATTTTTAGGAGTTCTTGAAATTGTTTATAGGACGGTTTATGATAGATAGATTTTGTGATTGGAGGTGTATTGTATTGTGTCGGAATAGTGATTTTAGGTATTCTTGCTTGTTCTCCTCTGATAGCGTCTGAGTAAAGCTTTTTTGAATTAGGTTTAGGGACCTGTTGTTCATTGGAAGTTGGAGGTTTTTTCATATGAGGGGGGTCTTTGGGATTTGAGGTCCATGACTCGTTGGAGGTAGGGAGTTTTTGTTTATAGTAAGGCACGTGGTCGTCGTCCGACGATGAGGAAGTAGGTAGTGGTGAGGGGGGTTTAGCCTTTCTTGGTCGTAGTTTGTATTTGTGTATGTGTGTTGGAGATTGCGTGCTTTTGCGTTCGCTGTACCCCGTTTTATTTTCGTGTGTGCCACTTAAGTCCGAAGTGTCGCTAAGCTGGATTGAGGTAAGGTTTGAATCGCGGTTTTGTTCTCGATTATTTTGGAATGAAGTTGGTGGAGAAGTGTTTACGAAATTACGTGACTTTTTATTTGCGGGTAGATTGTCCGGAGAGATATCGGTGTACGTAGCGTTTCGTTTTTGGTCGATTCTATTGGATAGCGGTAAATCGTCGATAGAAGTGTCAGTGGATGAGTCAATTGTCATAGGTCTAACAGATTTTGAAACATTGATAGGATTTTTTGGCATAGGGAAACTGTCTGTTGTGTCGCCTACGGATGGATCTTGTATTGAGTTATCTGAGAGGTTGTCCATTTCAGTATCGGTTAATGAATTGATTTCTACATCTTCTTCCATTATGTCTGGGTGAATTAGTCTTTTTGTGGGTGGTGAGTCGTCTACAGAACTATCGGTTGATGAATAGTTTGTTAAAGGTATATTTCGAAAGTGCATTGTTTCTTTTATTGTAGGTAAGCAGTCCATAGGAATTTGGTTTGGTTCGTCTTTTTCAATATCTGAGTCGACGTTGCCTTTATGTTTCTTTATAGGAGCTGGGTTTGGTGAGTCATCCGTACTTTGTCGCGCGCGGGTTGGGAATTGATGAGCTTCTTTCTTTTGTTTTACGTTTGGTTTTGATATACTATCTGAACTAGAATTTCGGTTACGTTTCGCATTTATTGGTAACAGTTTATTCGTCTCTACGGGTGGATTGCGCGATAATGCATCTGCGTTACAGTTGATTTGACCTTTCTTGTATACAACGTTATAGTCATATTCTTCGAGTTTAAATCTCCATCTGAGTAATCGCGAGGTTGGATCTTTTACGCTGCTGACCCAGACAAGAGGCTTGTGATCGGTTACAAGTGTGAATTTATGTCCGTATAAGTAAGGTCTGAAATGATGGACTGAGTATACGATGGCTAGCAGTTCTTTTTCGATTACGGAGTAATTTAGTTCTGCCTTGTTTAGTGTGCGTGAGGTATAAGCTATCGGTAAGTCTTCTCCTATTTCACCTTGGCTGAGTACGGCACCGATTGCGTATTTAGACGCGTCAGTCGTTAGGATGAAGGGTTGATCGAATTTAGGATATTGTAGTATAGGAGCTGTGCATATTGAGTCTCGTAAGATTTCGAAAGCCATTTGATGTTCGGATGTCCAAAGGAATTTAACGTCTTTTTTCAGTAGTGTAGTTAGTGGTCTCGATATTTTTGAAAAGTTTTCGATGAAGCGTCTGTAATAACCGATTAGACCGAGGAATTGTTTGATTTGTTTAACTGTTTTAGGAACCGGGTATGATTTGACTGCTCTTATTTTTTTCGGGTCCGGTTTTACACCGTTTTCTGTAATGATATGTCCGAGATAAGCAACTTCCTTTCTTAGGAATTCGCATTTGGTGACTTGTAAGCTTAAATTTGCCGATTGTAGTCGATTAGCTAATTTTCTAAATTTTGTTTCATGCTCTTCTATAGAATGTGCATAGATCACGATGTCGTCTAAATATACGAATGCTGTGTTTCCTTCTAAACCGGATAAAACTTGGTCCATCAATCTTTGGAACGTTGCCGGAGCGTTCTTGAGTCCGTATGGCATGTTATTGAATTCGTAATGGCCATGGGGTGTGGAAAATGCTGTTTTGTATGCGTCAGTCGGGTCCATAGGGATTTGGTGGAATCCAGATGCAAGGTCGAAAGTTGAGAAATATTTAGCATTACCTAGTTGATCGAGTATGTCGTTTATGTTTGGTAGAGGATACGCGTCACCTATAGTCTTTTCGTTTAATTTTCTAAAATCTATGACCATTCTCCATTTTTTCTTGCCTTCCGCGTCTGGTTTTTTGGGTACGACCCAAACGGGAGAATTGTAGGATGAGGATGATGGTTTGATGATACTTTGGTCTAATAATTCGGAAACTTGTTTTTGTATCTCGTCTTTATGGACAGTTGAGTATCGATATTGTTTTACGTTTATCGGATTATCGTCTGTCGTTAGGATTGAGTGTTTTGTTAATGATGTGTTTGGTAATGTGTCACCTGGTAGAAAAAATAGGTGGTTGAATTCTGTTGTGAGTGCGAGTATGGATTCTTTCTCTTCGTTGTTGAGATGATCGAGGTGTAGTGAGTTTTTAAGAACTGATAATCTTTCTGAGCGATTATTATTATTATCGTCGACGGATATTTCAGGTACATTGGTTTCAATCGCGTCGTTTATTGTCAGCATGTTCGAATTAGTTTGCATATTTTGAGTTTGATTATTGGATTTAGTATCGTAGATTAGTACTGAGGTATCAGGGTCGTTGAAAGTTGAAGTTATTGCTTGCAGTATTTTGTCCCATTTCTGTTTGCCTAGTTCAGCAGATTGGTCGGGAATTGAGATTGATTTTGTGTTATTTGCTTCTAGATGGTTCTTTAGAGAGTTGAGTGTTTTAGTAATGATCGCGTCGTCTATATCGCTGGAGTATGTTTCCATGACAATTGAGTGGTATAGTACTTGCGAGCTGTTAGGAATCACATCTTTTATGGTATCTCCGATTATATCATTTTTCGCGTATGTAATTAGCTCGTACTCGTTTAGATTAAAAAATTTTAGTAATTCGACTGAAATTCCTCTTAATATTTGAATTTTCTGAGGTATGAAATGAAGAATCGCGTCTGAAGAATTGCGTATGTCGCCGTAGCTTTTTGAAATTTGTAGAGGAGGGGAACTTTTGGGGTCGAGTGTATTCAAAGGTTCGTTGATAGGTTCTAGGGTTACCGTCGGTACACTTATCTCAACAGCTGACTCGTTTGAGTTGATCGCGAGTATACATGCTTGACCGCTACTGTTTGTTACTAATGCTTTACCGCAGTGAATATTGGGGCCTAAATTAATAGTATCTACATAGCCTTCATTGATTTCTGGATTTGAAACTTTGATAGGGATTACTTGGGCAGTACGGCCTGGTATTGTAATGATAGTGGCGATTTGTGGCTTGTGTTTTTGGAGCTTGAAGGGAATCACCGTATCTGTCAAAGTTAATGTATTATTTTTGTAGGATAAGACGGCTTTTTCTTTATATAATAAGGGTTGTCCGATAATACCGTCTTGAGCTATTGGGAAATCTTCGCGGACAACGTGAAATTCGTGTTTTTCATCGTTGATTTGTAAATTGGTCGCTGCTAAAGTATTAGTAAATCCATCTGTTAGTCCTGTCATTTTACGCATTATGCTTTTATCAAATTCGCATTCTTCTTTCAGGGAGCTGATTTTGATAATATTTAAGTCCGCACCGGTATCTACTATAAATGTTGATTTTGCTTCTAATTCTTTAATATTTATTTCGACGACTGGCAATAGTCCATTAATCGGTTCTGATTCTATTTCTAGGACGTGATTTATTGTGTTGTTGAACGCGGCTGAGTTTGTGCTGAGTCCGTCGGCACGTTCTCCCGGCGGACAGTGTTCGAGTTTAAAGAACCTTGAGTTTGTTGTCTCTGTGCGTTATTATAGGCGCGTTTTCGGCAATTTTCTATCGTGTGTCCCTGACGTTTGCAATAATTACAGGATATAGAAGAGTATTGTGTGTTTTGTTGATTCGGCTGTCGTGATTGATTCGTTTGCTGGTTTGACTGTTGGGGTTGATTTTGGAATTGCTGTTGTTGGTTAGTGTAAGCGCGTTGTCTGCAGTTTTCTATCGTGTGCCCTTGGCGTTTACAATGGTTACAGAATGTCGGAGGATATTGTGCGTTTGGTTGATTAGGTGTTCGTCTGTTCGGGGGTTGCGGTAGGTTATCGCGAGCGCACTGTCTGCAGTTATCTACTACGTGTCCTTGACGTTGACAATAGCTACAAGAAATAGGAGGGTTTTGGTAATAAGGTTGTCGGCGTCGGTCATCGTCTGCGTTACGAGTACAACGATTTAAAAATTCTTGTTCTTCTGTCAGAGCTATTTCTATAGCTTCTGCCAAAGTGGTTGGGTGTGAACCGGCTACTCTAAATTCGATTTCTGGGATCAAGCCTCTAACAAAGCATTTAAGCACGTTGGTTTGGATTGCTGTTATCATGCCAGCAGCATCACCTGTGTTCGAGTTGTTGATTGCCTGTGTCGTGTTGTATAATATGTCTTCGACTCTCGCGCTATAATCTAAGACACGTTGGTCGCTTTTTTGTTTGACATTATTCAATTCTGCCTGCCATTCAAAAATTGACTTTTTAGGTAAGAATGCTCGTTTTAAAACTGTGAGGATTTCGTCAATGCTATTATATTCTTTACTTCCTAAATATGATTCAGCTGTACCATAGATTTTACCTCTGATCATTCGTGTTAAGACTTGACGTTGAGCTGGTCTAACGAGAGGTTTTGCATTTTCACAGCTCCTTATGAAGTTATTTACATTTAAGTTTTTTCCATTAAAGTATGGGATTGTATCTAAGATGTCTTTAAGAGACCAATAAGAGGTTTCTGTATCCTCAGGCGGGTTTACAGTTTGATCAGGCATTTTGCGATTTGTGAATTAGATTATATCGTTTGAGATGTGTGTGCTTATTATAATTAAAGATAACTTACAAGCTGATTACAAGAATAAGGAAGATATTCATTGCAATACGGATCTGAGTCGGTATCGGAGACGAAGTTATAGGTAGTATCGGACTGCGTCGGATGTCGGCAAGTCGTCGAGAAGAGTACAGTTGTCGGGGCTCGGAAATTTAGTCGTTGGGAAGAGTATAGATGTCACGGCTCAGGAATCTGGATTTTGTTGCAGCGAGTTTGCTGATCGTTGGATTCAGATGAATCTTTGTGGGGCTAGGTGCCTTTGAGGATGATGTCGAACTTGTTTACTTTCAGCAATTTTGATTTCGTTGCTGAGTTATTTTCTTTGATTTTGCGGAGGTAATTGAAGAACACTGTATTATATTCTCACTTTGATATGTACGTATATAATATATGTACTTTATATATTGTAGATTTGGTGGATTTTGGTGATTTGGTAGATTTTGTGGATTTTGTGATTTAGTAGATTTTGTTGATTTAGTAGGTTTTGTGGATTTTGTGATTTAGTAGATTTTGTTGATTTAGTAGATTTTGTTGATTTGGTAGATTTAGTATGACTTGTTACGATATTTCAATCACTCGATGGTAATCACTCGTATCACGTATGTATGACTTCGTAGAATTCACTTATTTGTCACTGTATTTTCCGGTAAACGAGGTAGTTCCGCTGCCACCAATGTAATGATTTGGGATGTTGAGGTTCTGAATAAGGGTTGAGCTGGTACCAGTAGTATGTGTGAGACTGGAGTTTTCGTTGAGTTCGTTTCTCGTTTTACACCTTCAGGTAACCGGGTTTTGGATGGTAGGTGACTGATGTGAATTTATGTATAATAACTGAATGATCGTTTATTGGTAATGATCATAATCATCGTAGAACTAGTTACATGAGTGTTATAAGTTTATGGAGCTTAAGTGAAGAGTGATTTCGGGTTAGCGATTTATGATTCTGAAGCGAGTCTGAGAGTGACTGCTTTCTTTGACGATCTGGACGCAAGTGCGTATCGAGCGACTGCTCTGGTTGATGATTGAGAAGCAAGTACTAATATAATATTCGCTACCGCTGAGCTGAATGATGAGATCATTCTTTTCCATTGTTCTCCCGGGCATGGGTGCGTTTATGCAGGTGCGTTTAGGTAGAGTTACTGTTCTTTGAATCAGAGATAGGAGGCTGAGCGACTGGATGCATGCAGGATGTTATGTCTTGGCGACTGGAGGTAAGGGTGTATGAGAGTGTGGAGTAGTATGGAATACGTAACAGTTTTTTAATTTTTTTTACTAGAAGTTATTTGAAGCCCATCTTGAGTTATGGCTCAAAAATTTTGTTTTTTAACGTAGAATTTTGTGAATTTTTTTGGAAAAAATCAAAAGTGTCCCATTGAACGAAAAACGCATTTTTTGACTAAAAATGGCCGAAAAAGCATCAAAAAGTTACAAAAAAACATTTTTTTCAGTTTTTAAATTTTTTTCCAGAAAGTGCGTTGGAAATGAAAAAAAAATGACCCCCTATAAAATAAGATTATCATAATTATAGTCATAGATATACACTTTTTAAGCAAAAATCGATGACTCCGGAATGGGTGGAGATAAAGAGCTGAAAATTTAGCTGAAGACTTCTTTCTACGTCTATGAAAACATATTAATTTTTGTAATTTTTAAAACATGTACAAGAAAACAAAAGTTGAGCTACGTCAATGCTCGTATGGCAATATAAACATGAGCCCGCCAAGTACCACGCACTCCAAATTTTTTTTTAAATTTAAATTTGGATTTAAATTTAAATTTTTTTAATTTAAATTTTAATTTCTATTTTTTCGTGTCTTCATTTGTTATAGTATATCAAAATGAATTGTACTTGGGCAGTAGTATCTGATTTGATGACATTTTAGTAAGTGGGTGTCATATTAATGTACCTGGCGAAAGGTTTTTGCACCAGAGGTGCTTTTTGGGGATATTATATTCCATGACTATTTTCAGATAAATTATAATACTATAAACACAAATCGAGTTCTCTTTCATTTTAGCAAAAATTCCCTTTCCCAAAAAAGTATTACAATTTACGAAATGAACAAGCCACATGAAAAGCTGAACCGGTATATCGATTTAAACGACCCGCCATAAGGTTTAGTGTTTTGAACCAACTACAGGCGGCGCGCGTGAGGTGATTAACACTTCGATGTATTGGAGTTGCCGACCCCTGCCTCGCTCGTCCACTGATCCTGGCGGAGGGTGACAATCTTACAGCCACGGTCAATTCGCCAGGTCCTCCACCAGGGTTGTCGTGCTGGGCAACGAGAGCCTCGATCACGAGAGGAACTCCGTTGACGGAACGTCTGCACCGGGGGTCTTCTTGGCCAACCCGGCCGCGGTAACAATAGTCGAGACAGTAGGTGATCCATATGCTATTTTGATGATCTGAGGACGGGAAGCTGTGAATACGTTTTCACGTGACCTTATACTCCACCCTCAGATACCTAGCTTCGGTAGCGGTAGCTTCGTCAGATGACGGGAGGACTACTCGGTACTTCTTGCATATCCCTGTACGCCGTCTATCCGCGGGAGAGAGCCAGATGGTCCTCGGTATTGCTAGGATGTACTCCCTTCGACGCTTTCTGGACGATTCAAAGGATGCACACCATGCAGTACTCGCTGGTCCTTGTCTATTCTTTCCGTAGTATACCCACGGTAGTGGATGCATCATCCGATTTACATAGATGGTTACACAGAATAAAAGCATGTTAATTAAATTCTATTTTTCCCTAACTGTTTTCCCAGTTCCTGGAGTTTTGCCGACTAGACGTTCCCTATTTTCCGACCTTGTGACGGCATTACTAAATGCAACGTCACAGTGCGTATGAGAATCCAAAACTCAAGGTGTCCGGCGGTACCTACCGAACGGGGCTGCCCACCTTTTCCCTATAATATATCAAGAATCCGGTCATGAAAATTTGAGACCTAAATATAAAATATATGTAGCACATATAAACTGTAACATTGCATTTTGCAACGCGTGTTACAAGCGATTCCCGAACCCTTAGACGGCCATAGTTACGTAGGGCAATGAATGTACGAGGAAGAATGTGTGTGTTAGGATAGCCCTGAGGCTAAGAAAATCTCCGACAGGCGACCGTGACCGACCTAAAACTTTGGAATTTAGTTCTTATTCTTTTTTTTTTTTTTTTACATTTTCTCTATTATGTGGGAGTGCGACGAGTACGTACCGACGACAAACTATTCAGGACATTTGAGAGACCACGAGGTCCGACGAGGGAAGCCAATATCTACGCCTCTGCACGGAGAGAATAAAGAAGGCGATTCCGCAAGATTTCCAACGCTCGATCTGCCAGCGTTCACACTATACCAAAAACCCCTTCTTCTCATAACGTAGTTAGCGTGAGTTTACGGAAACATGCGCAAGCTATAGACGAACGCAATTGTCGCGTGAGATGTCCTGCGAAATTTGCCAGAGCCCATGCCAATTCGGCATGGGATGCCACGCGTTTCTTCTTTAGCTCCGCCCCTTTCCGTAGCGGACTCACGTGTTATATTTTTCTAACCTCAAAGTTCACTCTATGCAGTGCACCGGATAAACTAATACAACCTTTATTTGACGCATTCAATTTTCTTTCAATCATAGTTGTACTTATCTATTATATAATATATAATATTACATCGTTCAAAATTTCAATTTTTTAAAGAATCTGTATTGAATTCTGTTGAAGGAAAAGTCAATGCGTCGTTGCGATGAAAAAACATGATTATTTACAGGATGTAAACGTATATACTGTAACGTGGCAGATTAGCTGCCGCGTAATTGACCATCGTCTCATCTCCCGGCGCAAGCGACCTCGCGGTAAAATATTATTATTCCGTATCGAGGCAAGAAGTCCCGCAGCTCAAGTTCCCAAGGTCTCGATTGTAACCCATAACCCTGTATATTAATTTCTTTATCCTGTTCCTATATCTCGTATGTAATGCTGCTTCGAGTCTACCGCCGAGGGAGATCATCCCTCATTGAGAACCCTCTGGCAGGGACCTGGAAGTCTCAGAGTCAGTAGCGAGGCCGCAGAGAACTTTGTATCCTGAGATATGCCTGGAAGAGCGCTGCAAAACTGTCTCCCCTGTCGCCCTCCTCTCCTACGTCACTCACCGGCCTGGTCCACCGGTTATACGCAGAAATTCCGCCTTCCAGGATATCGAAATCGTCAGCCCGCCATCTTACGTCACCCTCGCGAAAGCTCTGAGAACCAACGGGCCCTGCCAGGCCGCTTCGTGGAAGAAAGAACACCCACAGCGTCATTCAAAAGGAACCAATAATGATGTCTTTGCGAAAACCCCTCCCCTCTTGTTGATTCCCTTAACGACGGGCGCGAGCCCGCCACTTCTTGCTTGGATAGCGTCTCGTTAAGAACCTTGTTTGCTTGCGATTACTTTAATTGTTTTACTTAGTATTTGAAGAAATTATATCCCGGTAACACCCTAAATTTGTAACGCTACGGTTAATATTTAATAATTTAAATTCGGCGCGGCCTAGCGAGCCCGCCATCTCTGAGTAAGAATGTAAACTCCGTCGTTGCCGCCCGGCGCGGGCCAGCCTCGCCGCGCGGCACGACTCCGCGAAAACCTTTCTCGCAAGCAAAGTAACAACCGTCCTGTTCATAACACGGGCAGCTCGGCCGTGTATTGAGAAGTAAACTGTTCGATAACTGAACGTTATTGATATTTAGCATCGTGGAGAACGCCTCGGCCTCTCTACCTGTCTCAAATGTTAAATAACGTTTCATTTCGCTTTTGTGTGGTAGCAAAGCTCCTGAGAGAATCCTCGGTCCTCTCGGCTGTCCGAGTTGCCACATCATATAAGCTTAAAACCTTTTTTCTTTTTCCAAATTCTTTCTACACCCTTCTGGTACAATAACAGAGTCAAATTAAGTAAAAATATCTCATGGAGTGTCAATATTAACCTCTCGTTTAACCCTTCGTCTGCAAACCTGGGTCGTTCGTGTCCGAGCGAAAACAGTTTTGGTTTGTACCGGGAAAATAGGGGAAGGGCGGAGGCTCCTCCTTATCTGTAAAAAAAGTTATATAGGAAGGGGAACTAATGCCCAAGTTTCAAAATTTTAGTACCTTCCAGGTAGTGGTAACGAGCACACGAACTTTGCAGAGGACACGAAAGACCCAGGTTTGCAGACGGCGTGTAGTAAACAGGTGAGTTCGTGAAAAATTTTTTTTCGTGTTTTATGGTATTTTTGGCATCAGTAGTATGCCTAAAAAAAAATTTGGAATTTTTTTTTAGTATTTTTGAAAATGGAGCAGCGATCGGCCTCAACAAAATTATCAACTACAATGCACTGTTAGGTTGAGAATCATAATAATATGCAATTATAAGGACTTTTCATTGTAAAAAAAGAAAAAAAAATTTTTTTGCTAATAAAATGTGTGAAAACCAATATGCATCGTACGTAATTTATTGCCTGTTTTCATGTCCAAAACTTAAGCACTTAGCTTTGGA
This sequence comes from Rhogogaster chlorosoma, assembly GCA_944452935.1. Classification (NCBI taxonomy): domain Eukaryota; kingdom Metazoa; phylum Arthropoda; class Insecta; order Hymenoptera; family Tenthredinidae; genus Rhogogaster; species Rhogogaster chlorosoma. Next base: position 6,705,161 of record OX101799.1, read on the forward strand.
TGAATGAAACAAACTATTTTTTTTCTTAAAGCTACACTATTGACCTTTAATTTCCATTTTGAAAAATTGCGCTATCTTTAGAAGTCTCTGAGTTACAATTTTTTTTGTAAATCAAGATTTTTTTACAAATTTCTTCATATATTTAACAAAAAATGTGTGAAAAAATTTAATTTTCAAAAATTTTACAATTGGCACTTCAAAAGGAATAGTTAAAGAAGTAGCGTAAATTTTTTCAGAATTTTCTGAATGCATTAAGGGGGTGAATTAATGGCCGGACGCGAAAGACCCACGTTTGCAGACGAGAGGTGCGGAAAAAACCTTTGCAGACGAAGTGTTAACATTTCAAGTAAAAAAACAATCTCTCTTAGAGTTTAAAATAAATGAGTGATCCTACAGAAAGTGGAATTTTCTGCGTTCCTCGATTTTATAGGGATTTGAAACATGAAATAAATTTTTTTTTCGTACTGGCGCAGAAGAATCTACACTGGGCTACGTAGGCAATGCAACAAAGTCATGGAATTTCACATTTTTCTTCGTCAAAATCACTCATGTTCGGTCCAAATCTCAGTCCCCTGGCATGTCACCAACGCAAAATTCAGATAACTAAACGTATTCTCGAGCATAAGATGAAATTTTCACTTATTTTGGTTCATGACATCTAAACTACATAGATTGTGGATGATGATTATAATATTGTTTGCGGTTTTTTATTATTGTATTTACATAAAAATCGATCGTGAATCTTGTCACCAGTTTGAGACTTCAGTCCCCTGGCTTCGAACAAAATTCAAATATTTCGATATTCTTCACCTCGTAGTATCAAGTGCTTCCATCTAAGAATAATTGTCAAACTGGAGTTAACGAAAATGTACCATTAGTTTATGTACATCGGTTTTGTTTAGTAGCAACCACGACTCGATTAATGGAAGACGTGGCGGAGACAGTAAATTTATCAGTTCCCTGGTAAGTATTATTGTTAAAATTTACTTAATTGTCTCATATTTATTGAATAGTGTTATGTCTATTAATTGGGTTAGGTCCCCTGTTCAATATATAAAGATATACCTGAGGAGTATGAGGGTGAACGATAGTGATAGTAATTATAATCAAACTTAAATCTTTATTTCTAGTAGTAGAGTTATAATGGTTGGCGTTGTCTCCTGTATGGAGGTTAGTAATGGAGTGAAGCTAGAGGGGAAGGTAGACAGTGGCTATGGGAATAAGATAGAAGGATTATAGCTGACTCGCTGCATTTGGCAGTGCCGTGTGCAGCGAGTATCTTGTCGGGACGTTAGGACAGGATGCGGACGATCGGGTAACAGGTAGATAGACAGAGTAGAGATGTAGAGGAACAGGGGGATAGAGGTAAGTGAGGGGAGAGCGTACGGGTGGTGACACCCGGACGTAACACCCCCCCCGTTAGAGGAAACATATTGATTAGGTACAAGTAATATGTTTCTATCTGACGTAGTTAGATATAGGTGTAGTTATATGGAGACAGTTGTGAAGTATGAATGGATGTATGTGTATTGTGAGTGGACCAAGTAGTATGGCACTAGCCTTTATTAGGTCCGATAGTACATATAGTAGTGTAGTAGTGTAGCATAGTCGTGTGTCGAATATGGTACGATTATGTATTATTCTTAAAATTAGGATTGCGTTTCGGTAATTGGTAATATATGTAGAATTACATTTTAAAGTATTGGTAGGTATGTAGTTGAATCGTTTGTAGATTTTAGTTTCTGGTTCAGTAATTTGTCAATAAGATAGCGCATAGGTATGAGGTGTGAGAGAATTACAATATTATGTTCGAGTGTAGTGTTATGAAATAGGATGCGTATGATAGTGATAGTACCTATAGGCGTCGTGAGAGTATAGTAGATGTACGTGTATAGGGATTGTGCGATCCAAATGTTATCTAAAGTTATATTATATTATAAAGGCTTAAGTCTAGGTAAGTAATTACAGTTTCTAAAAACAAAAACATTGGCAATGGTATATATGATTGTGTATAGTAGGTTTCCGTAGATTTCGGATGTTATGGTTAACATGGTATAGGTGTGACTTAAAGTCTATCTTACACTATTTAGGTTTATATAGGTATATGTATAAGTAAATGATCTAGTGACGTCATAATATTATCGTTAAGATTAGATGAGCGTAGCGACGACTTGTAATGTATTTAATCGTAATAGTCTATCGCTTCTATCTGGTGCGAGTTCGTCGTTGTCTTGCGTAGGAGTTGGGGTTTTTGGATTTTGGTTTTATATATAGTCGGATTTGTTGTGAATAGTATTGATGTGTAACGTTTGTCTCCATCATTTCGAGTGTCGTGTCGTATCTGTAATTATTTGTCTTGTTAGTCTCGTGTGTGTGCTAATTTTAATTTATTTAGGTGAACTATTTTTGTTTTGTTTGGCGTCATGTAAATTTCTGCGTTGATGTTGTCGATTATTTGTTTGATAACGTAGGGACCTTTGTAATGGTCGTCAAATTTGGAACGAGTTTCGTTTAGTAAGAAGACGTTTTGTCCGGCTTCGAAGGTTTGCGGATTGATTTTCCTGTCGTAATAAGTTTTTGACTTTACTTTAGCTTCTTTTAGGTTCAATGCTGCTTGTTTCCGTATGTCGTGCATGTTTGTCATTAGGTCAAGGATAAAAGTATTGTACGTGTTTGTCATTGCGTCTGTTATTCTTAGGTCCGACGGTAATCGGGCTTCTTTGCCAAATATTAGTTGGTGCGGTGTGAAGTCCGTACCCTCATGTCTCGCGGTGTTGTAGCAGAAGATCGCAAAGCGGATGTATTCGTCCCAGTCTTTACCCGCGTTTGTGTAATGTTTGATGTGTTCAGTTAGTACGAGGTGACTGCGCTCCAGCGATCCGTTCGATTGCGGGCGATAGGCAGTTGTTCGGAATTGTTTGATTTTAAAGAGTTTGCTAATTTGTTTGATTGCGGTACTCATAAAGTTCTGTCCTTGGTCCGTCAGTATTGTTCGTGGAGCTCCGTAACGCGTAATATATTCTTTGGCGAAAGCTACACCTATTGTTTGGGCAGTAGCATTGGGGAGTGGTATTGCGTCTAGGAACTTGGTTAAGTTGCACTGGATCGTTAAGAGATATTGGTTGTTGGATTTCGTGATCGGGAGTGGCCCTACAATATCGAGTGCTACTTTATCGAAAGCGTCTGCTGGTGTATCCGTGATTATCATGGGCAACTTGGTCTTGATTCTCACTAATTTTTTTCTTTGGCAACTGTCGCAGGCCCTGATAAAGTTTTCTATTTGAGTTTTCAGATTTGGCCAAATGTATTTTTCTCTTATTCGGTTGAATGTTTTTGTTACCCCTTGATGGCCGCCGATTAGCGATTCATGGTATTCTCTAATTATTTCGTCGCGTAGGGTTTCGTCGGGCGTGATAATTTCTTCGGTACAGAGTGTGATTTTAATGTTGGTGTTCGCGAAGGTGTAATAGAATAGTTTTTTGATCGTTGACCATTGAAAGCTGCCTAGCCCAACGTTGTTTTTCGCGAAGGCGAAAGAGTTTATATTTTTACGTATTAGGATGCGTTTGAGGTTGAGGAGTATGTTGTGCAGGTCTTCCAGATTGTCTTTGTCCGTATGTTTGTTTTTTATTATAAGTGTGAGAATATATTTATCTTTGGATTTTGTAACAGCTATTTCCAGTTTCCGTGGTGTTCGAATTGTAAACGTTTTTCTGTTCAGCATGTTCTTGTCTATCAGTCGTTTTGTCAATGGGTCATCTGTCGGGTGTTCTGCCGGTACGCAGTGAACGTAGTTGTCGTGTATTAGGAACATTCCGTCTTTTGATTCTTTGATGTTGGTCGCAGGTATTATGTTATCTAGATTGTTTATGAAATGATTGAAATCGTTAGGTGTGTTGTCGGTATCGTCGTTCTGAGTGTCCCTTTGTTGTGGGGTGTCAGTGGTAGGGATGGGGAAGTCGTTGCGTAGGTTTTGGGGATCTAAGGTGTCTATTGATAAGTGGGAGTCGTCACTATCAGGTGATCTCGAGTTCTCGGGCTCTGACGAATAATCTGTATCCGTCGTATGGTCAGTAGTGTTATCTATTTCTGGCGGTGGAATGGTGTTGCGTTGCGTTGTCGGGAGTGATCCGTGAGGTATTGGATTTTCGTATACGCAAATGGTGATCTTAATGTCTGTGTCTTTGAATATATAATGGATCATACGACTCACTATGTCCCAGCTAAGGTGGTCTAAGCCGCAACCTAATCTTGGTATTGATAGTGATCTCACTCGTTCTCTGATAAGCGCTACTTTGAGTTTGGCTAGTGTTTTGTACATTACTTCTTTCGTAGGTTTGTCAAAGTGGCGTTCTTTTGTTACCAAATTATAAATTATACGTCGTGGGTATGTAACTGTAATAATGTCTGTTACTTTAGGGTTCATGGCTCGAAGTTGTTTGCGTTGTATCAGTCCTTGTTTCACCATCTGATCCGCGACACCCAGTGAAGCTTTACAGTCCGCTGAAATACAGTGCGCCAGGTTGTCTTTTTGTTTTAGTACGTCGGCGTGTGTCTCTGTGATGTTTTTATTGTAAGTCAAAGGCAGGAAATCTACATCTACGAGGAATTGATCGTAGGGGGGTGTGTTTTCCAGATTTCGTTCGGTAGAAGTTCCGGCTAGTCTGTCGCGTGAGACTTCTCGTTTCTTTACATCTAGCCTAGTATGTGTTACTGCTGACTCCGAGTCCGTTGTTGTATTTGTGCTAGGGAGTTTTTTATAAACTCTTTTGCGTATATACGGTGCAGATCCTGTCCTATTATCTTTCGACGTTCCGGGTTGAGGATCGGGTAGTTTGCTCCGCTCCTCTTTGCTACGGTCCGTACGTATGTGCGGGACTTTTCGTTTTATATCGGGGGTCGCGTCTGTAGTTTGTTTGCGAATATTTTTGTGAGCTCTTTGGCCCGAGTTAGATGAGGTTGTAATAATGCGCTTACGACGGGTGTGTACCTGAATGTCTGAGTCATTCGTAGAGTCTGAGCTATCGTCTGCGTTCGGTTTGTGTCGCGGTGCCGGGTTACCTGAAGATTGTGTATCGCGATGTCGTTTATTCGTTTTCTTCGAGCTCAGGTAGGTGTCTGGGGAGTTTGTTTGTTTATCGTCGTTTTCTTCTAGAGGTGTCGAGTAGTGAGTGGATTCGGATAGGTGGGTTGGTTCTTTCTTTCGTGGGGCAGGGTTATTAGAGGAGTCGGTAGTCCTTAGTCTTTTAGCGGGTTTAGATTTTTGATTGATAATTTCAACGTCTGAGCTGTCCGAGAGGTCTGATGTTGCCATGGTTGGCGTTTGCTGCGCCTTAGTTCTTTTAGTTGGGGCAGGGTTAGTGGATTCGTCAGTGGTTTGTCGGGGGCGTCTCGGGAATTGATGTGCTAGTTTTTTCTTTTTGTTAGTTTCCTCTGAGGGTTCTGTATCGGTTCTAAGGCGTTTTGAATCAAGAGGTAGGATCTGGATCGGGTTAGGTAGAGGGTTTCTAGATAGCGCGTCTGCGTTTGAATTCATTTTACCTTTTTTGTAAATAACGTTGTAAGAATATTCGTCGAGTGTCAGGCGCCATCGTAGCAGTCGCGAAGTTGGGTCTTTGACATTATTTATCCAGACTAATGGTCTGTGATCCGTGACAAGTGTAAATGTGCGTCCGTAAAGGTATGGTCGAAAGTGTTTCACCGCGAAGATAATTGCTAGCAGTTCTTTGTCAATTGTCGAGTAGTTGACTTCTGCTTTTTCGAGAGATCTTGAGGCGTATGCGATGGGTAGGTCTTCGCCGATTTTGCCTTGGCTAAGAATCGCGCCTACAGCGCAGTTTAAGGCATCAGTTGTTAATACGAATGGTTTTTCAAAGTCCGGGTATTGTAAGATAGGTTCATCGCAAAGGCTATCTCGTAAGGTCTCGAACGCGGCTTGGTGTTCGGACGTCCACAGGAATGGAGTGTTTTTCTTTAGTAGGTTATTTATGGGCTTCGCGATTTTTGATAAGTTACGTATGAATCTTCGGTAGTAGCCGATTAATCCTAGAAATTGTTTAATTTGTTTAGGATTTGTAGGTACGGGGTAGTCTTTTACGGCTGCTATTTTGTTTGGGTCCGGTTTTACTCCGTCTTTCGTGATTACGTGGCCTAGGTATGCTACTTCTTTACGCAGGAATTCACATTTGTCGGGCTGAAGCGTTAGTCCGGCATTGGATAATCGTTCCATGAGTTTTTTGAATTTGACCGCATGTTCTTCTAAAGACCTCGCATAGATTACAATGTCGTCCAAGTAGACGAAAACTTCGTTGCCTAGGAGTCCAGAAAGTATCTGATCCATTAGGCGTTGGAAGGTCGAGGGTGCATTTTTCAGCCCAAAGGGCATTCTGTTATATTCATAATGGCCATGCGGAGTTGAAAAGGCCGTTTTTGGACTGTGGTCAGGGTGCATTGGTATCTGGTGGAAACCTGACGCCAAGTCGAATTTAGAGAAGTATTTGGCGGACCCTAATTGATCTAAGATGTCTGTTATGTTGGGGAGAGGATAGGCGTCACCGATAGTTTTTTCGTTAAGTTTGCGGAAGTCTATGACCATGCGCCATTTCTTATTGCCGGTGGCGTCTACTTTCTTGGGCACTATCCAAACCGGCGAGTTGTATGGTGAGGAAGAGTGTTTAATAATATTTTGATCGAGGAGTTTGTTGACTTGCCTATCTATCTCTTCTTTGTGAATCTGAGGATATCTCTACTGTTTTGTGTGAATTGGGATGTCATCTGTGGTTGGGATAGTGTGGCTAACTAGTTGCGTATGTTTTAAGTTGTCGCCCGGTAAAAAGAAGAGGTGGTTAAATTGTATAGCAAGGTCGGTTATCGATTGTTTTTCTTCGTTATTTAGATGGTCTAGTCGGAGGTTTTCTATAAGCGTGTGGAGACGTTTTGAGTTATGGTCAGGGGAGAAGTGAAGCGTGCGGAAATTGTCATTAGTATTAGTTTCGCGAGCCTTAGTTAATAGGATTGATTGGACGTTGGCGAGTTTTGCATCGGTCAGCTGGGTTCTTGTGTCCTCGAGTTCGTCGACTTCTTCTAAGGTTACTACGGGTCTCTTTATCTCGACAGCTGACTCGCTGGAGTTAATCGCGTAAGCATATGCTAGGCCGTTTCTGTTCGTGACTAAGGCCTTGCCAAGAAAAATATTGGGACCAAGGTCTATATTATCAATGAACCCTGTTTTTAAGGTTGGGTTGGCTACTTTCATTGATATTACCGTACCGGTTCGCGGAGGAATGGATATTATGTTTTCGTCTAGTATTTTTAGTGGTTTACAGTTATCCGTTGTCACTGTACCATTTCCAAACGAAATCGTGGCATTTTCGTTGTATAAAAATTTCGTCCCCAGAATACCATCTTCCTTTATTGGGAAGGAATTATCAACTAGGTGAAAAACGTGCCAACTATTGCCGATCTGTACGTTAACGCTTCCCAGGGTTTCTACAGTACCGTCCGTTGTGCCGGTTATCTGGGTTTTATCTGTCACGGTATAGTGTACGTTCGGTTTGACTGCGTTAAGTTTCATTATGTTTATGTCGGCTCCGGTGTCGATCAAGAGTGTGCTTGTCTGTTTTTCAAGTTGGGGTGTGTGTAGGTGTATCTTGGGTGTTTGTGTTACCGCCGTTGTGAGAATGCGAGATGTTCTCATATTATTGTTTGAGGATCTGTAGCGAAGTGGGATAACACCTGTATTTCTGGAATGGAGTTGGTCATTTTTAAAACAGATTGTCGCTTCTTCGAGTCGTAGGAAATCGGCGCTCAAAAGGCCGTCTTCTCGTATAGGGAATTCGTCGCTTATTACGTGAAATTCGTGGCAAGTTCCGGCAAATTCTAGATTAATGCTACCTAGTGTTTCCGTGTATCCCTCTGTTATTCCCGAAATGTAGCGTCTATTTCTTGGTTCGAAATGAGTGTCTGAGGTGATGGTCCGTCGTTTTATTAGGTTTAAATTTGCACCGGTGTCTACTATTAGTGTTCCGGTATAGCCGATAATTTGCGGTGATTGAATTGTAATGGTTGGTGATTCTAGGAGAATCCTTTCAACGTGTTCGGACGCTTTTTTAGAGTTCGGGGCGTTGGCGCGTCCGTGTGGTCCCGTTACTCGTTTAAATGTAGTGATTCTACTGGAAAGTTGTTAGTATTTGCGAAATTTGTATTTGTATAATTTACGCGTGCGTATCTTGGTTGTTCAAAGTTGGATCTGTTTCGGTTTTCGTCAGGTTGGTTTGGTCGTTGACCGGAGTTGTTATGTTGAGGTCTGTTTTGTATCTGAGATTGTTGGGCGTATGTTAGAGTGTTTGGTTGATGGAAGGAAGGATTTTGGGTTGTCTGTCGATTTTGATAGTTTCGCGTGCGGCACCATTGGATTGTATGCCCTTTACGTTCACAATATGTACAAGACAAATTGTCGGTACGCTCTCGTAATCTACAGTTATCTAACGAGTGCCCAACACGCTTGCAAAACCTACAGTTCAGCGACGGGTCGTGAGGCGGTGTTTGTTTTGTGTTACTACTACGGTTTTGAACCGGTTCATCGGTTTTTGAACTGTTTTGGTACCGTTTCGTATCGCTCGGTGTCTGCGATTGTAATTTTTGCCTTTCTAATACTATTCTTTCCGCGCTCACCGCCTTATCGACTGCCGCTCGCAGCGTGTTTGGCTTCTCGGTTAACACCCTTTGTTCTAGCGCGTCACATAGACCTTTTATAAAGGCGCGTAAGGCGTTATCTTCAACGTTCTTTATCAGTATAGTCGCATGTTCGGCGGTTTCTTTCGAATCTATAATGTCAATGGCCGTATCTACAAGTTCTTCTATTCTAGTTCCGTATTCTAATGCGGTCTCATTTTTCTCTTGACGTGCACACGCTATAGCACATTGCACGTCTGATAGTTTTTGTTTCGGTTCGAACGCGCGTTTTAAATTATCTATGATTGGTCTTAGTGTCTGGAGGCTATCTCGCGGAAGGGCTCTTTCTGCATGGCCTTCGATTTTCGATCGTACAAGTGCGGCAAATAGAAGTGAATCTCGCGGATCTATTAGTATTTTTGCGTTTTCAACTTTCCGAAGGAAAGATTTTACTGTAATGTTTGATCCGTCGAAAGTTGGGATCAGTGTAGCCGCCACTTTCAATGGTAGAAATTTCGTCTCTGCGTCGGACATGATTTTCGACAAGGTTTACGACTTATTTTAATGGTATACGTATATTAAGTTAGCTTACGTTCTGGAAATTATGGTAAGTACGATGAGAGTGATTATTCTTGGCATATCTCTGAAGTGGTGATCGTTGGTGGAGAGATGACGATTCTGGATCTGGTAGTCGGGCGATAGTGTTGGTGATATCGGCGTCTTGAAATCGTCACCGGGCTTCGTCGTTGGAGCGAGTTCGCTCTTTGTTGGGCGAGGTGCCTTTGAGGTTCGGTTTCAGTTGATTGATAGTCTTGGCAGATCTTGCGATTGCCAATTATCGCCAGGTTGATAATGGCGGTTTCGTAGCTCACACTTTTTGGGTGTATGAGTGATTGGCGTAGCACTAGTTATAACGTGCAGTATAGACGAACTTTGTTACGTTTTGTCCGTAATTTGGTTAACAGTTCACAAAACTTGTGTTACTCGTCGTTTCACTGTTCGATATCACAATTTGTTGAGTTAGCTGGTTTATATTTTTGTGGTAGTTCGTTCACTTTTGATATACCCTCAGTAACAGGGGGACCACCGCTGCCACCAGTGTTATGTCTATTAATTGGGTTAGGTCCCCTGTTCAATATATAAAGATATACCTGAGGAGTATGAGGGTGAACGATAGTGATAGTAATTATAATCAAACTTAAATCTTTATTTCTAGTAGTAGAGTTATAATGGTTGGCGTTGTCTCCTGTATGGAGGTTAGTAATGGAGTGAAGCTAGAGGGGAAGGTAGACAGTGGCTATGGGAATAAGATAGAAGGATTATAGCTGACTCGCTGCATTTGGCAGTGCCGTGTGCAGCGAGTATCTTGTCGGGACGTTAGGACAGGATGCGGACGATCGGGTAACAGGTAGATAGACAGAGTAGAGATGTAGAGGAACAGGGGGATAGAGGTAAGTGAGGGGAGAGCGTACGGGTGGTGACACCCGGACGTAACAATAGAATGAAATTATAAAGTCTGTCCTGAGCTGTGTGTACAATGATGACATTTGTGAATGATTTTGTTCGGAGTTATTAACAATTTTCGTGAAGAATCTCAGTCCCCTGGTCTCAGTCCCCTGCAACAAACTGTTGCAGGGGATTGAGAATTTTTCCAGGGGACTGATAAATCTGTGCAACAAATGCGTTTTTCTTCCTTTATTGACCACCTACGTTTATAGAAATTTTATTTCTAAATACATTTAACAACTATACGAAGCTTATGATTATATATAATGTGTACATTTACAGTCGGAAACGAAATAAAAATGGCACCAACGCATAAACGAATACTGAGCAGAGAGGAAAGGCTAGAAAAAAGAGAGTCGCTGAAAGAGCTAGATATGAAAAAATTAAAAATGATTAAAAAAAATTATAATACTTAATAAGAATATTCAATATTATAGTATAAGCAAAATGTGTGAGCAACAAATACTGTTCAATCTAATTTACTATATATTATGGGAAAAGTTACCGTAAAATAAAAACTAATATTTTATAAGACTATATAAAAACCTACTATACTATAAGAAATCGCTTAGAAAAAACGTACTACATACATAAGTTAATAATACGTATGTGATAAGAATTTTCACTTTTTCCATCGAAAAAAATGTTACTTTCGGTTTCACATTGATAAATGTAACATTTCGTTTATCCATTATTTTTTTATTTCAATAAAATATTCGTTCTATTTGGAATTCGTATTGATTTTTCAGTCCCCTGTACACGTTATCAGTCCCCTGGAAGCATTTTTTCGAAAAGCGCTAATAAAAATTGAAATACTTGTGAAATTTACTGGCCCTTCTCATAGCAGTGATAATTCATCATCTGCCATTAGAAAAACGAGTTGTTGTTTCATATTTACAAAAAAAAGCATGTTAACATTTTTTAGGCAAAAAATTCCACTTTCTATAGAATCACTGAAATATACTTCTCGCTCAGACCTTGTTATATAACGATAATTTAGTAATAAGAATTAATACCTAGCCATTAGGAAAGAACTGTTTTAAAACCTTCGCGACATTTGTCCATTTTCATCACATAACATTTTAAATAAACTAGCATAAGTGTTGAAAACATTTATTTTTTATCAATAAGAATCACCTTCCTCTTTAATTTAAATAAGCATTGAAATAAGCCCGGGGAATTCTCCCGACCCCCTGAGTAGAGACAGGCTCTTAAAAACAAAATAAAAATAAAGTGACAACGTTTCTTAAAGGAATTATTATTAGAAAAAAGTAGAGTCAATAGTCATAAGTCAGCTAGCAAGCGCGAATAATTGTTTAAAAATAATAATTCAATATCCTTTTTTTAAGATTAGTCACAAATTATTAGATCATAGACTCTGTTTGTGTGGTGTCTGTACCTGAGTACTACTAAAAGGTAAGTTTTCGCCCATTTATTGATTTAGTTGATCGATTCCTTGTTGCATTGTGTGATTGCGTAGTTGGGTCAGGCCTCAAAGAGGGTGACGCCATTAGCATATTATTGAGATTTTCGTGTTTTAGCTTGGTTGTATCGGGTTAATTGTTTAGTATTATGAATATTGTGTCCCCTAGTGAAATTGTTTCGATGAGTTAATCGATTTTTCGTGGAAATTAGCTGCGGAAATAATTATTTTATCGATAGCGTTCTTTTTCCCCTTTTGATTTATCGTCCCTAATTTATTTGATTTATCGGCTCAAACAGTCCGCGTGAGACCAAAAACTAATCCCATTTTCCATCATTTAATTTGTAGAGATTGATTTTGAGATAAAAATCTCAGCATAATTCCCTTATAATTTTTCTTTCGGTTCAATTGAATCGCGAAGCCACGCTTTTGTTGTTATTCGTTCCGCCATAAATTCCAGAAGAATCGATCCTCCTCATAATTAATCAGATCCGTCCGATTATCGGATAAATAATAGCCATCCTACCATAAAAATCCCCTTAGATTCTTCGGAAACTTGAGCTGCTTTATTTTCCCGTAATATATTTATGATTTCATAAAACCTTTATAATTCGCCATTTGTTTAACTATTTAGTATTACATAGTTGTATGTTGTGTTTCTTCTTCAAATATTCGGGAATGTTCGGGTGAATTCGGATCGAGTCGGTTGTTCGCGTTTTCTACATAGACTTATAGAGATAGACTGAGCGCTCTTATGGGCCGCCTGAAGCCAACATTTAAAGGACAGAGATATATCGGGAGTACTCCTCTCTCTGTCTGACGATATTTGTGGTGGGGATTGAGGCAATAGAGGAGAATGAGGAGAAGCAGTTGTGGCGGTTCCACTTCCACTGCTCCGTTGTCTCCCACCATGACGCCAATTGAAAAGAGAGAGGAGTACTCCCGACATATCTCTGTCTTTTAAATGTTAGCTTCAGTGCTTCTTATGGGATCGCTCAGTCTATCTCTCTAAGTCTATGGTTTTCTACGCTTGGCACTTTCTTTAGAAAGTCCTACGTTATCGATCTAGTCCTCGTTAATTTGGCAAAGTCCCGCAATTATTGATTCCGTATCCTTCCGCATTCCCCGACGTTATCGACCTGACGTCATACTTGGTTACCACGTCACTCTTTCCTACCTTATCCTAAGATATTCGTTTTGTTGTTACAGGCTGACCAACGGACCGACACTCGTCGGGGGAGAATCAGCAGAAAACCGAAGTCTAATGCCGGGAAATCGACCGAAAAGGGCAATCCAATGATTCAGTTTCAACGCAGGCCTCTATTAAGTTCACATGAACGGGTTCTCGAGAGGCTTATAAGGATCGGGTTGTTTATGTAGATTGGGGAAAATATGAATTGATTTCTTACCTTTTTAATCTGCCTTGGATTCTTTCACAATTTCGGACGTAGATGGTTGGAGAGTATGGTCAGCGTGTGCAGCTGTGAAAGCTTCCTTAGGCGAGATATCTTCCTGGGTATCTACGACGGTCTCTGTTCCCTTAAGTTGAGGACCTCGGTTTCTCCAAGGTCACGTTTATTTGAGTCTTTGACACTTAGGTCGGTTTTTACTGATGAACTTGTAGCGAAACTAGGGTTTAGTGAGTTAGGACCCGAGTTAAGTATAGAATTTGTATTTGAGCTTGTAGCGATCTTCAGATTTAGCAAATTATGATCTGAATAAAGTATATTTGATTTGACGTTTGAATTTGAAATTGTAGCGATATTCGGATTTAGCAAGTTAGGATCCGAATAAAGTATAGAATTTGTATTTGAACTTGAACTTGTAGCGATGCTCAGATTTAGTGAGTTAGGATCTGAGCAAAGTATATTTGATTTTACGTTTGAATTTGAACTTGTAGCGATGCTCAGATTTAGTGAGTTAGGATCTGAGCAAAGTATATTTGATTTTACGTTTGAATTCCCGAGTAAAAATGATTGTATATACTCAGATACAATTATATAAAAAAGATATACAATCATATATAGAGTTATATATGATTGTATATAACTCTATACATTCGTATATATAATCCGATATAAATATACTTCCACCAAATTTGATTTTATAAAATTATACATATCCTGTATATAATTATATATTGTAACGAGCAATTTTCCTACCCGGAGGAACTAGATAGAAAAATAAATCCCGCACAAAGAGCACCAACGTGAATCTCACGCCAAAATCAAATAATAAACAGAGAAGGTAATGTTGGGCGCCAGGTACACGAATGTACCAGATAAGAGAAAGCGAGACGAAACTCAAAGAAAGATTAAAATAAGCCACAAACAAAACGCAAAACTGAGCAGATAACCAGCTAGTTAGACGGAGAGGGAACATGGGGGCGTAGAAATAACACACTTTAAAACGGCAAGATACGGTAACGGAACTGAATATAATCTCGATAAACCAGAAAAATAATACAAAAAAAAGGTATCAATTCGGTAACTTAAGGTACGAGAAGCTACTAACAATACCAAAGAGATCGATATAAAATTACTTAACCAATAGATGCACTAGCCGCGATAACGACTAGGTAGCTTACACACTAGCTTTACTCGGTAAAATGAAGAAAAATAATAACGGAAGTCAACGGAACGGAAGCGGTACGGTACTAAAGATCTCCCCAGAGCGTTACGGGTCCAGGAAAATGCTAACTTAATCTTAAGAAGCCTAGATCGTAAAATAAAGAGATGACCACGGCAATCCGTCAGACGCGGAGTTTGAAATCAGCCGTTAGGCGGCAACAAGGCAAGAAATGCGCTCGGAGACGGATGGTCGTGATCTGTACAGAAAAAGGCCTACCTTTAATCGGGGCGTAGCCCAGCGAAGGCGGCACAGAACGTAAGAAAACTTAAAGAACTGAATATCACTAATAAAAAAAAACTTAAACGTAAGAAAAAGATAGCGGCAAGAATAAACTGAATATAAGAAACGGAACGGAATTAAATCTACGGCACTCGAAGGACTCGACAGTACGGCGGTCAGCACCGGAGTGATTACCTGGACGGTAGGCGGGGAGGGGAAAGCCTTTACGCACACGGTAGGTTCGCCGCATCTATCGGCGATCATTTTCAAAATCTTCGGCCGGGAGGTAGGTAGACGTGGAGCTAGGCGTCAGGCTGGCGGCTACAGCCCTCTCCCGGCTTGCAGTTGGCGAGGCTGCGGAGGCTGGAGGATGTCGTAGATGCGGCTACTAGTACCGAGGCATCCTGGGCATTCCCCTCCGATGGTCCAGCGACGAAAAGGAATCCCCCGACGTCCTGGTCTGCAGGGATACCTGTATTTACAATGCAAAAAACTTAAGGCAGACACTGATCTCACGAGGGAAACACATGAAGTGTAACCCTCCGATTTTTCTGTAACTTCACAGGGTGAAAGAGGGATCAAAATAAGCGGACACGTATTTCGGCTTATCCGTAGACACTCGACCGTTTTCGAGAAAATGACGATTGAAGTTTTCGACGCGCTTCAATAGCCTGCGAACGCGTCAACTGTTCAAGCGAGGCGGTAGCGCAGTGGACAACGGCGCGGCTTGGAGATTTTGCACCCCGGGTTCGAGTCCCGTAATTTTTTTTTTTTCTTCTTTTCTTTTTTCTGACTTTCATCGAAGTTTATTACATGCATGTTTTTTTACATGTAATTCGAAACAATAGTGCCCTTTTATATTCATACTTACAGGTATGTCACAGTATTATTTGTAACGGCATTATGTAATTGAAATACCGGAAAAATCCGGTACGTCTTTCATTATAATTTTTGTCAAATCTAATTCCTGATTTAAACAAATACTGTTTTTACACAATTATAACGTCATTGTATTTATCAACAGATGACAAAAACATGCATCTAATAAACTTCGATGAAAGTCAGAAACAAGAAAAGAAAAAAAAAAAAAAATTACGGGACTCGAACCCGGGGTGCTTAATCTCCAAGCCGCGCCGTTGTCCGCTGCGCTACCGCCTCGCTTGAACAGTTGCCGCGTTCGCAGGCTATTGAAGCGCGTCAAAAACTTCAATCGCCATTTTCTCGAAAACGGTCGAGTGTCTACGGATAAGCCGAAATACGTGTCCGCTTATTTTGATCCCTCTTTCACCCTGTGAAGTTACAGAAAAATCGGAGGGTTACACTTCATGTGTTCCCCTCGTCAGAAAATAAAATTGGACCTCGTAGCTTTGGCGAGAGATGGACCAGTACGGCAGCGGCATGGTCGTTCGCGTTATCGGGTGGAGTCGATGTCAGTGGCGGATATTAAAATCTGCCACGTTACAATATGGAGATAGTATTTTTATAGGGAAGTTCATATAATTAAATATAATATCATATACAGTTATATATAATTCAATATAGTGTTGTATATAATTATATATTGTAACGATTCCGGATGACTCGGGCTAGAAAAGCCGTAGAGGAATCCGGCGTTATTGTGAGTGTCTTTGTCCTAGAAGTTTTATCGAGACGAATTTATTAATTAAGGAACCTTTCAAGCTGTGAGGTGGGGAAAAGATGGTTTAAGCCACAAAAAGCCACCTATAATATTTCTATGCTATCTCTCTTCGGACTCGGAATAAACAGAGCCGACGATGTGAACTCGGAATTAACAGAGTCACGCCCTTTGCAGAACCGAAGTTTTCACCTAGGCCTGCCTCCTGTCTATTCTTTAGTGATTTAAAAAACCTAAGCTACAGATCTGAGGCTTTCGCCTGAGACTGTCCACCAGACTCGGAAGGTTTCCCGACAGAGCTGGAATCTCATCTACGTCCTATACGGCTCGTGTGGCTTTGGATGTTTTAGTTAGCTGCAAGGCGAAATGTCAGACGAGGAGCTAGTAGGTTTTCTATGAAATTTTATTTAGGCATATTGCCTGTTCGAAAATGAGTTTATACAAAACAAAAAAAAATATATCAAAAAAAAAAAAAAAATAATAAACTATTATTTGAATTTCAATCAACATAACTGCTTTCTTTATTTTCTATGCTCTATCCTAAGGCCCGTGGCTGTTCTGTTGCGGAATTTGACCGACTTTTAAATTTCTATGTTTGATAAATTTTCAAGAGTGCTAGCACAAATTTTAGATACTGCCCCGTTGAATGAATGTATTTGCTAACCAGTTAAGCTGCGTTAGACTTTTACAAGTTATATTTCGTATTTCGTATCGAACAAGAATTGAATTTTGAAAGTTAATGATTCTAAGTTATTAGCTGGTCAAGACGGCCAGTATAATATATCAAGTGAGTCGAAAGAGCTCTATGCTACAATTCGCTGTCGTGTCAGCGTTACTGCGGTTTATATAGTCTATTCCCCGCCTTTCGTGACGTCACGCGTCGCGAACGTTAGCTGAGCGTCGGTTGACCGACAGCTGACCGTTTTGATTTGGATCGGCTGTCCTGCTTCCTCTCATGCTAACCAGCCGAACCGTTTCAATATATGGGCGAATCTCCGGAACCTTTAACTTTGATTAACATGGAATGAAAATGAAAAAAATCAAACGCACATCATTTTAGCACACAAATTATGGTTTCAAATTAGATAAAATATTATAAAATACTGCAGAACATCATTTTTTTCAATGCCCGCGACGAAAAAATTAAAAAAATAAACATAACCCAAATTAGTGTTTTTTTTTTTTTTTGTATTTTTAATCATAAAAAACCTAATAAAACCACAAACTTCGCATGCTACTCAACGAAATTTTTTTTTTACTTTTGGTCTCTTTCTAAACATACATTTATTCGCAATATTCATCTCGGTTCTGTCTCAACTAATTAACTAATTAATTCGAATTATCTACGAATAAATTTTGTTTGGCTCCATTTTACTGATCTTTTGCTTCACCCTATTGCTAACTCTGTTCCTCATTGTTTGAATAGTTTAAATCCTTATATTCAATAAAAAAAAAACTAAGTTTCAATGATCAAATTCAAATTTTTGAACTTTGAATGTGACGAGATTTCGGTCATGACATCTAATGGTTTCATTAATATCTTTGAAAATATTTAAAATCAATTAATGCACACTTAACCACTGATAAAGTATACAAAAACGAATATGTGCATATTAATTTTGAATAGTTTAAATAACAAATATTTAAAACCGCGTGGATTTAGACTGTGACATCATAACCTAGACCGCTTGACAGATAATGTGTCTTTGTGTATAAACAATATAAATAAAAGTATTTTCGTAAAAAAATTCATATGTATCTGTTCTGTTTGAATTGAGCTTGATGTGTAACACAATAATTCAGCTTCAAATGTGAAATTATTTATTTTATTTTAGAAATCTTCGTGATTTCGGTCGTGACACCTCAAACTGGGAGACAAATTTTAATTAAACTAATATGTCAAATTAAATGACGGACGCTATTAAAACCAATCGAATCGAAATCTTGAATTAAAAATTCATTGTTGCCCGTATTTTGAATTTTGATGAATTATTGTATTCTTCAAGAAATAAACCATGAAAGTGAAAAACCACTGAAAGACAGCAAAATAATATGACAGGTATAACATTAAAGGTCCAAATTAGGGATAAATATTGTTCACCCATCATTGAAATCATATCATATTGTTACGAAGGGTGCGTCCACCCCTTGAATTAACTTTATATCCAATCCATTGCCACCCGAACTCCCATGTACAAAACATAACAATAATAATCGTCAAATATCTTTTTATAAAACAACAAAACCATGTATCTGGCGATAACCAATTTGTAAACAGTCTCGTTCTAGACGCAAACCAGAACACACGCATTTTTCTCCAATAAACTCCTTTTTGCCCTTTTAAAATACAAGTTGACTACGACTTGAATCTTTATTCCAACTCGGGACCCACGATATTTACTTTAAAAGCTCCAAGCCTACATTTTTTCACGATTTAGCCCACAGAAAGGCCAAACTTCTTTACACTGGTGTCAGAATCGGAATCTTCCGAGTTGAAATATTAGTGCTACAAGTCTTTAATTTTCAATTCCTGACAATTTTATTGGAGAATGAGTCGTAATACGCGAAGTGTTGCCCAAAACCCTCCTAACAAACCCTCCGCTTCAACTCTGGCCCAACCAGCTGAATCCCAGCTACCCTCCATCCAAACATCCCAGCCTGATTCGATGGCCCAGATGGAAACGCTGCTACGCATGGTGATGCTCGCCCAACAACAATAGGCCGAGCAACACCTCCGAGCACAACGGGAGGACCGAGAGGCCATGCTCCAAGCCCAACGAGAAGACCGGGAAAGAGACCGGGAAGCTTCTCTGTTACAGGTAGAGCGATCGGAACGCCAGCTCCGCCAAATCCTGGACGCTCAACGCGAAGCTCAGAAGGAAGACAGAGACGCTCAACGCGAAGCTCAGAGAGAGGACAGGGACGCTCATCTTCTAGCATTTCAACGCAGCTTGGAAACTCTAGCCCCCCGAATTCCAGAAAACCGAATCTCTCCCATCCCTACTCCCCGAAGACTGTCGTTAGCCAGAGACCAATTAGAACAGGTTCATCAAGAACCAAGGTCTGTAAACGTTTATGGGGGAAGAACTCCCCCTGTTCTCGTTAGACCCGAAATAAGTCAAACGACTCCGGTAGCACCACCCACTAACGATATGAATAGTTTTTGCGAAATAATCGGCGATATTGTCCGCAAAGAGATTAGCGCCGGGAGTAGTCGCGAGCAAATAATTAGACCGGTTATTCCGTCAACGGTAGATAGCCGGGCTGAACCCATCAATAAGTCCTCTCCAGTTGTTCGAGTCCCAACATACGACGGTACCACTTCTTGGGCCGAGTATGAATGCCAATTTTTAATAGTAGCCGAATTAAATGGGTGGAATTCAACCACCAAGGCCGGAAATTTAGCAGCTAACCTTAAAGGTTCTGCACTAACAGTATTAACCTCTCTTGCCAGTCATGAACTGAGAGATTATGATAGACTCAGTTCGGCTATCAGAGTTAGGTTCAGAAGCGAACATTTGCAGAAGCTCCATTTAACTCAATTAGGAAGCAGGTGACAAAGTAGAGACGAAAGTCTTGCCACACTCGGGCATGACATCGAAAGGATGTCCAGAGTAGCTTTACCGGGTTGCGACGATCCAACTAGAGATCGTTTAGCTTGTTCGCATTTTATTAACGCCATAAGGAACGAAGAACTGAAACATGCTCTCAGTTGGCAGGACCTTCGACACTGCGAGAAGCCGTAATTAAGGGCCTAGAAATTGAGGCCATAAACAAACAATATTTAGGAGTAGGTCGAGTCAGACGAGTTGAGACTGAGAAGGTAGCCTCCACTAATAGTCGAGATAACGATAGCCGACAAAGAACTACTCCCTGGCAGCAACGCGAACCTGATAAAAAAAGGAACGAACGCTTTCCCAGAGACTCCGGCACTACCAGACCAATACTTGAATGCCTATACTGCTCTAAAAAGGGACACATAGCTCAATATTGTTACAAATTATTAAATGGGAGATCCACTCCTTCCGAGAATAATAAGGAAAAATACTCAAACACTTGGAGAAAACGGACAGAAGCCCAACCTACGACATCAAAAAACTAGTCTCAGGTGGTTTGGTAGGGCAGAAATCATCTGGAGAGCGAAGTATTAGTAGCCCTAAGAAAAATCCTTTTTACATAAGGCGAGCTTTTCGCCAAACCGGTCTATATGCTTGGGGAACGGTTAACGGAGTTGACTGCCTCTGGGTAATAGACACGGGGGCGGAAGTAACGATAGTGCGTTCGGATCTCTTAGGCCCAACTGAACATTCAAACCCGACTATCTCATTAAGAACAGCCACCGGGGAGAGAGTACCTATTTCAGAGAAAATTCGCGTTCAAATCAATGTCTCTCAATTTATTTTTGCTCCACATCAAGTTTATGTTGCCGATATTGAGGACGACGGAATTTTAGGGTTAGATTTTCTCTCAACTCATGAATGCATTATCTCGCCAGCTACTAATACCCTATCTTTTGGACAAAACGAGGTCCCTCTTTTGACAACTCGAATTCCTCTAGTTTCTTCCCCACCTCAAATTCGTGAGGTATCCGTTTCGTTAGAAAAGAAAACTCTTACGCTTTTTGAAGATTTGATTGACCGATCAGCTGTAAACCTCAAAGAAGCTCATGTAAAAGGATTTGCCGAATTGATGTCGGATTTTGAAGAATCGTTTACTGAAGATGAAAATAGTATTGGTCATTGCACTATAGTAAAACACAAGATAGATACTGGAGACAATATTCCCTTCAAACAAGCAGCACGAAGACTCCCTCTGAACGGACGAGAAGAAGTTTCCAAATTGATAGAAGACATGTTAAGAAACAACGTAATAGAACCTTCTTCCAGCCCTTGGACCTCTCCTATCGTTTTGGTGACCAAAAAGGACGGCAAGAAACGATTTTGTGTGGATTACAGGAAGTTAAATGACCTAACCAAGAAGGATTCTTATCCCCTACCAAAGATCGACGAGACTCTCGATTTGATAGCCGGAGCTCGATGGTTCAGTACCATTGATCTTCAAAGTGGATACTGGCAGATCGAAATGGACCCTGCGGATAAAGAAAAACCCGCCTTTGTTACGGGGTTAGGGGGATTATGGCAATTCAAGGTTATGCCCTTCGGGTTATGCAACGCCCCCGCTACCTTTGAACGAACCATGGACTCAGCTCTTCAAGGATTGACGGGGAAGAGCTGTCTAGTCTACCTAGACGTTATCATCGTTTTTGGGAAAACCTTTGAAGAACATACTCAGAACCTTCGCCAAGTATTCATGCGACTTCGACAATTCGGTCTACAGATGAGTCCAAGAAAATGCCATCTTTTCCAGAAAGAAGTCAGTTTTTTGGGACACGTAGTTTCGGCGTCTGGAGTTAAGACCGATTCGACGAAGATTCAAAAGGTTTCTGAATGGCCACGACCTACCAATAGAGAACAAGTACAGAGTTTTGTGGGCCTCTGTACCTATTATCGAAGATTTGTTCAGGGATTTGCTACGGTTGCTAGGCCTCTTCATCATCTCACAGGAAACAAAGTTACTTTTGACTGGACCCCCGACTGTGAAGAAGCATTCGTCCAATTAAAGTCGTGTTTAACCTCTTCACCTATTCTAGCTTACCCTCAAGTAGATCTCCCATTCGTTTTAGACACAGATGCTTCGCTCACAGGCATAGGTGGAGTTTTGTCTCAAATTCAAGACGGACAAGAACGTGTCGTTAGTTATTTTAGTAGAGTTTTGAGTGAGACTGAAAGGAATTACTGCGTGACTCGTAGGGAACTCCTTGCTGTAGTAAAAACTATTTTACATTTTCACCATTATCTGTACGGAAGGAAGTTTTTAGTCCGTACGGATCACGCTTCCTTAAAGTGGTTATTGTCTTTTAAATCTCCTGAAGGGCAAGTAGCTAGGTGGTTAGAAACTTTAGGACAATACGATTTCGATATCCAACATCGCGCAGGACTTCTTCATGGCAACGCAGACGCTCTCTCAAGAAGACCTTGTAATGAAACCACAGACTGCAAGCAGTGCATGCGACTAGAAAGACAGAGGATTCCTTCTGTCAAGATTCGCTTGGTAACCCTAGAAGGAGATAAAGAAGAGTGGAAGATATTACAACAAGAAGACCACATCCTTCAACAATCAAAGCATTGGAAAGAAACTGGGGTCAAGCCAGAATGGCAGGAAATATCAGCGTCAAATCAACACCTGAAGATTTACTGGGCCCAATGGGATTCGATTCATTTGCATGAAGATTTGTTGTATCGAACGTGGGAATCCCCAGAGGCAAAACAAATAACATGGCAACTATTAGTACCGGAGAAGAAAGTCGTGGACATCCTAAAAGAGCATCATAATTTCCCATCAGGAGGGCATTTCGCCTCAAACAAAACTCTTAGTCGCATTAGGGAGCGTTATTTTTGGGCACGTTGTCGGTACGACGTGGAGACATGGTGTAGGACTTGCGTAACTTGCGTAGCGAAGAAAGGTCCTAGGGAAAGAGGAACGAGTTCTTTTCAAATTTATAACGTAGGTGCCCCATTTGAGAGAGTGACGATGGACATACTCGGACCTCTTCCCCTTACTCGATCTGGAAATCGCTACGCTTTGGTAATATCTGACTATTTCACTAAGTGGCCTGAGATCATTCCCATTCCAAACCAAGAAGCTGAAACTGTGGCTAGGGCTTTCGTCAAAGATTTTGTTTGTCGCTACGGTTCCCCCTTGGAACTCCATACTGATCCGGGCCGTAATTTTGAAGCAACACTCCTAGCTGAAATATTGAAAATTTTGGGGGTTAGAAAGACTCGAACTACCCCATTACATCCCCAGTCGGATGGCATGGTAGAGCGTCTAAATCGAACCCTACTAAGATACCTTTCTTCCTACGTCGACAAAAATCAGAAAAACTGGGACCATTGGATTCCTCTATTTCTTCTATCGTATAGGTCTGCTACGCATGAAACTACAGGTTGTACTCCAGCTTCCATGCTTATGGGGAGGGATCTTCGTCTCCTCTCAGATTCAGAAAAAGGACCAATTCCCTCCATAGAGCTTACTCACACGTCGTATGGGGCCTATGTACGAGCAAAGTTAGAAGAGATCCATAATTTTGCTAGGAATAGAGTCAAGTTAGTGTCGGACCGTGTAAAAGCTAGATATGATGTTAGAGCTAGAGATCTGCGATTCGAGTCCGGAAATTTAGTCTCGGTGTTTCAGCCTCGAAGGGAAAAGGGACGCAGTCCCAAACTGCAATTAAATTGGGAAGGCCCTTATAAAGTTTTACAGAAAATCAATGATGTAGTTTATAGGGTTCAGCGCTCGTTACGTTCTAGACCCAAGGTAGTACACTTAGATCGTTTAGCTCCTTACGAAGTAAATCCAGAACCGAGAGGTAGCAGCAGTTCAGCGAGGTGAAGTCAATTTTTGCGTATTTTCTCTATTCCAGATGGTCCGGGGATCTTCCTTTTGGGATCCGACGAACAGATTCCAAACCCCTGACTATCCTGGTCGAAGGCAATATTGGTTGTGGTAAGACCACATTTACAAGAAGGTTTTTAGATTACCCTGAAATTTTAACATTGTTGGAACCTTTAGACGCTTATAGAAACGTGGTCGGAGTTAATTTACTAGACGAAATGTATAGGGATCCTACTCGTTTTGCTTACCTATTCCAACATCACGCACTGATGACGATGCGAGATAGACACCTTATTAAAACTCAGCTTCCAAACAAACTTATGGAACGATCTATTTTTAGCTGCAACTGTTTTGTAGAAACTCGTAGGCGACAGAAAGATTTTAATAAGGTCGAAGCCCATCTCTTACAAGAAAATATCAGAAGATTTACTGAAGATTCGGTGGATTTCGAGGTAGATTTAATCGTCTATTTGAGGTAATTTCCAGGAGAATCACATTCTAGAGTCCTTTCCCGTGCCCGAAGTGAAGAGGAGGCTATACCACTAGATTATCTTAAACAGCTTCATGCGGTGCATGAAGATTGGTTGATTCATAAGAATTTTTCATTTCTTCCCGCTCCTGTTCTAACTCTTGATGCTAGTCTTCCGGCTGATGACGTATACAAACAGTTTTGTGAGGTTATGAAAGTATAGAGGTTTGACAAGTTCGTCGGTTTAGGCCACACCGTGCTCGAGTTTGATCGGCTGCGTTCGACCAGGTTCATAGCGATTCCTTTTTTTTTTTTTTTTATCTTCTTTTTCTTTTCTTCTTGATTCTCGGAGAATCCTCGATTATTCTATACATCATATCGACGCGAACGTTCAATTCGCGATGTCACGTGATCCCCCTCATTCGAGTTTTCACAGAGTTATTGTTTCGATGAAAATACAGTTACTCTCTCCCACGACGTTTACCACCTTTTCCTTTCAAATACCAAAAGAAGAGATCCGAGCGTTCTGTTAAACCTAATTATGGATTTAGGATTCCAAGGGAAGGGATTCCAAGTATTTTTCAGGATCCCTCAGAGGAGGAACACTAACCTTTTAGAGACCCCACAAGACCTGGATTTCCAGATCCCGATCCTTCACTGGCTCATTTCCTCCAGAATCCCAGATAAGATCATTCCAATTTAACCTTTTAATTCCTTTATTTCAATATTAACCGGGACATCCACGGACCCGAACTTTAGATATTTTCTTTGTTACAATTCCTCGCACTCACATTCGTCCCCCACGCTAGGGTGTGCTGTTCTGCCGAGTTTTTGGACCCACCTGGGGGCGGTTCTTGATTCCGGATTCCAGTTTTCCCGTTTCCTCACCTTCCTGGCCTCCCTGACCTCCCTGTACTTCCCGAACTACCCCGACGGATCACGGACCGATTTCATCCCCAGGCGGCTTCCAGTTTTACAGACGTTCCTTCTTTTCCCGAGAACCGAGTCAACTCCCAATCTTTCCTCCAGCCTGACTAGGCGAAGAATTTTATACAAATATGTTGCGATACCTTATATACAACTACCTTCTCAGGTTTTCTGTGGTTTCCCTCGAGGCTTAGGTTGGAATTACAGGTAGTTTAGGGAAGATTTCAAAGATTTTAAAGTCTGAACCACAGCTCTCAGCCCTCACATCTCTCCCTATCAGATAACACATGACACATAACAAGTTATCTTAAGAGTCGGGTCGCCTCTTCCCTTCAGGAGGGGGCAGTGTTACAAAGGGTGCGTCCACCCCTTGTATTAACTTTATATCCAATCCATTGCCACCCGAACTCCCATGTACAAAACATAACAATAATAATCGTCAAATATCTTTTTATAAAACAACAAAACCATGTATCTGGCGATAGCCAATTTGTAAACAGTTTCGTTCTAGACGCAAACCAGAACACACGCATTTTTCTCCAATAAACTCCTTTTTGCCCTTTCAAAATACAATTTGACTACGACTTGAATCTTTATTTCAACTCGGGACCCACGATATTTACTTTAAAAGCTCCAAGCCTACATTTTTTCACGATTTAGCCCACAGAAAGGCCAAACTTCTTTACAATATATTATTGATAGATAGATTTGGTAGTTAGTCCATGTTTTTAAAAGCATTTTACGATATTGGGATTTGGCCCGAGGGCGCCACCGTCGCTTCGGAACTAACACAATCGGGTTGGCGCGACGAATATAAACGTGCGCTCATTACATTTACTACCGATTTATCTTGAAAACAAAACGCGATGTTCTTATTATTAAGTGAACTTTTTGAATTTCTAAACGCTACGCCCAGAAGCCGAAATTGTGTTGAAGGCGAATCTGTATTAAACGCGGGTCACTTGGTTTATTGTGGAAAAGCAGCTGAAGATGACGAACGCTTCGATCTACTGGCGTATTGCTTACAAACGTCGGATTTACGAGGAAATCCTCACGAAATTAAGGCGGTAATACATAAAAAAGGCCAGATTATATCTGCAGAATGTAGTTGTGCAGCCGGATTGAGTGAAAAATGTAAACACATAGCTTCAGTGTTAATATTCTGTACCCGGTAAGTCTTCGTTGCTATTTCGACGATAAGTACTTGTACAACTGTTTTTTTTTTAAAGAAACAATTGCATTGCATTGTGATATATCTTTTTTTTTTCAGTAACGATCTAACCAAAATCGAGACAATTTCTTGCACGGATAAAAAATGTACGTGGAGCAATCCTCGTAAGTCGTGTTTGGAGCAGTACGACCCTCAGCCATTGAGCAACCACGATTGTTTTAATATTGTGCAAAATCACCTACAATTACCAAATGATGTCAGGATGGCAATACGGGAGAAATTATTTTCTAATAATTTGAAATCTGCACTATCTCAACATGTGTATGGGAATGAATGATTTATTGATATACTGCTTCTTTGTCCACAATTATGATGAAGTAATTCAAATCAAATTATACACTGAATCAATTTTTACAGAAATTATCAGCAATCTTTATACATTTTATACAATTTCATTCTTTGTGATAATATATGATTGTGTGATATATGGTCAATAATTGTTAAGAGATTTTTAGTACTCATTGTTATATCATCAAATTTGTAAATATTGCTCCTTTGAGAATGATTTTTCACGAATGACGGTGGAATAGTAATCTTACTTCATCATATTCAGCAAAGTCATGCAAATATTGTTGTTTTTTTTTTTTTAATACTTTTTTACTTTTTGCTATACATTACATTTTCATTTATTTTGGATAGAGAGGGAAGGCACCCTTCTATTGAGAAAACGGTAGAGCCCCCAGCACTTGAATACCCACGTAGAATTCAAATCCTTATCGACCAGCAATCATCTTCGGAAGTCCTATTGAAATTATCCAACATACCTCATAGACCTTTAAGAGAATGCTGTGAGCGTGTGTTCGAAAGATATACCCAAGAAGCTTACTTCATTTGTTCACAAAGCAAAGATTTTTTCAGTATTTGGAAGCAGCAGCGACAGTTCAGAATAACAGGCTCTAGATGCTATGGATTGTATACATATAGAAAAAATACCAAAGCTGATTGGAAAAATAAATCTTCAAAATACTTTTATGCGCTAGAGGTGTCAAATCAATATTTGAGACACGGTCTAAAATTTGAATCCCATGCTCGAAAATTATATGAAGAGATCAAATCCACCAAAGTCTTTGAATGTGGGCTAATCATTTCAGTAGAAAATCCTTGGTTAGGTTATTCTCCAGACGGTATCATATTTGAGAAAGATATACCAGTTAAACTATTAGAGATCGAGTGCCCCTATGGAGGAAAAAACCAGACTATCGATGAAGTTGCGCGAACTCTAAGCTATCTTCAAGTTGACGAAGAAAATAATACCATTCTCAAAGCAAAACATACTTACTATGCCCAGATTCAATTTGGTATGGCGATTTTGAATTTAAAACAGACGGATTTTGTTTTATATGCACCTTACGACAACAGCATCAAAATAATACCTGTCGAATTTGACCAAAAATTTGTTGAAGATTTATTTTCCTCCTTAAAAATAATTTTTTTCAATCACATGTTACATTTTTTATGTACAAATGAACAATCTACTTGATTGTCGATGTGTTTCATTGGCCACAACTTCGACTTGAATGTATTCGGATGTCGATAAAATTACAATAAAATACGAAACATTCGTGAATATATATTTTTTATTTTCTTTTATGCCTGTACATGTTGTCAAATATTGATACTTCTTTTCGATATTCATATTTATGAGTTAAATTTATCATTTTTCAGAATTGGTGTACTCATATTAACAACAGCAGCTATGATTGTTATTATTTCTTCCCCTTGCTTAAGAAGACCAGCAGGCATTCGTGTGCCCAAGACCTTGAATACTTTGAGTCTTTGGTTAGCACGTTCAATGTGGACTCGAGCCTTTGCAATCTCTGCATTAAGTAATGCTTCTTCTCTAGAGAATTGGCGTTTTTCTCTCAAGAAAGGAGGACGTACCAATTTAATATCTTTATTCTTGCACAGTTTATCAATTCGAAACCCTTTATCAACCATTATAGATTCACCTTTTTCTAAACGATTCAGTATTTTACTTTGTTCAAATATCGCATCATCCGAAACTCTGCCACCATACATTCTGCTAACAAACGATATTAAACCACCTGGAGTCACTCCTGTCATGAATTTAATGGTATATGTACTTTTATATCGGGAATATGTTGCTATTTGACAGCATAACTTTTTCGGCCTTTGAATGAATATTTCTGTACAATCTAGAACAATTCTCACGTCGGAGAAATTATTGAAGCATTCAGGTATGTTTCTAGAAATTTCTTCTCTATCAGGAAAAGGTATTGCGTCTTTCAAAGAATTGTACAAGACATCGATCATGTTGAGAATGATTTTTCTACATCGAGAGATTGACGAGTACTTGAACAAGACTGTGAGAACCGAATAGGACAAGTTATGTTTCAACTTTACAAAGGTCATGATGATTGTACTCCGAGTATTGAATCGCGCAGAATTATACTTTGGATACGCTAGTTTCACGACATCGATTATTACATTCAAAATCTCAAAATTGGCGATTCCAGTCATCGTGCTAAGCTCCTTTTCACTGGTAATGACATCACAGAAATCTGTAATTAAATCTCCACTCGTGACTTGCACACCGAAATCTACAAACTTTTCTACAACCGTTGGATCCTCTTCTTCAAAGAAACTTGGACTAGTTTGGTCAGGCAAATTATTGCGATCAGTTAAATTTCCCACACTTTTCTCAACGGCAGCTGTCTCCAGTCGGTTTTTCCTTTGTAATCTTCTTTCTGTTCTGTCATCTCGTTTTCTAATTTTATCTTCTTTTACTACCTTCTCTGTAGGAGTTTTCGGTAAATTACAAGAGGGCACTGCATTGTTTTTCAAATACCTTTTTCCTTTTCCTCTAAGTTCTAGAGGATCGAAAAATCGTGTTCAAAAAATAAGTGTTCATCTATATTTTGAGAAACAAATATCAATGAATAACACCGACGCCGATCCAGTCGAACTTACCTGGTAGAATGTAATCAGTTTTTTTGAAATGCAAGGAGCAGACTTGCATGTGAGATGATATGTCTTTTCCGATCTTCAAAACTCGTTGCCACATTTGTCGACAATCAATTTTTTCATAATTACCGAATGCATTTTCCTTTTTAACAAAGTATTTACCCGGTTTCGGGAAATAGTGGAAACGTAGAGTGGGTTCACTGCATGCTTTACTCTGACACCCGTAGACACAACAATACATTCGACTTTTAGTTTCCTTGGGGGAAAACCTGGTCCCTGAACTGTCTTCCATATTATTTAACCGCACTGATATTGAAACATAATAGAAAAACCAACAAATTAATTGACCGCTTCTGTCACCGCAACGCTATGCCGCACGTTTGAACGGTACCGCAGCCCGATTGTGGTAGTTCCAACTTCTGCCGCGAGACAGCGTAACTGCAACCGCCAATTCCCAATATTCAATCAGATAATTCGATGAAAAGTCATAAGACATATAGGTTAAAAGTTCCGGAGATTCACCCATATGAACGGATCCACGTCACTTCACTCAAAAAAAAACCGTCAAGTCACGGATTTTTGCGCCATTCAATACATCTGTAGTACTATGAAAAAAAAAGTACAATTAGGAGGATTTTGAAAAATTCTCAAAAATGGCGGAGTTAGAGGCATGTGAATTTTTGTGCACCGCTTTGTTTGAAAATTCATATCTCCGAAAGTGTTCATCAGAGCGGAAAGATCCTTAAATCGTTTTGTTCATGAAAGAATGCGCTTTCATATAAAAAATTATATTTCCAAAAAAAAAAATTCTTTCAATATTTTTTTGGCGTTTTCATTTTTAATTTCGCTGCCATTTCCTTAGGACTTACAAAAATTCATGGAGATAAATTTTTTTGGATACCTGAATCCTTCCCCTTCAATCCTAAAAAAAAAAAATTTATGGAGAAAATACCTGGGCCGGAGATAAAAAATAAAACGTGTCGTCGCGCGTCACCGCGCGCGCTGATCCACGTCCGCGCTACTCCCGCAAGCTCGCTGTGTTACGTACTGGAGATGTCATATGATGCTTCTTTACTTACCCAGGTTATCCATTCTCCGAAAATAGTTATTTTACCACCTCAGCCCTTCCGTATCCGTCTACTGGTCATGTTTTCTCGGAGTTATACCATTGTATACGTGTATATATGCCTGGGTTGGGATTCTAGGATCTCCGCTAACTCCGCTAACTCCGCTAACTCCGCTAACTCAGCGAAGGCCGTTGGTTGGCTGAGGAGCGGCCAATCGGCGCTCGTTTCGGGTAGTATAGTAAATACTGACGACGTACGATGGCGCTGTGGACTCTGCCCGGCTGCTAGTCGTACATACAAACGCGAGACCCACTTACACTGGATATACATGCATGTGTACCACATGTACCATAAGGATAAATCGAATAAATGAAAAGAAAGATTCAATTCAATTCGATTATTCGTTCTGTTTCTTTCTTTTCATTTATTCGGTTTATCCTTGTGATACATGTGGTACACACGCAGGTATATCAAGTGTAGGTGGGCCTCGCGTTTGTCCGACTAGTGGCCGGGCAGAGCCCACAGCGCCATCGTACGTCGTCAGTATTTACTATACTACCCGAAACGAGCGCCGATTGGCCGCTCTTCAGCCAACCAACGGCCTTCGCTGAGTTAGCGGAGTTAGCGGAGTTAGCGGAGTTAGCGGAGTTAGCGGAGATCCTAGAATCCCAACCCTGTTCTGAAAATTCCAGTACGGTTATGGTTCGTTGAACATTAGGGTGGTCCTTATTTGGGGCTCGGACGAATATTTTATCAGACGCCCCCCAAATCGACTCCAAATAATTCAAAAACTATACCCTAATTTTTTCAGATTTTTATCTAGACTCTAACCCCTCCCACCGGGGGGGTGGATTTCCCCATTTGAAATACACGTGTTTCGGCCATGTTCTCAGGATATATTTTATTCTAAGAGTAATAATTATTGAAAAAATCTGTAACTGCGAGATTTTAGTGTTCATTGGTCGACTATTTGAGAAAAAAATCACGGGCCAATCTAGACAAATTGCATACCTGACCATATTCTGTTGAATTGAGAAAAAAAGTCAGATTAAAGGGTATGCAATTTGTCTAGATTGGCCCGTATAATAATGTAATTTTTTTCTCAAATAGTCGGACCAATAAACACTAACATCTCGCAGTTACAGATTTTTTCAATAATTATTACTCTTAGAATAAAATATATCCTGAGAACATGGCCGAAACACGTGTATTTCAAATGGGGAAATCCCCCCCCCCCGGTGGGAGGGGTTAGAGTCTAGATAAAAATCTGAAAAAATTAGGGTATAGTTTTTGAATTATTTGGAGTCGATTTGGGGGGCGTCTGATAAAATATTCGTCCGAGCCCCAAATAAGGACCACCCTACAGGATATATTTTATTCTAAGAGTAATAATTATTGAAAAAATCTGTAACTGCGAAATTTTAGTGTTTAGCGGTGCGACTATTTGAGAAAAAAATTACATTATTATACGGGCCAATCTAGACAAATTGCATACCCTTTAATCTGACTTTTGTTTTAATTCAACAGAATATGGTATCTATTGTGACATGACAAGTCACAAATCTCCCCAAGCCACACGGGGAAAGCCGAAATTAGACGAAAATACCCGAAGACCGATCGACGTTGAGCATCGATCGGTTCTCGAGAGTTAGCGAAGCGATTAAGACGACGTGAGCAACTGGTGAACCTCGAAGAGACTGCTGTAAAGGTCGGTGCACTTTTCTGCAACCCATTATAACCAACCATCCTCAAGATAAGAGATATTTCTTTAAACCTACACCCACACACTCATTCACACCAGCACACCGTTGTAATAGTTTTAAGCAATAGAATAAATAAGTTTAATAGTCAGCACATACTTCTCGCACCTTCATTTAACGTCCTACCCCTCCATTCGTAAGTTCCCCCTTACACTATATGTGAAAATAATGAATGTTTTGTAACTTTTCTCCTCTTAGAGTCACACAGGATTGTAAGGTAGGACATCGCATACAAATTTTCGCTGACAGGACCATGCCATTTTTTTTTTCTACGATATCGTAATAAAAAATTAAAATCGACTTTTTCTTATAAAAATAAGAAGTATATGCTATCACGTCAGCATCGTATTACCATCATTATTTTCATTATTTTCACATATAGATACCATATTCTGTTAAATTAAAAAAAAAGTCAAATTAAAGGGTATGCAATTTGTCTAGATTGGTCCGTATAATAATGTGATTTTTTTCTCAAATAGTCGACCAATGAACACTAAAATCTCGCAGTTACAGATTTTTTCAATAATTATTACTCTTAGAATAAAATATATCTTGAGAATATGGCCGAAACACGTGTCTTTCAAATGGGGAAATTCACCCTCCCGGTGGGAGGGGTTAGAGTCTAGATAAAAATCTGAAAAAATTAGGGTATAGTTTTCGAATTATTTGGAGTCGATTTGGGGGGCGTCTGATAAAATATTCGTCCGAGCCCCAAATAAGGACCACCCTATTGAACATACCTGTGCTGGAATTAAGTTTGATTCCATTTCACTCGGTTTGTGCTATATGACTGATGGATCTTGTGCAATATTTTGATGGCTCTGAAATGAGCCGATGTTTTTTGCGATAATTCGGTGAATGACATTTTTTGTCCGCATATCGCGAGTTTACAACCGATTGGCAATTCCAATAATTGAGCATGTTCTTATTTTCGAAGCATATCTTCTGAGTACTGTACATCTGCAGAACATCAACTGGAAGAAACTATTTTACAAAGCCGATTCGACAAAGCGTTTACAGTTCGTGGCACTCTGAAATTACATGCGGTCATTTTCATATCTCACAAGCTCGTCAAAACAAAATTATTTTCCGCATCAGAAAAATTTGATTCGATGAAAATTATGAATTAATTTCAAGCAGAGGTGTCCTACTAACAATGAGTGTCATCCAGCAAATTATCGCGAAAAAAATCTGCTCATTTCAGGGCTCCCAAAATATTGCACAAGATCCATCAGTCATATAGCACAAACCGAGTGGAATGGAATCAAACTTAATTCCAGCACAGGTATGTTCAACGAACCATAACCGTACTGGAACTTTCAGAACAGGCATATATACACGTATAAAATGGTATAACTCCGAGAAAACATGACCAGTAGACGGATACGGAAGGGCTAAGGTGGTAAAATAACTATTTTCGGAGAATGGATAACCTGGGTGAGTAAAGAAGCATCATATGACATCTCCACTACGTAACACAGCCAGCTTGCGGGAGTAGCGCGGACGTGGATCAGCGCGCGCGGTGACGCGCGACGACACGTTTTATTTTTTATCTCCGGCCCAGGTATTTTCTCCATAAATTTTTTTTTTTAGGATTGAAGGGGAAGGATTCAGGTATCCAAAAAAATTTATCTCCATGAGAATACTATTTTGGTTTCACAAAGTAATGATAGATCGTTTGAGAATTTACATAGAGCAACACGTGTCGCGAAGGCAAAGACAACGAAAAAGTAATGGCTGCCGGAGAAGCCGGCAATAAGGTGAGTCCTCGGTGGCCGCAGCTGAGCGAGGCGCGTTCGCGACGAGCGACACTTGCAGATGGCGCTCTCCTCGAGAGGCCCAGTTCCCAAACAATCATATACAGTTATATCTAATCCAATATAGTGTTGTATACAATTATATATCAGTGATTCTATAGAAAGTGGAATTTTTTGCCTAAAAAATGTTAACATGCTTTTTTTTGTAAATATGAAACAACAACTCGTTTTTCTAATGGCAGATGATGAATTATCACTGCTATGAGAAGGGCCAGTAAATTTCACAAGTATTTCAATTTTTATTAGCGCTTTTCGAAAAAATGCTTCCAGGGGACTGATAACGTGTACAGGGGACTGAAAAATCAATACGAATTCCAAATAGAACGAATATTTTATTGAAATAAAAAAATAATGGATAAACGAAATGTTACATTTATCAATGTGAAACCGAAAGTAACATTTTTTTCGATGGAAAAAGTGAAAATTCTTATCACATACGTATTATTAACTTATGTATGTAGTACGTTTTTTCTAAGCGATTTCTTATAGTATAGTAGGTTTTTATATAGTCTTATAAAATATTAGTTTTTATTTTACGGTAACTTTTCCCATAATATATAGTAAATTAGATTGAACAGTATTTGTTGCTCACACATTTTGCTTATACTATAATATTGAATATTCTTATTAAGTATTATAATTTTTTTTAATCATTTTTAATTTTTTCATATCTAGCTCTTTCAGCGACTCTCTTTTTTCTAGCCTTTCCTCTCTGCTCAGTATTCGTTTATGCGTTGGTGCCATTTTTATTTCGTTTCCGACTGTAAATGTACACATTATATATAATCATAAGCTTCGTATAGTTGTTAAATGTATTCAGAAATAAAATTTCTATAAACGTAGGTGGTCAATAAAGGAAGAAAAACGCATTTGTTGCACAGATTTATCAGTCCCCTGGAAAAATTCTCAATCCCCTGCAACAGTTTGTTGCAGGGGACTGAGACCAGGGGACTGAGATTCTTCACGAAAAT
The DNA here is from genome assembly GCA_944452935.1 of Rhogogaster chlorosoma. NCBI lineage: Eukaryota > Metazoa > Arthropoda > Insecta > Hymenoptera > Tenthredinidae > Rhogogaster > Rhogogaster chlorosoma. The sequence continues at coordinate 6,739,871 of OX101799.1, forward strand.
TGTTAATAACTCCGAACAAAATCATTCACAAATGTCATCATTGTACACACAGCTCAGGACAGACTTTATAATTTCATTCTATTCAATAAATATGAGACAATTAAGTAAATTTTAACAATAATACTTACCAGGGGACTGATAAATTTACTGTCTCCGCCACGTCTTCCATTAATCGAGTCGTGGTTGCTACTAAACAAAACCGATGTACATAAACTAATGGTACATTTTCGTTAACTCCAGTTTGACAATTATTCTTAGATGGAAGCACTTGATACTACGAGGTGAAGAATATCGAAATATTTGAATTTTGTTCGAAGCCAGGGGACTGAAGTCTCAAACTGGTTACAAGATTCACGATCGATTTTTATGTAAATACAATAATAAAAAACCGCAAACAATATTATAATCATCATCCACAATCTATGTAGTTTAGATGTCATGAACCAAAATAAGTGAAAATTTCATCTTATGCTCGTGAATACGTTTAGTTATCTGAATTTTGCGTTGGTGACATGCCAGGGGACTGAGATTTGGACCGAACATGAGTGATTTTGACGAAGAAAAATGTGAAATTCCATGATTTTGTTGCATGGCCCAGTGTAGATTCTTCTGCACCAGTACGAAAAAAAATTTATTTCATGTTTCAAATCCCTATAAAATCGAGGAACGCAGAAAATTCCACTTTCTGTAGAATCAGTCATATATACGCCAAAATTTTATTCACGGTATATAAAATTGTATATGACTGTATATGAGTACTTTTATTTTCTTTTGAAATACATATATAATTGTATATTGTAACTTTAGGAGTTACCTTTTTAATTGAGCAGTGAGTCCCTGAGCGAAATAAGGAGACGTGAAGGCGCAAATTAATGGCAAAAGCAGATTAGATTATATTCAGTAAGATACAAGTGTCTCGTTTAACGTCTGAGACAGGACTGTTGACAAATTGGCTATCGCTAGATACATCGTTTAGTTGTTTTATCAGAAGATGTTCGGTAATTATTACTGTGATGTTCAATACATGGGAGTTCGGGTGGCTATGAAATGAATCGATATAAAGCAATACAAAGGGTGGACGCACCCTTTGTAACACTGCCCCTCCCTGAAGGGAAGAGGCGACCCGACTCTTAAGTAAGCGAATAGCGAGAGTGTGATCTGCTAAGGGAAGAGAGGACTGAGAGCTGTGGATCAGACTTTAAAATTTCTTAAAGTATTTGAAATCTTCCCTAAACTACCTGTAATTCCACCTAAGCCTCGAGGGAAACCACAGAAAACCTGAGAAGGTAGTTTGGTTACAAATTCACAACAATATTTGGTATAAAAAAGGTCTTCGCCTAGTCAGGCTGAAGTGTAGAGTAGAAGTGAAGTCCGTCCTTGGAGGAGTGAAAGGAATCGTCTGCAAAACTGGAAACCGTCTGGGGATGAAGTCAGCTTGTGATCCGTCCGGAGAGTCGGGGAAATCAGGAAAATCCTGCGAGTCAGGAAATCAGGAAGTCAGGAGAGGCGGCGGCAGGAGAACAGGATTCATGGATCACGAACTGCTCCCAGGCGGGTCCAAAAGACGGGAAAACTGCACACCCTAGATTGGAGGACAGACGTGAGTGTGCGAAGGATAGGAGAAATTTTTATCGTACTAGTCTACTAAAGGCTGGACTTCTATTGAACTAAATTACTTCGTAAGAATTGTATGGAATTGAATGTAAATAAAAATTGGGTAGAAAAATAAAATGGAACGATCTTATCTTTGACCGGGCGTAAAAAGGGAAATTTTGGGGTTAGGTCGGCTCTATTCCTTCTTGTTCCACATCTTGGGTGTCGTTTTCTGTGAATTACTCGGTGAGATACCTAGAGCTCTCAAAAAAAAGGTTATTCCTTATCCCTAAACGATAATTGAGAGCAATCCGCTCGGATCTTTACGTGAAGTTATAAAAGGAGGTTATGATCGGCGACAGGAGAGAACCAGAGCAGAAGACGTGAAAGAAATGACGAGGAGTTGAAGATTTTTCCACGATCCTATGGTGGCGCGAAGAACGGATAATCGATACGAGGAATCGATAGGAGGTTGAAAAGTCTAACGCGGGTTTGTGAAGGCGCGAAAGCCGATATTTGAAAACAAAAAAAGAATCCCGCCCCTTATTAATAAATGATCGAAGGAATTTATTGATCCAATTAGCTTCGAGGAATGAAAACAAAACCGAGCGAAAATTCGTTATTAGAGAAACAATAATCTAAAGCGTCATTCGTCACCATGTTCTCCGAAATCACGGTCGATCTTTTGAGTGGTCTAATTGCGTCCCAATTAAATTGGGACGACTTTAATTCTTACGTTGGTGTCGAAACCTGGCTGGAGAGCCAATGGCAAAAAGTACGTTGTGCCCGGGGGGAGGCAGTTCGTCTAAAAGGGGCAGTCCCCCGTTATATTTGTGTGCATTGCTTCACCTTTTCGTGAGTATAATTCTGGCTCCGTATTAAATTCCTCTTGAGGTGACTTGTATCTCCTTCTTTCACTTTCTCTTTCTTCCAGACATTACTCCGTTGAAGACGTTCTATCCGTCGCGCCAACCCACCGAACATTCGTGGGCCGAACTTTGGTGACAAGAATTCAGGGCTCATGCCGTGACTGCCGTGAGCCTCTTCTTACTCTGGCCGTAAAGGAGGGTTGCCCAGTGTGCGCCCAGGTGAAGCTCGGCGTAAGAAGGATCGCAGAGGAAAGAGCGGCCTTATCTTTTTAGCTCCTTCCCCCTCTAACCTTAATCCGACTCATCGTATTATGTAACGAGCGTCCTTCTTAATAAATTTGTTCTAGTTTAATCATTTGTAAATAGGTGTGGTCTCCTTTATTGAAATGTGCCTCATTTTCCCTCATTTTCCGATCCTAACCGACTAGTCCCGAACCCTTCCGAAGATATCGCGTCATGAACTCGGTCAGAAGAAGCCGACTGTTCACGAGTAGAACCGATCGAGCCCGATTGAAGCCTAACGCGAAGCGGGTGATCTGTCAAACGACTATTCCCTCATAACCTCACAAAATTCGTTGAATACCTCGTCGGCCGTAGCTTCTGCATCTAGGATAAAAACTGGAGCTGGAAGAGCTGAAAACTTTCCGCGAACTAACCAATCCTCGTGGACCTCGTGAAGAGCTTTCAAATAATCTGTAGGAATGTTTTCTTCCTCACTACGCGCGCGTGAATTAACTCTATCAAACGACGTTTCGGGAGATAACCTTAAATAAACGATCATGTCAACCTCAAAGTCTGCCGAATTTTCTGATAAAACCCTAACGTTTTCCGTTAAGAGATGCGCTTCTAAATCTTCAAACCCTCCTAACCTCCTACGTGCTTCTACGAAGCAGTTACAGCTGAAAATCGACCTCTCCATGAGTTTATTGGGTAATGAAGTTTTAACTAGATGCCTATTCCTCATCGTCATCGCGGCGTGGTGCTGGAAGTGATAACCGTAACGGGAAGGGTCCCTGTACATTTTTTCTAGAAGGTTCTCTCCGGCCACGTTTCTATATTCCTCTAGAGGCTCTAATAAAGTGAGAATGTTCTTATCTTTTAGGAATCTACTTGTAAAGGTGGTTTTCCCGCACCCAATGTTCCCCTCGACGAGTATGGTAAAAGGGCGGTCATTCCTTCGCTTGATTCCAAAAGGCAGATCCTTGGACCACCTGGAAGAATCGGAGAAGGAAAGGGGAATTTCTTCCTGACTTTGGGGGGAAGAACCCCCGAGAACCTGTTGATTCTGGTTTAATTGAAGGGAGCGGAGGAGGTTACTGTCTTCTACGTGAGCTTCTTCAGACTCATAGGGAGCTAGGCGATCCAAGTGAACTACCTTTGGTTTAGTTCGTAGGGAGCGTTGGATACGGTAGACCACGTCATTGATTTTATCTACTACCGTATAAGGACCCTTTCAGTTAGTTTGCAATTTGGGACAACGTCCTCTTTCTCGTCTCGGCTGGAAGAGCCATACTAAATCTCCTGTTTTAAATGCCAAATCCCTAGCTCGCACGTCGTATCGAGCCTTCATTCTGTCTGAAGCTACCTGAATCCTTTCCCTAGCAAAATTATGTATTTCCTCTAACCTTTCCTTTAGATGCGAAGCAAAGTTAGAGCAGAGAGAATCCTGGATGGGAAGAGGGCCTTTCTCCAAATCGGAGGGCAGCCGAAGATCTCTTCCCATGAGCATAGAAGCCGGCGTCTGTTTTGTAGTCTCGTGGACAGAAGAACGATAGGAAAGAAGAAAGAGGGGAACCCATCCGTCCCAATCCCTCTGACTCCTTTCCACGAAAGAAGAAAGATAAGAAAGAAGAGTCCGATTCAAACGTTCAACCATCCCGTCGGATTGGGGGTGAAGAGGAGTAGTTCTAGTTTTCCTGATTCCTAATATTTTGGTTATTTCACTGACAAGGACTGACTCGAAATTGCGACCCTGGTCGGTATGGAGTTCGAGCGGGGCTCCGTACCGACATACAAATTCCCTAATGAAAGCCTGAGCTACAGTTTGAGCCTCTTGATTGGGTATCGGGATGACTTCGGGCCATTTTGTGAAATAATCAGCTATTACAAGCGCGTAACGATTCCCTGAATGAGAGACTGGTAAAGGCCCGAGGACATCCATGGCTACCCTCTCAAAAGGCGCGCCTACATTGTAAGTTTGTAACGGACTACGACCTTTTGCACGAGGACCTTTCTTGGCTACGCATACTGAACATACTCGACACCATTCATCCACGTCTAAACGGCATCTTGCCCAGAAATACCTTTCCCTAATCTTTTCTAGAGTTTTGTTTGAGGCGAAATGGCCTCCTGACGAAGAATTATGGTACGCTTCGAGGATTTCATTGACTTTTTCTTTGGGGACTAGTAGTTGCCATCTAATGATCTTCATATCCGGGGATTCCCATCGGCGGTACAGTATTTCGTTTATTAAGAAGATGGAGTCCCACTGGGTCCAATAAATTTTGAGTTGTTGGACAGCTGGGGAAACATCCTGCCACTCAGGGCGTATATTTGAGCTCTTACAGGCTCGAAGTTGTTTCAAGATCTCATCTTTTTCCTGGGCTCTCTTCCACTCTCCCAGGTCTTCACCGAGGGATATCACCCGGATGTCTATGGTATCCTGTCCTTTTCCCATCCTGGCGCACTGCTTGCAGTCGCCGAGATCCTGACACGGGCGTCTCGATAGTGCGTCAGCGTTCCCGTGGAGGTTTCCTGCACGATGTTGAACCTCGAAGTCGTACCGCCCTAACCTTTCGATCCACCTAGCTACTTGGCCTTCCGGCGATTTAAACGAGAGCAACCATTTAAGTGAAGCGTGATCTGTACGAATTAAAAACTTCCTTCCTACTAGGTAATGTTTGAAATGCTCTATAGCTTCTACCATCCCTAAAAGTTCTCGTCGTGTAACGCAATAATTCCTCTCTGGTTTTTTTAGAACCCTACTGAAGTAACTAATCACCCGCTCCGATCCTTCCTGAACCTGAGACAAAACCCCGCCTATTCCATACAGGGATGCATCGGTGTCTAGAATAAAAGAAGTTTCGGTTTGCGGATAAGCCAGGATTGGAGAAGAAGTGAGGCAAGTTTTTAAGTGATTGAATGCTTCTTCACAATCCGGGGTCCACTCGAAGACAGAGGTAGACCCGGTGAGATTGTGAAGAGGCCTAGCTATAGAGGCGAAGCCTGAAACGAAACGCCTATAATACGTGCAGAGACCTATAAAACTCTGAATTTCTTCCCTATTCGATGGTCGGGGCCAATCTCGCACCTTTTCGATCTTCGCAGGATCTGTTCTGACTCCTTGGGCTGAGACGACATGACCAAGGAAGGTAACTTCGTGTTGGAGAAGGTGGCACTTCTTGGGGCTCATCTTCAGGCCCGTCCGTTGAAGCCTCTCAAAGACCTTTTCTAGGTTCGTTAGTTCTTCTTGGAAGGTTTTGCCAAATACGATTATGTCGTCCAGGTACACCAAGCAGATCTTCCCCGTCAGTCCTTCCAGTGCGACTTCCATCGTCCGTTCGAATGTGGCTGGAGCGTTGCATAAACCGAAGGGCATCACTTTGAACTGCCAGAGTCCTCCCAGTCCAGTGACAAAAGCTGTTTTCTCCTTGTCCTCTGCATCCATCTCGACCTGCCAGTAGCCACTCTGCAGGTCGATGGTGCTATACCATTGAGTTCCAGCCAACATGTCCAGGGTATCCTCAATCCGTGGAAGGGGGTACGAATCTTTCTTGGTGACCTCATTTAGCTTTCTATAATCGATACAAAATCTCTTTGTTCCGTCCTTCTTAGGAACGATGACGATTGGCGAGGCCCAGGGTCCTGAAGATGGCTCGATGACGTCGTTAAAGAGCATGTCGTCTACCATTTTCTGAACCTCTTCTTTTCCATTGAAGGGAATCCGCCTGGCGTGCTGTTTAATCGGGAGATTGACCCCTACATCTATCTTATGGCGAGCAAGGGTACACCTTCCCTTGTCGCCGCTAGTCTTGGCAAAGGATTCGCTAAAGTCTCGAAGGAGAGACGAGAATTGACGTTTAGAAGGAGAATCTAACTCTATCGAAGACCTCTCAAAAAGGTCTTTCAGATGATCAGCGACCTGTTCAGTAATCTCTCGAGGCGAAGAATCTATTATCTCGTTTTCCCTAGTGGTTTGTAATTGATCGAGTTGAAAAGTTGGGGGATTCGGGGTCTTGCTCCTATTTGTTAACAGCGGAATCGTATGGCGGCCTATACGTAGCGAGTTCCCTATCGTTGAAATTATGCACTGATGCTCGCTCAAGAAATCTATCCCTAAAATTCCCTCATCCTCGATATCAGCCACGTAGACTTTATGAGGAGAGCTAATCTGACCCGCGATGTTTATTTGGACAGGAACTTCTCTTAAAACGGGGGTGGTCTCCCCTGTCGCGGTCTTTGAGGTGGCATAATGATTGTTTAAGGGAAGATTTTTCAAGAGATCCGAGCGAACCACGGTCACCTCGGCTCCGGTATCCACAACCCAGAGACAGTCAACACCGTTGACAGATCCCTGAGCGTAGAGACCGGACTGTCTTAGACTTCTAATTAGAACAGGTAATTCAGGCAATATAGGTAATTCAGGCAATACAGATAACACAGGGCTTTTCTCCCTCGCTACAGGCGATGATTCCCGCCCCCCGCAATCATCGATCGTTAGTTTTTTTGTTGATCTGAGTTTGCTTTGGAGTTGTTAAAGGGAAGCATCCTCTCCCCTTGGGCAGGATTAAAACCCTGAGTTTGATTAAGTCTGGGGTACAGGTTTTGGCCCTGGTTGGAATTTACGCTAAAGCCGCGGTCGTTGTCTCTCCACGAAAGCTGGTTGGGAGGATATCTTTGGTCGTTATTAGCACGGTTTCGCCTTTGTCGCGCGAAGCACTGCTCTAGTGAGTGCCCGCGCTTCCGACAATACCGGCGTTCTACGCTATTCCTGGAATTATCTTTCGTATTTAAATTCCGTTCCTGCCGCAAGGAAGAGGACCTTTTTTCGTCGATTTTAGATCCGTCGGGGGTCGGTTTCACCGCCTCTACCTGCCGAACGCGGCCGGATCCTAAGTATTGCTTGTTTAGGGCTTCTAATTCTAATGCCTTGATTATGGCTTGACGAAGGGTGGAAGGCCCCGCCACGCTCAGGGCGTGTTTCAGTTCGGCATCGGTTAAGGCGTTTATAAATCGGTCGGTCGCTAAAGTTTCGCGAGTCGTCTCGTCACTAGAAGGTAGAGCTATACGCGACAAACGTTCTATGTCGTGTCCGAGGGTGGCGAGATCCTCGTCCCTCCGTTGACGTCTTGTATTGAATTGAGTGAGGAAGAGTTTAGTCAGGTGCTCGTTCCCGAACCTGAGTCTCAAGGCAGAGCTGATCTTTTCAAAATCGTAGATTTCCGTCGGGGTCAAGGTAGAAAGGACACTAGCCGCGGGGCCTTTTAGGCAATTCACTAAGTTACCGGCTTTCGTGACTGAATCCCAATTATTCAGTTGCGCGACTACTTGAAATTGACATTCGAATTCGGCCCAGGGCCTATCACCTTCAAAAGTAGGCGGTTTTAGATTACTCGAGCGTTTTTGACAACCGTCTGCGTTGCTGTCAGTGTTTGAGGTTAAGTTAATGCGATCTGTAGAGAAATTACCCGGTCTTTGGGAAGGAGCATCGACTAAGCCCGAATCGCGGACAATCTGGTCGCGCTCGACCGGCAAAATAGAAGCAAGCATATGGTGGGGAGTAGTTTCCCTAATTGAAGGCACAGACCTTAGAGTATTGGGAGCTTGGGTCGGCTGGCAGAATGAGGTGGAGGGGATAGGCTCCGTCAAGGGCTGGATAGGCTGGGGCTCGTCTCCAGATCCTCGTCGGTCATCCCTCAGAGTCGACAGGATTTGGGAAAAGGATTGTTGCTGGTCCTGCATCACTTCCACCAAACGTCCTTCCGATCGCTCTCGATCCAGACGTTGATCCTGGAGGATCTGTAAGAGGAGGGCCTGTTGTTGGGCCTGGGCGGCTAGCTGAGCGGCTTGCTGCTCGGCCTGAGCAGCTTGAGCCGCTAGCTGGGCGGCTTGTTGACGCTCTTGAGCCGCCAAGAGTGCTGCTTGCTGGGCAGCTTGCTGAGCAGCCTGCTGCTGCAAGAGCTGGACCAGGGCGGTAATCGGGCTGGCCTCCATTTCTTCCGCCCGTGGTTCTTGGTTGGTGTGAGCGGCAGCAGCAGCAGGGGATTCTTGGTGACGAGTATTTCGTCGATTGCTCATAGCGAGCAGATTTGTAGAATTCTTTTTGCGAATAAGGCAACGAAAGCTTATAGCTTTTGAATACAAGCAATCGGCAAAAACCAAAAGAAATGCACCAGACAAATCAGCTTATCGGACTCAGACACGATCCCACTTCTGACACCAAATGTAACTTTAGGAGTTACCTTTTTAATTGAGCAGTGAGTCCCTGAGCGAAATAAGGAGACGTGAAGGCGCAAATTAATGGCAAAAGCAGATTAGATTATATTCAGTAAGATACAAGTGTCTCGTTTAACGTCTGAGACAGGACTGTTGACAAATTGGCTATCGCTAGATACATCGTTTAGTTGTTTTATCAGAAGATGTTTGGTAATTATTACTGTGATGTTTAATACATGGGAGTTCGGGTGGCTATGAAATGAATCGATATAAAGCAATACAAAGGGTGGACGCACCCTTTGTAACAATATATATGTTTATATGGCCTCATATATGATTAGATATATGTAGTGTATGAAAGTAATAGTAATAGTAGTAGTGTATACTTGAGCTTGTATTGAAAACATAAGTTGTTGGTCGCTGACCGCGTGAGCGAGAACACCTCTTAAAAGCAATAAACTTATGTATTGACTAGTAAACCGTGCATTATTATTTAATACATCACAATTTGGTGACGAGGCGAACGTAAGCGTGCAGAGAAGTAAAGTATACGTAAAGAGGTGTAAATGGTTGACAGTGAATAATCAGTGAAACGTAAAGTAGCGCGAGTATACGTGAGTAAACGGGTAAAGACGTATTCGAACGCATGAGTGACGGTGAAGGCAGCAGCCGGAGAGCGGTTGAAGGGGCGAAGAGCACAGCAACGTCGTGGATCTATCTATTAACAAAACCAGAAGTTGCTGATAAGTTAAAAACTGCAGGCATCCTAGTGGTTGGTAACGAATCGATAGATGCATTACGTAAGAGATTGGTGAACCACGTACGATCATCGGCGACACATAACGCAGAAAGTAAGCGAGAGACAAGGTTAGCCGATCAGGTGCCGGCAGGCCAAGGGGAGTCTAACAATGAGATTAGTCAAACGGTTAGTTTAAACGTAAACAGAGAGATAAGCCAACGCAGAATGGCGGATCGATCTACAAAACTGGAATTCAATATTGGTGTTGACGACTGGGAGTTGTACATAGAGCGATTAGAACTATACTTCGAAGCAAACAAAATAACAGATAATGCACTAAAGCGAGCTGAACTACTGACAAAAGTCAGCGCAGACACGTACCAACGCATAAGAATTCTATGCGCGCCAGCAAAACCTAGGGATAAAACATTCGAAGATCTGGTAAAGATACTCAAAGACCACTTGTGTCCTAAGCCATCGGAAGCTATGGAACGCTGCAAATTCCACCAGGCGCGACAAATAGCCACAGAAACTGTATCGGACTTCGTGGCTAGATTGAAGCAGATGACTTTAAACTATAATTTCACGGATATAGATACCGCAATTAGAGATCAGCTGGTTTGCCGATTACGCGATCACGCTACGAAAACAGAACTGTTTCGAGAAGATGCATTGACGTTCGAGCGAGCATACAAAATCGCAACGGCACTCGAAGACGCAGAAAGAAATGCGAGTACAACGGACAAGCTGAATGTACCAGGTTACTCGAAGGGAGACGTACACGCCGTTTACAACATGAGAACTCCGGTTGAGAAAGATTATCAATTTCAAAACAAAAATAAACAATACCGCGGAAACGGACAGAAGCAGAAACGCGATCCGAATTCAAATTCAAGCAGACAGCGAAAGCCCGGGACGAGTCTACAGGGTGGCTCAAGAACAACAGATTGTTACTGCTGCGGTGGACAAAACCATTATGCGCGAAACTGCAGTCAGAGATTTAGAACATGCAGCATTTGTAACCGACGAGGTCACATAGAAAAAGCATGTTTTAAGAAGAATCGATCAACGATCCAATATTTCGAAAATGCGAATGAGGAAGAACATACGACGTCAGATGAGGGTCAACAATCGAGGCTTCAGAATCGGGACACAGAAAACGGTGACGGTGACGACACGACAAACGACTTCTTTTGCCTGGAGACGGATGATTCACCTAGCGGACGCAACACAAAAGTAACGAGGATGAGCGAAGTGGATGCAGCTCCAATGTATCTAGAGGTTATGATGAATACTAAGAAATTAAAAATGGAAGTGGACTCTGGTGCATTTGTGTCGGTGATCAGTGAGAGTACGAGAAAAGAGTTGTTTCCGACGTCGCAGGTGATAAGGTCAGATCTAACCTTAAATGCATACGGCAAAGTACCGCTTTCACCGATTGGTATAATGAGAAAAGTAGACGTAGAATTAGACGGGAAAAAAGCTGACTTAGAATTAGTTATAATGCCAGGGCGTGGGCCAAACTTGATAGGACGTTATTGGCTATCGGTGCTGGGTTACTGGCCATTAATGCAAGCTAGTACGTTAAAAAATGCAAGAATATATGTATGTAGAAAATTAGACTTGGCACAAATAGCAGCCGGGTTTGCTAAAAAATTTCCGCGTTTGTTCGGCCCAGGTCCCGGCCTATTCAATAAAGGTACACTAAAGCTAGTTCTTAAGGAAAATACAAAGCCAGTAGCGTTAAAAGCAAGACACATACCGTTTGCTTTGTTAGAGAAAGTTGAGGCTGAGCTTCAACGTCTACTGGACCTGGGGCACATAGAAAGGGTTGACGTTAGCCAATGGGCGACACCAATGGTGCCGGTAATCAAATCAATGTCAACAGCACGTATCTGCGGCAATTTCAAATTGACATTGAACCCGAACCTAGTAATCGACAGACACCCTCTTCCTCTGATAGACGAGATTTTTATAGCATTACGTGGAGGCACTCGGTTCTCGCAAGTCGATCTCGAACATGCGTATATGCAAATTCCAGTAGTCGAAGAGTCGCGAGATCCATTAACTATTATTACGCATAAAGGTCTTTTTAGGTACACGAAAATGCCAGAAGGAGTTGCGTCAGGTCCAGGAGATTTTCAGAAAAAAATTGAAAGTTGTTTGCTTGGGATCAAAAGGGCTATACCTTACCTCGATAATATACAGGGTGCGCCAAAATTAAGTGCGTAAAATGATAGGGGTAATAGAGGGGGTCGAGCTGAGTAAATCGACCCCAAGAACATGTGGTCTCCGAAGTCGCGTTCGCGAAATACGGCACGTTAAAAAATCTCGCTACACGCCGGAACTTAGGCAACCGAATACACAGCAAGCAGCGGTTAGCAGTATTGTTGATAAGCGCGCTCGACTGCTGATGTAAACCATACACTTTTAAATCTACGAATTTCAAACGTCAACACACTTGTCATACAATTTTACATCTAGCTTGGTTACTTGTTGTTATGTTTATGTGTAAAATTGAATGGCAAGAGTGTTGACATTTGAAATTCGTAGATTTGAAAGTGTTATGGTTTACATCAGCAGTTGAGCGCGCTTGTCAACAATACTGTTAACCGCTGCCAGCTGTGTATTCGGTTGCCTAAATTCCGGCGTGTAGCGAGATTTTTTAACGTGCCATATTTCGCGAACGCGACTTCGGAGACCACATGTTCTTGGGGTCGATTTACTCAGCTCGACCCCCTCTATTACCCCTATCATTTTACGCACTTAATTTTGGCGCACCCTGTATACTGCACAGGTGAGACCGACGAAGAACACTTGCAAACACTGTATGCTGTTTTTGAACGGTTAGAGCAGTGCGGCTTTAAGGTAAATGTAAAAAAGTGCGATTTTTTTTAAAGATAAGCTTGAAATTCTGGGATTTGTAATTGACAAAGAAGGCTTGCATAAATCGCCGGAAAAAATTAAAGCAATAGTGGAAGCGCCTGGTCCACAAGACACAAAACAATGACAGTCCGTCATAGGCCTAATTACGTTTTATGCAAGGTTTCTTCCAAAAAGGGCAGAAATGTTGAAACCACTGTATGAATGCATGAAAAAAGAAAAATTTGAATGGAACAAAGAGTGTGAGGATGCACTCGCGTGGGTGAAGGAAAAAATAGCCTCACCAAGAGTCTTAGCTCAGTATGATCCGAGAGAAAAACTGATACTAGCGTGTGATGCATCTGCGTACGGTCTAGCCGCAATTTTGTCTCATCAGTATAACGACGCTAGTGAAAGACCAATTGCTTTTGCATCAAAGGTCATCTCGGATAGTGAGCGACACCGCGCTACGATTGATAAAGAAGCCGGAGCTATAGTTTTCGGTTTTAAAAAATTTTATAACTATATTTTTGGAAGAGAAATTATATTGCGAACAGACCATAAGCCACTAATATACATTTTTGGACCGAAACAAGAAATTCCGCTAACGGTAGCTAGCAGGCTTCAGAGATGGGCATACTTTCTTTCGCACTTCACATACAAAATCGAGTACATTCGTTCTGAAGATAATGGTAACTGTGACGCGCTGTCAAAACTACCAATCGCGGATAAAACGTGTGTATTCGAAAATGAATTCACAGCAATCAATTACATCGAAACGTGGGTTTGAAACTTTAAACGCGGAAGAAGTAGCAAGCCATACAAAGAAAGACAGTACCTTGGCCAGAATAATTAAATTCGTAAATCAAGGCTGGCCTAACCCAGACGGCCTTACCGAAAGCGAAAAGAAGTATTATGCGAAACGGGACGACCTAACACTTGAAAAAGGGTGCTTGTGGTGGGGATATCGGGTAATTGTACCCAGAACAATGCAAACAGCTGTTCTTCAAGAACTGCACGCGTCCCATTTTGGAATAGTAAAAAGTAAAATTCTAGCTAGATCCTACGTTTGGTGGCCTGGCATAGATTCCGAAATTGAGGAATTAATTGCAAACTGTAGAATCTGCATCCAGGAAAGAAAAGCACCAGCGAAAGGTCCTCTTACTACGTGGCCTTGGCCCGATAAATTTTGGAATAGAGTCCATAGTGATTTCCTTGGACCTTTTCATGGTCACATGTTTCTACTTTTCCTGGACGCACATTCTAAATGGCCAGAGGTAATCGACATGAAGACAAATACTCAAGTGCCTAAAGTTATGAGTGCGATCAAAAAACTCTTTGTACGATTTGGGCTGCCAACACACGTAGTCACAGATAATGGGTCCCAATATACCAGTCAAGAAGTCAAAGATTTCCTCAAACAAAATGGAATAAAACAAAGTTTTTCCTCGCCTCATCATCCCGCGACAAACGGAGCGGCCGAGAACTTTATGGGCACGTTTAAGAAAAAAGTAGATAAAATAATTAAGAGCGGTAAATCACTTGAATATGCCGTGAATTTATTTTTGTTCGACTATAGAATGACGGAGCATTGCACTACAGGGCGAAGCCCTGCGTGGATGGTCTATAAGCGAGAGCTTAGATCTCGATTTGATTTACTGAAACCAGATGTGTCAACGTCGGTAGAAACTAGGCAAACTGCCCAAATCAAGGCACACAGTGGCTCCCGAAATATAAGCTTTGAAATCGGGGAGACGGTCATGGTTGACGATTTCAGAGTTAGAAACCAAAAACGCACTTCGGGAACAATAACAAAAAAACTATCACCCAGTACATACGAAGTCGAGGTATTCCCAGGTCGTACATGGAAAAGACACGTTGACCAGATCATAAAATATTCCCCTCAAAAAGACAAAGCATCTGCAGTACAACCAGAGTTAAACGAAAAAAACGACTTGCCTCAAGAGCCAAGACGTTCGAAAAGACTCGAAAATAAAAAGGGAGGAAAGTAGATATAATATGAGAGTTCTGGATTTGATTCCCGTTTTCGCCACCAGAGGCGCCGCCACGGGTTACCATCCGTGTGGGTAACTTACCAGCCGCTCTGATAAGTTAGGGTCTGCGACGGTAACGATTTCCGATCGCTGAGCTTGTTTTACCGATAATGTGTGATCAGGTATGTTATCGGTCGATTTTTGTCGATGGGATGGCGCCACTACCGATCTGTACGTGGTGATATCTTACCGGTCACCGATTTTGCTCTTCTGCCACTAGCGATCTGCGTTTAGATGGCGCTGCACTGCCGATATCTGCCGATCATCGATCAGGTATGTTATCGTCCGATTTTTGGCGATGCGATGGCGCCACTGCCAATCTCCGAGCAGATATGTTATCGACCGATTTTTTAGTGTGCGATGGCGCCACTACCGATCCCCTAACAGATATGTTATCATCCGATTTTGCTCTCCTGCCGCTACCGATCAGCGCTTAGATGGCGCTGATATCTTACCGGCCGCCGAGCTGATGTGTGATCATCAGATTTTCTGCAACTAGATGATCTGATTTTCTGTCGTTACCGATCTGCATTCGGATGGCGCTGATGTCTTACCGATCCTGCCTAGCTGATATGTTATTACCTGATTTTTTTGAAAAAAAAATTGCGCTGATATCTTACCAATCTTCTCTATGAAAGTAAAATTCTACAAGCTAAATTATAGAACTAAAAGAAGGTAAATAATTATAACGAGACGCAAATGTAAAATCATATTGGTAAATACTTATTTATTATAATGAAAAATATCTGAATTGTGTAAACAATATTATAATGATAATAGTAATAATAATAATAATAATAATAATAATAATAATAATAATAATATCAATGAAAGATTTTCGTAGTCCGACGGATTCCGGAATAGCACACGAAAACAATTTCTGAAAATCGAAAAAACAAAGTTAGGTGTGTCATGACGATTTCTCATTTCATAAATCATACGCACCAGTCCTCCGTATATGCGTTCATATAATCCAGCCCGTCCTCTGACCATCCCGGATGGTCCCAATTCTCGATGGGGTGTTCTTCACCCCACCGGCCCTCGTGCATCCACCGAATACCGAAGAAATCGAAATTATTGTCAATGTTGGTGTCGACTTCTACGTCAAACTGAAACGATTCACGATCGCGACGATTTGCTAATCGGCGTTCCCGCTGCTCCACCATCTCCGCCACCGTCACGCACCGTCCATGAATTTGACAGCGGATATTGAACTATATAGAACAGATTCGAATAGCAAGTTTGAAGCACATTTTCGAAAAAAATCCTAACAAAAAATCTTTAATAAATTTGTGAAACAAATACATACCTCAAAGCCTCCTTCGGCTACTTGAAACTTGTATTCCACATGATCACGATTCATTTTTTCAATTATATTTTACTTCTGCTTGCACTTCAAACTATGTTGTACGACACTTGCGGATTTTAACAGACTGCCTCAATACACACCTTTTATAGAAAACTGTAAAATTTGAACCTACGCCCACTAAGCTGAGATTGGTCAATGGTAACGAAAAAGCATCGCGACCAATAACAAACTCGAATTTTTCCGTTGGGGCGGAAACGCCTTGAGTTTCTTCGCTGGACACCTCCCACGCAATTTCTATTTCATAGGGTTAACAAAAACAGGCCCTTATGATCGAACCGTGGTTATGCCTGTATGGCCCATATTGTTTCCAATTCTAATATTACCTATATATTAGTTTGTGGAATTGGGGTGATGGTGGGGATGTTCAGATATAAAGCCAAACCCAAAGAAAAGGGTAAATACTCATGTGGTGACCGTTTGAAAGCAGAGTTGTAAAATTCGTTAATAATGGATAAAAACGAGTACATGAATCTTGTGGGGTTGATGGAAGATGCATACAAGTTGGTGTGCACACTACCCCCAAGGCATGCGAATGAGTATATTATTCGCTGGTGTAATATTGGACTTAAAAATATTGAATCATTGAACAATATTTTGATACATTCGAAACTAAGCGTGAGTGAAAAACAGCAGCTCCAACATATAATTTCGCTCCTCCACTCATGGTTGGTGAAATTTGAACAACAACGTGCGGGTATTGTTGGTGGTAATATCGGTGATGACATCCATAGTCGTGTTCGGTGGGATGATGTGGTGCAGAGTGCCTTCGGTTGCCGTATACGCACTGGAGCCGTGACGAATCTCCAACACAAAGATTTGGCAAGATTTTTGACTGACGTGGGCACGGTAACAATGGGGAAATTAAGAAATGTGCTACGCAACGATGGGAGTATTAAGGTAAATGTGGGGGTTTCGTGTAAATTCGAGAACGTGAAAAACGATGAGGTTAGCCTGGAAATAAAGACTTTCAATACACACAACGCTGCGATTCTACCATCGACAGACTTGGAAACGTGGTTCAACGATAGCGTAACGAATCCTCTGCTGGTCAAGGTGGAGGATTTTGAGCAGCGCGACTCCGGTTGGAGTATGATTGAGATCATCAACGCGGTGATCTGCATCAACCGATACGATCCGCTTCGCTGTGGGCTTTCTACGTTCGTCGCGCTGCCTGAGGATATTCAACGAAAGAAGGCGGTAATCAACGTGCAGAATGACGACAACCGCTGCTTTTTGTGGTCCATCACCGCAGCCCTACATCCGGTAAACATCAACGCGAGCAGCACGTGCAGCTATCAACGTCACATCTCCAAACTTGACTGCACAGGTATAAAGTTTCCCACCACCCTGCGATGTGTGGAACAATTTGAAAAGTTAAACAACTTGAGTATTAACGTGTATGGGATCGAATCGGAAACCTTTCAGAGTAAGAAAAAATCTCAGAATAGCGTCATTACCCCGCTTTATCTGAGTAGAAATGTAACGCGGAGCAATACGATCCACCTACTTATGATCGAAAGTAAGAGCGAACTAGATGATAATAATTTAGATAATTTTAAGCCAAATTTTCACTTTGCTTGGATCAAGAATCTTTCACGTTTAGTTAGCAAACAATTATCTGATCATAATGGTGAGCAATTCTTGTGTGATAGATGTCTATGCCACTTTAGCGTGCAGGCTGCCTATGAAAATCACAGGCAAGATTGTCGGTGGTTGAATAAAGTCCGAATGGTCTTCCCCGAGGATAAAATCTTGAGATTTCCCAATTTTCAAAATCAAGGTACCGTACCGTTTGTCGTATATGCTGATCTTGAATGTATGCTGAAACCCGGGCCTAAGGAATCTCAAGAACATATCCCACACAGTGCAGCGTATTATATGCATTGCGCGTATGATGATACACTATCGGAATACAAGAGTCACCGCGGATCCGATTGCATTAAATGGTTGATTGAGGAGCTCCGCGATTTATCTGTAAAAGTAGAGTCACGCATAAAGAATGTAGTTCCGCTGGAAACGTTGAATCAAGCTCAACGCGATCGTCACATGCGTGCGAAAAATTGTTACATCTGTGAGAAACCCTTTTTACCGGAGGAGAAAAAATGTCACGATCATTGTCATTTTACGGGTAAATATCGCGGGGCTGCACATAACCGCTGCAATCTGAATTTCCAAGAGTCACATACAATTCCCGTCGTTTTTCATAATTTATCCGGCTACGATTCTCATTTTATCGTAAAATCTCTAGCCACAACTTTTCCCGGTGACATTACACTACTACCAATCAATAAGGAAAAATATATTTCATTCGCGAAGAAAGTTGACGGTACGTTCATTACCTTGAGGTTCATAGATTCACTGCGATTTATGGCAAGCGGTATAGAGAAACTGGCATCGTACGTCGACGACTCTGATAAGAAAATAACGCGAAAGTTTTACAAAGATCAGGATGAATTCCGCTTGATGATTCGTAAAGGTGTTTTTCCATACGAGTACATCAACTCTTGGGGAAGGCTTGACGAGACCAAATTACCGAACATAAGAGAATTTTGTTCAAAACTCAGCGCCTCGGGTATCAGCGATGCCGATTATGAGCACGCTAAGGATGTTTGGACCAAGTTCGAGTTGAAAACTCTCGGTGAATATTCCGATCTATACTTGAAAACCGATGTATTGTTATTAGCCGATATATTTCAAAATTTCCGCGATAGTTGCTTCAAAACATACAACTTGGATCCTCTACACTACTACACAGCACCGGGGCTTGCTTTCGATGCAATGCTAAAGCATACGAAAATTAATCTTGAACTTTTAGACGATCCTGAAATGTTATTGTTCATCGAAAAAAGCATTAGAGGGGACGTTGCACAGTGTTCAAATCGCTACGCTAAAGCAAACAATAGATTCATGGGTGAAGATTTCGATCCAAGCAAAGAAGAATCGTATCTCATGTATTTCGATGTAAACAATCTATATGGCGCAGCTATGAGCGAACATTTACCGTGTGGGTCATTTGGGTGGGAAAATGATACCATCGATGTAACGACCCATCCCGATGACGCATCGATAGGTTATATTCTAGATGTAGATTTGGATTACCCCAAAGAGCTCCATAAACAGCACGCAGACTTACCACTCTGCCCCGAACATTTTACACCACCCGGTAGTAAAATTAGAAAACTTGCAACAACGCTTTTACCCAAAGAAAAATATGTACTACACTATCGTAATTTGAAACAATGTATAAAATTTGGTCTGAAGCTGACGAAGGTGCATAGAATTCTTAGGTTTGAGCAATCTCCGTGGTTAAAATCATACATCGATCTCAACACAAATATGCGGAAGCAATCGAAAAACGAGTTTGAGAAAAATTTCTACAAGCTTATGAATAACGCTGTGTTTGGCAAGACTATGGAGAATGTTCGTAATCATAAGACTGTGAAACTAGTAACGAAATGGAGCGGCAGAGGTGGTGCTCGTGCTCTCATTGCTAAACCAACTTTTCATAGCTGCACCATATTTGATAGTGATATGGTAATTATCGAGTTGAATCGAACCAAAGTGTATTTCAATAAGCCAATATATATCGGCGCTGCAATTCTAGATCTATCGAAAATTATTCTGTACAACTTCCACTATGATTATGTTAAAAATAATTTTACGTATAATCAAGCAAAATTGATGTACACTGACACCGATAGCTTGATATATCAATTCAATGTACCAAACATATACGAAATCATCAAACGTGATGTGGAGACAACGTTCGATACATCGGACTATCCTCACGATAACGTGTATGGCATCCCATTGCGTAATAAGAAACGTCTCGGTTTGATGAAGGATGAGAATAATGGTAAGATCATGACAGAATTTATTGGACTGCGAGCAAAACTCTATGCATTTAGAACTTGTGACGATGTCGATAAGAAACGCGCCAAGGGTGTAAGAGGTCCTACATTGAAATCCATCACGTTTGATGATTACAAGAGGGGTCTTGTAGACCATAAGAATCAGATCGAATCACAATGCATGATAAGAAGTAAAAGACATATGGTCAGCACCATTGTGCAAAATAAATTGGCTCTAAGTTGGTGCGACGATAAGCGCGTTTTGCTGCACGGTAAAACTGATACCTTACCCTGGGGTTACAAAGATTCTGTAAAATAGAAATTTTTCTGTTAAAAAAAAAAAAAAAAAAAAAAAAAAAAAAGTTTAACTCTCCATATGATTAACACACAAAAGTGAAAAACTTTTTTAAAATGTTACAGACTTTTTCAAAAAGTTAGAAAACTTTTTGAAAATGTTTGAGTCAGTTTATTTGTGTGTGTGTGTGTGTGTGTGTGTGTGCCAAGTAGCCTTAAGATTACGTGAATTATGGTATTAGTCTTAAGATTGAGTGAATGATGAAACATTGCAAATATATTGATAATAAAAATTTTATTTCTTGAAAAATTACATATCAGATTTATTTATCCAACTATTATGCGAACTGTCAAAGCCCAACCATTTTACATAAAGTTGATTGCCTCGTCTGCGTAATACCTTCTCTACAAGATAACCATCGGGGTATTGCACCCTGCTGAGCTCCTCCTCGTAAAAGCCGCCTTCGATGGGTTGATTCAGGTAGTCGGTGAGTTTGTAGGTCGGAGGGTTGGTGTTTTTCACCTCATCGACAGTGAATATTTCCGTTGTCCAATTCGGTGTATAACCCTTTTCGAACACATTTTTATATTTGCTAACTCGAACTTTATCGCCAACTTTGAATTTTCGCTTGCGTTTGCTTCTTTTGATCTGTCGCGGTTTGTACACGCTGCGATATATTTGTTTTTCATTCGCTGTAGTTACAGTTTTTGGTTTCATCCTAATCGTGCGATGTTTGGTATTGTTGTACGATTCGATTAAATTGGGTAAAATGTCGACCCACTTATGGGAGCCTTGGAGAGTAAATTGCTTCCACATTTTATTTTTCAGCGTTCGATTGAAACGTTCGCATATCGATGCCTTCAAGTTGCTAAATGTTGAGTACATGTTGATTCCATGATGTTTCATAAGAGTTTTAAATTCTTTGTTGTAAAATTCTTTGCCATGATCGACGTGTAGGTGTTTCGGTACACGACCCAGAGTTAACACAGACTTCATCGCGGCCGTCACATCTTTTGCATTTTTACTCTTGATCGGTACGGCCCACGCAAATTTAGAGAATATATCAATCACTGTGAGTAAAAATTTTGAACCTTTGTTGACGGATGAGTATGCGGACATATCGACAAGATCAGCTTGCCAGGTCTCATCCAAGCCGCGAATATCAACATAGCGACGAGGATAATTACGCCGAGCGGGTCTATGAAGTTCGCTCGCTATGACCGCCCTCATGATCATTTGCCTGCATCCAATTTTCAATGTATTTATTTTCAAGGATTTCAGGCGGTTCGGTTGGAATTGGAATTCCGGGGATGTATCGTTGGCTGAGCTTCTCAACGTTATCCTCCACTGTGGTCAACCGTTTTTCCAGAGATTCACTCTCCTCATTTAGCACCGCAATCTTTTCCCTCGCAAGATTCCAAATTCTTTGATCTTCTTCCAAACTTTTGCTATGTACCCGCTCGATGTTGGCATTAAGATTAGATTCAAGATTCTCGAATGCTTCTCGCATGGATTGCTCAAATGCCTCTTTTATAACACGCTCAAGAGCATCGTATGACCCTCGTGTAATATCTTCAAGACTTTTCAGAGAGGCGGCATCGGCCGGTTCCTGCGGATATCCGATATTACACAATCGTTTATAGTCAATGTCGTACTGGTTATCGGGGGTAAGTTTAAATCCAACACCCGGAGGTCCACGTCTACCTGCACTTTTAATCCTTGCGCCGGTCAACTGACGACCGAATATGTCTATGCTCATTGTTCGTCAACGCAGTGCGCATGGAAGCCAAGTATCCTCTTGTTATTCAAGTTTTCAAGTTTAGATACCGCGGCAGCCAATCGAATCTTCAAAACTTCCTTTTCCGCCGTTAGAGCGTCAATCTTTTCTGATACAAAAGTCTGAATGTCTAGATTCTCGTTGAAATTGTTGGTATGCTCTTGATCTATGTGCGAATTTAGTTTAGATTCAAACTCGCGGATAGCTCGTATCATAAAGTTTGCTAATGCTTTTTTCATGGAATGTTCGAGAACACCTAAGGCTCGCCATGTAATATCCTGAAGACTTTTCAGAGAAATGACATCGTTTGGCTCCTGTGGATCAGCGGTATTACACAATCGTTTGTTGTCTATATCGTACTGATTATCGATGGTGATTTTGAATCCTATGCCCCGAGGTTCGAGCTTATCTACGCTTTTGACTCCCTTGTCCGCCAACTGTCGTCCGAATATGTCTATGCTCATTGTTCAACGATCAACGGTTGAATGAACATTTTATGGTTAATCTCTGACTAATAAATGATTCCGGCCTCGCGCAGCTCCTCAATAATGGATGTAATTTCATTGGTATGGCTAGTATTGCCGGCTGCTTGAGAAGCCATGAGTAGCCGAAGACGATCAACTAGTTCATTAGGATCATCCCAGTATACATAATCCATGCTCCGCCCCTGCGCGATTTTGTATTTGGGTAAACCATCACCGGATCTTTCCACCGATCGGTTCATATATGGGGCGATGAAGTCTCTATATTTCGCACTTTTCACACTATCCTCACGAGGGCTTCTTTCAGGCTTGTAAAATTTCCGATGTGCGTTCGTTTTCTTCAGGATTTTGATATAATTTTGCTTATCACTTTTATTCACAATCGATGAATCAGGTGAGTTTTTGAATAATAATTCGAGTAAGCCGGGCGTGTTTTTGTAGCTTTTATCGCCCACATATATCAGATCGTCGTTAAATTCTATACTCGAATCACCAATCATTAATCCGCGCATCAACTTTCGAACACCCGTTTTGTTATCCAAGTTCTTACGATGCCTAGTCGAGTTAAACATCCTCAAATAGTGATCCGCCCTGACCACCTTCTTCTGTATTGGCGTGCTTGTAGAGGCAATTGCCGGTGTATCATCCATGTTATTATCGACATCATCTATAGTGGTGGTGTTGTCACCGACCGTGGTGGTATCTGCAAAGTTCTCGTCAATGGCACTTTCATATAGATCATTATCAACATCGTCGTTATCTTCATTGGTATACGCATCGTTCTCGTAATCTTCCATTTTTTTCACAAAATCTTCAGTTTTCTCAATTTTTGGCTCCATCTTCACTTCACGCTTTATCATACGCTGTTGCAGTTGCTGCTGTCGTTTCGATGCATCCACCAAGTTATGCAGAGGTGTTACTAGAGGCTTGAAAATTTCATTAATAGCCTGCTCGCTGGTATCTTTCCCCATTTTGATCATCCTATGCTTACGCCGAATGATATCGCTAACCTTCGCTATTTCCCGTAACGCATCGTTATGCTTATGTATTTTAGAGCTCTCCATGTTACTAGTTTGATCGATGTGATGTGACTGTATGTGGTTTATTATTGATTCAGACTTATAAAGCAATCAAAGCCTCTTCTGTATCGTCCCTCGTTGATCTCGCTGTCTTTATCGATGGTGACAAAGCTATATCTGCCATCATTCCAGCACGCCAAGCACAAGTCTTTGAATTGTTGATACGTCATGTCGGTATTCACATGATCCGCGTAAATGTGCTTCAAATTCATTTCATCTTGACGGAACAGAACCAATAAGTTTGCATTATCACGTACCAAATGTTTCGGAATACGAGCATATGTTTGACAAAGATAAAAACTATCCACATCTCTGTGTCTTCCCATGCAGAAGTAGGCTCTGATATTATCTTGCTTCTCGCAGGCTACGTCATCGAAAATCATAACCGAGTTGGCATGTGCATCTTTCGGCTCCACAACCTCCTTGTGTTCATCAAATGGAAAATAGCCCACCCCCTCCACAGGCTCCAGCAACTTCTTCAAGAACTCGTACTTTGGCTGATTGAGCGATTTTGAATAAACATACACATTCTCAAATCGTAGACCATTAGCATGGGTCAGCAGTGTGAGAAGGGCGTTAGTTTTACCACAATTTGAGGGTCCGCAGAAAACACCCCTTACACTGTTCGGTAGTAGAGCCCCATGTCGTTTACCCTTCTTTTTCTTCCGCTCGACCAATTTATCGAAATTGGCTATGGGTAGTTTGATTCGCTGATTCTGAAATTTCATGATACCCGACAGACGTCACAACAAGAACTAATATATTTCCGTATAAAATGCTCGCTTTTATAGATTTCATGCTAGTTGATGGTTAGCAATGGTTGGAGTCGCACGTAGGCGAAGGAGCGGCTGTGGGTTGATAAATAAAATCATCAACAACCTTCCAGTTGAATTACATGTTCCCGGTTATCAGTATTGCGGACCTGGTACAAAATTGGCAAAGAGGTTAGCTCGTGGCGATCGGGATATCAATGCTCTGGACGCTGCATGCAAGGAACACGATATTGCATATTCAAAGAATCAGGATAATATTACGGAGCGTAATAAGGCGGATAAAGTGCTTGCTGAGAGGGCTTGGAATCGAGTTTTGGCTAAAGACGTTAGTGTGGCTGAAAAAGCTGTCGCTTGGGCGGTCACCAACACAATGAAAGCGAAATCTAAACTGGGTATGGGTATGAGCAAGACACAAACGTCACTCAAGAAGACAAAGAAGAAAAGGACTCTAAAAGCTATTATACAAGCGGCAAAAAAATCCATGAAACCGGGACCCAGAGCCATTGAGTCGGCGTTGGAAGGCGCCCGTTCTGCCATCTCTAAAGGGAAAGTGCGGGTGCCTCGTATTTTACCTGTTCCAAAGAAAATTGCTGGTTTATTGCCGTTTCTTATACCAATATTTGCAGCGCTTAGTGCCACGGGTGCTTTAGCTGGGGGTGCGGCAGGTATAGCTAAGGTAGTTAACGAGGCTAACGCCAATAAACACCAATTACATGAGGCTAAACGGCACAATGCTGCGATGGAAGCGATCGCGCTGGGAAAGGGATTATACTTGAAGCCCTATAAAAAGGGTATGGGATTGTATTTGAAACCAGTAAAAAACTAATATCGCTACCACACCGAGCCCTCACCGATGCTGATTTACTTCACTATGCCAGAGTTATGAAAATTCCACATTTTCGGGGAGTTTTTATGCGGAATGATTTACCCGATTCGGGACCTAGAAAGCGGGAATCTGCAATTATCAATCTTGATGATAAAAACGGACCGGGAACCCATTGGGTTGCATACGTGAAAAACGGTAACGATGCACTATATTTCGATAGTTTTGGTGATTTACAACCACCTCGAGATCTTGTGAAATATCTCGGTGTCGGTAGCGTGAAATACAAACTGTCGGAGGGGGGGGGGGGGGGGGGAACTCGGCGATTCGCTGCCGCGAACCTTGATCATAAGAGATATCAAGAATATGATACTATAATTTGTGGTCACTTGTGTCTCAAGTTTCTCAGTGAACAGTTATGAAATAGATGCACATCGTTGTTATGATATTAGTCATGGTTGATTCGTTCACGTTGACACTCTCCGGAGAGTCGTCGGTGTTGGGGACTCAATACTTTCCACCTATCGAGTTATCGCCGACAAAGGAATATGATCTGGGACTCATAGAACTCTTGACATTTAACTCAATTCCCAATATTGACGAGGGGTGTAATAAGTTTTATCTAGCACCCAACACAGTAATTACAATACCCACGGGGAGCTATGAAATTGAAGATATCGCAAATTATCTGAAAAAGACAGTGCCTCAGGGTACAAATATCAGTCTAAGGGCTAATAACAATGAGTTGCATAGTGAAATCAGGTGCAATCATGCTGTGAACTTTGAACCAAAAGATTCCATCGGACGTTTGCTTGGTTTTACAGCCAAAGTTCTCGATGGTGGCATTACACACAAGTCCGAGTTACCCGTTCGCATACTCAAGATCAACGCTTTGCGTATCGAGTGTAATATTACCGCAGGGGCATACATAAACCAGCATCGAGTACACACGATTCATCAGTTTTTCCCGACCGTTCCACCTGGATATAAGATTGTGGAAGTACCGACAAACGTCATTTACCATCCAATCACTGTACGATCAATACACGATATACAATTGAGAATAGTCGATCAGAACGGAGAATTGGTAAATTTTCGCGGTGTAACTGTAACTATACGATTACATGTGAAATCCTTGAGATAATATGGGTATAGTATTTGAACGACCAAGAAAATCAGGTGGTAGCTATAAAAACTCGATAACATGCCCAAACAGCATCAGTCATCGAGCATCTCTGATTCGAGTGACACCTCAGAACGCTCAGTTTCTACAGAGCCTAGGACTTCGTCTTCGTGGTGGAAAATAAGAATTCGTTGTTATATCTGCATATTCCCAGACCGAAAATGATCAAGATTCAAACACCTGTGACCTTCGACGAGTCGATCGGTCACTGTGAAATACATGCACATCAACCATACGCATCGTCGGGTTTCAAAAATAACGATGAGATCCGCATCACCGTGCAAAATCAAGACTCATGTGTATTACCAAGCAAAAGTTCACTCCACGTCTACGGTAGAATTACAAAGGCGGATGGCATCAGTGCTGTTGCTGCAACCACGAAATTGGTTAATATGGCCGTGTGTCACATGTTTGCCGAGATGCGTTACGAGTTGAATGGTCATGAGATTGATCAGAATAAGAATGTCGGCATCATCAGTGTTATGAAGGGGTTTTTATCATTTACTCCTGGCCAGCAACATCTCTTGGAAAATACTGGTTGCTGACGAATGATGCTGATAAACTAGCCAGCGATAATGGATACTTTGATGTCGTGATACCACTGAATTTTCTATTCGGATTTGCGGAGGATTATAACCGAATCGTTGTCAACGCAAAACACGAGTTAATTTTGACGCGATCGAACAATGATTTGAATGCAATATGTCAAACCGCTGTGGAAGAAGTCAAAATTTCGATTGAAAAAATCTCATGGTTATTACCATACATCAGACTGTCAGATCCTGCAAAGATCAAGATGCTCAGTTATATCGCCAAGGATCCAGCTGTATGCATGAGTTTTCGCTCGTGGGAAATGTATGAGTATCCGATGCTGCCCACAACAACGAAACATGTGTGGGTTGTCAAGACATCAACGCAACTAGAAAAACCGAGACACGTCATACTAGGATTCCAAACGGCTCGACGAAACGATGCAAAGAAAAATGTCAGCGAATTTGATCATTGTATGATTAGAGATGTAAAACTTTTCCTCAACTCACAGTGCTATCCATATGGGAATTTGAATCTTGATATTACCAACAACCAATACGCCATTCTCTACGATATGTACACCAACTTTCAATTTTCCTACTATGATAAAGAACCCGAACCCCTTTTGTCAAAGAGTAATTTTTTGAAAAAGGCTCCACTTATTACTATAGATTGCTCCAAGCAAAATGAATCGCTGAAGAGTGGACCCGTGGATATTCGTTTAGAATTTGAAACTAGCGTTCCATTTCCAGCAAATACTTCAGCCTACTGTATGATTATACATGATCGTATTGTTCAATATAACCCAATCAGTGGTACCGTAAAAAAATTAGCTACATTCTAAGAATTCAACTAGATATTAAGCTTATTTTAAAGAATCAATAAATGAATGAATTCACAATATCACTGTTATTTATTTAACCCAACCCATCCCTATACAATTGTACGTGTGTGTGTGTGTGTGTGTGTGTGTGTGTGTGTGTATGCACATATATTCAGATTTTGTTGCAAAATTCAAATTTGTTGTATGGGCCACCAAGATAGAGTATCTGCAGATGTTTCTCGGTCGCCTCGTTGTTGAGCTGCTCCAACTGTTCAGGCTCCTTCTCCATAATCTTCCCAATTCTTGCCGGCAAGAATATACGGTATTCATCATCAACCGTTGCCAGAATTCTGCAGCCGTATTTAGTCTTCACAAGCTTCAGACTCGTGATGTCGTATTTCGTTCCAATTTCCAGCTCCGCCATCTTCTTCATGGACGTTTCATTCTCCAGACGGCTAGCGTTATTCAATTTTGTGAAATCCATCTACACAAAAATACATAATTTCAAGTTAGTTAATATAATTTCGAATCAGTTGATATAATTTCGAATTAGTTAATATGCTACGATTGGATATTACTATTAACATGAGACGATAATATTCTTACCTTTTTCCGGCGAGTTTGTAGTCTGCACAAGTTCAACAATGCTTGGTTGATGCGTCAATGGTGCGGAGTCGAATGCACCACCATGTGAGCTCAGGGTTTCTAACGCATTGTCCACGCCCATCACCCCCACCATGTTTATCGGGGTATTTGTGGGGGATTTTTTACGATTCTCCAAATACCAGTTTTTCAACCACTGAACGTTCTCGAAAGCGCAATAATATCTTGCACATGCATCGCCATGACAGTCTCCATGCCAGCTAAATACATTCGATTCCATTCGCAATATTCGAAGACTTGGACACCCCAGCTCATCCAAATCAATCACCGGTTTTGAGTCGTCATTAATGATTTTTTCAACCCAGCGCTTCTTCTCCAACCCCTTCACATAAATGCACCGTGCATCTTGCACAACTTTTCTCACGATTTTCACCATATCCTTGTACGGTGTTTCTCCCGCATTCCATGGTATTCCATGATGGAATCGCGTTAACCACGTATTGAGATTTTTATACTCTCTTGAGAGAGTCACCCAGGAGCGTGGTGCTTTGAATAGAGTGTGTGTAATACTCTGATTATATTCCATATACACGCGAATGCTTATTGCAGCCAACTCCTTCACCACAAATTCATCAACGAACCGTCCAAAACCCTGTACATCTAATATTAGCTCCATATTGACAATCACATGCGAGCTCGATTATGGGTAGTGATTGACTGAGCTGCCCGTTAGCCTTCCAAACATATTTTATGGCCGTATTCACTTAGATCAGCCGATGGTGATGTCTAAATTGGTTGAGCCATGGGGCGCAAAATCCCGATTTTCTGACTGACATTTATTGCACCATTCGTTCTGGGTTTAACCGATTTTCTTTAGGTTATCTACGTCTCAACTATCGGTGACATGGACCGCAGTTAGTTGCACAGATGGTGGTCTGCGTAAAACAAATTCCAGAGTGTTCACACGGTAATTATGGGTGTAGATGGGCGATGGTGATATCTAAATTGGTTGAAGTATGGAACGCAAAAAATGGGTTTTCCGGATGACATTTATTGCACTATTCATTCTAGGCTTAACCGATTTTCTTTAGATTACGACTCAATTGATGCCGGCATGGTTCGTCGACAGGTGCATATAGATGGCGGTCTGTGCAAAAAAATTCGAGCGTTTCACACAACCATTATGGGTGTAGATGGGCATTTTGGGTGGTCGTTTTCCTGTGGGATGGGTTGGATTTTTGGGGTAGGGGTGTGGTGTGCAGCAGATTGGCTATAACTCCGCCCAACAGTTTAAGAGGAAGAAGAAAAAATTTCCAGTTTTGGAAAAAACAAAAAAACAACTCGTTCACCAGTTCGATGAGAAAACGCTGTTCAGTTCGTCAAAAGTGATAACTTACGAGTGCTACAATTTTGTGTATACCAGTCGAAAAACGTGATGGCTGCTGACTTGCATCATCGTGAGTGTAACCGGAAACATTTGTATTTAGCAATTGTTTACTTAACCCATTCATTTGCTATAGGGACCTATACGCGTTATTCTTGGGCAACGCCATTAGAATGGGGATTTGAGCGTAGTCTTCCCAATGTAGCGATGGATCTGTTGGATCCATATATGCATAGAGAATGTGGCCCGTTGGGTGCCACAATAACGATCAATAACACACCAGCAACGCTGCAAATAAATCATCAGCTCTATTACTGGTGGTTCAAGAAAGTGGACGAGGACTGGCCTCATCCGTATGCCCCAGACTATGTGATGTCTCGTGAACTGCAGAATCAGGTTTATGCGCATATTCAGAATCACATTGCTGAGATTATGGAGTATGATAGCGATGGCTCTTACGCAGACAGTGATGATGATATGGAGGATGATACGGAGGATGAGCTTGACGAAGGTTTCAGCGAGGACTGGTGCGTATGATTTATGAAATGAGAAATCGTCATGACACACCTAACTTTGTTTTTTCGATTTTCAGAAATTGTTTTCGTGTGCTATTCCGGAATCCGTCGGACTACGAAAATCTTTCATTGATATTATTATTATTATTATTATTATTATTACTATTATCATTATAATATTGTTTACACAATTCAGATATTTTTCATTATAATAAATAAGTATTTACCAATATGATTTTACATTTGCGTCTCGTTATAATTATTTTCCTTCTTTTAGTTCTATAATTTAGCTTGTAGAATTTTACTTTCATAGAGAAGATTGGTAAGATATCAGCGCAATTTTTTTTTCAAAAAAATCAGGTAATAACATATCAGCTAGGCAGGATCGGTAAGACATCAGCGCCATCCGAATGCAGATCGGTAACGACAGAAAATCAGATCATCTAGTTGCAGAAAATCTGATGATCACACATCAGCTCGGCGGCCGGTAAGATATCAGCGCCATCTAAGCGCTGATCGGTAGCGGCAGGAGAGCAAAATCGGATGATAACATATCTGTTAGGGGATCGGTAGTGGCGCCATCGCACACTAAAAAATCGGTCGATAACATATCTGCTCGGAGATTGGCAGTGGCGCCATCGCATCGCCAAAAATCGGACGATAACATACCTGATCGATGATCGGCAGATATCGGCAGTGCAGCGCCATCTAAACGCAGATCGCTAGTGGCAGAAGAGCAAAATCGGTGACCGGTAAGATATCACCACGTACAGATCGGTAGTGGCGCCATCCCATCGACAAAAATCGACCGATAACATACCTGATCACACATTATCGGTAAAACAAGCTCAGCGATCGGAAATCGTTACCGTCGCAGACCCTAACTTATCAGAGCGGCTGGTAAGTTACCCACACGGATGGTAACCCGTGGCGGCGCCTCTGGTGGCGAAAACGGGAATCAAATCCAGAACTCTCATATTATATCTACTGAGGAAGTTGTAGTGTATGAAAGTAATAGTAATAGTAGTAGTGTATACTTGAGCTTGTATTGAAAACTTGAGTTGTTGGTCGCTGACCGCGTTAGCGAGAACACCTCTTAAGAGCAATAAACTTATGTATTGACTAGTAAAACCGTGCATTATTATTTAATACATCACAATATAGAAACAGTTTTCTTTAGTTTTATTCGCGTATGGAAGCATGCGGGTGAATCAAAAGATTGTTTATTAAAAGCTAACAAATTATGTATTCATTAGGCGGATTCAAAAAAATCGGCTATTTTTTTTTTTTCGAAAGCCCGCATCGAAATATCTTCAGAGTACTGAAAAAAGACGCCTGTGAAAATTGGAGCTCTTAATTTTAATATTTAGAGGTCGCGCATCGAGGATTTCGATTTTCCATTTAAATAACATGGGAGAAAACATTTTTTTTTTTAGAATTTTCTAGCTCACTAACAAATCAACGGATTTTTATGCGCGATGAAGATTTTTGTAGGAAATTGAACGCTCTACAAAAAATGTCTCTTATAATTTTTTCATTAAACGAAGAGTTCAAAAGTTAACTTTTGAAAGTTGAAAGTTAAAAGTTTTGAAGTTTTGAAAGTTAAAAGTTAAAAGTTAACTTTTAAACTCGTCGTTCAATGAAAAAATGATAGGAGACATTTGCTGTAGAGCGTTCAATTTCCTACAAAAATCTTCATCGCGCATAAAAATCCGTCAATTGGTTTGTGAGCTAGAAAATTCTTTAAAAAAAGATGTTTTCTCCCATGTTATTTAAATGGAAAATCGAAATCCTCGATGCGCGACCTCTAAATATTAAAATTAAGAGCTCCAATTTTCACAGGCGTCTTTTTTCAGTACTCTGAAGATATTTCGATGCAGGCTTTCAGAAAAAAAAAATAGTCCATTTTTTTGATCAGCCTAGTATTCATGCAATATATTTACCAAATTTGATTACGATTATTCGGTTTCTTACAGAGATAATTTCCAATTCTGATCAGTTGATTAATATTAGTTTTTTCGTGATATTTTACTAACAAAATGTCATCGCTTTCTTCGACAGGTATAATATGTGTCACAATAGCTCTTTTCTCTACATGACAAAACATATCAACGTTCTTTACTTTGAAACGTTGAATTATAAAATATAAAGCATTTTCAAATGAAAAGAAAAGACGGTTTGATCCATATATGGCTCATTCTCAGATAACTGTGATTTTTAAAACTTAAATTCTCCTAAAATTAAAAATGTATTAAAACGCATGTTTCGGGTGTTTTTTTGCTTCACTTATACACAGAACTAAGCCCGTAATGTAGTTCTACTACAACTATAACAGAACAAAAACTATGACAATATTTGAAAAATATTTATATTATATTATTATAATATTATATATTTTTTTTTTTATTTTATACTCAGTAAGTGGTCCTAAACCTTATAAGAAAAAAAAAATTGGATCAGCAATTTAGTGCAAAGTTGACCAAAAAAAACGTCTATTTTCACTGGCCTATTTAGTTACTTTTTTGGTTTGGGTCTTCACTCTTCTTTTTAATTTATTATTATCGCACAAGTTTTGGAGCCCAGGTATGTCTTTCAGTCTCGTCCGGAGTATTCTAGCCATTTTCAACTAAACTAAATAACAAATAAATAAGTTATTTTCTATTTTTGCCATGGTACTGACATTCACGGTACTGACATTTGGATTTATAATTGACCTAACTTTATAATGCGGATAGTTAAAATAATTTCCCAAATAATTTTGATGTTTCACGTGAAAGCAAATAAGAATTCAGTACAATTAATTCAAACATCATAATAATAACCCTAAATTTCAATACCATGGTACTGACATGTAATTTTATGACTTACCTTTTTAAAAACTAAACAAATTGCTTTAATCATATTTTTTAAACTTCCAAATAAACACACAGCTGTAAACAATGCACCAATAATCTCTCTTTAAGATGACACCAGATAGAGCCAATGAAACTAAATTAAGATAGCGATTAGGCAGTGAACATTTCAAATTTAAAAATTGAATAAAATTCCCGGACATAATTCAATGATGATTATTTTTCTCAACAATCAATATTTTCGTATAATTGCAATACAATTTGATTGAGTATACATTAGACTTAAGTTATGAGAGGTTGATTTTATATTACAAAACGAATATTGATAGAAATTTATACATTTAGTTTGAAAAATGAGAATCGGACATGCCACGGTACTGACATTTCCAGTATATTTTCGTCAGTTATGAATAATCCGAAACCACTTATGTTCCAATATCTAATGTAGGTTGTAGAAAACTATCAGATTTATGACATTAATGACTACTTGATGAAAAAAAACTCTGTTGGATGATAAATAATATACTCGACATAAAAAATCACAGTTATCTGAGAATGAGCCATATGGGAACACTTTCGTTGTTATCAAGATTCGCGGCAGCGAATCGCCGAGTTCCCCCCCCCCCCCCCTCCGACAGTGATAACTCGGCGCGCCAGCCACGAAACATTTACCCGAGCCAGCTCTTGTTCTTGTAAAAAATCTGTCATATCTTTTGAACCGCTGATTATTTTCTAATAAAATTTATATGGGCATAAGGCCCTCGCCATTTGACCTTGCCCGCGAAATTTCGACAAAATCTACCGCGTGGTTCCGGAGATATTGACCGTCGAAGTTGATCAAAAAACACAATCTTCTCCTTCTCCTTCTCCTTCTCCTTCTTCTTCGTTGCAGACCGTTCTTCTTGAGACCACGATATCTGTCGAACCGTTGCACTTATGAACTTGCCATTTGGAAGGAGTGTTCTCGTCACCGAAATCTCGCCCCCTATTGTTTTTGAGCAATAATTGACCACGCATAACTGAGTTATTAATAATATTAATTATTTTACAAAATGCGCATGCGCAGAATTATTGATCGGCTTCGATGACTAATTTATACAAAATGCGCATGCGCAGCAGCAAATCGCGACCAAGTACCTGTAGGCCCGCGTGCCAGTATGATTATAATATAATATTATTATATTATACTATTATTTATAATCATATTTCATTTATCATTATTATTATGATTATCATTATTATTGATGCGTCACGTCTACTCGTGCTCCCCAAACAAATTTTCAATAATGTGTCCGCACCGCAGTTTTCGGTATCCAGGTCCTTCGCACCGTAGTTTTCGGTGTCCAGGTCCTTCGATCCGTAGTTTTCGGTATCCAGGTCCTTCGCACCGTAGTTTTCGGTGTCCAGGTCCTTCGCTCCGTAGTTTTCGGTATCCACGTCCTTCGCTCCGTAGTTTTCAGTATCCCCGTCCTTCGCTCCGTAGTTTTCGGTATCCACGTCCTT
Source organism: Rhogogaster chlorosoma (assembly GCA_944452935.1). NCBI lineage: Eukaryota > Metazoa > Arthropoda > Insecta > Hymenoptera > Tenthredinidae > Rhogogaster > Rhogogaster chlorosoma. Next base: position 6,774,266 of record OX101799.1, read on the forward strand.
CGCTCAGTAGTTTTCGGTATCCAGGTCCTCCGCTCCGTAGTTTTCGGTGTCCAGGTCCTTCGCTCCGTAGTTTTCGGTATCCAGGTCCTTCGCTCCGTAGTTTTTGGTATCCAGGTCCTTCGCTCCGTAGTTTTCGGTATCCAGGTCCTTCGCTCCGTAGTTTTTGGTATCCAGGTCCTTCGCTCCGTAGTTTTCGGTATCCAGGTCCTTCGCTCCGTAGTTTTCGGTATCCAGGTCCTTCGCTCCGTAGTTTCCGGTGTCTACGTCCACCGCTCCGTAGTTTTTTCATAAAATTTATAGAGGCGTAAGACTCTGCCCACTTGATCTTGTTCGTGAAATTCCGACAAAATCTGCTGCGTAGTTTCTGAGATATAATAACATTTATCCAGCAATTTTTTTTTTCTATATAATCATATATAATTACGTATAATTTGATATAATTTCATATGATAAAATTATCGTGAAAATTTTTTTTTTTCATATAATTGAAGAATCAATTTTGTAGAGAAATAAATTTCCTACAAGATTATGGAAACGAAAATCCGGAAAAAAAATTTCACACCCATTTATTTTAGAAATAAGAAAAACAAATTTTTACATGTACGTTTTAAATGGGAAAGGGGACCCCTCCTTGCGCCAACTGAATTTTCGAGATATCGAGCTGAAATTTTGAGGGAATTTTTTTTTTCCGTGACAAAGAAACTTTTGAGATACATTTATTCCGAAAAAATTATAGAATTTTTTTTCTGAAACAGTCTAATGTAGATATTTTTTAGATCAACTTGAAAAATATTATAGAATCTCATGATGGTCTGTTTCGATTGGACATGGCTATTTTACTTAAGAGTTTCACAATCGAACAATTGTAGAACATTTTCCGTATTCTATGTTCGTACGACATCTAAATATGTTGCTTTGTCTAAATAAAATGGGATCATGGGAAGCATAAACTATGATCGGAACAAGCTATTGTATTATTCTCAAAATGAGATTTCTTGGCCGAATAAAATAGCTCGTATCTTTTGCGCAAGTTCCAAAATACACTTGTTCATTGTAGCACATGCATTCCATTGCGAATGATCGGAAGTTGATCTTTATACACGTGTAATATGTAGAATACATTTAAAGTCAGCTTAGCGCTGACCCGTTTGCACATACGAAAAGTAATGAAATAACGGCAAAAACATTGTAAATGTAAAAAATTACAGCCGAGTTCCAAAATGGTTTCCCCAGCCAAAAACTCGAGAACATCCATACTCTTTTTCAGCGTCAGATTACAAACATCATTTCCTTACAAAAATAGTACAAAATAATACGTGAAATCAGGCATCGAAGCCGAGCGTTCCCTTTGTTAATTTTCAGACTTCAAATTATGTTCTTCAAATGCTAATCAATGGAAATGAATGGAAAACCAATAGAATCATTGATAAAACCTGTGATAAAACAGCATATTAGCGACGGAAAATATTGCTGAAGGAAGTTAGCTCGTATGATGATACGAACTCGGCGGCCATAGATTGTTCTGAAAATTATCAATTGCACTCTTTATTTTCAATTACTTCTTCCAGTCAATGTGTAACGATCACACCCACAAAATTGTCGGAAGCATGATCAAATACTGTAAGGATATTTTTGGCATTGATAATATATTTATTATTGTAGACTGAAACTGCGATATAATAGTGGTGAAAGGAATGAGTAATCCGTTGAAAATTGTAGTAAGAAAAATATCTATAGTGTGTTCATAACACGAACTAATGGTCCAGGCATGTTGATCTCAGTAATTTAAATTCAAATTCAAGTTTTGAAGAAGAGTTCGATTTCATTCTGCATCTATCGTTCACCGATTTTCGACTATAGTTATAACATAACGCCATGCTGCAAACATGTCACACCCATAAAACGATACATACTCATACTGGACGTACCCATTATCGGTACACTTCGGTGATACTTTTTTGACGTCTCTCTTTCTATTCGACTTACAGTATAGATACACATATTCTGCATTAAAAGACGCACTAATTGCTGATCTTACCTCACACTTCAGCAATTGATAATTTTCAGCACAATCTATGCCCGCCGAGTTCGTATCATCATACGAGCTAACTTCCTTCAGCAATATTTTCCGTCGCCAATATGCTGTTTTATCACAGGTTTTATCAATGATTCTATTGGTTTTCCATTCATTTCCATTGATTAGCATTTGAAGAACATAATTTGAAGTCTGAAAATTAACAAAGGGAACGCTCGGCTTCGATGCCTGATTTCACGTATTATTTTGTACTATTTTTGTAAGGAAATGATGTTTGTAATCTGACGCTGAAAAAGAGTATGGATGTTCTCGAGTTTTTGGCTGGGGCAACCATTTTGGAACTCGGCTGTAATTTTTTACATTTACAATGTTTTTGCCGTTATTTCATTACTTTTCGTATGTGCAAACGGGTCAGCGCTAAGCTGACTTTAATGTATTCTACATATTACACATATACAGGGTGTCTTGAAATTCGCGCATGTGCTACATACGGGCGGATTCCTTGCGAAGAATGGATACGGAATATCCAAGTAAAAACTTCCGCGAGGACTTAGTTTTCCTGTAAAAGCACTTATCAACGAACCAATCAGCGTTCATCTTTAGAAGACTGTCTAAAATCCCCATCGCCTTCCGCCTTATTAGCGCGAGCGAAACAATAATGTGTGGTGTTGCCCGCTCGCTTGTCACAACGCGCTCGTATACGTGAGCGCGACACATAGATAGATATACGTGCGCGTTGTGACAAGCGAGCGGGCCACACCACACATTATTGTTTCGCTCGCGCTAATAAGGCGGACGGCGATACGGATTTTAGACAGTCTTCTAAAGATGAACGCTGATTGGTTCGTTAATAAGTGCTTTTACAGGAAAACTAAGTCCTCGCGGAAGTTTTTACTTGGATATTCCGTATTCATTCTTCGCAAGGAATCCGCCCGTATGTAGCATATGCGCGAATTTCGAGACACCCTGTATAAAGATCAACTTCCGATCATTCTTGATGGAATGCATGTGCTACAATGAACAAGTGTATTTTGAAACTTGCGCAAAAGAGACGAGCTATTTTATTCGGCCAAGAAATTTTATCTTGAGAATTATACAATAGCTTGTTCCGATCATAGTTTATGCTTCCCATGATCCCATTTTATTTAGACAAAGCAACATATTTAGATGTCGTACGAACATAGAATACGGAAAATGTTCTACAATTGTTCGATTGTGAAACTCTTAAGTAAAATAGCCACGTCCAATCGAAACAGACCATCATGAGATTCTATAATATTTTTCAAGTTGATCTAAAAAATATCTACTGCGACCGGCTATTCGTTTTCAGGGTAAGGGTGAACCCGATAACCGCGCACTTCGGCGTCAAGTAACTAAATGCAACTACTAAAAAGACTGAAGTTGGGCGCCAGACATATCAACGTCACAGAATACGATATAAAATATATAAATTTGACGGCGGGAATTGCCGATTAGCTCAGAATACAATTACTAGATGGTAGAGTGGGTGGGTTGCCAATTAATCAAACAAGATAATTAATATTCACTTATTTGAACAGTTTATTTTAATTTTCCATGATTTACCAAAGAAATATTAACGATACACCGTAATTTTACGGGAATTAATTCGGGAACTATTGAACGGTACACCGTATTTTTACGGGAATCAATAAACTAACACTATCAAATCATTTTAAGTGTGTCTCAGATATAACGGGATTATATACAATCAAAAAGCAGAAAATATAATCAGAAAATACTATAAGATTCATAACAAGTATGCTCAATGATATCAGAGAAAAATACGGGAAAAATACATGCAATCAAGCAGAATAAGCAAAATATGCAATACAAGCCAAATACTCAAATAAGCAAAATACTTAACATTAAGAAACTTATAAAATAAATAACAAATCTAACAAATGCTGACTTCTACGCTCGCTACGCTCAAGAGTATGCCACTTACAGGTCGTTTACTATCTTTGCAGATTTAACAGAATAGGAAAATAGAATAGAAAATCTAGACGATACTAGAAGAAAAATCTACCACATGCCGAAGCACGGAACTAAAGGAAGAACCCACAAATAATCACTCACACGGGTAACTCGTGAAATCCGTTTTTAAACAGACTAAATACCATAAAAATAACCGGGACGTAGTCAAAAGACTAAACGTGCCATAGACTCGTGGCCTGCGCCACACCAAATATAATAAACTATAACTAAACGGGATTCGGGAGTTACCTCGTGGTTACAAAAAATAGGTCTTACCTTACAGACGATAAATACTCGATAAACGGTACGGTAACACAATATATCGGGACACTGACTCTATTAAATGACTCTAAATTACAAAATGACTCGAAATACAATAGAAAGAAGAGTAGCAACGGTAACTCGGGAACTCGGGACTGATGTTCTGTTGACTAGACGTGAGGACGAACAGCGAAGAAGTAAGACGAGTCCTGTGTCGTCGTGCGTTTTATAGATGCGGGATTCCCTAGCTGCGAAGTTCGACTCGGTGTTGCGAATTTGGTCAGCACGAACTCGATAATTTCGAGTTGTTCCGCGACGCTCGAAATGAGATTTTGGACAAGTTGTTCAGTCCGCCATGGAATTGGACATTTGTCCAGGCTGTTACTCATTCTGACGTCACACCGGGATTTTCAAACGCCGTCCTACGGGACTCGTACGATACATCGTCTTCCTGTCGGCTCTGGCGCTCGTCTCGGGACTCCTCGTAGGCATCGTGGGTACGAAGTGCACCCTGATTGCGTTTTAATGGGAAAAACGGACCAATCAGAGGATCTGGCGAGAGTTCTGATGCTCCTAAACCCGGATCTGCATCCAGAATCCCCCCATGTGCGGTGTGGAAGGTTTACCGTCAGACCTGCATCACACGGTTGCAGCTTACGGTAGCGGGACGATGACGAGAAAGTCGGTGTCGTGGTCCAGCTCGACTTCTAGACGTCCGAAAATAGTTGACGGGGAGTGGTCCAACACCAGGTTGGATAGTCGACGGGAGCGGGAGGAATGACTCCTGAAGCCATCCTTATTCGACCGCTCCTGCGGCATCCACAGCCAAGAGCTTTGACGGGACTGTACTCTGTACTCGGGAAGGACCTCGTGGTGACGTCGATGGCGATCCCTCGACGTCCTGGCGTAGCCCTTCCGAGTTCCGTAGTTTTACATAAAATATTCACACGAGAATGAGATATGATACGGGAAAATGATATTGATAATAGCAAAAATTCCGAAGAATTTGAAAATATTGAAGAAATAGAAGAGATAATAATAAGAAAGAGCTAAATATAATTAACTAAACTACGACCTGGTTTTTGGGCATACTTCTTGGCGTTGTCCGTCCTCACGTCTTTTGCCGTTCAGGGTGGTAACCGTGACAGTTGCAAAATGCAACGTCACACTACATTAGACTGTTTCAGAAAAAAAATTCTATAATTTTTTTGGAATAAATGTATCTCAAAAGTTTCTTTGTCACGGCAAAAAAAATTCCCTCAAAATTGCAGCTCGATATCTCGAAAATTCAGTTGGCGCAAGGAGGGGTCCCCTTTCCCATTTAAAACGTACATGTAAAAATTTATTTTTCTCATTTCTAAAATAAATGGGTGTAAAATTTTTTTTCCGGATTTTCGTTTCCATAATCTTGTAGGAAATTTATTTCTCTACAAAATTGGTTCTTCAATTATATGAAAAAAAAATTTTTTTTCACGATAATTTTATCATATAAAATTATATCAAATTATACGTAATTATATATGATTATATAGAAAAAATAATTGCCGGATAAATGTAATTATATCTCAGAAACTAAGCAGCAGATTTTGTGGGAATTCTACGAACAAGATCAAGTGGGCAGAGTCTCACGCCCTATAAATTTTATAAAAAAACTACGGAGCGGTGGACGTAGACACCGGAAACTACGGAGCGAAGGACCTGGATACCGAAAACTACGGAGCGAAGGACCTGGATACCGAACACTACGGAGCGAAGGACCTGGATACCGAAAACTACGGAGCGAAGGACCTGGATACCGAAAACTACGGAGCGAAGGACCTGGATACCGAAAACTACGGAGCGAAGGACCTGGATACCGAAAATTACGGGGCGAAGGACCGGGATACCGAAGACTACGGAGCGAAGGACCTGGATACCGAAAATTACGGGGCGAAGGACCTGGATACCGAAGACTACGGAGCGAAGAACCTGGACACCGAAAACTGCGGTGCGGACACATTACTGAGTACAAATTTTTTTGGGGAGCACGAGTAGACGTGACGCATCAATAATAATGACAATACTAATAACAATGATAAATGAAATATGATTATAAATAATACTATAATAATATAATAATATTATATTATAATCATACTGGCACGCGGCCGCGATTTGCTGCTGCGCATGCGCATTTTGTAAATCAGGCATCGATCAATAATTCTGTGCATGCGCATTTTGTAAAATAATTAATATTATGAATAACTCAGTTATGCGTGGTCAATTATTGCTCAAAAACAATAGGGGGCGAGATTTCGGTGATGAGAACACTCCTTCCAAATGGCAAGTTCATAAGTGCAACGGTTCGACAGATATCGTGTTTTCAAGAAGAACGGTCTGCAACGAAGAAGGAGAAGGAGAAGGAGAAGAAGAAGAAGAAGATTGTGTTTTTCGATCAACTTCGACGGTCAATATCTCCGGAACCACGCGGTAGATTTTGTCGAAATTTCGCGAGCAAGGTCAAATGGCAAGGGCCTTGGGCCCATATAAATTTTATTAGGAAATAATCAGCGGTTCAAAAGATATGACAGATTTTTTACAAGAACAAGAGCTGGCTCGGGTAAATGTTTCGTGGCTGGCGCGCCGAGTTTTCACTGTCGGAGGGGGGGGGGGGGGGGGGGGGGGAACTCGGCGATTCGCTGCCGCGAATCTTGATATCGTTTTTGGCATGTTATTATTTGCAGGAAGTGTCTCGAGCAATACTTGCAATGCATCCTTCAAAGCAGACTTTGAAAACTTGTGTTTGATATATAAATACAACAAGTTGTAAACACTTTGATCTACAGAAATCTTGCTGTTTTCGTATAATTGATTAATTTGGACATTTTCAAGCAAACTAACATCTCTAGCGATATCGACATTGAGCACCTCTCCGTTTAATCGTTCATTATCATTAGCAATACTGTCCTCTTCACTCTCATTGTCAAGAGATACGTCATCAACGTCGTTTTCACTTTCGTTACTATCATTTTGCAAGTTACAACCATCATCGTTTGTCTCGCTTTCACTGGATGTATAGTTTTCATCAGAGTCAAAATTATTTGTTTCCTTGATGCCATTGCTCAAATTCAATATCAGAATTCGAAACGTCGTGCGTCCTTCTATTATCACTTGCTTCATGTTGATTATTTTCTACAATATTTATTGTTTTCCGAGCATGCTATCTGTTGATTGTCCGCAATGGTATCTAAAAACATTCGTAGAAAAGGAAATGCATAAGATAAGTGAGGAAAAAGTCATCGAAAAAATTAAAATGAATAAAAAAATATTCATTTATTAATTTGTAGTTGATAAAATATTAATGAGTGCAAAAATGCATTTCATACCTGAACATCAGGATCCGTTTTGTATCGTTTATATTTTTTTTTAGGTATTGCAGGTGATTTTTGAATGCTAAATGCTATAATTCACGTAGCACACTGAACCTCGAAAACGAGATTTAAAAAAATTCGATTTAATTGTCACTATTTACGGCGGTATTAGGTGAACGTTTATAAATTTCAAGCACTCGTTGACGTTTTCGCACGGTTGCTTGAAAAGCTCGCGCGCATGCGCGATACTCGGCTTTTTCCGCGTGTACACTGTGGATGAATCAGTTTACAATATGGTGTCGATGGTGTAAGCGAAACGCACGTGTTGATGAGATAAAGTATAAAAGTTTTAAGTGTTTTATCCGTTTTGTGTTTGCCAGAAGTAGCACTAAGGATGGCTCTTCATTTTTTGATTGAGTGTAATGGAGATAATTCGTTGTGCATTGTCGAAGACGATGACGTGATTTATTACGACAAACGAAATCCACCAGCACGTGGTAGCTCAGTAAGCTTTCTTTGGTCGGGCAACAAAGGACTTGATGGCAAAGTTATCGAATATTCAGGTAATTAATCAAATTTTTCAACGGCAGTTCAATATAATACTTCGTGTATTTGCATCAATAAATTTCACCGTGTTTTTTTAAAATAAAAATTGTGTGTATTTAAGATCCCAATAAACGTGGGCTTAACCTGCAAGTACAGTATTTTTTTTTCCAGATGATGTGGATTTTTTAAAACGTGAGAGGACAGCTCTCCTAAAAAAAAATAGGCAGAATAACAAAGCAAGAGATAATACAAGTGCAGATGAGGTCTCCGGAAAGAGAAATCCCCCTAAGAAACGAAGCGAATTTTCACCAACCGATGAATATAATTCTCGAAAACAAAATGCAAGTATACATTTCATGCGTTGAAAATATTTCATTTGCAGAGAATTCTTCATGAATTTATATTGTGATAGAATAACCCAAAGAAGCCTACATTTTATAAATATGTATTCTTGTACAAATGTATTTTTCCTCAAGGAACGAGGAAAAACATTTTTCCAAAAATCACGTTGAGTTTTTTTAATAAACGTAAATTCACAAAAAATTCGCAGTAAACATGTAAAATAGTAAAGTTTTGTATTTGAAGTAGATCTTCATACACAGAATTTTTTACGAATTTATATTCATAAAAAATCGCAATATCATTTTTCAATGTTTTTTCTCATGATATAATAACGAAAAGAAGCCTACATCTTATTTTCGTCTATTTTATGTTCTCTATTCTATATACACTAGGTCAGATCGCGCGTTTCACGCGCGCTGAAGCTGATTCCATTTTTGATTTAATTATAGTTCACTATGTTAATTAATATACTATGTTCATTAATATTCTTCAGTATCCCAATATCGTGTACCCTTCAAGGGCACACTTCCGTAGAATTACATAGAGTACACTGATTGTGAGTGTTTCACACCCAACTCCCAAGTTTATTCAAATGTGTGGTTTGCTGACCGTATTGTATGCACTGTTATCATGTCATCAATTCACCTTATATCTATCAAATTATCACAAGATGACAATGAAAAAAAGGTAGCATTTCATACAAAATAGACAGTAAATAGTAAACTATAATTCAGTGAAAACAGTACATTTGCTTTAGCGCGCAATCTTATTTCAGTGTGGTACATTCGGATATGGTTTGGTTTCTGTATACAATTCTGACAGAACTTCACTCATAGGTAATTTTGTTTAATCTTTGAATTGTACTCGAAGCTTCGTCCTCAAGATTTATAAAGAAATTGTATAAAACGATAATAGAATTGATCAAACACAACCAACATACTTTATCTGTCATCCATCAACTGACCGACGTATCTGTCATCCGTCAAAAATCACGAAATGGTTGAATTCACCGCCGAAAAACGCCGAAAACTCCAAATTCACTCGCGGCGCCCAGTCGAACCTCGATAAGCTCGAGATTCGACCCGATCGTCGTCGACCAATCCGAGCGCGAATAAAATGTGAACAATGCATGCGAGATTTCAATTTGACGGGGTCATGGATCTTTTAAGATTGGATACATACATTCAAAAAATATAGGCTTCTGTTCCATATTCTATCACGAGGAAGAACATTCTGCGAAAGTACATTGAGTTGTTCGAGGAAGAAAACAGTCCAACCAAAGAGGACCTAAAGCTGTTACTCGCAAAAGCGGCCGCTCGTTTAACGACATTAGGCAAGTTCAAAATCATGCAGTTTCAATAAGTTGTATTAAAATATGAATGACCCTATTTTGTTTTCCCTCAAATCAAATACGGAGTGGTTTCTGGTAATTTCACATAACTATATAAAATCAATTTAAAAAACTACTCATTTATTACGTCCGGGTGTCACCACCCGTACGCTCTCCCCTCACTTACCTCTATCCCCCTGTTCCTCTACATCTCTACTCTGTCTATCTACCTGTTACTCGATCGTCCGCATCCTGTCCCACGTTTCTGCAAGATACTCGCTGCACACGGCACTGCTAAATGCAGCGAGTAGGCTATAATCCTTCTATCTTATTCCCATAGCCACTGTCTACCTTTCCCTCTAACTTCACTCCATTACTAACCTCCATACTGGAGACAACGCCAACCATTATAACTCTACTACGAGAAATAAAGATGTAAGTTCGTTATAATAACCAAATCACATTATCATTTTACTTACATACCCTTCAGTTATATCTATATATATATCAAACAGGGGACCGAACCAAATAAATAGACATAACACTGGTGGCAGCGGTGGTCCCCCTGTTACTGAGGGTATATCAAAAGTGAACGAACTACCACAAAAATATAAACCAGCTAACTCAACAAATTGTGATATCAAACAGTGAAACGACGAGTAACACAAGTTTTGTGAACTGTTAATCAAATTACGGACAAAACGTAACGAAGTTCGTCTATACTGCACGTTATAACTAGTGCTACGCTAATCACTCATACACCCAAAAAGTGTGAGCTACGAAACCGCCATTATCAACCTGGCGATAATTGGCAATCACAAGATCTGCCAAGACTATCAATCAACTGAAACCGAACCTCAAAGGCACCTCGCCCAACAAAGAGCGAACTCGCTCCAACGACGAAGCCCGGTGACGACTTCAAGACGCCGATATCACCAATACTATCGCCTGACAACCAGATCCAGAATCGTCATCTCTCCACCAACGATCACCACTTCAGAGATATGCCAAGAATAATCACTCTCATCGTACTTACCATAATTTCCAGAACGTAAGCTAACTTAATATACGTATACCATTAAAATAAGTCGTAAACCTTGTCGAAAATCATGTCCGACGCAGAGACGAAATTTCTACCATTGAAAGTGGCGGCTACACTGATCCCAACTTTCGACGGATCAAACATTACAGTAAAATCTTTCCTTCGGAAAGTTGAAAACGCAAGAATACTAATAGATCCGCGAGATTCACTCCTATTTGCTGTACTTGTACGATCGAAAATCGAAGGCCATGCAGAAAGAGCACTCCCGCGAGATAGCCTCCAGACACTAATACCAATTATAGATAATTTAAAACGCACGTTTGAACCGAAACAAAAACTATCAGACGTGCAATGTGCTATAGCGTGTGCACGTCAAGAGAAAAATGAGACCGCATTAGAGTACGGAACTAGAATAGAAGAACTTGTAGATACGGCCATTGACATTATAGATTCGAAAGAAACCGCCGAACATGCGACTATACTGATAAAGAACGTTGAAGATAACGCCCTACGCGCCTTTATAAAAGGTCTATGTGACGCGCTAGAACAAAGGGTGTTAACCGAGAAGCCAAACACGCTGCGAGCGGCAGTCGATAAGGCGGTGAGCGCGGAAAGAATAGTATTAGAAAGGCAAAAATTACAATCGCAGACACCGAGCGATACGAAACGGTACCAAAACAGTTCAAAAACCGATGAACCGGTTCAAAACCGTAGTAGTAACACAAAACAAACACCGCCTCACGACCAGTCGCTGAACTGTAGGTTTTGCAAGCGTGTCGGGCACTCGTTAGATAACTGTAGATTACGAGAGCGTACCGATAATTTGTCTTGTACATATTGTAAACGTAAAGGGCATACAATCCAAGGGTGCCGCACGCGAAACTATCAAAACCGACAGACAACCCAAAATCCTTCATTCCACCAACCAAACACTCCAACATACGCCCAACAATCTCAGATACAAAACAGACCTCAACATAACAACTCCGGTCAACGACCAAACCAACCTAACGAAAACCGAAATAGATTCAACTTTGAACAACCAAGATACGCACGCGTAAATTATACAAATACAAATTTCGCAAATACTAACAACTTTCCAGTACAATCACTACATTTAAACGAGTAACGGGACCACACGGACGCGCCAACGCCCCGAACTCTAAAAAAGCGTCCGAACACGTTGAAAGGATTCTCCTAGAATCACCAACCATTACAATTCAATCACCGCAAATTATCGGCTATACCGGAACACTAATAGTAGACACCGGTGCAAATTTAAACCTAATAAAACGAAGGACCATCACCTCAGACACTCATTTCGAACCAAGAAATAGACGCTACATTTCGGGAATAACAGAGGGATACACGGAAACACTAGGTAGCATTAATCTAGAATTTGCCGGAACTTGCCATGAATTTCACGTAATAAGCGACGAATTCCCCATACGAGAAGACGGCCTTTTGAGCGCCGATTTCCTACGACTCGAAGAAGCGACAATCTGTTTTAAAAATGACCAACTCCATTCCAGAAATACAGGTGTTATCCCACTTCGCTACAAATCCTCAAACAATAATATGAGAACATATCGCATTCTCACAACGGCGGTAACACAAACACCTAAGATACACCTACACACACCCCAACTTGAAAAACAGACAAGCACACTCTTGATCGACACTGGAGCCGACATAAACATAATGAAACTTAACGCAGTCAAACCGAACGTACACTATACCGTGACAGATAAAACCCAGATAACCGGCACAACGGACGGTACTGTAGAAACCCTGGGAAGCGTCAACGTACAGATCGGTAATAGTTGGCACGTTTTTCATTTAGTTGACAATTCCTTCCCAATAAAGGAAGATGGTATTTTGGGGACGAAATTCCTATACAACGAAAATGCCACGATTTCGTTCGGAAATGGTACAGTGACAACGGATAACTGTAAACCACTAAAAATACTAGACGAAAACATTATATCCATTCCTCCGCGAACCGGTACAGTAATATCAATGAAAGTAGCCAACCCAACCTTAAAAACAGGGTTCATTGATAATATAGACCTTGGTCCCAGTATTTTCCTCGGCAAGGCCTTAGTCACGAACAGAAACGGCCTAGCATATGCTTATTCGATTAACTCCAGCGAGTCAGCTGTCGAGATAAGGAGACCCGTAGTAACCTTAGAAGAAGTCGACGAACTCGAGGACACAAGAACCCAGCTGACCGATGCAAAACTCGCCAACGTTCAATCAATCCTATTAACTAAGGCTCGTGAAACTAATACTAATGACGATTTCCGCACGCTTCACTTCTCTCCTGACCATAACTCAAAACGTCTCCACACGCTTATAGAAAACCTCCGACTAGACCATCTAAATAACGAAGAAAAACAATCGATAACCGACCTTGCTATACAATTCAACCACCTCTTCTTTTTACCGGGCGACAACTTAAAACATACGCAACTAGTTAGCCACACTATCCCAACCACAGATGACATCCCAATTCACACAAAACGGTACAGATATCCTCAGATTCACAAAGAAGAGATAGATAGGCAAGTCAACAAACTCCTCGATCAAAATATCATTAAGCACTCTTCCTCACCATACAATTCACTGGTTTGGGTAGTGCCCAAGAAAGTAGACGCCACCGGCAATAAGAAATGGCGCATGGTTATAGACTTCCGCAAACTTAACGAAAAAACTATCGGTGACGCCTATCCTCTCCCCAACATAACAGACATCTTAGATCAATTAGGGTCCGCCAAATATTTCTCCAAATTCGACTTGGCGTCAGGTTTCCACCAGATACCAATGCACCCTGACCACAGTCCAAAAACGACCTTTTCAACTCCGCATGGCCATTATGAATATAACAGAATGCCCTTCGGGCTGAAAAACGCACCCTCGACCTTCCAACGCCTAATGGATCAGGTACTTTCTGGACTCCTGGGCAACGAGGTCTTCGTCTATTTGGACGATATTGTAATCTATGCGAGGTCTTTAGAAGAACATGCGATCAAATTCAAAAAACTCATGGAACGATTATCCAATGCCGGACTAACGCTTCAGCCCGACAAATGTGAATTCCTGCGTAAAGAAGTAGCATACCTAGGCCACGTAATCACGAAAGACGGAGTAAAACCGGACCCAAACAAAATAGCAGCCGTAAAAGACTATCCCGTACCTACAAATCCTAAACAAATTAAACAATTTCTAGGATTGATCGGCTACTACCGAAGATTCATACCCAACTTATCAAAAATCGCGAAGCCCATAAATAACCTACTAAAGAAAAACACTCCATTCCTGTGGACGTCTGAACACCAAGCCGCGTTCGAGACCTTACGAGATAGCCTTTACGATGAACCTATCTTACAATACCCGGACTTTGAAAAACCGTTCGGATTAACGACTGATGCCTCAAACTGCGCTGTAGGCGCGATTCTGAGCCAAGGCAAAATCGGCGAAGACCTACCCGTCGCATACGCCTCAAGATCTCTCGAAAAAGCAGAAGTCAACTACTCGACAATTGACAAAGAACTGCTTGCAATTATCTTCGCCGTGAAACACTTTCGACCATACCTTTACGGACGCACATTTACACTTGTCACGGATCACAGACCATTAGTCTGGATAAACAATGTCAAAGATCCAACCTCGCGACTGCTACGATGGTGCCTGACACTCGACGAATATTCTTACAACGTTATTTACAAAAAAGGAAAAATGAATTCAAACGCAGACGCGCTATCTAGAAACCCACCACCTAACCCGATCCAGATCCTACCTCTTGATTCAAAACGCCTTAGAACCGATACAGAACCCTCAGAGGAAATTAACAAAAAGAAAAAACTAGCACATCAATTCCCGAGACGCCCCCGACAAACCACAGACGAATCCACTAACCCTGCCCCAACTAAAAGAATTAGGGCGCAGCAAACGTCAACTATAGCAACATCAAACCTCTCGGACAGCTCAGACATTGAAATTATCTATCGAAAATCCAAACCCGCTAAAAGACAAAGGGCTACCGACTCCTCTAATAACCCTGCCCCACGAGAGAAAGAACCAACCCACCTATCCCAATCCACTCACGACCCGACACCTCTAGAAGAAAACGACGATAAACACACAAACTCCCCAGAGACCTACCTGAGCTTTAAGAAAACGAATAAACGACATCGCGATACACAATCTTCCGGTAACCCGGCACCGCGATACAAACCGAACGCAGATGACAGCTCGGACTCTACGAATGACTCAGACATTCAGGTACACACCCGTCGTAAGCGCATTATTACAACCTCATCTAACTCGGGCCAAAGAGCTCACAAAAATATTCGCAAACAAACTACAGACGCGGCTCCCGATATAAAACGAAAAGTCCCGCACATACGTACGGATCGTAGCAAAGAGGAGCGGAGAAAACTACCCGATCCTCAACCCGGAACATCAAAAGATAATAGGCCAGGATCTGCACCGTATATACGTAAAAGAGTTTATAAAAAACTCTCTGGCACGAATACAACAACGGACTCGGAGTCAGCAGTAAAACACACTAGGCTCGATATAAAGAAACGAGAAGACTCACGCGACAGACTAGCCGGAACCTCCACCGAACAAAATCTGGAAAACACACCCCCCTACGATCAATTTCTCGTAGATGTAGATTTCCTGCCTTTGACTTACAATAAACACATCACAGAGACACACGCCGACGTACTAAAACAAAAAGACAACCTGGCACACTGTATTTCAGCAGACTGTAAAGCTTCACTGGGTGTCGCGGATCAGATGGTGAAACAGGGACTGATACAACGCAAACAACTTCGAGCCATGAACCCTAAAGTAACAGACATTATCACAGTTACATACCCACGACGTATAATTTATAATTTGGTAACAAAAGAACGCCACTTTGACAAACCTACGAAAGAAGTAATGTACAAAACACTAGCCAAACTCAAAGTAGCGCTTATCAGAGAAGGAGTGAGATCACTATCAATACAAAGATTAGGTTGCGGCTTAGACCACCTTAGCTGGGACATGGTGAGTCGTATGATCCATTATATATTTAAAGACACAAACATTAAGATCACCATTTGTGTATACGAAAATCCAATACCTCACGGATCACTCCCGACAACGCAACGCAACACCATTCCACCGCCAGAAATAGATAACACTACTGACCATACGACGGATACAGATTATTCGTCAGAGCCCGAGAACTCGAGATCACCTGATAGTGACGACTCCCACTTATCAATAGACACCTTAGATCCCCAAAAACCTACGCAACGACTTCCCCATCCCTACCACTGACACCCCACGACAAAGGGACACTCAGAACGACGATACCGACAACACACCTAACGATTTCAATCATTTCATAAACAATCTAGATAACATAATACCTGCGACTAACATCAAAGAATCAAAAGACGGAAAGTTCCTAATAAACGACAACTACGTTCACTGCGTACCGGCAGAACACCCGACAGATGACCCATTGACAAAACGACTGATAGACAAGAACATGCTGAACAGAAAAACGTTTACAATTCAAACACCACGGAAACTGGAAATAGCTGTTACAAAATCCAAAGATAAATATATTCTCACACTTACAATAAAAAACAAACATACGGACAAAGACAATCTGGAAGACCTGCACAACATACTCCTCAATCTCAAACGCATCCTAATACGTAAAAATATAAACTCTTTCGCCTTCGCGAAAAACAACGTTGGGCTAGGCAGCTTTCAATGGTCAACGATCAAAAAACTATTCTATTACACCTTCGCGAACACCAACATTAAAATCACACTCTGTACCGAAGAAATTATCACGCCCGACGAAACCCTACGCGACGAAATAATTAGAGAATACCATGAATCGCTAATCGGCGGCCATCAAGGGGTAACAAAAACATTCAACCGAATAAGAGAAAAATACATTTGGCCAAATCTGAAAACTCAAATAGAAAACTTTATCAGGGCCTGCGACAGTTGCCAAAGAAAAAAATTGGTGAGAATCAAGACCAAGTTGCCCATGATAATCACGGATACACCAGCAGACGCTTTCGATAAAGTAGCACTCGATATTGTAGGGCCACTCCCGATCACGAAATCCAACAACCAATATCTCTTAACGATCCAGTGCAACTTAACCAAGTTCCTAGACGCAATACCACTCCCTAATGCTACTACCCAAACAATAGGTGTAGCTTTCGCCAAAGAATATATTCCGCGTTACGGAGCTCCACGAACAATACTAACGGACCAAGGACAAAACTTTATGATTACCACGATCAAACAAATTAGCAAACTCTTTAAAATCAAACAAGTCCGAACAACTGCCTATCGCCCGCAATCAAACGGATCGCTAGAACGCAGTCACCTCGTACTAACTGAACACATCAAACATTACACAAACGCTGGTAAAGACTGGGACGAATATATCCGCTTTACGATCTTCTGCTACAATACCGCGAGACATGAAGGTACGGACTTCACACCGCACCAACTAATATTTGGTACAGAAGCCCGATTACCGTCGGACCTAAGAATAACAGACGCAATGACAAACACGTACAATACTTTTGTGCTTGACCTAATGACAAACATACACGACATACGGAAACAAGCGGCATTGAACCTAAAAGAAGCTAAAGTAAAGTCAAAAACTTATTACGACAGGCAAATCAATCCGCAAACCTTCGAAGCCGGACAAAACGTCTTCCTACTAAACGAAACTCGTTCCAAATTTGACGACCATTACAAAGGTCCCTACGTTATAAAACAAATAATCGACAACATCAACGCAGAAATTTACATTACGCCAAACAAAACAAAAATAGTTCACCTAAATAAATTAAAACTAGCACACACACGGGACTAACAAGACAAATAATTACAGATACGGCACGTCACTCGAAAACGATGGAGACCAACCACCTTACAACCCCGGGATTTACTACGAACAACTAGAAAACGTACGTACATCAAACAACAAATGGAAATTAATAAACTTCTTGAATATTAAACAATTCATTGACATATCCAACAAACTACAGAGATACTGCGACCTACTTGATAAAAGTTGTAACACGACTGGAACAGAGTGCATCGTACAAGATACAATAAATATATCAAAGAACCGACTACTAACCCTAACAGAATACCAAAATCAAATCGAAGACCTAATAGGATACCAGGAAGCAGACGGACTACACGAAAATTTAGCAGAACTGACACATACACGCGTCAAACGAGGATGGTTCAACTTCATTGGCGGTATTCACAAGACACTCTACGGAACACTAACAGAAGCAGACGGCGATTACATTAACACACAAATAGACAGACTACTCAACGATACAAACCATGTAGCCACGTTGTTAGCAAATCAAACGCACATCATGCAAACAATGCTAGGTACGCAACAGAAAGAAATTAACAATATTGTGACGTTCAAAACGCACAATAGGAATAGCAGCGATGTATCCGAAACTTAGAGCCACCGAGTATATATACATGTACAATGTGAGCCCACGCTTCACGTACGCTCATTTGTTTAAACATGGTAAATACCGACTAAATATTAAGATATTTCAATTTCTAAAGACATAGGTCGCAAGTAAAAAACTCAAGCTTTCCTATGAGCTATTTTTGGAATTTCTACGGCGAGAAATACCAAAAATAGACACCATAGAATTTCATGGAACATCACCATGAAATCTCAAAGTCATCGGATTACAAATCCGCTTGCACGAAACGAAAGGTCATAAAAATAGAAGTCGAAAAGATATATTACACAAATAGCAAAAAGTGCATCGTTGCAATTTTAGACACCATAGAAGCCGATAGAACAATGCGGATTAGCGCGCCGCGACTATATAAACCGCGGCACGCTACGCTGGGGAAGCTAGTCGGCAAAGCGCCACTACGCGAAACGGAGCTCTCTAAATTCAAATTCTCGAATCAACTCTACTCAAATCAATATTCTTATTCAAAGTATAATAATTATTAAAATTCAGTTATTTAAGCTAGTCGGCAAAGCGCCACTACGCGAAACGTTTGGCATAATAAAATCTACAGATAAAATCCTGGTCCATAAATACACTAATCGCACAGGTAAAATTTCGATTTATAATATATTAAAAGCAAAGGTAAAATCCTGATATATTATATTAGTTTCATTTATACGTGAGTCGGCAAAGTGCCACTCAGCGAAATTAGCATCTCTTTCAAAAACAATATTCTTATATTTTCACAATAATTCAAATCATATAGATCTCTTTATTTTGTTAATTATTTTTGTTTGAATTTATTATTGATAAATAAAATCATATATTTGTTTATATTCAGTGTTTTTGCAAAGATTACTGCATCCACGCCAAATTCCAGCATACACTCGGTCTTGTAGGCGATTTACCGGTCATTGCGACACGTTGATCGTTCCCTATAAGATCGACACTAATCAGAATACACAAAATCCGATTCTACAGGCGATTCCTACCGGCTATTACAGCGCGGTGATCGTTCCCTGGAGGATTTCGGTAACAAACACAGATTCAAATCCGATTCTACAGGCGATTTCTACTGACTACTATAGTACAGTGATCGTTTCCTGTGGGATTTCGGCGACACAACTAAACAGACATACGCACACACACGTGTACAAACAACAAGTTGTTACACGCTAGGTAAAAGACGTTTGCCCGCCGAAGGAAAGTCCGGCGACCGAGGTCCCCCGAGAGCCGCCGAGCAAAGCCGAACGGAAGCCCGACGCTCGGCTCAGTATAGAGCCGCCGAGCAGGCCCGAGCGTCGGGCAACTCCGAGGCTCACACCAGGCGATAGGCTCGGGCTTAGGACGCCGGGCGGACCGCCCACTCCTTAGCCGGGCCAATTAGGGCCAGCCTAGCATAAGTTGTATTGTATATAAGCAGCAGCCTGCGAGCTGCTCGCTACCAGTCAGTCTTCGAGAGCCGTAAGGAACACACCAGGGAAATAAAGAATAAGTAATTCGCTACATGAATCCAGAGTTCTTCTTTCGACCTATCCCGTAAACGAGCAATCCAACTCGTTACAAAGTAACTCCCAAATCACCTGCTCTCTAGCGACAAACAAATACCTCACACGTAATACAATGACCATAACATTACTACACCACCTCAACAAACTGGACAAAATGCTAAATGAATACGAACTAGACCTAAACAGTATAATCGATGCCATTTTATTCGCGAAACAAGGAAT
The DNA here is from genome assembly GCA_944452935.1 of Rhogogaster chlorosoma. Classification (NCBI taxonomy): domain Eukaryota; kingdom Metazoa; phylum Arthropoda; class Insecta; order Hymenoptera; family Tenthredinidae; genus Rhogogaster; species Rhogogaster chlorosoma. The sequence continues at coordinate 6,794,444 of OX101799.1, forward strand.
CATACACCCGAGACTATTATCACCGAAACAACTGATTAACAGCCTACAGCACATACAAACTTTAGAACCGCTCCTACAATTCCCCATCCCTCTAAGAAATAAATACGCTGAAGAGTTAATCAGGCTATCGGAACTCGACATTATCTATAACGAACCAAAAATAATCTATGCCCTATCAATTCCACTACTAGACGACGATACATTCGACTTATACCATTTACTCCCAATTCCGGTTAAACAAAACTTCGACGGAACAAATACTTTCGCCTGCATAGTACCCAATAATGACTATATCGCCGTATCAAAAGACAGAAGATCCTATTTTCACCTATCGAAAACAGACTTCACAGATTGCAAATTCTCACAGAACTCATTTATCTGTAAACAGACTCAACCAATTTACCATGACAACAACCACAAATCATGTGAAATTCAATTGTTCCTAGGTAACACGCCTAACCAACTAAACACATGCGACATCAAGATAAACTCATTCGACGGATCGTATTGGTCCAAGCTAAGAGCACCAAATTCCTGGATCTACTCCTTGCCAAACCCAGAGACTATTCATATCCTGTGCCCCAATACGCCCACAACACGTGTCACCCTTTCCAACTCCGGGATATTAAAATTAAAGAGTAGATGTTCAGGACACTCAGAAATCGTAACGCTCAGCACCTCTAACACCATGACGTCGACGGAAACACACTCTTATGTTCCAGAATTTACTCTGAACCTAACCAAGATATATCAGGACCTGAATAAGAACCATACTCTAAATTTATCCACAATACCTTGTAACGTGTGCGGCACTACGTCACACGTTACATACGTCACTACACCCCCCACTCGAGGACGCCCGACATCTTGGTCCGCGCGGCGGGTATATAAACCCAGGCGACGCCACGCTCACCAGCGGAATTGAGCCAAAGCGGCCTGCCGACTCACACGCGAAATAGCAGAAAAAGAGCGGAATCGTGCCAAAACGGCCAGCCGACTCATAGCAGATTCTCTAAACTCTTTCAAGCCACATGGCAAAAATATAGATTCACTTTAAATTCACTATAAAAATCAAAAAAGATATCAAAATATAGCAAACGCCAAAAGCGGCACATATCTAAAATTCAAAGAAAAAACAAGTCCTAGCCAAAGCGGCATTTCATTGTTAGAAAAAGAAAAGAATCAAAAATCAGCCAAAACGGTAATTTTAAAATAAAGAAAAGAAATAACGAAAACTCCCAAAAAGAAAGAAAATCCGGATAGAAAAGAATAGACGACACGTGCGGCGAATTAGGTTAACGAGTAAGCATAATTATAGGTTAGATCCACTTGAGAGCTGATAGACAGCGAAAGACAATGTTTTTCATTTTTGTTTGATTATTTTATTTTTGTAAAAATTATTTTTATTTTTGTTAAAATTCAAGTTTATTTCATTTGTGTTTAATAAATAGAACAAGCAGTCAAATGACTACTTGAACTGCTATCAAAGGAATCTAATCTTTATTAATCTATTTTTGTGCAACGTAACCTCACTTTTTCAAACTTTCAGAATTAAAATCGTTTTTAACTAGAAGGCAGCTTCGGCGTAGTACAGGCAGCTACGGTGTAGCTATAATCGGCACCCTAGTCTGAGTACTACGACCCAAGTCTGTAACAGGCAGCTTCGGTGAGTTAGACTCAAGGCAGCTACGATAGAGCTATAATTGCTATCCTAGTCTGTGAGTCTAGCATATCCCAAGTCTGTAGGGAGGCAGCTCTGGTAGAATAAAACCTATCCGAGTCTGTAATTAGGGTCAACAAAGGGTTTTTTCAACTTTTCCCAGGAGGAGCTCCAAATCATTACCCGTGACAAAGAATTCACGCGAACTTGGATAACTTCACTAGCCTTCAGCTAGTGAAGCATATCCCCACAAGTTACAACCTATATTTCACCAATACAAAACCACAGTTTTAGACGCCGACGACATAAAATCCAACAGCCTAGCATTGGAAGATATTATCAAACAGGCGAAAGAAATAAGTACACACAAACGCGCGCAGCAAAGCACTGACACCCTAGCGAACAGCCTTTCTTACGCCGCCGCTGGCCTAGGTGTATTAGCAGCCTTCCTCGTAGCATACAAATTCTCACTTTTCGGAAAAATACTGACGGTTTTCTCTGGCCTAAAAAAGACAAGACGCGGCAACAAGCACTCAAAAGCACCCACATACGAAACCATTCCGTTGAGTATTATTCAATCCCATTCTAACGAAGACAATCACGAACCAGTATACAACACCCCACAAGAAAAGATACGACCCCCACTCCCGCCGACACCGACTATACATAAAATCAAAACCAAAAAACCCCACGTCTTACACAGGACAACGACGAACTCGCACCCGCTAGAAATAATAGACTATTACGATTAAATACATTACAAGTCGTCGCTACGCTCATTTAATCTTAACGATAATATTATAACGTCACTAGATCATTTACTTATACATATACCTATATATGTCGGATCGTCGAGCGTGAATCTAGAAGGACCGTGAGGATCCATCTTCCTCCGATTAATTGAACGTAAAGGGAAATATCGTCACCAGAACTTGTTTTATTTAACAACTTTTAATTCAATAACAAGAAAACAGAATGAACTTTGAAATAAACTATGAACAGGAGTCGTTTAGAATATTAAATTGATTCGATGCAGAAAAGAACGAACAGTTCCGTGCCAGCTCTCTATTCCTTCTCTTCTATTTTCAAATTGTTATTTATTTAACAAAACAATGCGCTTAGCAACCGTAATGACACGGCTCTGTACGAGCGCACCCAGAAATACGGGGTCCACTCTGTCCTTTCCTGCACATGGTGTTTCTCTATTCATAATTCTCATACTCCGACATATAAACCTAAATAGTGTAAGATAGATTTTAAGTTATACCTATACCACGTTAACCATAACATCCGAAATCTACGGAAACCTACCATACACAACCATGTATACCATTACCAATGTTTTTAGAAACTGTAATTACTTACCTAGACTTAAGCCTTTATAATATAATATAACTTTAGATAACATTTGGATCGCACAATCCCTATATACGTACATCTACGATACTCTCACGACGCCTATAGGTACTATCACTATCATAAGCATTTTATTTCATAACACTACGCTCGAACATAATATTGTAATTCCCTCACACCTCATACCTAATACGCTATCTTATTGACAAATTACTGAACCAGAAGCTAAAATCTACAAATGATTCAACTACATACCTACCAATACTTTAAAATGTAATTCTACATATATTACCAATTACCGAACCGCAATCCTAATTTTAAGAATAATACATAATCGTACCATATTCGACACACCACTATGCTACACTACTACACTACTATATGTACTATCGGACCTAATAAAGGCTAATGCCATACTACTTGGTCCACTCACAATACACATACATCCATTCATACTTCACAAGTGTCTCCATACAACTACACCTATATCTAACTACGTCAGATAGAAACATATTACTTGTACCTAATCAATATGTTTCCTCTAACGGGGGGGGGGGGGGGGGGGGTGTTACGTCCGGGTGTCACCACCCGTACGCTCTCCCCTCACTTACCTCTATCCCCCTGTTCCTCTACATCTCTACTCTGTCTATCTACCTGTTACCCGATCGTCCGCATCCTGTCCCACGTTTCTGCAAGATACTCGCTGCACACGGCACTGCTAAATGCAGCGAGTCAGCTATAATCCTTCTATCTTATTCCCATAGCCACTGTCTACCTTTCCCTCTAACTTCACTCCATTACTAACCTCCATACTGGAGACAACGCCAACCATTATAACTCTACTACGAGAAATAAAGATGTAAGTTCGTTATAATAACCAAATCACATTATCATTTTACTTACATACCCTTCAGTTATATCTATATATATCAAACAGGGGACCGAACCAAATAAATAGACATAACACATTTAACAGATCCTCAAGAAGAAAATTCCTCTTCCCATTCATCCGATGGTATCGTGAATAACGAAGATAGCGAGTTATGCAACGCAGAAAAGGAGAATGAACACGATAAAAATATAAAAAAAGAGGATTCAAATGAGTTATTAGGAAGGAACGCGATTGAAACTGTGTGTAAAACCTCTTTACTACGTTTCACTTTTTATTTCCTCGAAATTGTAACGTTCGGGAAAATTCCAAGGGAGGAGGTGATGCGAGAGTAGCAAGACGCACTCCCACGAAGGAATTTTCTTCCCAACAAGACGTTGCTCAGAAATTTAATGTGTTGTGATCGATCGGTTAACAAGACGTCAACCGATCGTTGGCTCGCTTCTGGAGGTAGTGCTGAGCTTCCACAAGACGTTTCCGCTCGAAGGAGAGGAACAAGACGTTCCTGTAGGCGGAAAGGGTGGTGCTGAATAAAGCAAGACGCTTTAATCAACCCCGAGCGATGGATGGCAAGACGCCTTGAGGTTCAGGTGAACATTCGGTTCTTTTGATCGGTGATGTCGATATCCAAACAAGCAAGTGGTTTTCAGATTGACTTTAATACAACAGACATTCGTATCCTACAATTTTTAGCAACAAAAAAATAAAATAAATTTCGATTCTTATGTTTCTTCCGATACAAAAAAAATAAAAATAAAAATAAAAATAAAAATATACAATTATAAAAATTGAAACTTAAAGCTTTGCTATTTCCTTTTTCCTTTTTTTTCTTGAATCTAAAGTTTTCTTATTTCTAACGTTTCACAAATTAGTTTGCGTTAACAGTATCGCTCTGATCTGTACAATTTATGGTTGAGCTCAATTTAGGTCTCTCTGACGCTAAACGGACAATTTCTGAATGTTTCGATTTGATATCTCGAGTACCTCGCGCTATGCAGAGAGTAGCTGCTCTGCTGTCCACCGATCGCGTATTTAATCCCTGATCCCCCTACTCTAGTCTTCGCAGAGTTTTGTTGTGTGTGTCCATGTGGCCTCTTCGATGACGTACCTAGTGGGGATCGTCGGTGTTGACTGTGCCTGTGTCTGCGTGTGTCTGGTTATGTATTTGTCGTCTGTGCCGGTCTATACTTTCGACAGCTGATTATGTTACATTGCCCCCTTCTATCGACTGTAACATGGCGCTCTTCTGTGTTAGTCTTTTGCGTCATGATGCCTAGTTGATAGACTAATGTGTGTACCCAATCAGCTGGCCGTTCAGGTAAGTATTCGTTTTTTCTTTTTCGGTGCATCCCTGACTTCTTCGTTGGCTTTTTCTATTTTATTTTCAGATGCTCTTCATTTAGTGGTGGTTGCAGGTGGTACAAACGGCGCAAGTTGTGGCCTTGGTATCGTAGGTTTGTTTGCGTTTGGCCTTCGTAGAGCTGCTGGAGCGTCAGGTCGGTTTTTATTTATCGCTCTTTTGATTTTTGAACGATACTCCTCCTTCTCCTCCTTGGATGTTTCTGGAAGTTCGATCTTTGTTAATTTCCAAGGTAGATTCAGATCGACGTCCTTTTTCTGTGCCTCCTTGTCCTCGTCTTGTCCTAGGAACTTGATCTTGTCACCCTCCCACCAGATTTTTATCGGCTCAGGCACTCGCAAGTCCTCCAGGATTGTTGGTTTTTCAATTGCCTCTTCAGCGGGAGTTTCACCAATCTGGTGAGCTTGCAACCATTCGTCCAATTCTAAGATCGAACTACCGTAATCTTCGAGGCTACCCATCTCCAGTGGATTCATTTGGATCTCATCTTCCAGGAATCCCTCACACCAACCCATGTTCAGGATGGTCGGCATTGACATGAGCTCGCTTATATTGGGTGCATCTCAGGCACGCCCGTGCCGGTATCTTCGAGTGCCTCCAACAAATGGTTTACCCGATGCGGTGAGTATCTTCCCAACGTCTTCGTTTCCGTTGAGGTCTCTAATGATCTCCTCCTCGTAGGCCTGGCAACCCCGATCTTGTACACTCGTATATCCTTGCTCTTGCATGTTTTTGACATCAACTGACAGTTGTGCTTTACTTGCTACCCTTTATACTATCATTTCATAACACTAATACATCGATTTCGGGTCGTGTCAAGCTAGCTAACTATCTACCTGTTTTTCTACGAAGGTGGACTAGCGCGTGTTTGACGATACTGTTTACAATTCGTGACTTTTGCAGCGATTTTGGCTTTGAAAGTTCTAGAACCTTTCGAATATTCTAACGAACATATGGTTTAAACATACTAACATGGAATTTTCCCCTTTCTTTCTTTGTTTCTGGATGGCTTAAAACAAACGTAGCTTCCCCTATTTGCTTGGTTAACTCATATGGTCCTTCGTACAATGAAAAAAACTTGGCCATTTTTTTGTTTATAGGATCTGAGACATTCAGAGCCTTCACAAGTACCAATTCTCCTAGATTAAATTTATCCATTTTATGCAGGCTATTGAATCGTTTCGCTCTAGCTTTGCCTTTTCTCTCGATTCTTTTTTTAGCTAACTCTAATTTGTATTCATATGGTTTTTCGTCTTTTTCAGGTTTCAGCCATGATTCCCAAAATCTCTCGGGTCGCTTTTTCAATTGCAATTCGATTGGAGTGAATTCGGTGGTTTCATGGTGCACCTCGTTTATGCAGGACTCGATAACCTTAACCCACTCTATCCAGGAAGTATGTTTGTCAACTAGAAAAGTTCTAAAAAACCTACCGATCTCGCGATTCACCCGTTCGACAATATTGCCCTGCGGGTGTCGAATCGATGAAAAGATCGGGATAATTCCTTCGGCTTCAAGTCGGTTCAACCATAGTTTCGACGTGAACTGCGTCCCGTGGTCGAATTGAATTCGTTTGGGTTTCCCTAGCTCTGGGATGTATGAATCGAATATGCTCCGAATTGTGGATTGCGCGTTTGCGATCTTTAACGGGAATAACCTCACGTATTTACTAAACGCGTCGATGGTGACAAGTAGCCATCTATAATTCCCACGACTTGCCGGTAAAGGCCCAAAAAAATCTATGGAAACTAATTCCCCCACTCCTTCTGGCACAATAGTTTGCATATTTGCGCTGCAGTGCCGGTTACTAACCTTGCACCTCTGGCAACTGTCACACCTTCTTATTTCTTGTCGAATTCGTTTTGCTAATTTTGGGTAATGAAAATCATCACGCATCAATCGGTAGCATTTTGCGGGTCCCACATGTCCGTAGACTTCGTGGCACTCAATTATTAATTTTGATATGATTTCATCCGGGATACAAACTTTGTAACCGCCCCCTGGACTTTGGCAATATATGACCTTGTTGTTAGTCATGAATCTCCCATTTCTATTTGTACCATTTTCTTTCATTATTTTTCCCAATCGGTCATCCTTGGCTTGCAATTCAGCTAAGTTTCCGAGACTAGTCTTTAACTCTACGCTTACTTCTTTTGCTAGAGCAGCCACGCTATCTCTACCCTGTCTGGACTCTAATGATTTCTCTTCTCTAGGTGGATGGCGACTCAGAATATCGGGAACCCGATTCTCTACGCCCCTGACGTATTCGATGTCAATATCGTAACCTTGGATAAAGAGGATCCAGCGAGATATTCTTGAACTCGTCAACCTGCAGGTTTGCGCGAAGGCTAACGCTTTGTGGTCTGTGCGAATAGTGACCCGGGCACCTATTAAATATGTTCGAAACTTCCCGAGCGCAAAAACAATCGCCAACAACTCCTTTTCGGTTGTAAAATACCGAATTTCCGCCCCTTTCAACGTACGGCTAGCGAATCCTACCACTTCATCGTTCCCGTTCTCATCCTTTTGGTATAAAACTGCCCCGACTGCGTATTCACTCGCATCGCATTGTAAGAAATACGGTTTTTTCGGGCTTGGGTGGTGTATGACCATTTCTTTGCAGAATAGTAACTTTATTTCCTCGAATGCCTTGTCAATATCATTTGTCCATCTCCACTTAGTGTTTTTTCTGACCAAATCTAATAATGGTACGGTTTTTTCCGAATATTTACTCGTGAATTTACCGTAGTAGTTTGTAAGCCCTAAGAATCCCTTGAGTTGCTTTACGTTTTTAGGCTTCGGAAAATTCATTATAGCTTCTATCTTATCCGGTTGCGGCATAATTCCGCTCCTTGTGATTCGATGCCCTAGGAAGTCTATTTCTTCTCTGAAAAATTTCGATTTCGCGAAGTTTATCGTTATGTTATGTTTTCTAAATGTTTTGAATAACTCTTCTAACTGAACGAAATGTGACTCAATATCCCTTGAAATGCAAAGTATGTCATCGACGAAGTTTATCGTAAAATCCTGCACATCTTTTAATACGTAATCGAGAGCTCTAACAAGGCTGGCGAGGCTAGTGCTTAATCCATACGGGGTGACCGTGAACTGGTAGGTTTTGCCGTTGTACATAAATGCAGTGTACTTCCGCGAATCCTGATGTAACGGAACCTGCCAAAAACTCGCTGTTAGATCCAAACTGGACATGACCTTGGCTTCTCCGCACCTTTGGAACAAGACCTCAGTACTTTGTGCACAATCCCGATCAGGCTTAATAAGCTTGTTAATATAGCGAGCATCTAATACCAATCGTATATCTCCCGTTTTTTTACTAACCGCCACTATGGGATTTATATACTCGCTAAACGACCTCTCGATTATTCCTAATTTCAACATTCTTTCAATTTCTAGACTTACTTTCTCCCGTTGCATCATTGGAACTGGATATGATCGTTTGACAAACGGTCTATCCTCATAAATTTCGATTCTATGTTCGTATACTGTAACCCTGCCTGGTTTTTTACTGAAAATATCTCGTGAACTTATCAAGACTTCTTTGAACTTTGATTTCTCGGTATCTGATAACTCTTGACATTCGGTTACTTTGCTTGCAATGTCTTCATCGGTCAATTCCAGATTCGAATCACAATCAGCCGTGGCTTGTCCCATGTTTTGGTCGCAGCTTGTTATGTGGCTAATTTCGATACGGGTTTTACTATCGTTTGGAACTTCCGATTCCGACAAATCTATCGAATGCAATCTATCCCGAATCTTGACCTGCATGCGATACGCGTCTAGGTTTAGGTCCGCATGCCACCGCGTTAGTGTGTCGATCCCGATTATAACTTCGTATTTCAAACCTGGCACAACAACTAACCCTAAATAGTCGTTTACCTTTCCGATTGTGACGTTCGCTAATATCTGTAATTTTAGTTTCACAGGTTTTCCTCCCATGGCACCTAATACCTGCGCATTCACGATTGGCAACTTCTCATTTTCTTTGAATTGTTCTTTATGATTTTCGAACCAAGTTCCGGATACACACGTGATCTGACTTCCTGTATCTATCAAAGCATATGTCTTTATCTTTTCCAAATAAATCTCTACCACAGGACATTGATACTTGTCATTTCTTTCTTCTTGATTTTCCTCGCTCAATAACAACTCCTCTGGTGATTCTAATAGTTGCTCTGGTCCCAATTTTAATTCTACCGCGCATATACTGTCATGCTGCTGTGAACCTGAACTACGCGGATTATTCCTCACAGCGCACTCTCGTTTTCCGAGCCCGTATTATCTTCTAATCCTACGTCATGGTCTTCTACCTCGACAATCGCATGAACTGTTCTGTTATGCTGCGCGTTTTGCCTTCGGTTCGCGTCATGTGTAGACGGTCTGTTTTCTTCGCGCTGTCTATCTTCACCGTAACTCGGCTTATACTTCGGTATTGTTCCGGTGTTCGTGCTTCGCCAAGGAGTCGACTTAGTTTTATCCTCTACAGGTCTTGAAAAATTGCCTGGTTTATTTTGCGGATAAAATGTATGATTCTGCCTAGGGGAATTCGACCGCCCGCCATGTTGCATCTGATCGAGAAACGTTAGCAGTGAATCAATATCATCGATATTCCGCCCTCTAGCCGCGTCTACTACATGCTCATCAAAATGGCGAATTAGATTTCTCACGATATCGCGCTCGTCCAGCTGATTTGTTAAACCGGTCGCGTTTGCGAATTTTCGGTTAGCGTATTCGGACCAACTCACTCGCCCATCAGAGGAATAGTAACCAAACTCTAAATCCCTGCGGATCTCACGTTGTATTTCGTCGCTCCAATATCTAGCCAAGAAACGTTTTTTAAAGTCTGACCACCTTGTGATCGTGTCGCGGCGCGCAACCCACCAATCCTTCGCGTCATGTGTCAGACTCTGCCCGAGAAGTCTGAGCTGATCTTCATCATCGATTGCTACCACAAAAAAATATTCTTCGAGCTCCTTAATAAAGTGAACAGGTCTCTCATGGCCTCGACCAGAAAAAGACGGCAATTTTAAATGTTTAGTGAAGTTTTTAAAACCCCCATTTCCTGGATTCATGTTCTTTACTTGTTGGCGCAATCGTCTCATATCCGACTCGACACCTAGCTTTAACATATTGTGTTCTCTCTGTATTTCAATAAACGAATTGTGACAATAATCGTGATTCTCGTTTATTTTATCTTTTAAGACATTGTATGACTTAATCTGTTCTGTCCGCAGAACTCTTTCACAGGATCCGATTTCCTCCTGACATCCGGCAATCTCTCGGTGGAGATTTAACTCTGTATCGTGAATTTTTTCTTCTAATCGGTTCAATTCCGCGACTGTATGAGTGGTAACCTCTTGTATGCTTGCATCTAGTTTTTTTTCAATTCTATCAACGATCGAATCTGACGAAACTTGTATTTTCTGTAAATTGGTCTCTAAATTTCTGATCGCGGCTAATAAGGTAGCCGTCGGGACCTCACCTCCAGTGTCTGAGTTCCCTGAGTTTCTTTCATTGCTAGGACCTGAGCTATCCATACCATTATTATCGACAAACCCGGTGTCTTCGACATTATCTACTCTAGAACTAATGCGTTTATTTCCGCCATTATTGCTTGCTTGGTTATCTGGCATTTTGAGACAATATTTCTCCACGTTATGTCCGACTGTTGAAAACCTCTGTTGTGTTTTTTTTTTTTCTTTGAGGATTCTACTTGTAAATTTCTCGATCCCGCGAGCAAAAATCCTAACCTCTCGCGAGCCCCACGTTGGGCGCCAAATGTAACGTTCGGGAAAATTCCAAGGGAGGAGGTGATGCGAGGGTAGCAAGACGCACTCCCACGAAGGAATTTTCTTCCCAACAAGACGTTGCTCAGAAATTTAATGTGTTGTGATCGATCGGTTAACAAGACGTCAACCGATCGTTGGCTCGCTTCTGGAGGTAGTGCTGAGCTTCCACAAGACGTTTCCGCTCGAAGGAGAGGAACAAGACGTTCCTGTAGGCGGAAAGGGTGGTGCTGAATAAAGCAAGACGCTTTAATCAACCCCGAGCGATGGATGGCAAGACGCCTTGAGGTTCAGGTGAACATTCGGTTCTTTTGATCGGTGATGTCGATATCCAAACAAGCAAGTGGTTTTCAGATTGACTTTAATACAACAGACATTCGTATCCTACAATTTTTAGCAACAAAAAAATAAAATAAATTTCGATTCTTATGTTTCTTCCGATACAAAAAAAATAAAAATAAAAATAAAAATAAAAATATACAATTATAAAAATTGAAACTTAAAGCTTTGCTATTTCCTTTTTCCTTTTTTTTCTTGAATCTAAAGTTTTCTTATTTCTAACGTTTCACAAATTAGTTTGCGTTAACAGTATCGCTCTGATCTGTACAATTTATGGTTGAGCTCAATTTAGGTCTCTCTGACGCTAAACGGACAATTTCTGAATGTTTCGATTTGATATCTCGAGTACCTCGCGCTATGCAGAGAGTAGCTGCTCTGCTGTCCACCGATCGCGTATTTAATCCCTGATCCTCCTACTCTAGTCTTCGCAGAGTTTTGTTGTGTGTGTCCATGTGGCCTCTTCGATGACGTACCTAGTGGGGATCGTCGGTGTTGACTGTGCCTGTGTCTGCGTGTGTCTGGTTATGTATTTGTCGTCTGTGCCGGTCTATACTTTCGACAGCTGATTATGTTACAAAATATATATAGCTTTTTTGTCATTGCAACGTATATAATTAATTTATAGATGGTTCTATTGAAAAATGGGGTCTACTGTAAAAAACAAATATTCGACGAAGCTATTGGTTCCTGCAGTAAACGGACTCATCTTGTTCGACAATTAATAGATGGAGTTTTCGCACATGATCATCTTTTAAAATGTACATTGACCGGTAAGAGTCCCAAAGCCCAGGGAGAGGAAAGAGCTCGAGAGAAATTTGTTTCTTTGAACATCGAAGGAAAAACAGCGATACTTGGTTAGTAAAATTCTAGAACTTTTCTTACAAGTATTTTTCAATATTTTTTATCACATAAACTTCAACAAAAGCCTGTTTTTGTGTGCAGATATAGCTGACAATGCTTTTTTTCTTACTAACCCGGGAAAAAAAATTTAGATCTGCTCTGATTAAATTAGATCAAATCTGATCAGATCAGATCAAATTTGATCTAAATTCAGTCATAAAGTAGATATGAATAGATCTAATTTGATCTGTTCAGATCCGGTCGGATCAAAATATAGTTATAAAGTAGATATGAATAGATCTGATTGATGGATTCTGTGGGGAATTGTCTGGGTATATTTCCAATGAATATTGCACGTAGTATAACTTGATGTATTCTTTATTAAGTCTATATTCTTACACTGACCGAGCTCTACTAACTATGGCCGTTGGCCGCCTGCGCACTTGTCGCAAGTGTTGCGCAGCCCCACTCCTTGGTACAATAAGAAGTATAGGAAAACTACTCTCAACATACCCCCTGTTTCCATACTTCTTATTACTCTCACTTGCCAATGGTTTATTGTACAAGCCCCAGTTCGTGACATAGAAATTTAAAGCGATTCTTTGGTAATGCTTTATTGAAAATGTCAGCCTGTTGATACTCGCTTGTCACCTTTTCGGCAATAACTTCACCTGTTTCTACTTTTTCCCTAATGAAGTGATATTGGGTATCGATATGTTTGGTTCTTTTATGGTACTCGTCATTTTTGCTCAAACTAATAGCGCTCTGATTGTCAATCATCACAGTTGTGGGTTGACTACACCGATATCCAAGATCACTCAGTAGTCTTCTTAACCAAATTGCTTCTTTGGTGGCGGTCGTTGCTGCAACGTATTCGGCTTCGGCTGTGCTCAGCGTTACAATTTTCTGGCGTTGTGCGGACCAAGTGACCGGACCACCTACAAGTTTGAATACATAACCCGTCATGGATCTCCTTGTTTCTACGTCGTTTGCGTAGTCTGCGTCTGAGAATCCTACAAGGTTGGGTTCGCTTACATCGCTTTTGTATTCTATTCCTAGACTAGATTTTCCTTTTAAGTACCTATAAATTCTTTTGACTGCTTGCCAATGACTATTGTTGTGATTGCTGAGGTATTTGCTTACTTGATTCACAGCATACGATATGTCAGGTCGAGAGACAGTTGAAAGAAATATTAATGAACCGACTGCTTCTCTATAAGAAACGTTAGCTTGAGCCTCTTCACTGTCTTCGACAGGACTCAACACACAGTTGCGGATCAGCTGGTATGCTTACAGCTGCCGCCTCATTCATACCAAACTTACTGATTATTCGCTCAGCGTAAGCTTTTTGGTGCAAAAACACAATCTTGTTTTCGCGATCTCGCTCTATTTGCAGTCCGACAAAGCTACTAGCGTCGCCGAGCGTAATACTGAAAACTTCTTCTAGAGATTTTACAACAGAGGTTAGAACTGCCTGTGATTTTGCTGCTATTAGCCCGTCGTCTACAAAAAGAGCCAGATATACCACACACTCTTCGACAACTCCGTGAAATATACATTTTTCAGCCTCATACTCATACAATTTGAATTGTTTCAGAAACTTGACAAATTTTTCATTCCAGCATCTCGGTGCCTGCTTCAGGCCGTACAGTGACTTTTGCAATCTACACACCACTTCACTCTCGACACTTAACCCTTCAGGCACTTCCATGTGGATTTCTTCGCGCAGGTCGCCGTACAGAAATGCAGTCCTCACATCAAATTGGACCATCTCCAGGTCCTCTTGTGCAACGATGGCTAAGAACATCCTCAGGGAGTCGTATCTGATTACTGGAGCAAAGGTTTCGACATAGTCAAGTCCTTTGCGTTGCAAGAACACCCTTGCGCACAGTCGTGCCTTGTAACGCGTGATGTTTCCATCAGCGTCTTGGTTAATTTTGAAAACCCACTTCGAGTCTATCGTTCTGTGTCGGTTGCCTCTGGGTACGATCACCCAGGTCTCGTTCTTTTTGTGTGCTGCTAGTTCGTCCTCTATGGCTTTGATCCATTTTTCGGCATCCGGACATGTTATTGCTTCCTGGAATGTTACGGGCACATTGTATTCAGCAACATTAGCATCATACCTTGCTGGTCGACGTATTTTCGCACGATTCCTGAGACTGTGTCCGTGTTCGAGTTCATCATCTGACTGTCTTTCTTCTTCTGGTCCACCCTGTGCTTCGGGTGCGTCCTCGAATTGTTCTTCGGGTTCCTCTTCCAACAAAGGATCTTCTGGGATGACTCCTTCTGCCTCGGTCAGCTCGCTCGCTAACATTCTGTATCCCAGGTTGTTACGACAACCTATTCCTCTACTGGAGCTTCTAGAGTCTGGAAAGTCTCGTTAAATGTAACGTTGCGAGAGATTGAGACACGTTTGGTCTGAGGGTCATACACCCGATAGTTTGATGATTCTCCTTGATATCCCACTAGCAGTACTTTCCTCGACTTCGCGTCTAGTTTCCTTCTAAACTGCTTATCGATATGCTCGTAGGCCTCAGACCCAAATACTTTTAGATAAGAAAGATCGGGTTTCTTACCGGTCCAAATCTCATAAGGCGTAGTGCCTTTGTTTCTGCTCGACGTTGTTCGGTTCAAGACGTGCACTGCTGTACTTATTGCCTCTGCCCATAGATACAGCGGCAGGTTCTTTGCATGCAGCATTGTCCTTGCGCTTTCCACCGTAGTTCTATTGTTTCGCTCCGCCACCCCATTCTGCTCCGGTGTGTATGGCGCGGTAGTCTCCACGCAGATTCCATGAGATGTCAGCTACTTCTGCATCTCCCTGTTGCAGAACTCTCCGCCATTATCTGTGCGAAGTATTTTCATGGGCTGATTAAATTTATTCGCTATCATTCTCTCAAATTCCTTGAATCTCTCGGCTACATCTGACTTGTGCTTCAGGAAGTAGATGTGTCGGAATCCAGAAAAATCATCCTTGAAGGAAACGTAGTATCTAGCCCCTCCCAGGGATTTCACGGACATTGGCCCGACGACATCGGAGTGAAAATATTCACCTGGCCGCGTCGCTCTTCGAACTTCATCGTTTGTTTTGAACTTGAGCCGGTGTGACTTACCGAGCTGGCACGCATCGCAGAAGAAATCGTTTACCTCGGTTGCGTTGATACCTTGTGCGATTCTTTTCGTTATCATCTGCTTCAGCGTATTCTTGTTGACGTGCCCGAGTCGCTCATGCCACAGCTTGAAGCTTGTCGTTGCGACATTAAAGTAGTAGTCCACTGTGACGGCTGAAATTTCTACGTTTTTTCGGGAATTTTTTTTAATAAGAAGATAAAATGCGATCATTTTGTAATTTTGACATATTTTTATTAGTATTTTGAAGTGTTGAAAAAAAAAAATTTCACTTAATTTTACATTCATTTCCTTACAATATTTTAAGTGAAAGTAGAGTCCTCGAAAAAAAGGTGAGGAGTTTCGGGGAAGCACTGACTCAAAACCATTCAACCGATTTGGCTGAAAATTTAACCAGTTATTCTTGACACACATAGCTAAATACCTAACCTCTAAAACATTTAATTTTTTAATAATAAATGATTTTTTTCGAACAATTTATCAACGAAAAAAATTAGGTTTTCAGAAGCTTTATTTCACAAGTCCGCCATTTTATTTTATTTTATTTTCTTATGTATATTATTGGTTAGTTCACTAGAATATAGTTTACAAAAAAATAATCTCTTTGATTTTTTCATTTTAGATAACTATAGAACCCTGCGTGCTTCCCCAAAACTCCGCACCTTTTTTTCGAGGACTCTACTTTCACTTAAAATATTATAAAAAAATGAATGTAAAATTAAGTGAAAATTTTTTTTTTTCAACACTTCAAAATACTAATAAAAATATATCAAAATTACAAAATGATCGCATTTTATCTTCTTATTAAAAAAAATTCCCGAAAAAGCGTAGAAATTTCAGCCGTCACAGTGGGCTACTACCTTAAGTTCTATACAGTTCGGTTGAGCTTTAACACGAAACAACATACGATATATGTCGTTGTTTTGCTTCACCCCTTGTCCACACACTTCACCGTCACGTTTTAACGTAACACACTGTCCGTTGAAAGCAACTTCGTAGCCTTTTGAAGTACATGCTCCGACTGAGAATAAGTTCTTCCGAATTTTTGGCACATACAACACATTCTCGATTCGCGATTCGTACCACTTGTCACCTAATAACTTTTCGATAGTTATTGTCCCCGAACCGATAACCTCACATGTGCCATTGTCACCGAGTGCTACCGTCTCACCGGCAGAGGCATGGAAGTCGCTGAACCACTCCCGTCAGTGAGTAATGTGGCGTGACGCCCCACTGTCGGTAATCCAGCTGTCTGTATCGTTCATACGCATTATCTGCGTGACCTTGTTACATGCTGACCAACGGACCGACGCTAGTTGGATAAAGACCAGCAGAAAATCAAAGTCTAATGCCGGGAAATCGACCAAAAAGGGGGGATCCAATGGTTCAGTTTCAACGGAGGCCTCTATTAAGTTCACATGAACGGGTTCTCGAGAGGCTTATTAAGGATCAGGTTGTTTATGTAAATTGGGGAAAAATATGAGAAAAATAAGCTGTTTCTTACCTTTTTAATCTGCCTTGGATTCTTTCGCAATTTCGGGCGTAGAGGGTTGTGAAGGATGGTCAGCGTGTGCGGCTGCGAAAGTTTCCAGATGTCTTCCAGGCTATCTGCGACGGCCTCGGTTCTCTTAGGTCGAGGACTTCGGTTCCTCCACGGTCGCGTTTATTTGAGTGTTTGACACTTAGGTCGGTTTTCAATGATGAACTTGTAGCGAAACTAGGGTTTAGTGGATTAGCACCCGAGTTAAGTATAGAATTTGTATTTTGAATTTGAACTTGTAGCGATATTCAGATTTAGGAAATTAGGATCTGAATAAAGTGTATTTGAATTTACGTTTGAATTTGAACTTGTAGCGATATTCAGATTTTAGAAACTAGGATCTGAATAAAGTATATTTGATTTTACGTTTGAATTTATGCTTTCTTTTAGTTGTCACAGTTCCATTCATTTAGGTAGGAGGGGTAATGGATTAGGAACAGGCTGAGTTACGAATAACGTGCGCCCGGATGTTTCTGTGTAAGTGGGGATGAATATTGGTGAGTGTGAATGGAAATGTGATAACTGTCGGATTTCTTACCTTGTCTAACTTGAGAAATAAACGAGTTCACTCATATAGATATTAGGGTGATTCAAAAAAATAAATTTTTTTTTTTTCTTCCAAACAGGCTCAGAAGTTTCGTTTTGACGTCAAAATACGCCTGTCAAAATTTGAGCTCTTAATATTAATATTAAGAGTGTCCTCATCGCACTTTTCTATTTTCCATAAGAATAACATAGGAAAAATCATTTTTGCTTATTCTGATTTTTGTACGCTGCAAAGGACTGCTCAAACAGTAAATCGCTGTACATATTCTTGTAGAGAATTGAACGCTCCACAAAAAAGGTATCTTGGTCTTTTTCGATAAATCTAACCGTTTCAAAGTTAGTTTTTCCAAAATCGCTAAAGAAATTTCAAAACGGTTAGATTTATCGAAAAAGACCAAGAGACCTTTTTTGTAGAGCGTTCAATTCTCTACAAGAATATGTATAGCGATTTACTGTTTGAGCAGTCCTTTGTAGCGTACAAAAATCAGAATAAGCAAAAATGATTTTTCCTATGTTATTCTTATGGAAAATAGAAAAGTGTGATGAGGACACTCTTAATATTAATATTAAGAGCTCAAATTTTGACAGGCGTATTTTGACATCAAAACGAAACTTTTGAGCCTGTTTGGAAGGAAAAAAAAATTTTTTTTTTTTGAATCACCCTAATAGATATATTGTCTTTATTTAACACAAGGTTTTAAATGATTAAAATTTGGATTACACGAACTTAAATGTTTAAAAATTGGATTATACCAGGTTAAATGTCGAAGATTAGATTATACAAAGTTAAGTGTTTAAAAATCGGATTATTATTGGATTTGTCCCGCAAAGCACCAAGACCAGATTTGCGCGTCTTACTATGTTCAGATTTATTGTCTTCTTTAAAGCGCCAAGATTTGAGACTTGCGCGTCTTACTATGTGAGATTTATTTCTGTCAAAGCACCAAATACTAGCTTGCGCGTCTTACTATGCAAGATTAGAATATTGATTTGTTTTAATTTTAATCAAGGAGGTTTGAAATTTGGATAAGAAGTTAGAAGTTAATCGAATGACTGCCGAATGTGAACTGATCTGAAGAGATGTAAGAAGAAGGGTGGCTGTGGTCTTGGGGCTCATATGGGATCCCTACTCCTAGGTAGAGTGGGAGTTTGTTAATTAAAAATTGCATACCGATCTCACGGTGGAGTTTGGCAGTGGGCATGACTCATATGCACGTGGTGTTTTGGATAGATGGAGTTTCTAGTATTGTTTTTGATAGTTGATATTTAGAGTAAACAGTTTGGAAACTAATTCTCCGTGTGAAGTTTAGAGTTGGAGATAACGGTCGAACCTAATATTCGGCCGGGTGGATATGATTTCAAGTGCGCATGGTTTATGTTTTGCGTGCCAGTGCAATGAGTCATCCCTACGCTCTTTCTTATTCTATATTATATTTTAAAGTTTATAATATATCTTAATATATTTTATACCTTATGTGCTTATAGAGTATACAATTATTAATGTATTAATGCATGGGTGCATGTGCATGCGTATGCATATGTATATGTATGGGTTACGCGGCGACTACCGGCGTATCCTTGAAGCTCAAGCAAGTGGTTATATTCTATTTCATCATTAACTGAATATAAATTGTAATACTCTGTTTTAGCGTTAATTGGATATTAATCCGTATAAGATATGCGATTCTATAGGTGGTAACTTAGATCTAATTATTAATAATGGGTAATATAAGCCTACAAATGGTAAGGCAGATGTCTTATGTATTGTAACCGGTGTCTCGACTACGTTCGGGTACACCTAGGAGAAGGCCGGGCTACAAACCTGGGGCTCCTGGGGAAACTCGTGTTGGGCGCCAGACTTCGGGCTCGAAGTCCTCACTCTCTCTCACTCGCTTACGGCTAACTAGTCTAGGGGTAGAGGGATTTCGTGGGGGCGTAGAATAAAGACACCGAAGAAGAATTACGTTGACTAGAATTTTATTTAAAAGAAAAAAAGAAAAGGTGGCGAATTTGGATCACGCCCGCTACCTGGCGTCTTACAAAGAATTATAAGATTGAAGGAATTGACTCTACTCTACTCTAATTTAGCAATGAAATAAAAGAAAATCAAAAGCAAGGAAAGAAATCGCTGTCGTTGCTTGCTCGCTGTCGTAGGCTCTCTCTCTCTCTCGCTCACGCTCCCCGCAGTCCCGCGAGTCAGCTGTCACGCTGCGTGGCTCTCGCGAGCTCTCGCCAGCAAGTGACGCTCCGCGGACTTGGCGGGAGGGGAGGGGGGTTAGCAGGGGATTGCCGGAGCTCGGTCTCGGCGCAGCTGAGTGCGTCTCGTGACGACACAGCTCGGGCAAGATGGCACCGACACAGAATCGTCCGTCGGCTGCGCAGCGATGCTGAATAGCACGGCTTAGCGCAGCACAAACAACACGTGATCGGCTGCCGAGTCTTTCGAAAGCAACGGCTCGCGGGTAACCGTCGGAGACGTCCCAGCGGGTTGGTTTCTACTGACTCTCAGGGTTTTCTCAGGACCAAAAGATGTACTGGTTCCTACCTTTGCTGACCGCTCTCTGCTTCATACACCGGGACGCAGGGGGAAGAGCCTCCAAGCTCCGCGCTCGGTCCGGGGATGAAGCAAGTGTCGGATGTAACACAGCGGTAATCCAAGTAATCGTTTGCCGACGTCCGAGAATTATTGCAGGATCGCAAGATCGTGCCGGGGAATTCACTCTCACAAACACAAATCAGTTAAATCTAATTGCTCACTAGCACTCACTCTCACTCTCTCTCTCTCTCTCTCTCTCTCTTTTATCTACTTCGCTCAGGAAATTTGCTCGAGGCAGTTCCTTCCGAGCTCCGAAATAGACTGAGGATCGTCTCCGTAATCATTAGTTCCTTTCTGCGGCGTTCGTCCTACGAGCGCTGATCCTTGCCGGTCAGCTGCGAACAGCAGTATACGGTCAAGACAGCCATGCGGGAGGAAGGCGGCAAGAATTTGACTAGCGAAATCGGTGTACGACGCTCTGTACGCGCGTTAGGCTCAATAGGAGGAGGTCCTAACGTTTTGCCACGTTACAGTATCTAGAGTGGATATAGGAGATACGTTGGTAACTGCATATCTATAGGTTTTATAAAATAAACATACGATATAGTATATGTTAATAAAATGAATATATTATATGCTTATAACTAAATATATATATATTTTGAAAAGGGTAAAGAAGGTTTTTGGGTCTTCAGTCGTTGGTCGTCGGGTGTACGTCTGCGTAAATCTGTGAGGATGTCACAACCTCACTGGTAGATGGCGCGCTGCCATCATTTACCGACGATGCCACGAAGGCGCAGTTGCCCGCGTGGTTTCCACTTGTTGCATTTTTACTGTCGCGTTTTCTTTTCCGGCACTCACTCGCGTAGTGTCCTTTATTGTGGCAATAAAAGCACTCTATGTCACCTTTCCTCCCCCGTTGAGCGGACTGATTGCCTTTTCCTTTAGCATCGGACTTCCCGGGTCTCGCGTTCGCGCCAATGGACACAGCGGCTAACGCGGATGTGACTTCATCATCTGCTTTATGACGATTCTCTTCTTTAATCAGCCTCTCTTGCAAGTTGCTGATTGTTTGATGCGCGGGGTCCACACTGTCCCATGCGGTTCTCAGGGCATTATACCTGGCTGGCAGGCTCGCCAATATTTTTGCCATGACGGCGACGTCAGAAATAACTTCGCCCACGTCTCGAAGCTGACGCGCCATGTTTTCTATCCGAGCCACGTGTTGCACGACCGAGTCACACAGCCCCATCTTGTATTCATGAAACCGTTGAGTCAAGAGTAGTTTATTTGTTTCAGACGTCTGTTCGTGGATCGCGCTGAGCTTCCTCCACATTTCCACGGCTGTCGTACATGTTAATAGACACTCCAGCTGCGGCGTTTCCACCGATGACGAAATCACGAACATTGCTTTGGCATTTTCTTTGACCCACAGCTTCGCTGCTGCTGATGTTGGATCGGCCGGCATGGGTCTCGTCCCGATTACTATGTCGTGGATTCCGAATGCGATGAGAATTTGATTGACTTGAAATTTCCACGTTTGGTAGTTCGTTCCATTCAATCTCGCTATATGCTTCGAGGATATTTCTTCTGCCATGTCTAGGATTTAGACGTTACTCTCCGTGCGTTACTGCACACGAGTTCTAACTCGCAAAGATGGCTTCCCACCTCGTGTTTCGCACAAAGTTCACCGTTGAACTCTTTCGGCCGTTACGCGTTTTACTAACTCCAGACAATTTCACGCACAGCGTCCTGGGCCCATAACCTGATGGATTCTGTGGGGAATTGTCTGGGTATATTTCCAATGAATATTGCACGTAGTATAACTTGATGTATTCTTTATTAAGTCTATACTCTTACACTGACCGAGCTCTACTAACTATGGCCGTTGGCCGCCTGCGCACTTGTCGCAAGTGTTGCGCAGCCCCACCTCTTGGTACAATAAGAAGTATAGGAAAACTACTCTCAACACTAATTTGATCTGTTCGGATCCGACCAGATCTAACCAGATCAAGTTTGATCAAAATGCAATTGGTATTTAGATATGAATAGATCTGATTAGATCTGCTCAGATCGAACTAGATCTGATCAGATCTAACTATTTTCTCGGGCGAAAAATAGTTCAGATCTGCTCTGATCAACCTAGATCAAGTCAGATCAAGGCAGATCAAGTCAGATCAAACTAGATCGAGTCAGATCAATCTTGATCAAACTATCGATCTATGAAGTAGATATGGATAGATCTAATTGGATCTGTACAGATCAAACCAGACCTGAGCAGATATGAGTGCTTGACTGGGACGAAAGGGTTTAGATTTGCTCTGATTAAGTTAGATCAAATCAGATCAAGCTTGATCATTATTTATTCATGAAATAGATAGGTATGGATAGATCTGATTTGATCTGCTTTAATCAAAACAGATTTAATCACATTATATTATGATTCTATAATTGAAGTTGATCTAACTACATCTTGATGCCGTTATATTATTTGAAATTCAGAGAAAGACAAATAATTTTTAACAGTTTTAATAAGTAAATATTTATTTAAAATATTCTATACTTATACTCGAGCAGTACTGAATCATGTAATTTATAAATCATAATCCGAAAAATTGTTTTTTTCTGTGACTTTTTTTTACAAACCTTAAATTACTTATATTGATGTCGATAACAGCCACTCGCCTTATACATTAAAAAAAAAAAATAACTTTGTGAAATCAACAAGATAAAACCTGCTTAGATTATAAATAAAATTGTAACTTTTAATAATGAATTGAGAAGGCGAAATTTTCTAAGCTTTTAATTTGACTGTCTATATTAAAGAATAAAAAATAAAAAATTACTATTCTGTCTAAATCATTACCAAAGTTTGAAATTTCATATGCACTAATTGAACTTATTGTCATTAAATATTAACTACACAATTTTCCTACTCAGATGAAATTGGAGAATCCATATCCCTATATATTGAGATTTTTGAAATACATGAATATATAATAACACTGTTACTGTCAGGTAGTTGCAGTAGCTGAATGGTACACGTTGTGACTGATGTGCAGAAGGACCTGGGTTCGAATCCCGACATCGCCAAATACTTTGTCATCGATTATTCGACTTCAAATCACGGAAAATTAATAAACAATAAATAATAGAAAATTTAGGAGCAAAAAAAATTATTTGTATTCTTAATTTTTTTTTTATAAACTTTTTTCGTAAATTTATTTTGATCACGTTTGTCCAGATCTAATCAGATCAGATTTGATCTGATCAGATCAGATTTGATCTGATCAGATCAGATTTGATCTGATCAGATCAGATTTGATCTGATCAGATCAAATTTGATCTGCCCAGATCTGATAGATTTGATCTGATCAGATCAAATTTGATCTGCCTAGATCTGATAGATTTGATCTGATTTGATCTGATTTGATCTGAACTTTTTTTCCCGGGAAGCTAATTTTTCATTATATATATTATTGTTCTTCGAAATCTTATTATTGTTGTATCTGAAATTGGCTATATCACCTAGATAATGTATTATAACTTTAAATTGTCAGAATTTTGCCAAGAATTTGGAAAAAGCAAGAAATGGCCAGAAGAAAACCTGAAAACTCTTCTTCATGCTATCAGCCAAAAAATCAGCAAAATCAAACGAAAAAATAAGAAAAACACTCGGGATGAAGCTAATCACTGAGTTTTTCTCAATACGAAAAAAAACCACTTTTCATTTTTCTATTATTTTTACCAAAGATATTCTATGTGCGTATGATAATAATATTGCGAAAAAACTGCTTCAAGTGCATATGGGGCATTCCATGCCGTTTCGACCTGCCGCTGACCCTCACCATCTTAGATTTCGCTTTAATTCTAATATAGTACTGACGGGGTCGAAAAAACCACCCATGAATTATTTCAGATTTTTTCGACCACTAGTTAAAAAGTTTTCTGATTTTCGCTCTAATTTATATCTCAGCATCCGTCAGCCGCATCAAAAAATCATCAATACAAAAAATCTTCGCAATGACGTGAAATGGAAGGGAATATTTTTTTGCCGATTTTTTCATTGACCGGAAATGCATTTTTTTCGAAAAAACAGTATGAAATCGCGATTTTGAAGACGATGGACATAATCAATTTCTATAAAATTTTTAGCATAAGTTCCTTGATTAATTACGAACATTTTGAGACCAAGCCAAAAGTGGGCAGGCTTTTCGTTTGGATGCTACAATCGAATGAATGTCGAGTGTTGCTATCGTTGGTCGGGAAACTGGCGCGTTATCGGCGGTTACTGGACATTCATTCGATTGTAGCATCCGAACGAAAAGAATATATAACTTCGATATAAAAGAGTGACTAAGAATTAGGATAATATTGAAGAAGTCACTATAAGAAAATCTGACATATGAGCGGATCCACGTCACTTCGCTCAAAAAAAAACCGTCAAGTCACGGATTTTTGCGCCATTCCATAAATCTGTAGTACTATGGAAAAAAAAGTACAGTTTGAAGGATTTTGAAAAATTCTCAAAAATGGCGGAGTTAGAGGCATGTGAATTTTTGTGCACCACTTTGTTTGAAAATTCATATCTCCGAAAGTGTTCATTGGAGCGAAAAGATCCTTGAATCGTTTTGTTCGTAAAGAAATCCGCTTTCCTATAAAAAATCATATTTTGAAAAAAAAAAATTCTTTCAATATTTTTTTGGCGTTTTAATTTTGAATTTCGCTGCCATTTCCGCGGGACTTACAGAAATTCATGGAGATAATTTTTTTTGGATACCTGGATTCTTCCTCTTCAATCCTAAAAAAAAAAATTCATGGAGAAAATACCTGGGCCAGAGATAAAAAATAAAACGTGTCGTCGCGCGTCACCGCGCGCGCTGATCCACGTCCGCGCTACTCCCGTAAGCTCGCTGTATTACGTAGTGGAGATTTCATATGATACTTCTTTACTTACCCAGGTTATCCATTCTCCGAAAATAGTTATTTTACGACCTTAGCCCTTCCGTATCCATCTACTAGTCATGTTTTCTTGGAGTTATACAATTGTATACGTGTATATATGCCTGTTCTGAAAATTCCAGTACGGTTATGGTTCGTTGAACATACTTGTGCTGGAATTAAGTTTGATTCCATTTCACTCGGTTTGTGCTACATGACTGATGGATCTTGTGCAATATTTTGGTGGCCCTGAAATGAGCCGATGTTTTTTGCGATAATTCGGTGGATGACACTTTTTGTCCGCATATCGCGAGTTTACAACTGATTGGCAATTCCAATAATTTAGCATGTTCTTATTTTCGAAGCATATCTTTCGAGTACTGTACATCTGCAGAACATCAACTGGAAGAAACTATTTTACAAAACCGATTCGATAAAGCATTTACAGTTCGTGACACTCTGAAATTACATGCGGTCATTTCAATATCTCACAAACTCGTCAAAACAAAATTATTTTCCGCAACAGAAAAATTTGATTCGATAAAAATTATGAATTAATTTCAAACAGAGGTGTCCTACTAACAATAAGTGTCATCCAGCAAATTATCGCGAAAAACATCGGCTCATTTCAGGGCCACCAAAATATTGCACAAGATCCATCAGTCATATAGCACAAACCGAGTGAAATGGAATCAAACTTAATTCCAGCACAAGTATGTTCAACGAACCATAACCGTACTGGAATTTTCAGAACAGGCAAGTAGATAGGGTGCAGTATGGCTCCGGATTTATGACCCCCCATAAACGGCCCCCCCGCCGGGGTCGCAGCTAACCTAACCTAGTTTAGCTTAACCTAACCTAACCTAACTTAACCTGACCTAATTTAGCTTAACCTAAGTGAATATCGTTCATTCTAACCTAAGTGGTTTCCGCCGCTTCTGCAGTATGGGTCCGAGATATATATATATAGATATACCTGGCCATGGCTCCGAGGCTTCTGCAGTATGGGCCCGAAATATATATAGATATACCTGACCATGGCTCCGAGGCTTCTGCAGTATGCGTCCGAAATATATATAGATATACCTGACCATGACTCCGACGCTTCGGCAGTATGGGTCCGAAATATATATAGATATACCTGGCCATGACTCCGCCGCTTCTGCAGTATGGATCCGAAATATATATATAGATATACCTGTCCTTTGGTTCCGTCGCTTCGGCAGGATGGGCCCCGATGTATATAGATATACATTAGACCTGTCCTTAAGAAGGGTGAAATCAAATTTCGATGGTGCCATACCTCAAATTGGTTCGAAATAATTTTAAAAAACTCGTGAATTTTTATTTATTTTTTTCCTCCATATTTACCCACCGCTAGGAAGCCTTACTTTTTCCCATAAGAAAAGCATTGATTTTTCGAGGTGTTTGATCAAAAATTCGTACTGGGTCTCAAAAAAGTCGTAAAAAAAATTCGAAAAAAGCAAAATGAAGGGAAATTCGTCCCCTTTAAAACGCCGCTTGAAAAATTTGGCTACCTCTATTTTTGACTCCGCTATCTGACTTTTAGTGCGGCAAGAAATTTCGACTGGTGACTCCAAACGTTTGAGCGGTTAAGGAACTCAATGGGATTGGTCTTAATGAAAAAAAAATTCTTTCTTGAAAATAAGAAAAAGAAATTGAAAAATTTCGGTCACCTCATCTTCTTTCTTAGTATTTGAAAAAAGATTTGAAAAATATCGAAAAACGTCATTTGGAGAGCTAGATATTAAAATAATCGAATCGAAATGGCCGTAAAAAATAGGAAATTCTTTGTGCAAACTAATTAGTTATGTGAAAAAATGTAATCCCCACTCTTCCACCCGAATCGATTATGCCATGAGTTTGAATTTCTGTTGTTTATCCCGCTCATAGACTAGCTCTCCAAATGACGTTTTTCGATATTTTTCAAATCTTTTTTCAAATACTAAGAAAGAAGATGAGGTGACCGAAATTTTTCAATTTCTTTTTCTTATTTTCAAGAAAGAATTTTCTTTTTCATTAAGACCAATCCCATTGAGTTCCTTAACCGCTCAAACGTTTGGAGTCACCAGTCGAAATTTCTTGCCGCACTAAAAGTCAGATAGCGGAGTCAAAAATAGAGGTAGCCAAATTTTTCAAGCGGCGTTTTAAAGGGGACGAATTTCCCTTCATTTTGCTTTTTTCGAATTTTTTTTACGACTTTTTTGAGACCCAGTACGAATTTTTGATCAAACACCTCGAAAAATCAATGCTTTTCTTACGGGAAAAAGTAAGGCTTCCTAGGGGTGGGTAAATATGGAGGAAAAAAATAAATAAAAATTCACGAGTTTTTTAAAATTATGTCGAACCAATTTGAGGTATGGCACCATCGAAATTTGATTTCACCCTTCTTAAGGACAGGTCTAATATACATTGTAACATTGCATGTTGCAAGGCGCTCCTCACCCCTTGACACGACCTTAATTAAGCGGGGGTTGAAGTGTGAATGGCATTAGAATGAATGTTTAGGATGGCCCCGAGGCCTTGATTGACTCCGAGAGACGACCGTGACCGACTTAGAACCATGAAATAGATTATTTATTCTTTTGTTTTTTTTTACCTTTTCTCTGACATGTGGACGACGAGGCCAAGCTTTGAGTCTAAGCTACGACAGTCAAACGCCACGACGCACGCCTACGATCGAAAAGCACTGAGGGTGTTAACTTTTGATGTACGCCACCGAAGCTTGTGAGGCTAGTCCTTGCCAGACTGCCTCCCATATCAACCGAGGATACGGGGGAGTGTCGAGGACACTCTGCACCGAGGGACGAAGGTGGTGGAGGAGATTCCCGCCACCGCCAAGAACCTGCAACCCGTATTCCTCTGGACGAAGGAGCAAGAACACCGTGGCGAAATTCAAAAGGATTCGCGCCGAGGAGCGTAGCGCCATCCGTGTGACGTCAGCCGCACGGTCGATTAGAAAATCGATATTCGAGGGCCTAGCGACACCCCTGCGTATCGGCGCCATGCCGTCTAAGATCACTCTGCGTTAGACTAGCGTAGCCAGCACACGTGTGCCATTTTTTTTTGCGTTTAAGAGAGTTTGGGTTGTGTTAGAGGCTTTTCTGTAGTTAATTCACCGTGTGTGAGTTCGTTCTGTTTTTCCCCGAGGGATTTTGTCGAGTGGGATCTGCAATGGACTTCCGAAGGGAGGAGATCCTTTTCTTGAGGGGGCTGGAAGACGGTAAGCGTTAGCCATTCTTACCCATGCTAATTTGAATCTGGCAACGGCCGTCTGCCGCCTTGCTTTGCACAGCCACGAGGCTATTTAGTTGATTTGAGATCGAATTAACCCGATTTCCGACTGGTAGGCCGTCACCAGTGTCCCCATGTTTTAGAGAATTATATTTTGAGTTAATTTATTGAGGATTTGTGTGAGATATTGAATTGTATTGAGTTGTATTGAGTATAGTCGATTCGCACACGAGTGCGACGAAGACAGTCGGTCACTGTCGCTCTCTCTCCCTCCTGTGGGAAGAGCCGTGTTGATAGACTTCGAGTCCTTTGTTTCGCGCTGGTCATATAGCAGCTATTTAGAGGCAATATTCGTTATTTATTTACCGCAGAGTTAGTTTAAGTTAGTTTTAGTTAATTTATTATTTATTGAATTGTAAATATTTCTTTCCGAGAGGCTTCGCCTCTCGAAGGCATGCCGACCGCCGTACACGGTCGGTGTCGTTATTGTTAATTCTGTTGTTGAATTTCTAGCCGCTGGCATTATTTTGTTGTTAATTTCGAGCCGTAGGCTCGACTATATGATTGCTTATCGAGTATTCGAGTCATTATTTTGTTAGTTCTTCTGGAACCCGAATCCAGTATTATTGTTCGGTTATTATTTCATTATTATTTTGTTATTTATTGCCGCAGGCTACTTCTCGTTAGTTGTTAAGTCTCATTGTTAATTGTGAAATTGATTTGTTGTCCCAAGAGGACCGATTTGTCGAGTTAATGATTAGCCAATTTTGAGTTGTTATTGTCACCCTGCGTGGGAGCGTGTTTATTCATTATTATTATTGTAAAACTCGCAAATCGCGGCCAGGTCGCATTTACACGGCCTGTAGTCGTCTTAAATCCGAGGGGAAGTACCCCCGGGTACGTGAAAGCACGTAGATTCTTTATATCTCATTTTTTTGAATAAATTCAGTATTATTTTTGTTAAATTTGAAACTTTCCGAGTCGTTATTCAACGCCTAGCTAATCCTTCATAATAATCCCGACCCCTCTCCGCGGTACTGATGTTAGCCGACGCTTTGAGTATTTGTAGTTTAATGGTGTTTTGATTTAGAATTTTGAAGTGGCGGTTATCCGCCTGGCGCCCAACTTTAATAAATAATTATAATTTTCTTAGCCAATTGTCGACTGGACGACCTCGTGGTCTAGTGATCCGGTCTGGATCCGGGGTCTGACAAAATCCACGTCACAACATACCTTTGGTTCCGTCGCTTCTGCAGTATGGGTCCGGAAGTATATATATATATAGATATACCTACCATTGGTCCCGTCGCTTCTGCAGTATGGGTCCCAATATATATAGATATAGCTAACCTAGGATCCTTCGCTACGGGAATTATGAATATAGGCGGGGAAGATTGGTCAAGGGTCGTGAAAGAAGTACAATTGATTATGGTTTGAGCTCGTGTTTATTCATTTAGCTAAATTAATACTCGTACACTACAGATTTAAAATTAGGTATAAGAAGACTTATTACTAGTTGAGTTTCGTATAACATGAAATAATATTATTACTGAAGAACAGAAGTTACTTATTTCTAATGGTTATAGAAAAAAAGAATTACTTATATTTCAAACAATTAGGTTATCTTTTACGACAACAGCACTGAATACAGCTTACGGTACCGATACTGTCACGTATTCTACGCTTTAACTTATTCTGAGTTAAATGTCTGTAAAATGAGCTGACTAGCTTATCGTTCTCCTCTAAATTCATAGTGAAAATACTTGTAAACTGTTTCAAAGTGAAGCCATGCGTCATATAATATAGGAACATGATGCAGAACTGCCCACATACCAGGGAAGAGGAGCTTTGCAGCTGTTTTACATTCCAACGATAGGCTATGCAGTTCCGGCGTAGAGCGCGGATGTGATGCGGTATGACAGGAGGCAGTCCAAAACTGTCGAAATAGACACCTTCTCCGGATGCTGTGACGTGGAAGGCTACCCAGTGTGTTCCGGGTTGCGTATGGACATCTGTATTTGCCACGATAGCGGTAGGGTACGACCATCGCAGAGGTATCTGATCAGCTGGGAAAACGCCCTTGGTCCGAGCAGGTACCAGCTCTAAGGCATCGAGTATTTGGAAACTATCCATCCTCTTCGCCGGTTGTGAGGTCACTGAGAGATACGCTCAAACAGTTGCGAGATTGTTAGTCATGCACTTCGGCAGGCAGTCCTCATGCGTGTTGTCATCTCCTCTATTCCCATGGGTCCGTGGCCACACGCATCCTCACCCCGTTCGAGAGGATTATTTCCACCCTCGTTACTCTCGGGCTGCTCGAGTGAGTTTAACTGCATAGTACGAAACGGAATCGCGGACAACATCTTTTCGGATCGCCCACGAGACTGTAGCCAATTCTTCAATTTCATAGCATTACGCAATGCGCAGTTGAAATTCTTTCGTTCACCAATGTGGAGGAGGCAGGATTTATCCGATGACATGTCCTTGAACGCCGGGCACTCGCACTCACCACGTTCCAGGTTGACGATTTCACGTGACATCACTTCTTGAAGAAATTTGGCCTTTTGCACACCGCGACAGAAGATGTTCTTTGCCGTGAGCGTGATCGCACGTAGATTCGCATGTAGTTGTTTATGCGAGACTTCGCCCTCGAACCATTCTATCCCGTGGTGGTTACTTGTCAGCCAGTTGTTCTGCGTTCGTTTTGATGAAGAGAGCTCAGAGATGGAGAACGGTGGTGCGATAAGCCAGTGGGCTATAGCCTCTGACCCGTAGGCGACAACGGCAACTTCTTTTGGCATGAAGTTACCACTCTCCCCGCAGAAGCCTTGTATATCGATGATATAGTTCATGGTAACTTGAAGAACTGAGTGAGTTTTACTTTTGAGGGTACGGAGCACTGTCGGTGAACTGAGGTGAGGACGAGACTGAGGGAAGTATTTAGACCATCCTGTCCTGCAGCTACAACATCCCCTCTTCACATTTAGCACGAAGGAAGGGATGAACAGGTCCCAGCAAGTTTTATGACAGGGTCCGAGGGCTTACTAAGAGGGGTTGACCCAAGTGCAGGATTATGACGTGCAGGTCCCGACAGGTATCCCGTACTTCGACTAGCTGTACTTCGCAGCTAGTTACCAAAGTCCGTGATAACTTGACGCATCGAATCGATTTCGATTACGTTGGAGAATTCTGCATACACAATACAATTTATGGTCGTGGTCAGGGCCGTCTCGAAGCGTGTCTCGATCCGAACACTGCCGTGCTTGATGAGATTCCAGTGGCCGTTATCGCTTGCTGATAGGTCGGGAGTGAGATCGAACGCCGTGAGGCAGTATCCGTTTGCATAGTCCTGACGCGCAATTGAGTTTCCCTCGTTGAGGAAGTGTATACCGGTACCCGTGAACAGGGTGTTGTAGGAATCCACAAATAATTTACTCGAGAAATCGGGTTGTAAAGGCTTGGATGGAATCTGGGTACCCTCAACATGCAAGGATAGATGGTTGAGCCCGAACGCCGAGAAGTTGAACGGATTGAGTTTTTTATCCCCGTTATAGGCTTCGTTATCGACAAATCCGATGATTATCCGCTTCGGTATTTGACCAAGGAAAACATTATCAAGGGTTTCAGCCTGCACGCCGCTGTGTATTGTCATTGTCTTGACCTCCACTCGTGTCATAGGGTATTTCGCAGTTGTCTTGGCTAGGGTTCTTGCATGCGCCAGTAGAATACCTGGACTGATTTTTACACGTCGTACGAATAAGGTCACGTCCATAATGTCCACTTTATGATCGTTTTTAGACTCTATTAAGCAAAAGGCGTCCCGGGATCTGACGAGTCTCAATCTGAGCTCTACGCCGTTTAATAGAAATTTGTCCTGATTGAAGACATCGCAGTGAAGACGTCTAAGCATATCCACGGGTGTTGCTCCAGAGAAATATTTACATCTGCTTGCGAAACCCGTATTGTTAGTGCCGGTAGTCTCCTCAAAATATCCAGGAGTGTCGGAATACCATAATCCGGATGTGAGATGCGATTTTTTAGCTGCATCACCATAGTTTAACAAGGTTTCGATGTAAGCTCTGTACGCGTATGCATTGTTACACGGGGAGACCAATTTTTGATTGAAGTAGACATCGGTCTGATTGAAGAGGGTATGCAGGAAATTGTTCGCCGGGGCCACTATTGCTGCTGTTGTTTCTTTCCCGACATTAATTACACGAGCACATACCTTGAGCATCGTGTGTGAGAGATCAATGACGAATTCAATCGGTGCGTCATCAGCTAGTGCGGAGACGGGTTTGTACTGTACCCATTGACCACCCTCGATAGAAGTCTGAGTAGGCGGCATAGTAAAGAGGTCTAGTTCGGATTTCAGGCATTCGCAGGAATGAGCATGTAGGTAGGCCATTTCAGAGGATATGGTTAGCAGGAGTATATTTTTTACAAGGGTCCGAATATATCCGAAACAGCTCTTTTCTTGCAGCACTTTTTCTTCTTACTTTTGGCGAGTGTCTTTCTGGTACTTTTTGTCTTCTTCTTCTTCGAGCGAGTCTTGGCAGGCTTTTTTTTTTCTTCTCTGAGTTTTCTTGACAGTCTTACGAGTTTTAGTAGATCTAGACGAACCACTTGCTATGGAGAGGCGCGGTGCACGAACAAGACTAGACTGGTCATAGGCTCGCCCATACTTGAGTTTATAACCCTCACCACTCATAACCTTTTCAAGTCCTTCCTGGGCCTTCCGCTTCAGGTTCTGACCTGTCTCGGCGGCTCGTGCTTTAAATGCCTGTTTCCACGGTACATCGTTATCCAGGTTAGAGACGAAATTCATACCGCTGCGTAAAACCTCTCTACCAACCGCACGTGCGCCCCGTTTCAACATGGGAATAGCCCGCCGAAATAACCCTCCCAGGAAACTGCCGATACCGTGGCCCCGTTGGTTGGCTGCTCCGACAAAAACGCGATCGATTCCGCCGCCTATTTGTGACTCGTAATGCTCAATGTAGTGCGACATTCTCGCCACGTGTATGCAGTGATCTAGAGAATCTTCTTGAAGTGTAGTGTGACCGTCAACGTCCCGTGATCAAATGGAATAGGCTTACCCTGGTGATCTCTTATAGATATTTCGATCGTCCGAAAACTCGATAGCAGTAAAGGCAGATAGTGTGGCGGTGAAAACGTTTTTACCTCTGTACCCGCGTTATCGGAGCCTTGTCTAGCCTGTAGTATACGCAGAAGCGGTGCATAGACGTCTCCCACGATGCGTGGTTCGATGATGTCACAGTAGACGAACATAAGCGATGGTATCTTTTGTACCTCTTTAACGACCTTCTCAGGTATGAATATCATCGGTGTATCATCGGCTTCGAAAATTCCACCCCCATTCGCAAGGTTGTTCATGACAGCGTTTACACCTCTATCTATATGATTCGAAAGCCCACTGCCGGCAGTGTTTACACCATGCCCGTCTTCGGCTACCTGACGGGTCGGTCTCTCCTTCTTGCCCGGCAGATATGTTAAAGGGTATTGTATTTCGACAATAGCAACCTCCCATTCGCCATGAAGTTTGATCGTGCGTGGCAGTTGAGTAATATAGCAGCAGGTCTAGTTATCCGGATAAATTTGCATCGAGCTATTACTCGGTAGGGTTATGTAGAACGGAGACCTCATCATGGAGTGAGTTCCTGGAGACTAGCTGCGGAAATCCAACTGTTGAACTTGTCGGGATAACCTTTCCAGCTGACAAGAAGCTTCTTACTAGGACCACGTCCCTTGCTGCGTATGATTTTATCAATTTGAAACGTAGTACTTTCGAGATCCTTGCTCACGCGCTGTAGTTCGGGTTCGTAGAAATAGCCGTCGATCTCCTCTCCCGAAAGGTCCTCTATCTCGTATACTACCGGTGAACCTGTTACAACCCGCCGAATCTTGAACAGCTCCTCGCTCCAGTTAGTAGAAATAGCCGTCGATCTCCTCTCCCGAAAGGTCCTCTATCTCGTATACTACCGGTGAACCTGTTACAACCCGCCAAATCTTGAACAGCTCCTCGCTCCAGTTAGCCTCGTACCCTTTAGCGAAGGTACCTTTTGTCTTACTTATACGCACAAGATCTCCTGTCTTGTATTTTGGTTTTCTGGTTCTGTGTAATGGTTGACTACGTTGAATATTCGCTCGTGCCTCTGCCGCGTTATAGAGTGTTACCTCGGAAGGTGCCATTTTGATGCTCGAGTGTACGGTGTTATTATACGAGCTGATGAGTTTTTCTAAAACATCGATGTAGCGGTGGGTATTTTTATGCGTAAAGTATCTCCACATACGCTCCTTCAACGTACGATTAAATCGTTCAACTACGGCTGCTTTTATGTCGGGCTTACGCACCACGCGAAAACGTATATCATTTGCAACTAGTAGTTTTTGAAATGCCCCGCCCACGAACTCTTTACCCTTGTCGCTTTGTACAGTCTCGGGACGGCGATCCGTGGTCGATAATATCTGTTTAAAACCAGCAGCTACGTCTCCGGTGGCTTTACGATGCAACGGAACCACCCATACAAATTTGCTCAGGACATCGATGACTACCAGCAAGTAACGGATGCCATCATTATGTTCCTTTATAGATCCAAGTTCAACCAAATCTGCTTCCCAAAAATCGTCTATATTGGACACATTGTACCGCAGCCTTGGAAATTTCCGACGTACCGGTTTATGTAAGGTATAGGTGTCCTGGGTACCTAGCCATTTTTCTATTGCGCCATCGCTTACACCCCGAGCTGCCTTTTTCAACTTCCTGGCCCCCGCGTGACCTGCTGGGCAGGAGGGATCGAAGTACAGCCGTTCCAACTCTTTCATTTTCGTAGGCCAAATGTTAACCAGCCGGACGGTTGCTGCGAGGATTTCTCAGGTGTTTCCGATGTTCCACGAAATCTCGAAGGTGAGAAGGAATTGTCTTCTGATTTAACGGAATCGCTACTGCTCGCGGTATTCCTTCGCCCGTGTGGAGTTCGGAGTCTTTTAGTCCTGCTCCGTGTCACAGAGAGTACTGCGGTCGAGGGTGATGGCACTTGAACATTCCTCCAAACATTATCATTTCCGACATATTCCCGCGGAACATTGATGCTATGAAGCAAGCGTGCGTACGCATGTCTACCATGAGGCTGAAAACTTTTTCTCGAACGCACAGTGTCGTTAATTAGATCAACGATATTTGTCCCGGGGATGGCTACGTTGTCTATAGTTACACCGCCTCGGCTATCCCATGAAATCCGTGAAGGGTATTCGGCCAGATGTTTTAGAAGAAGCTCCGCCTTTGGCTGGTATTTTTTCGGTACTGTAAGGTATTTCTTACTAAGTATGGGGTAGGACGTTCAATAAGGATTGAGAGAGCGAAGTAATGAACGATGCAACTTATTTATTCTATTTCCTTAAAACTAGTACAGGTGTGATCGTGTTGGTATGTGTGGGTGTAGGTGTGGTTAATGACTTAGAGATTATCGTGAGAATGGTTACGGATAATTAATATGGATAAAAGTGCACCGACCTTTCTTGAAGTCTTTTCGGCTGTAGCACAGATTACGTACGGCTTCTTAACTAGATCACCAACGAGTGCCGATCGACGTTAATTGTCGATCGGTCTCGGGTGTTTTCGGCTAATTTCGGCTTTCCCCGTGTGGCTTGGGGAGATTTGTGACTTGTCATGTCACAACTCCCCCCTCCCCACACGGGGTGAAGCCTATAGGGTGAACCGTTTTATTATTGTCATGTGTTGTGTGTTCTGTGTTTTATGTGTGCTTACCCTAGTGTCTTACTTATTTCCTGTCTAATTTGTACTTTTTGTATTTGTACTATCCTTATTTTCTAAAAAAAACAAATATAAATCTTATGTTCCCCACGGGGAAGAGAAAAAAAACTTATCGCTTTACCGCGTTGCGAATAAAAAAATAAAAATAAAAAAAATAAAATAAAAAAAAATATCTATGCCTCGTGTGCAACCAAAAATAAAAAAAACCAATCTATCAAAAATAATCGAAATAAAAAAAACATTCTTCTCTCCGTTTTTCGTTGTGTCGTGCCGTGTTCCTTTCCCTGTTGTCTTCCGTTTTCTTTCTACATTGTGGTGTCGTCGTCGTCTATTTCTATGATTAGTGTGTCCGTGTCCGTGTCCGTATCCATTTCCTCTGCCGTCTCGTATTCGCTTTCTTCCGTGTCTTCCTGGTGTGTGTTCTGTGTGTGTTCTTTCGGTGTGATATTGTATTTTTGTGGGAAGGGTGGGTGTGATCGTGTACGTATGCGTCTGAAATGTCGTGCTGTCGGTTTTAAAAGTGTAGGTGTGATTGTGAGTGTGTCTTCTGGTGTTGGTGGTGGTTCGAGTGGTGGTAAATTGTTTATGTCAATTGTATTTGTTGCTATCACTGGGTGTGTCGGTATGGCTCTACGTCTGTGTGCGTTGTGTCTGTCCAGTGCCTCAATTTTCTGTATCTGTGACTCTATTCTTTCTGTCAGTATCGTTATCTCGTCGTCTGTGTCTTGTGCCAGTATCTGTCTTGTTGTCGTTGGGTTGGTGTGTGTGTATGCTAGTGGTACTGTCGTCGTTTTATTGGGTGTATATGTGGGTGTTGTGTATGTGGATGGTGGATTTGGGTACCTGTGTTCGTGTGGCGGCATTCCTGGTGTCTGTAAAAGTGGAATTTTCTGTGGTGTTGTCCATTGTGTGTACTGTTCCGGTATTGGTAGTAGTGTTCGTCTTGCTGGTGTGTAGGGGTGTATGTTGTACTGTCTCTGTATTTGTTTGTTTGTCTGTAGTGTGTTCGGTGTCCTGTATTTGTCTGTGGTCGGGATCATTCCCGGTGTCGGGAGAAGTGGTCCCCGTCTCACCGTTTTCCAGGCTGTGCTGGTGGATGGTTGGTCGTTTGTCATGTCCATTTTTGTGTTCTGGTATCTGTTGGGGTCGAATTACATTCATTAGTTATTGTGCGTTTTAAATATACAGTTTCAAGTTCTCGATGTGCCAATTTCCGATCTTTTTTCCGTTTTCTGTTGTTAATTCGTATATTGTTGGTGAAATTTTGTTTGTTATTATGTACGGTCCTGAATACTTATGTGCTAGTTTTGCTGCTACGTGGTCTGCTTTCGATGACAGCGTGTGATTTTTCTTAAGAACCCTATCTCCTACCTTGTATTCCGTGTTTCTACGTCTGAGATTGTAATAATGTGCCTGTTTTTCGTTTGCCTCCACCAAGTGTTTCTGTACTTCCTCCCTGATTATTTGTAGTCTGCGTAGGTGGTCTGTCCATCTGTCTGTGTCCTGTAGTTCGATGTCTCCTTCGTTTTCGATGCGATTTCGTAGGCATTGTGTTGGGTGTAGTTCTCTTCCGAGGTTTAGGAATGCAGGTGTGTGTTTTGTGGATGTATGTGTGCTTGTGTTTATCGCGAATTGTAAGTCTTGTAAGTGTATGTCCCACTCTCTGTGATCTTTTTCTACGTAAGCCTGTATCATTGTTTTTATTGTCCGATTTATTCGTTCTACCGGATTTGCTTGCGCGTGATAAGGTGGGATTGTTGTGTGTCTAATGCCGAATTTCTGTGTGAGTTCGCGGATTAATTTGTTTATGTATGGTGTGCTGTTATCTGTAAGTATTACTCGCGGTGTACCCCAGCGTGATATGACGTGTTTGTGTAGTGCGTGTTCTACTGTTTGTGCTGTTGCTTTCTTTAGTGGTATTATTTCCGCCCATTTAGTGTATAGATCCTGAAAGACTATAATGTATTGGTGTCGTGTTTTTGATAGAGGTAATGGACCCATTATATCTGATGCTACTACTGTCCACGGTTCTTCTATTATTCTATGCCCCATTAGTCCTGCCGGTTGTCTTTGTTCTACTTTTGTTTTTTGGCAGATTTCGCATTTTCTTATATAATTACTGTGTCTCTGTACATCCCGGGCCAATAGTATTCTTTAGCTATTCTTT
Organism: Rhogogaster chlorosoma; assembly: GCA_944452935.1. Classification (NCBI taxonomy): domain Eukaryota; kingdom Metazoa; phylum Arthropoda; class Insecta; order Hymenoptera; family Tenthredinidae; genus Rhogogaster; species Rhogogaster chlorosoma. Next base: position 6,832,595 of record OX101799.1, read on the forward strand.
GATATGTCTTCTCTATTCCTAAGTGACCTGCTTGTGTTGTGTCGTGATTTTCGTGTAATATTTGTGTAATTTGTTCTTTTGGGATGACTAATTTCCACGGATTTATATCCGGTAATAGTTTTGAATGTAGTGGATCGGGTCTGTGGAAGTATAAGTGTGTGTCTCGTATTTTCCACGATTCGTTCTTTTCCGGTCGCGTCTATACTTGTGTTTTCTTGTATGAGTACCATTTGTCTGTTGTGTTTTCTACCGCGCCTACTTGTATGTGTTCTTCGTCTTCGTGTATTCGTGATAGTGCGTCTGGCACTTGATGTGCTGAGCCTTTTCTATGTATTATTTCGAAATCGTATTCGAGTAGTTCAAGTGCCCATCTTGCTAGCCTGCCTGTCGGGTTCTTTAAATTGTGTAACCATTTTAACGCACTGTGGTCTGTGATAACCGTGAAATGATATCCTTCCAAATATGGTCTAAATTTTTGTATCGCCCAGATCACTGCCAGGCATTCTCTCTCTGTTGTTGTGTACTTGCGTTCTGCGTCGCTCAGTGCACGGCTGGCGCATGCAATTACTTGTTCTGTGTCTTGTTTTGTTTGTGTGAGTACCGCGCCTATACCTGTGCCGCTTGCGTCTGTTTGTACTTGAAATGGTAGTGTGTGATCGGGACATGTTAGTGTCGGTGGTGTTGTGAGTATTTGTTTGATTGTGTTCGTCGCGCGTTGTTGTTCTTCCCCCCAGGTCCATTTCTGTTCCTTTTTTAATAGTCGTGTGAGTGGTTCTGTGATGTGTGCGAAGTTTGGGATGAATCTTCTATACCAAGAGGCCATTCCTATTAATCGTCTTACTTGTTTGAGTGTTTTCGGTTCTGGATAGTCTGTCAGTGGTTGCACTTTGTCTGGGTCTACGTGTAGTCCGTGTTTGTCTACTGTGTAGCCTAGGTATTTAACTTGTGCGCAGCCAAATTCGCATTTGTCTGGGTTAATCGTGAGTCCTGCGTCTGTGATTTTATCTAATATTTTTCCTAGCCAGTGTATGTGTTCTTCGAATGTCTGTGTTACTATTATTATGTCGTCTAGGTATGCGAATGCGTACGGTTCTAATTTTGGTCCAATCAAGATTCGCGGCAGCGAATCGCCGAGTTCCCCCCCCCCCCCCCCCTCCGACAGTGAAAACTCGGCGCGCCAGCCACGAAACATTTACCCGAGCCAGCTCTTGTTCTTGTAAAAAATCTGTCATATCTTTTGAACCGCTGATTATTTCCTAATAAAATTTATATGGGCGTAAGGCCCTCGCCATTCGACCTTGCTCGCGAAATTTCGACAAAGTCTACCGCGTGGTTCCTGAGATATTGACCGTCGAAGTTGATCGAAAAACACAATCTTCTTCTTCTTCTTCTTCTCCTTCTTCTCCTTCTTCGTTGCAGACCGTTCTTCTTGAGACCACGATATCTGTCGAACCGTTGCACTTATGAACTTGCCATTTGGAAGGAGTGTTCTCGTCACCGAAATCTCGCCCCCTATTGTTTTTGAGCAATAATTGACCACGCGTAACTGAGTTATTAATAATATTAATTATTTTACAAAATGCGCATGCGCAGAATTATTGATCGATGCCTGATTTACAAATGCGCATGCGCAGCAGCAAATCGCGGCCGCGTGCCAGTATGATTGTAATATAATATTATTATATTATTATATAGTATTATTTATAATCATATTTCATTCATCATTGTTATTATTATTGTCATTATTATTGATGCGTCACGTCTGCTCGTGCTCCCCAAAAAAATTTGTACCCAGTAATGTGTCCGCACCGCAGTTTTCGGTGTCCAGGTCCTTCGCTCCGTAGTTTTCGGTATCCAGGTCCTTCGCTCCGTAGTTTTCGGTATCCAGGTCCTTCGCTCCGTAGTTTTCGGTATCCAGGTCCTTCGCTCCGTAGTTTTCGGTGTCCAGGTCCTTCGCTCCGTAGTTTTCGGTGTCCAGGTCCTTCGCTCCGTAGTTTTCGGTATCCAGGTCCTTCGCTCCGTAGTTTTCGGTGTCCAGGTCCTTCGCTCCGTAGTTTTCGGTGTCCAGGTCCTTCGCTCCGTAGTTTTCGGTATCCAGGTCTTTCGCTCCGTGGTTTTTGGTATCCAGGTCCTTCGCTCCGTAGTTTTCGGTATCCAGGTCCTTCGCACCGTAAATTTCGGTATCCAGGTCCTTCGCTCAGTAGTTTTCGGTATCCAGGTCCTTCGCTCCGTAGTTTTCGGTATCCAGGTCCTTCGCACCGTAGTTTTCGGTGTCCAGGTCCTTCGCTCCGTAGTTTTCGGTATCCAGGTCCTTCGCTCCGTAGTTTTCGGTATCCAGGTCCTTCGCACCGTAGTTTTCGGTATCCAGGTCCTTCGCACCGTAGTTTTCGGTGTCCAGGTCCTTCGCTCCGTAGTTTTCGGTATCCACGTCCTTCGCTCCGTAGTTTTCGGTATCCAGGTCCTTCGCTCCGTAGTTTCCGGTGTCTACGTCCACCGCTCCGTAGTTTTTTTAATAAAATTTATAGGGCGTAAGACTCTGCCCACTTGATCTTGTTCGTGAAATTCCGACAAAATCTGCTGCGTAGTTTCTGAGATGTAATAACATTTATCCGGCAATTTTTTTTTCTATATAATCATAAATAATTACGTATAATTTGATATAATTCTATATGATAAAATTATCGTGAAAAATTTTTTTTTTCATATAATTGAAGAACCAATTTTTTAGAGAAATAAATTTCCTACAAGATTATGGAAACGAAAATCCGGAAAAAAAATTTTCACACCCATTTATTTTAGAAATAAGAAAAATAAATTTTTACATGTTCGTTTTAAATCGGAAAGAGGACCCCTCCTTGCGCCAACTGAATTTCCGAGATATCGAGCTGAAATTTTGAGAGAATTTTTTTTTCCGTGACAAAGAAACTTTTGAGATACATTTATTCCAAAAAAATTATAGAATTTTTTTTCTGAAACAGTCTAATGTAGATATTTTTTAGATCAACTTGAAAAATATTATAGAATCTCATGATGGTCTGTTTCGATTGGACATGGCTATTTTACTTAAGAGTTTCACAATCGAACAATTGTAGAACATTTTCCGTATTCTATGTTCGTACGACATCTAAATATGTTGCTTTGTCTAAATAAAATTGGATCATGGGAAGCATAAACTATGATCGGAACAAGCTATTGTATAATTCTCAAGATGAAATTTCTTGGCCGAATAAAATAGCTCGTATCTTTTGCACAAGTTCCAAAATACACTTGTTCATTGTAGCACATGCATTCCATCACGAATGATCGGAAGTTGATCTTTATATATGTGTAATATGCAGAATACAGTAAAGTCAGCTTAGCGCTGACCCGTTTGCACATACAAAAAGTAATGAAATAACGGCAAAAACATTGTAAATGTAAAAAATTAAAACCGAGTTCCAAAATGGTTTCCCCAGCCAAAAACTCGAGAACATCCATACTCTTTTTCAGCTTCAGATTACAAACATCATTTCCTTACAAAAATAGTACAAAATAATACGTGAAATCAGGCATCGAAGCCGAGCGTTCCCTTTGTTAATTTTCAGACTTCAAATTATGTTCTTCAAATGCTAATCAATCGAAATGAATGGAAAACCAATAGAATCATTGATGAAAGCTGTGATAAAACAGCATATTGGCGACGGAAAATATTGCTGAAGGAAGTTAGCTCGTATGATGATACGAACTCGGCGGGCATAGATTGTTCTGAAAATTATCAATTGCTGAAGTGTGAGGTAAGATCAGCAATTAGTGCGTCTTTCAATGCAGAATATGTGTACCTATACTGTAAGTCGAATAGAAAGAGAGACGTCGCAAGAGCATCACCGAAGTGTACCGATAATGGGTACGTCCAGTATAAGTATGTATCGTTTTATGGATGTGACATGTTTGTAGCATGGCGTTATAACTTTAGTCGAAAATCGGTAAACGATAGATGCAGAATGAAATTGAACTCTTCAAAACTTGCATTCGAATTTAAATTACTGAGATCACCGTGCCTGGACCATTAGTTCTTGTTATGAACACACTATGGGTATTTTTTTAACTTTAATTTCCAACGGATTACTCATTCCTTTCATTCATTTGTTTCAACACAACCTCTTGCGAAAACCACGAAGCACTAGTGCGTGGAAAATGTTTTCTGATTTTTAAATTTGAAGAAAAAAAGGATAGTATGTAGGGCACGGGCACTCAAAAGGACTTTATGAAGAGTGTGAAAGTGTCACACGATTCAAAGACGAGGTCTTTCTTCGCCCTTGTCATATAAACCACTATTATATCGCAGTTTTAGTCTACAATAATGAATATATTATCAATGCCAAAAATATCCTAACAGTATTTGATCATGCTCCCGACAATTTTGTGGGTGTGATCGTTACACATTGACTGGAAGAAATAATTTAAAAAAAAAGAGTGCAATTGATAATTTTCAGAACAATCTATGCCCGCCGAGTTCGTATCATCATACGAGCTAACTTCCTTCAGCAATATTTTCCGTCGCCAATATGCTGTTTTATCACAGCTTTCATCAATGATTCTATTGGTTTTCCATTCATTTCGATTGATTAGCATTTGAAGAACATAATTTGAAGTCTGAAAATTAACAAAGGGAACACTCGGCTTCGATGCCTGATTTCACGTATTATTTTGTACTATTTTTGTAAGGAAATGATGTTTGTAATCTGAAGCTGAAAAAGAGTATGGATGTTCTCGAGTTTTTGGCTGGGGAAACCATTTTGGAACTCGGTTTTAATTTTTTACATTTACAATGTTTTTGCCGTTATTATTTTGTCTAGTAGTCTTTGGAATGTCGCTGGCGCTCCAGTAAGACCATACGGCATCCTTTTAAATTGATATAATCCTTTCCCCGGTACTGTGAATGCTGTTATGTGTCTGCTGTCTTAGTGTAGTGGTATTTGGAAGTATGCTTGGCTGAGGTCGAGTTTAGAAATGTATTGTGCTGCGCGTAGTTTATCTAATATTGCTGTCATGTATGGTAGTGGATATGCATCTTTGCGTGATACTGCGTTTACTTTTCGGAAGTCGAGGCAAAACCGGTAAGTGTTGTTCGGTTTTTTTATCATAACTATTGGGCTCGACCACTCGCTTTCCGATGTTTCTATCACGTCTTCGGCGATCATTTTGTCTACTTCTTTATAAATCGCGTCTTTGATTTTGGGTGATACCATGTAATATCTCTGTTTTATGGGGGCGTGTCCTTGTGTGTCTATTTTGTGTGATGTTAAGTGTGTTAAGCCTAGCTGGCCTGGTAGCGACGTGATTTTTTCTTTTAGTAGTCCCTGTAGTTCTATGTGTTGTGTATCTGTGAGTTGTTGTATTCCGCTGCATATTCGCGGTGATTGGTATCTAGGATATAGGTTTGGATTCGGCGGAAAATTTGGGGTCGGTAGCAGGGCTTTTCTTTTATGTATCGGTGTGTTTGGGTGTGTACTCTCTGTTGTCTTTCCCTTTTGATTTTGCGACTTTTTATATAAGTTTGCATTCGGTGGGAAATTTGGCGTCGGTAGTAGGACTTTTCTTTTTATCGCAGGTGTGGTTGTGTGTGTTTGATCCTGTGTGTCTGTCTTTCGCGATTGTTCTAACGCTTTCTTCGCTAATTTTTCTTGTAACGCTGCTGCTTTTGCTTGTTTAGTATGTGTTTGTGTTTCCTGTTCTTTCGTTTCTTTATGTGTTTGTGTTCCTTGATCTACTTTTGCTACGTTTTGATTGTCTACTTTTTGTTCTTCTCTTTTTACTTGTGTTTTTGGGAATTCTAATGGTATTGGTGTTTTTTGTGGCCACCGTTCCATGACGTATGTCGCGTTTACTTCCTCTTGTAGTGTCCATGTGTTATTTGAAAAATCTAGTTGCATCCCGAATTGTCTGATTGCGTCTATTCCTAATATGCATGTCCATGCTAACGTCGGTATTACTCCGAATTCTATCCCTTTAACTGTGTTGCCTATTCTAATCGTTCGTGTTGTTATACCTGATATGCTGGCCTTTGTACCGTTCGCTACTAATACTGTTCTGTTTGGTGTGTCTTGTATGTCCGTGTATCTATCTTTTAAAATTCTTCCGATTTCTAAGCCTAGGTATGAGTGTGTTGCTCCTGTATCCACTAGTGCATTGAATTCTAATCCATCCATGTCTATTTTAATGTGGAATCTTGGGTCACGCGGGTTATGTGTGATTGTGCATGCAGTGTGTTCGGGTGTGTGTATGTTGTGTAGTTCGGGAATTGCCTCCACCCGTTCTGGGCATTCCCTTACTCGTTTCCCGACTGCTGCGGGTTTGTGCATTGCCATCTCATGTGGCCTGGCTGATTGCAGTTAAAGCAACGACGCTCTGTCGTGCCTGTCTGTGTATATTGTTGCGGTGTGTATGTCGGTGTGTTGTATGTTATTGCTGGGCGTTGTAGTCGTGGTGTTTGGGTGTTTGTTTGTGTTGTGTGTGTGTATATTGGCTGAGTGTGTGGTGTGGGTAGCAGAAATCTGCGTGGTTGTGTTTGTATCTGCGGGGTGTATCGTGTGTATGTCTGTGGTCGTGTATATGTTTGTGTTCGTGTGTATGTGTCTGTTGGTGGCTGTGTGTTTTGATTTCTATCTCTTTTCTGTCTTGCACTTTCCCATGCTATATTCGTTTCTCATTGTTTACCTGCGTTTTCTAACTGTTCGAATGATCTAACTTCGTGTGGTCTGATGTATTGTTTATATTCTAATCTGAGATTTCTGTATGTGATTTCTAGCTCTTGTGTTGGTGTGTATCTAGGCTCTAACTGTGTGAAAAGTGTCCTTATCTTTATTACAAATGCGGTTATATTTTGCCCTTCCTCTTGTATGCAGTTTCTTATGTCTTCTTCTATTCTATCCCTTCGACGTGTGTCCGCGAATGCGTGTTGTATGTGTGTCTCGAATTCGTGTAGTGTGTTCCATTTTCCTCTGTTTAATCTGTACCACTGTTTCGCTTTGCCTTCTAATACTGGTGTTAAATTGTCTATTAGTGATATGTCGTCTATGTTATAACCTATTTGTAGGTCGTGGAGACTTTGTATGAATTCGTGCAGGTCTTCGCCTGGTTCGCCCGAGTATTTTATATTCCAGGATTGTATTGCCTGTATTGGTGCTATCTGTCTGTGTGTGTTGCTGTTATTTAAGTATCGTGTGTGTTGTGGTTGTAGTATTGTCTGTGTGTCGTATTGTATCGGGTATGTTGCAGGCGGATCTAGGTCTATCAGCTTTGCATCTGCTGTACGTTTCTTGTGTTAGTACCTAAAAATGTGTCCGTCCCTGTTCTTTCGTATCCTGTAAACGGCGTTCTTTCTTGCGTGTTATGCCCACGGTTTGGTGATATCGTATGTGTGTGTTCTGCTATACCGACGTGTATCGGTTGCGTGCTTTGTATTCGTGTACTGTGTGCTGTATTCTGTATTTCTGTTTCTAGTGTGTTCGGTTCATCTAGGATATTCTGCAATTGCATCTGTCTGTCGTCTCTGAAGGGTTCGTGCACTTGCATCCGCGGTGACCCGTATGTGTGTCGATCTTGTATCTCTCTATACGTGTGTGTGTTTCGTGAGTCTATGTCTAGCGTGTTGTTTACAAAATGTGGTCGTACCGGACCGAATGTTTGTATGTTGCTGGGGATAGCCGGCTCGCTTGCTCGTCTTTGTGACATTGTGTGTATGTGTGTTCGACCGACTTTATGTTTGAATTTCTGTAACGTCTTTTCTGTACCTGCCTCGTGTAAAATTATCCTCTACTGTTTTAATATTCGTTATTCTACGTCCTATTTTAATCGGGGGAATGTAGTGAGTTTTTCGTTGGGCGCCAATTTGTAAGGTATTTCTTACTAAGTATGGGGTAGGACGTTTAATAAGGATTGAGAGAGCGAAGTAATGAACGATGCAACTTATTTATTCTATTTCCTTAAAACTAGTACAGGTGTGATCGTGTTGGTATGTGTGGGTGTAGGTGTGGTTAATGACTTAGAGATTATCGTGAGAATGGTTACGGATAATTAATATGGATAAAAGTGCACCGACCTTTCTTGAAGTCTTTTCGGCTGTAGCACAGATTACGTACGGCTTCTTAACTAGATCACCAACGAGTGCCGATCGACGTTAATTGTCGATCGGTCTCGGGTGTTTTCGGCTAATTTCGGCTTTCCCCGTGTGGCTTGGGGTGATTTGTGACTTGTCATGTCACAGTACTGTCGAGGCGATTTTCGCTATCATCTGCTGTTTGTCACTAGAAAGTTCATTTCCTTTCTCGGATAACCCACCCGTGGAACTAGATTTATCAGGAATGGAGTGGAGATCTAGGCGTAGCGGTTTTCTCGAGTCCTCGGTGAAATATAGAAAACGTTGTAAAATTTGCTGATGAAGCTTCCACCTCGTCGCGTCATCCAAGTCGGGAGTGTTCAGGATATTACGCAATTCGTTATCAAGCCTGGAGGTAGGTGCAGCTGTACTTTTCTCGTCATTCTCACTGCTGCCTTCCGAAGCTGCTGCCGATGAGGAAATATTGCGTTGAAACCGTTCTATGGTATCCGAGGGTATCAGAACCATCTTCTTTGCATGTTCCATTTTTCACCCTTATTTATTGTCCAAACAGTTGTCCAAAAAGCGTCCCAAGAATGGGTGCTATCAGCATAGGTAGAAATCCGTTTCCACGTTGAACTAGTAATTTTTTCTTGCTCTTCCAGCTACCCTTGTTAGTGGACAGTTTACGAAGAAGCTGCTTATGTCTGGCAAGTCGGGCCTTCTCTCGCCTACTGAGTATGACGTTTCCGCGCACTGTGTTCAAAGCACATTCACAGATATTTTTCACGAGCGAATTATCGGCTGTGCGTAGTAGAGCTAACCTCTGCTGAGGCTTTAAGCAGCACAATGCCTTCAGCGTCTCAGTGTTGGAGCTTCCGAATCGTCTACGAGCCTCGGCACTCCGTCTGGAACCAGCCCTACTTTGGACGGAGTCCGTCCTAGCGTCAATTTGGCCGGCGCGTGGCATTACAAACGAATGACTGGTAGTCCCTGCTGAGCGCGTGACTTTATATGCTTTCTTGGGATGTATACAAACTGGTGCTTGTCCCCGGGAAATATATTACTACGATAGCAACAGTTTTCGGGGGTACTTTGTTTCAGATCAAGTAAGAGATAACCGTGAGGACGAGCTGTCGCATCGTGGTAAGCCTCCTGAACAAAACGCGGATCCTCAGGATATACCTGACGAGCTAAATGTTGTACCTGGGCGCGATCTCGTGGATTCTTGAAGCATATAATATAATTCGCGTTAAGAGAAATATCACGCTGTCCGCGACCCTGATGAAACAAGTTCTGCGTGATGAAAAATACACTCAAATTCTTATGATGACAGCCTTTGGTGAAAAGATCAACGATTATATTATTGGACGCTTCTCGCATAAGATCATCTATTATAAGCAACTTGGGTAGCGTGTTTGAGTCATAATCAGATTCTTGGGGTAGGCCTTCTCGATACTCGATGTCACTAAGTGGTGCGGAGTCTCCTTTTTTAATGCCGTGGAGTGATTGTTGCTCCGCGTAATACCATATTATACGACTGAAGCGAGTGTCACACATATTCTCAATATGTCGAAGGAAATTTTTCACAAAAACTGATTTTCCACAACCAGAGGGCCCGGCTATTATAGCGGAAAACGGGTGATTCCAGCGGGTATCCATTTCCCGAGATGAATAGAATGCAAAGTTTTCGACCTTTCAACGCGAGCTACTCGACAACTATGCTGAGATCAGGATGAAAAAGCTACTACATCCCAAATGGTATTTTTTATCCCCGCGGTGGGGGGTCCCGTCGACGCGGTGCGCGCCCTCTTCCAGCTAATACCAGACTCGTTGATAGACTCAGCAAACCGGCGGTAAACAGCTGATAAATAGCGTGTGAACTGCTAGCATGCCCTATACGCCTGAACCAGCCGATATTTAGCGTATATGAAAGAAGCATGAAAAAGATAGCCGCTTGTCGAGAGTCGAACTTTGGTCGCTTGGACTACTATGATTGAGCTTCCAGCTAAAAGCAAGAATTTAACGGCGTTACAACTATTTAAAGTCAGAGATATTTCCAAGATTCTGAAGCTATACCTTCAACCAGCGCCGGCTTCAGACATTGTGGCGCCCTGAGGCAATTGGAGTTTTCAGCCCCCCCCCCCCGGATTTTGAATTATATGTTACAAATCATAAAATTATATGTCAGCAACGACGCGCAAGTTGGACCAAATAAACCAATGTAAAACAGCTTAACTAAATCCAAAATAACTGAATTGATACCAAAATAACCAAAGCAAACCCAAAGAGAACAGAAGATGACTTAACCAAACTCAAAACACCTATGTTCATTACATCCAATATAACTTACGACTTTAATTGTAAATCATGCTTTTAAATTTTCCAAGAAGCAGTTATTATGAGCTCTATAGTTAAGATTCAGCACCATAAAAACGTTTTCTCGTGAATAATAATAGGACCGGAGGAGGCAGGAAGCAGGTAGTCATATAGTCTATTATCTATATTTTAATTTCCATACTTCTTTGGTTCGAGTAACAACGAACGAAGCTGCCCTTAGCATCGATTTGAGTTTTAGAAAAACATAATCGCTTGTGTTCTGGCGCCCACCCCACAACGGCACCCTGAGGCGGCTGCCTCACTTGCTTACTGTCTGAAGCCGGTGCTGCCTTCAACTCTATTCAGCCTTCGGGAATCATTTCTTACAGTCTAGCAGGGACGTATTTTTTAGGGGAGGGGTAATAAAGGTGTACAACTGTATAAGAAATAATATTTGTTTTCATTCATAGTTTTATTCAAGCTTGGGATTTCCCCAGTAGGGGTAGGTAAATGAAAGGTCGGCGAATCAACGAAAATGGGAAATACTTCGTAAATTCTTTTATTACGAATTTCATAATTAACATGAATGCCGCTATCATGGTTTAGGATTTCGACAGTCAGGAGTGTCGCACAACAAGTGATATACATATATTTATATTTTTACAATTAAACTAGCTTAACCGATTTTGAAAGGTACAGGTATTTTCCTAATCTTAATAGTATTAGTCTTATTTTGCTAAACAGTTAGGCAGTGCTATATCCTGCTGATTATATTACCCTAGGCCTAGTATAACATGTAACTTATAAGAGAATCAGTTTAAAGACTACGTTATATACTAGTTTACAGTGTTCAGCTATAATACAATAAAAATTAACTTAACTCGAAGCTGGTCGAAGTGTGTCATATTTACACGGTTCGGGTCTCGAATACGTCTCAGGGGCGAATCTGCTACTCGTCTGTATGCCCGTAGGGGAGAGTATCATAGTTGTTCCTGCAACATGGTCTCTTAACAAAAACTGGTCGGCATGTTTTCGTGTGATCGCGAGTCACCACATCATGCATTGCGGTTCGTCGGATCGCACGAAACTTTAATTTAATACTCTCCCCCTCCTCAACCACCATTTCACGTACTGCATTGAAATTTATCTTTTTACGCGTCGTGTAATTGAGGGTAATTCCCTTCACCTTGCAGACCTCTATCTCTTGCCCACCTGGACATACCACGATAAATGCGTAAAACTTTGCCCCGCCGGAAACAAAAGCCCTGATGTAGCTACCCTCGCCGTATTGCTCGAGCTCATCTATCAGGTCGCCTAGAAAACTGCCTACAGGCGGTTCGTACTCTCCGGGTACGTTTGACCGTACGTAAATGACTGAGTCGGTATCATAATATAACACCCTACGATCCAGCTTCTCTAGATAACCATATAATTTGAGCCGCGCCTGTGCCGTGGTATAAGCGGCTATAACTACGTTCGCAAGACTCGAAGCTTCTACGCTTTCATCTTTGTATGACCAGCGAGCGTATACTACATCGTCGTTTACCGGTACTAGATCCTCCAGCACGATTGCCGGGCTTGTCACCAGACTTAGTAGTTCCTCTCTGGTCTTAACTACACTCGTTTTTGAGAGATTGTCTCGCTGGCCAAACTTACCCCAGAAGGAATTGAGGCATAACTTCGACACAGAACGCAGCCCCGGATTCTTTTCTATTTTTACCTTATCTAGAACGATTCCCTCCACCCGGGCGTACTCGTCGAGATATCGAGACCGAGACTCTTCATTCACGCAGCCTGCGGGCCAGCCACTCGCCTCTTGTTTTATTTTTAAGAAAGTGTCGATATACTGGGCAAAGTGACCACCCTCCCGGGTAGAGGGATCAAACGCCGTGATCTCATACTGCCAGATCTCCGATACCAACACTACCCTATACCCCTTCGCGACGGCCTTCTTCACCTCGTCGGAGACCCATGTTCCGCTTAGGTACCGATCATGCTCGTGCATATGCGGACACGGTCCCTGTTCCATATCTCTACAGCACGAGCTACACAAAGGGAACATGAGCTTGCCGTGCATGCGAAGGGGTAGTACCGGATGATAGAGATTCCTGGGCGCAAGTACTTTACACTTAATTAGTCCCTCGACTCTAGCTAAATCTATACCGTTGGCCCCGGTCAGTCTTTTACAATCCTCACCTACGTAGACGACGGGGTGCCCCTTTAAGAATTTGCCGGTTTTACAAATGCAGGGGTATAACGAGCAAACATCCACATAGCGGATTTCCTCACCGAGTCGGGCGTCCACTTCGCGGTATCTCGAGGTATTACCCGTCCGGCCACCGTAGAATGCCTCACGCGGATCCAGCTTAGCATTCTCCGCACTCGGTAGAAACCCGTTATGCTCGAGGTATACCCGCACCTCACCCCTTGCATCCAAGAACCGAGAAAATTCACACTCCCACATCTCCTCTACGATGAAGCCATGCGCCCGCATGCGTCGCGTTTTGGCATGAGTCTCCTCGAGTCGTCTATCCATACTCTCGCCGCCTACGCTTAGCTTATCCCTATTTACGCGAAAACACCGGGGACAGCCGTGCCAATAGCACCCGTGAGATTCGAGAACGTGACGGGTGCCATCCTCCGCTACGTAATAGCCATCCACCCGACGACCCAGCACCCGCTGCTCCCGAGTCCTACCTGCGTGCAGAATCTCGCGACCTAGCTCACGCTCCCTCCATACCAGCCACTGAATAGCCTTGCTGGATTGTTTATCGGCTAGTCGATGACCGGCAGGTGGAATAATACCGATACTATTATCGCGAAGGACATTTTTTCGGAACACCATAGAACATGCCGAAGCTATCGTCGTGCTCTCCGTGAAGGGACAAACATCACCGGTTCGCTGAAATATCTCTCGGAATGCTATGCACGCGAGGCGTAAGATGGTAACGTCCGAGCGACAGTACTCTACGATTTCCCTGGCAAAATCAAAAACATAACCCTCTCGTACTGCCGCTTCGTACCATGCAAAGAAACGATCCCGTGCTTCGGCAGACATGGTGTCCGGTGAATAAAACTCAGACGCAGGTAGCTCGCCCACATACCCCTGGTTAGCCGCGGTATTAAAGAGATGCGGAAATAGACCCTTCTAAATGGCCTCAGGTAATCCGAAGGCCTTAGGTAATGCGGATAAGGCCATCGGCATGTAGGCTAGCGAATCTAGAAAACGGACATTACCCGTCTCCAGAAGAACTATTTTACTGCCGTTCAGTATTACCTGCGGGGCCTCTCCACCTCTCTCTACCAGGTAGCGAAGAATAAATTGGGCGTCGAAACCTTTCGCGTTATGCGCAATACATATCGTCTTCTTATAACCCTCGATTCGATTATCAGCCAATTCTACTAGACTACGGACCGGGGCCTCCCTAAATACAAACTCCCGTTGCTCGCCGCAGCCGTCGCACGGCTCGAGAATACTCGCCCCTATACAACGCGTACAAGTTCGTTGCGCAACGCACAAATTTGGCACGTGAATATTAACCGTCTCGTCACCGTCCACAGTCTCGTCCTGTCTTGTCTCGAAATCGTAAAAAATAAAGATATAATTTGGCTGCTCGCCGGTGTTCCGCTTCACAGGTCGCATGTAACAGCGGTGATTAATCTCCTGAATCGATCGACAGGTCCTGCAGTATGCTCTCCCGCAGATATGCTTCCCCTTTGAGGTATCCGTAAAGATATCGCAGGTTCCGCATATCCGCAGAGTACCGCAGACCGAACGCTTGCCTCTAAACGATCCCTGTAGGGTGTGCCGTCTATAACACTCTACACCGTAAAAATCGCGCAGACAGAGTTCACACCCGACTTTTTCGACCATCTTATTACATGCAGGAGTCGACAGACAACGATTACATTTATTTGAGCATCTGTGCTCGTTACCGTGCGAGTAGGCCACATTACAGGGTTGACAAAAAAAATCAGCGGCAGCAGCAGCCCGCATATTTAGGATGACGTCGTAATGTCCAAGTCGCGGATAATAAAGAATATTCAGTCTGTGTACAATGTCACGATTACCCATACCCAGTACTATATCCTCGCCATTGTAAAGCGGTCGACCCCCCTTTCCCATTGTCTCACTGTCATAAACTAAAATCGCGAAACCCTCCCGTGCCAAATATTGCTGAAACTGCGCAACTTCCTCGATACCGCAGCCCTCCTCAGGTATAATAACCCCTGCCTCCAGCGTCAGCTGCCGAGCCTTCTCGCCCTGATACCTTTTTCCGGATGCCCTAGCCCTATTCCACTCAGCCTGTAACGGTCCATCCCGTACAGAACCTCTTCTCGCATGCACCGCGGCGGCGAACAATGCCCTCGGTAGACATAGATTATCTCCATTTGCTATGGTGAGAATCGAACGTTTACCGACTAGTTGTTCGCCGTTCAGGGCCACGCGTCTTCCCCGGCCTGTGGGGACAGCTATGGTCATTATATTTACCGTGAACGGTTGATCAGTTGAAAATTTACTCGCGCTCTGTGTTACCCGGAACACAAGACCCCATAAATCCTCAAAGCGAAAATCGCGAGCCGGTCGAAAACTTAACCCCGCGGACCCCCTTGTAAACCCCTCAGTCGTGAAGCTAATACCCATAATGTCGTTCGGAGAGCAAAGCGAGATGAAGTAACTGTACAGCTCGCGGAAAGCCTCTTCTAACCACGTGAGAGGATTTGCTGTTTCAGGCGGAGTGGCAATTCTTACGGTGATCTGGCTACCACCTAACCCGAAACGTTCAAAGCGCCTATTTATTCGCCTAGTTATATGAAAACGTCTCGCATTCGCGTTTTCACTCACCTCTGGCTGCTCCGTGTGTACGTTTTCAGGCACGTCGTCATCCTCCGATAGCTCAGCAGCAGGAAGCTCAGCCGCTGACTGACGTTTACCACCACCCCACTGGCTACTCTGCACCTTCGAGGTGCTGGCTCCCTCGTTCGTCCCAAATAGCCATCTTTGTGAACGAACCCTCACGGCTGGTTGACTAGCTGCGAAGATGAAATAAAGTCAACGTTTTATTTTTATTTTTTCCATTGACTCGATATATAGTACTTAATTCTATACTCTAAAGTAAGGAAGCGTACAATAAAAATTACTCCTCCTCGGAGGCTGCGCGGAACCCATCTGGAAGTTCGCCATAAGGGGATGGTATTATTAACGTTTCCATCGAATCGAAATCCGAAGGAAGATTTTCCCGAAAATCATCTGTACCGACGTTAGCAACTATAGAATCATGAATCTCCTCAGCAGAGATGTCAATGGCATCCGCTGTTTGAGAAGAAGAAATTGTAAAAAAAAAAAAAGAGAATACGAAAGGTTTCTTGGACTAGAACAGAAAAGTCTACTGGTGTATAGTCTTATTACAGTAAATTACGAAGAGTACTTACACTCCACCTGGCTGAATGCGTTGGGGTCGGCAGGCGATAAGGGAGCAGCGACATCGTCATCTTCTTCTTCCTCAGCTATTACGATAAGAATTGAAAAAAGAAGGTATTAAGAAACGTTTATAAACTTTCCCCACGAATAACAACTGGATAATAACATCGTTATACGTGATTACGAAGTAATCTACTTACATTCTCCGGAACTAAATATGATGCATACATCATCCTCTAATGCGGGATAGCCGGTCTCACCATCTCGAAGCCTCTGTTGACGGCTTGTCGTGCGCTCCACGCTTTTCACCGACTCTGGTGAGGAAGGTTCTTCTACCTCAAATATCGACACCTGAGATAGACGTTCGACCGTCTCACTAATCAGCTCCGGCCTCTCGATGGTTTTATCCTGAGTACCACCGGTGTGTAACTCTGGATTGGTCTGTATTGAGACGAAGACTTTTTTATTTATTATAATAAAAGTCTCACCTGACGCGGTCGTGGTCCGTCGGCTGACAGGGCTCTGTGTTTTAATTAAACTAACTGATTGTTGGGCGCCAATTGGTTTGAGGAACCAATACCTTTATTTTGATTTAATTTATACTATTTGACTAACTCGTTAATTAATAACAATGAGACGATCACAGGGAGGTTCCGTTGGGGACCATAGAAGAAATGCAAGACGGTAGAAATAGGTTTTAAGCAAAGATATATATAAACTTTTATTGACTTACTCTTGCTGATCAGGTAGATCCTTGACTTTAACCAAATAAATCAATCACAGTAATTTAACAAACCAGATGAATTAATCACAATTTTGTCAATAAAACCTTGAAAATAGATATATAAATCGTCAAATAAATTGTCGAACACCTCAAAAGCTAAACGACTGCTGACTTCGACAGACGGAAGGACAGTGTCTTTTCTTACACGGTTGCCGGTATGCCGAATCATACTAATAGGTGGCGTAGGGCTACGTCGTTGTTATTTCAAAAGCTAACTGGTACGAAGAAATCAGTTTAATGAATTTCGACAATTTATATGAGGCTGTTTAGTGTACTTATATAATAAGACGTAACATAATATAACAAATTAACGATTAATTTGGCGATTAATTACTAACTAACATAGACTAAGGAATTGAATAGCCTTCGAGGAGTCGAATTGACGTCGAGGATAAGGTTTTAAATTTTCCTGTCACATTCCCCCTTCTCGAACCTTGACGTCATGAGCGAGATCAGATTGACTACTGTCAAGATCTAGGCGCTGTTGCAATTCCGCGGAGTTTATAGTCTTTGCCCAAAATATCACTCCAATATAGACATATCTGAAATTGTAATGGAGTACTTTCTATAGTCTTGCATTTCAGGAGAGAGGGATTTTGGATAGAATGATGAGCGCAATTAAAGTATAGTTAGTATAATCTAGCATATATAGTAGGTTACATATACTGCCTTTAATGGTAACAAAATAAAGAGCTAGTACCTTCTTTGGTACGGTATGACGTTTACATGCTCGTAGGAAACTTAAAGAATGCTAATCGACGAGACAATGCATACATCATCTGATGAGTATTTTATGATAATATTGAAAATAAAATAACGATACTTAACGAAATAACGTAATTGGAATATAGTAAGTAGGATATAAATTTGACAAAGAAATAGTAACGGTTGTCGTGTAAGGTTGTCGACATGGGTTCCAACTTATTTTTTATATTTAGTCGGAATGATGACGTGAACTTCTTCGTCTTTATCAATTTCGGCTCTTTCCAACATTACTTGGTCCAGGGTTCGGCTGGCGCTTTTTGTTGCTAGTTTCTGCAGTGCCAGTCGTCTTTTTTCTTCGGACATCTCTAGAGCTGTCAAAGAGGCTGGGTTGGCAATAGTTGGTGCTGAGAAGAGAGCATTTTCTCGAATCAAATAGGTGCGCAGACGGTTTTGGAAATCCGTGGGGCAGTCAAATTTGGCTTTGACTTTTCTCTTCAGGGTTTCTTCCCCTTCGTTGATCAGGTATTGGTGATCTTTCGGCACCATCCAGCTTGGCCACGTGGCATAATTCAATCGTAGCCAATCGACTATGTCTCCGTACCTGATGTTGCAGTCGGGACACTCTGCGCAATACAGTGTTATGTCCCTAGAGCATCCGGCGCATCTGTCTAAGGCGTATTCGTGCTCAATGCCATGTGGATAGATACAGTCATCGGCGTCGAATCCGCTCTCGATCTCCAGCTTTTCTTTTAGCAACTCCTCCAGTTGAATTGCGTCATCAGGGTAGGCGGCTGCCTCGTCCTGTTTCCATTGTTCTTCCATCTCGTCGAAGGTTGATAATCTGTAAGGGTGAGTCCTAACAATTACGCAAACTTCGTCGTGGTATTTTTAAATCAGTTACATAATATTTCCCTACAATTTTATCATTCTTATCCGCTAATTCGACTACCATTGGCCCCATTATTCGTTTTACGATGGCTGGGCCTAAATATCGGTGTGCCAATTTAGCTGAATAACCTTCGGCTTTGTTACTCAATTTTTTATTAGGATACCATACTTCTGTGCCGACTTTTACGTTGAATTGTTGCGGTCTATTCGAATTGGCTCTGGCAAGGCGTTTATCAGTTTGCGTTTTTATTCGATTCTCGACTTCATGTCGTAGCTCGTCAAACTTAGCTATTCTCTTCACCCAGTCAGTTACCAAATCGTCTGTTGCTATTGTTTGATTATTGCCAACAAGACGTTCTCGCGGATTGATATTAGCCTCTCGCGCGTGGTTCAAATAAAACGGCGTGACTCTACTGCCGGAATGAGGTACGGTGTTATATGCTAGTTGGAGTTTTGACAGATTTTCATCCCACTCACTCTGGTGATTGGTTATAAACGCGGCGATCATAGGTTTTATTGTCCTATTGACACGTTCTACTGGATTCGCTTGGGGATGTGCCAGTGGAGTCGTGACATGATTCACCTTCTTAGCTGTCAAAAATGCCCTAACTTCTTTATTTATGTATTCCGTGCCGTTGTCAGAGATAATTGATTCTGGAATAACACCCCATCTATCAAATATGGTGTCCAGGATTTTGACAACGACCTTCCCAGTTTGAACACGCACGGGAAATAATTCAATAAATTTAGTGTACAAGTCCTGTATGACAATTATATATACGTTTCCCTTTTTCGAACGAGTGAACGGTCCTACGGTGTCGATAGACAATTGTGCCCACGGTTTGAGTAAGGGTCTTGTCAATTGTGGCCCTGTAATTGGGTTTTGATTAAATTTAACTTTAATACATATGTCACAATCTTCTACGTAAGTTTTTATGTCCCGGGACATCCCTGGCCAATAATAATTTTGTCTTATCCGTTCGTGAGTATTGTCTCTACCCAAATGTCCAGCTTGCGGGGTTTCATGGTTTTCCCTCAAAATACGTGGAATTTCTTCTGTTCTAACTACTGCAACGGTGGTTCAGAGTTCGCACCGCGCTCTACGGCGTTCCTGACGATACGACTAATTTTTCCACGATATAAGATAGAGTGTTGGGCGCCAGACGCGAATGCGTCAATTTTTCTACGAAACAACAACTAGAAAATTCAGCGGTAGCAACTCAAACAACAAATGGAACGACGGCCTCGACGGCACAGCTGGCTCAAATTTACAGCGAGAATGGTAGAGGGGTTGGGTACACCTTACTTAGGTAATTAGATTATCCAAAATAAATGTTGAACACCAGATAAACCTTTTTAATAATTCCGTATATTGTCTTTTTCAAAAGAATGGTACACTCGGTACAAGCAATTATAGTCAAAGATAATTTATAATGTCATGAGCTCGCTAGGCGAGATGGCAACGATAATAGAACAATCGTAATTCGGGAATAATAATAATTCTTAATACGGAAAATCCTTATTTTACTGAGCCTGGGTCCGCCTTAGCGGTAGGAAAAAAACGATAATAATACTGGCTAGCTAGCGCGCCGTTGAAGCGATACAAAACAAGCTATTATACTACGTTTTAGGCACGTATCACCGAGCGATACGATACTCAGGCAAAATATCCTATACTTGGCGGCACTAGCGGCATTATAAAAGATCTACTATAATTTGGCTCAATAAATTAGTTTGACTCGAGAGATTTACAACAAAAGAAGCTAAGTTAACAAGGGATCGCGTAGCGATAAAACAAATAAGAGAAACTACTAATTAACCCGAAGGTTCGCAAAGATAAACTACTATTGACTCGATATAGAAGATATCGAGCGGGATACGATACGCGATATTATTCAAAGATAAGCTAAATTAACAACAAAATCTTAAACAACTATGACAACTACGTTCAGCCAACCCTCGGGGAGTTGGAAGATAGTTTAGCGACACACCCTACAAGATAATATTACAAGAAAAGCACAGAAATCATAGAGAATCAAAGATATCACATAAATCAAGAGAAAATCAAAGAAATAGCACAAAAATATCAAAGAGATCAGATTACATGCGTAATAAGCGGTAACGAGCTAGCAAATCGGTATAAGCAAGCGAAAGATAGCAAATAACAACTCAAAAAGCAACTACAAGTAGAAATATTCAAACAAAGCCAATCAGACACGAAACCCCTTCGCTGAACTTCCTTTTTCGATAATTAACCTAACTTATTCTACGATACTTAAACTACGGTAATTTTCTACGATAAATTTGCAATGACGTAGCCCGTAGGCTACGTACGAACTAAAGACTACGAGATACGATAATAAGGAAGCTCAGCGGAATTTTCGTGGTTTACTAAGCGATCTTAGAGACCTTACCTTAATGCAGATTCTGCTGCTCGTACACACTAATCTCGAACTTGAACTTGAACTTTAACTGTAACTATTAGCGATATTGGGTAACGACCGCGAAGCGGTAAGAAACTTATGAGAGTATCAGATAATGGCGGAAACTAACTGCGAGAGAGCGAGAACAGCTGAGAAACACGTCTATTCGACTCTAATGCGGAACGTAGAAGTGACGATAGTCTTCCTGATTTTCGGTAACGAGGCTCCTTACATGGTCTAGAGGGTGGGGACCCTATGAGACGTCTCTCCGTACCCTATTGGTTATTCCAATTACTCGACGGTAATTCGCACGATCGTCTCGTCAGCCGATGCGTGCGATGCGCTGATCCTTGCCGTGCGGCAAGCGGCAGGCGGTAGAGATGCGATACTCGGCCGTAAATGCGGCAGGATGACCTCGGGAAGGCGCGACCTTGGGCTCTATGATGCGGTACCTTCCTGACTTCACTAATCCCCGCGGGATTTACTCTGCAGCGGCAGACTCACTTGAAGACGGCCTCGCTGCAACCTCCTGGCAGAACCTAGGTGTCCCTGGACCGGATCTACACCTTTCTTGGCCTGCCAGGAGCACGTGGGGGCTCTCCTGGCTTTTCCTCACGCGGCTCGTCCTCTGGCGATAACGTTACGCCCTCCTGGCGTCGATAACAGTGGCAGGAGCGGTATGATGTACTCGGCTGCTGTGACGGGAGGTTGCAGCCGTAGCGTGCAACCCTGTACGCCGCCATCGCAATCCGTTGCTGGCGATAGATGAGTTCTCCTGGCGTGGAGCCGTATGCGACCCCTATTTCACAGCGAGAATCTCTCCAAGGTCGACATCCTTCCCTCCAGGTGTTGCGATACTACCCGTAGCTTGCAGGTCCTGGGCTGCGTATCGTGGCGGCTTCTGCAGTAGCGTAATTTGGAGGTCATCTCGGTATCGGTAGTGGCGGAAATCCTCGTAGCGTCGTTGTTGCTCCTTCTCTCTCTCTCTCTCGCGGTACATTAACAAAAAAGCACTTCAAATTACTATTTATTCAAAAGCTACGATTTGTCTGTGGTGTGTCGCTGTTTTCCCGAGGGTGAGACGTGTCTCGCCTCTCTCTCGCGGTATTATTCCTCTAGTTCTAATAAAACTACTAAAAATCGGTAACCAGAAGGGCTCCTGTGACGGCAGCAAATCTGCAACGTCACACTACTTTCTTCCAAGGATGCTCGTCGTCTATTAGCATTTTGGAATAATCTGGCCTGTGATAATACAATTCGTTATCTTGAATTTTCCAATCTGGAAATCTATCTGGTTGTTTAGTTACAAGTTCGTATTTTGTTTTATACCAATCTTGGTCGCAAATAGTTGACAAGTGGATTCGATTCCGAATAGTTTCTTCAATAATCTTTTCCCACCCACGCGGATCGACATCGATATCATGCATACGCGAAAGCGCGTCGGGTGCTTCGTTTGTTGTACCTCGTTTATATTCAACCGTCATAGAATGTTGTAATAGATATATTGCCCATCTTGCGAGGCGACCTGTGGGGTTTTTTAATCCGTACAGCCACTGCAACGCTTGATGGTCAGTAACAACTTTGAACGACACAGCTTCTAAATAACAACGTAACTTTTCGACTGCCCATACCACAGCCAAACATTCTTTCTCCGTGGTGGTATAATGCAATTCTGCACCTCTTAACGGTCGGCTCAAAACCTCTATTAGATTTTCACCTTTGCCCTCGGGGTCTTGCTGTACTAAGATCGCGCCTAGTCCAAAATCGCTCGCGTCGGTATATAAAACAAACGGTTGCCCCGGTATTGGCGTGTGTAATCTAGGTGTATTGGCTAGTGCCGTTTTTATTTCGTCAAAAGAATTTTGTTCGACCTCTGTCCATTTCCATGGGACTTTAGGGCTAGTTAGTTTGTTTAATGG
The DNA here is from genome assembly GCA_944452935.1 of Rhogogaster chlorosoma. Lineage (NCBI taxonomy): Eukaryota > Metazoa > Arthropoda > Insecta > Hymenoptera > Tenthredinidae > Rhogogaster > Rhogogaster chlorosoma. The sequence goes on from OX101799.1 coordinate 6,855,132, forward strand.
CCCTTGTATTTTCGCAATGTTTTTTAAATGACGATGATACCAGTTTACGAGACCATTAAACTGTCGCAATTGAGTTCTATCTTTTGGTACCGGAAAATCTAGGATTGGTTGGATTTTTTCTGGGTTAGGTCTCATGCCGTGTTCGTCGATAATATATCTGAGGAATTTTACTTCCTTACAAGCAAAACTGCTCTTAGCTCGGTTGATTTTCAACTTCGCTTCCCGTAAGACTTCGAACAATAAAGACAAAAGACCGAGATGTTCGTCTAAGTTTTGACTAACTATTATCCAGTCATCCAAATACGCAAATATTTGATCAATCCACTGATGTGGCAGATTTCTTTCTGAAATTAACTCTTTAATTCGTCTTTTTAGTTTGTCCATCAAACTTTGGAAGGTAGAAGGAGCTCCTGTCAAGCCATATGGCATTCTAACCCATTCTAATAACCCCTTGCCTTCCACAACGAACGCGGTATATTTCTGGCTTTCTTCATCCATCGGGATTTGATGAAAAGCTTCGCTCATGTCTAATGTTGAAATGACTTTAGCTTCATGTAATTGGGACAGAATTGATTTCATGTGTTGAAGAGGATAAGCCGGTTTAATGGTTTGTCGATTCACAGGTCGATAGTCTACGCAAAACCTCAGTCCTCCGTTCGGTTTCGGCGCTACGACTGGCGAACAAGCCCACTCGCTATTACTCCACTTTATATATCCCTTTTCTAGTAAACGATCGACTTCTTTACTTATAAATTCACGCACTACCTCGCTACGCCGATAAGGTTTCTGTCTGTGTGGGGTGTGATCATGTAGTTCGATAACATGTTTCGTTAATTCCGTGACTCCCGTAGATTCCTTATCTAATTTCGCGAATTCCGCGTCGAGAAAACGTTTCAATTGATCGGCTTGACTATCTGTCAAGGTTTTTAATTCGGTTTGACTAATATAACGTCGCGATATTGGATAGGCATACTTGCTTCCGTCCAATGCCCATGAATTTTTTGACGTATCTATCTTTACTCTAAATGTTGACCAAAAATCCATGCCGAGAATTACTTCACTTGATAGATTCGGGAGAACACTAAACCATTGGAATCCATAGACATCGTCTATGTCTATCATAAAACAAGTACCCCCTTAGGTCTTAACGATTGATTTGTCACCCAGACGCACGCCGCTTTTAGAGGTTGAATCTGCAGTGAGCTCTTTAACTTGCAAGGACTTCACCCGTTCGTATGCGTCTTGGCTTAAGTATGATCTCTCACTACCACTATCCAGTATACCACAGATTTCGTTTCCGAAAATGGAAATTTTTACCGGGATTTTCATAACTCTGATCGGTTCGATAAGACTACTATTTGCGCGGTAAATTCGTCGTTGTGTGAGACGCTCGGTGAGATGTGACGGGAACCCGATTGGTTTCCAGTCTTTTAATTCCTCCGCTTCTACTTTATCGTCCAATGTGTTAATAGTAACTACATCAGATTCTTCGTTTGTCGTCACGGTCGCCAGTTGTATCTTTACTTCGCTACCTTCGTGAGGCGCAGGTAATTCTATAAAATCAATGTCTTCATCCGACATTTCCGAACTACTAACTGACTCTTAGACCGAGAGCCAGCAAGAAAAACGACGTATGATTTGCGAAATTTTTTCCCTTTGAGAGAAGTTAGCCAGTGTTATAAAACCCGGGAAAAAGCAAGTATGGCGGCCTTTCGGTGTCGACGTTGCGCTGCGCAATTTTTTGAATGTGTCAAAAAAAGCTGTGTCCTTGGAGAATGTGCGAAAATGTAATTCTTGTTTTATATCATAGATTCGATAGCCCGATTATGACGGAGTCGTATGCCATACCGATACGGTGTCTCAAACTGTCCGCCATACTGAATTAAACGTGTCATTTTTTTTATGTTCTTTCGAAATACTTGCGAAAAAATGATTTTTTCATCCAGCCTTAAAAAAAGATGTCTCATCACCGATTATGACCATGCCATACCGTTTCGGTGTCTCTAAGTACACGCCATACTGATTCAAAGATGCTTACTTTACAACGGGAGTTCCCTCATCTGTTCGACCAGACCCCTGGGGCTACACCTGAGCTTAGACTATATGCCGGAGGTGCTGGAATTGACCTCCCTGCGCTGCAGCGCACTCGTCCAGGCGAGCCCAGAACGAGTGCGTTGTATTGGAAATAGCTTGCGGAGTCATGTCCGCAAGTATTTCCACTACTCTAGCTCGCAGCGCAGGCAAGTCATTTATGTCACCTCCGACGTATATCTTGCTCTTTACGTACCCCCAAAGGCCGAAGTCGAGCGGCGTCAGATCGGGGGATCGAGCAGGCCATTGGATCGGGCCAGCCCTTCCGATCCAACGATTCGGGAACTCCACGTCCAGGAACTCTCTGACTGGAGCGCTGAAGTGAGCCGGCGCTCCGTCCTGCTGGTACCAGATCTTTGGACCCTATATCAATAAAAAGCACAAAGTTAGTACAACCGTAATTCAATCAAAGCTCAATTAAGTGCAACGAATCGAATGTACTCACATCTCCTTCGAGGGCTCTTATTGCGGGAATTATTTGTTCCCGCAGCATTCTCAGATATTTAGCCCCGTCGAGATTGCCCTCGATGAAGAATGGTCCGATGATATGGCCCAGGTACATGCCGACCCAGACGTTCAACTTCTCCTGATACTGCGTACTTCCTTCGATGGTGACGTGTGGATCCCCAATCGAGTAGAATCTCAAGTTCTGGCTGTTATGTTTGCCTTTGAGCACGATGGTCGACTCGTCGGTGAAGCATATGCTGCGTATACCTTCATCTTGTGCTAGCTGGTCCTCATCGTCTGACAGAAGACCAGGCGATTGCCAGGGTACAGCTCCGGTAGCTTCTGAACCTTCCGGAATTTGTATGGCAGACATCGCGCTTCTTTGACTATGCGTTGTACCGACGCCTTGGATATGCCGATCTCTTGAGCAACTCTCGAGGCTGGCTTCTGTCCATCTTCTGCGAGTGTGCGCAGCACTTCTGTTTTGTTCTCCGCACTCACACGTCTAGTCGGGTACTTCACTTTTAGTAGAGCCGGATCTGTTGTTTTTGTTTCATGGAATCGTTTTATAGTCTTCCTCACTGTTTCTTCAGTCGGTGTCGGCCGTCCAGGATGGTCTTGTCCGAAATTTGTGGCTATAATTGTATTTATACTCTGGAAAATTAAATTATTGATAAAAAAAACAGTCTTTTCATTTAGTAGATTCTAGTCCATGACCTTTGTTAAGCTTTAAGAACAATAATTTTAGTTACCTGATCAGTGAAATGATTTCACTTTAATAATAATAAATTATTAAATGATTTATTTAATTAATTAAATATTAAATTATTATTTAATTAATAGAAAATGTTATTACATTATAAAAATTCATTGAAATTTCATCATTTTTACAAATATGCAACGCTTTATTCCACTCAGCTGTCAAAGGAACAATTACATTTATTTACAGAACAATACTTTCAATTCATTCATTCCTCGCTGAGACTTCTACAAGATTCGGTAGGCAAACAGGTGTTCTACGTAGGTCCGTTTCGAAGCTAGGCTGACAGCATCGGCTGTAGGATTTCCGCAAGACTGTACTTTCAAACTTCTTAGGCGGTGAAGAAATTTGGAGTTTTGTCTGCTACGTCAGAGATGTCTCGTAGATTGCTCGTTGAATCGAATCTGCATCGCTGTGTTCCTGACCGTAGTTGTCGAAGTGATACGATGAGTCAGTCCGTCATCGAGGAACTGCTAGCTTGTAAATAATTTTGCAAATAAACATAACTCAGAATCTGCATTCAATTCGTAACTTTATCACGATTTTATTACGAATTATCATCGTTTGACATTTGTTGGTTACCTTTATTAAAATGATTCGTAAATTTCACCCCGACGGTTGTTAGGACCAAAATAATGTTGCAAATAAACAGAAATCGACATCTGCAATCAATTCACTAATTCGTTACCACTTCTTTACGAATTAATATCGATTCCCGTTGTCCTACTAGTTATATTACGATCAACCTCAAATATGTCACTCTGTATGTCGATTCTGACCCAACGACGTGACAGCTGTCGCTACGTCATCTGTAGGTGCAGACGTTCAACTGTCCCTACGACAGCGTTGCCGTTTCGGTAAATATGCGGGTTGCCTACCCACACGGCTCCCAACTTTCCACAGAATCGCTCTGTATATATTGTAACGTAGCTTTTTACCAGGGGGAGGAAGACCCCTGACTACGCCACTCTTCGGCAATCCCTACAATATCCAGAAGTTACCAAAAACCTAAGTTGGGCGCCAGGGCAGCGATTCTGGATCTTTTCATGTTTATAGCGACCGTGCTATAATGCAGATAGCGACCGTTTATAGCGACTGCTAGCGAGCGCCGACGCAACGTTTTGCATAAAATCTGAGTGCTGCTAGATGACGAATGGAATAATGATAAACGCGGGGCCTGTTCATGAGGCTAGTGCTTGTAGCCAATGAACAGCCTGCATTCGTGGTTTCATCTCGATGCCAATTTTGGCGGGAAATGTGTCGGAAGGCGGGAACCCTTATGCCGCATATTACAAGCGTCAAGAGCGGCGCCTACTTAGATAGTTACAATTCCGCCCGGGCGCTATAACTGTATTACGTTTGTTTTAGGCGCTATATCCACGATCGGCTATTCACGCTTTCGGAGGGTGGCGTTAAAACGGGTAGCGCCTATGCCGATCGCTATGAACCGGTCGCTATCTATATACCCTGTGTTTATGTGACATAAAAGTGGCAATTTTCAACCTTTCAAATCAATATTATTATTATGCGATTAAATTTGAAATATAACTTTGACATGTAGTGCGAACACGTTGTTATCTAACGTTTAATTCATTTTCGTAATTTAGTACGATTTTGAAATCATCAACTATCGTGGTAAATGTGAAATTCATTCAGCAGAGGTTATACGAGAATATCGGTACCGCCAAAGGTTACCGCTTATGTGGACGCTTTATGGATCATGATTGTGGTGGTTGAACGCTACAAAATAGATCATTAAATTCACGGTAAGCCTGAGTCTGTAATTCTATACTATTGTTTATGAGATGAATATTATATTTATAATTAAAAATACATATATTTTGTACCCGATGATTCTGATTCATTATTTAATCAGACCGCATACTGCGATGCTTAATTTCAAATCACTCATGGTGTTACACAGATACCGTGCATTGGATGAATTAATTTTTGAGATACAATAATCACAAGAAGTAAATTAACCTATAGATAGCTGCTGATGAATGCACTGTTGGATCAAGCTGAAGGTACATGATGAATTAGACGAAGCTAACAGCTTCACTACACCGGAGATTCAATGAGATAAACTTCATAGCGTGACGATGGATTATGGAATATGTACATACCTATATATGCTCAACGACTGCTAATCACATCGATGACAAAATAGATGTTATCGGATGTCTTTGAAACCTAAGCACAACTAACACAAATTTGTGCTATTGTAGCTTAGATGATGGAAATTATGGTAGTAATGGAAATGTTCAGTATATAAAATCAAAGATACTGTAATAAATTATGATTTCTGATTGTGAGCCAACTAAATATTGTATGTTTTGTAGGTGCTGTGTGTGTGAAGAATTCGGTAGTCCTTTTTTTGGTCAAATTTCTGTTTTATAGCTCCCATGGGCTGAAAAGTCTCCGGAAAATAAAAGTAACCGAATTTTCAGCGTCGTAGCTCAACTCTGAGTGTCAAAAGTAATCGCACGTTTTTCAAATGGTGAAATTCGACAGCTTTACCGAAGTACTTATAATTGAGCTAGGAGGCTCCAACTTCGGGTACTTTTTTTCAAACGCTTTTAGAGACACTTTAGCACATGTTATCAATATAAATAGAATTTGAGCAAATTAGGGATTACCCTAGTGAAAGATCAACATATTATTGAGTATTATTATTGAAGACACCCGAAGCAGAGTTATACGCAACATCAAGTGGTGACATCAGCTTCACGCAAACTTTGAGTGTCAATCTACGATGAATAAAATAATTTACTTCAGTAGGTTTCTTGAAATCAAAATAGTATAGATTTTTTTTATAATGCGTGTATTGATAATTCGGTGATTAATGACATGGTGGCCACTGTGGGTCAGGCGAATCAGGGAAATCAAGGAAAAGTCAGGGCATTTGAAAATGGTCATGTAAATGTATGATTTGATAGAAAATGATACAACAGTTATGTAAAATTCATAGTTGCCTTGATGGATTTGTATGGAAAATATAGTTTAATACTTTATCAAATTGATTGTGCTGGTGAAGGTAAATCGAAAAAATCGAAAAAATTATATATCGTATACGAATACTGCTGCAATACAATCATTTCAATGTTATAATAATGTCAACATCAGCGAGAATACAATAAATACACAATAAAGGTCATTGGTTAAATATGTTACACGCTAAATAAAATAGTCGTTTGCCCCTCGAATAAACCAAACAGCCGAGTCCCTCCGACAACGGTCGAGGACGGCCGAACGCAAACCTGTCGCTCGGCTCGGCACCGAGCAGCCGAGTAGACCCGAGCGGCAGGAAGCATCACGGCTCGTGCCGAGTACACCCGAAGGCAGGTGGAATCGCGGCTCGCGCCGAGTCAAGTGAATTCGCGACTCGTGCCGAACGCCGCCGCCTGATAGGCCCGGGGCTCGCGCATCACGCCACCCCCCCACTATTTTTAATAAGCCAACCATGGCCTAGCCCAATGTCAGATATTTAGTATATAATGAGCAGCCTGCGAGCTGTAAAGACACACAGAGTCTTCCAGACAGCTACGCTACACTTCAAATAAAGTACACCTTGCGAAACTGAATGCAGAGCCGAGTTCATTCTTTAAAACCATCAGCCCTTTTCAGGGCTAACCCTGCCTCCTACCACCCGCCTCCGGATAGCCACCTCTGGTGGAGTGTGGAGACTTTCCTACCGGAGATTCTTCTACCGCGAAGTGACCACCTACGGCTCAACCGAGCCCGCGAATACGCCGCGGCGGTAACTCGCCGTTTCCAGGACGAGGCTCGCGGTCAGCAACGAGCAACCGCTCAAAAGGATTCCGCGCCTACGGCACCCCTGCCGACTCTAGCGCCGACGTTCGCCAAACCCCCGCCGACTTCATTATTTCCCGCGATTCGGGGAATCAAGCGAAACGGGCCGATAACATTAGGGGACTGGTCCTCCCCAGTCTATTCCTTCCTCCCTCGCTCCTACTCCCCACCTCCTACCTCCGAGCCGACGTTCAAAGGACCGTCCTTCGTACCCGAGAGGAAGGCGACGAGGCCTTCACGCCCGGTCACCCAAACGAAGGCTACGGGCTTCCTGGGGACCAACCCGAAGGCGCGGGTCATCTCCGAGGTGCGCTACCCCGCGAATCTGCCCCTGATCGCCAGACCCCCACCACTACGGCAGGTGGTGCTGTTAGATTCGCCACCCCCACTGATCTGGAGAAGAAGGAAGCCAAGCCTCGAGGAGTAGATACCCACTACCGGCTTCATCTAACCTAGACAACCTCCTCTCCCTCCTCCTCCCCTAGCTGGACGCTTACAAATATTTATATGATATGTTAATGTACCTGTATGATTCTTGTCTGATTTATGAAACTCCGTTATGCAGTTACAGGGCAGGGGGTCACAGAGAATTAAAACTTAAAGAGAGAGGCTTAAATTTCAATAAACTACAACAACTACACAACTTGACATGGGCGTTTGTTAATTGGACCTTTTCTACACCTTTAAAAAATGATAAACTATGTTTTACTATTTTTAGTATAGGCCAGCCTCCCTCTAGTCAGTAAAGGTAAATAATATATTAACGCTACTGTATAATATTTGCTAAATATTAATACTACATGCTGCTACAATATTTGTTCCCGCATAAAAATAATTAGTTAACTGGCAGAATTACGTACTTACCTCATATTCACTCATAAATTCTATGCTGTCCCATTAAATAGTGGTTTACATCAATTTAAACTTTTCGCGCAAAATTGTTGAAGAAGAACACACTATAGAGTATTTCGAAGCGATAGAGTAACAAAACTCTCACCCGAACGAACACGGGTAGAGTGTTCTCATTGGCTACAAGCGCTAGCCTCATGAACAGGCCCCGCGTTTATCATTATTCCATTCGTCATCTAGCAGATTTTATGCAAAACGTTGCGTCGGCGCTCGCTAGCAGTCGCTATAAACGGTCGCTATCTGCATTATAGCACGGTCGCTATAAACATGAAAAGATCCAGAATCGCTGCCCAGGTACCACTTAGTACCATTTATTAACGATATTTTTAACGATAAACGATAAACCAAATAAAGACTGGGATCGACGGGCGATAATGCAACTAGCTCAGCTGCTATGCTCTAAGGTAGAGGGGCAGGGTACACCAGAACACAGTATGTTTTAATTTTCACTGACCTTACGGCCTTATATTAAAGAAATAATCTATACAATCGAAGATAGGTTCGCCTCTAGCGAAAACGAAATATTACATACCACATTAAGGCAGAACAATGACTTTTAACATAATACCAGTACGATCAATCAATAATTTCAGACGTGATTCTTTTTACAAAATTAATAAACACTCTACTTTACGAAAACTATTTGAGCGGAAATATAAACGGTAGAATACGGCGGTTATACGCAGCGAGATATTTTTCAGGAATTAATGTGCGTCGAGCGTTCTCGATATAATTTCAAATAATAATACTCTACTCGTATCACAAAGCGATACTCGGTACTCGGTAAAGAAAGGTTTACTCTGACGACACACTGATCCGATAGGCTATAGAATTCTACTATATTATTTACTCAATTTATTTTACGAAAGGTCCGCAGTTAATACGATATAAAACTCAAGTTCAAAAGAGGCTACGCTACACTACTATACTATACTACGCAATAATAATAACGCGGAGCCACGCGGTCTCCGCGGCTACCTACGCTCGGGTTTACCCCAGGAAGTTTGGCATACAGAATTTTACATACGATAGAAAATAGAAATAACATAGGCAGTATAAAATGCAAGATACAAGATAAGCAATTAGATAAAATACAGAGCGAAAATATAGAGAAAATAGAGAAAATACAGAGAAACCACAGAAAGATAGTTCAGTAACGATAGACGCTACTCAAATAGAAAAATCACACCAAGAAAGGAGAGAATATTACTTCAGGCCAGCCACGAGGTTGCTCAAAGACATAAATTTAAGACACACGAGGTACGAGACCACTAGGTCCAACGATATCTCGGATAATTAACAATAAACGATAGAATAGGCGACCTCGTGTCTTTACATTAAACAATATTGGCCTTACCTTAACAAATGATGGCTGCAACAGCACTTATTTACACAATTTTAATTTAATACTCCATAATTTCGGTACGGTACGGGAGATAAGTACGAAGGCACGTCTGACTGCTGGCAGGTGTGAGCGTAGAGTAGGCCGAGTGCTGTGCGTTGCTCAACCGGCTAGGCGTAATCCTTGTTTTCGGGGCGATCCTGATTGACAAATTAGGTCACATGACATCTATTAAGCCTTTGAATGGTTCTTTCTTCTAGACGGTAGTTCACCGTCGCGCTGTCGGTAGTGCGGGGTGTAGTAGGGAGGTACCCCTTTGGCTCTGCCGCTGTTTGACACCCCTCCTCGTACTGCTGTCCTCGGTAATTCCTCGACGCTGGATACACGACGATATCTCGCTCGTCCATGACTCTGGCGGAGGGTGGCGACCTTACAGATGATGTCAATTCGTCAGATCCTCCACCAGAGCTGCCGTGCTGGGCAACAAGAGCCTCGATCACGAAAGGAATTCCTAAAACAGAACGTCTGCACCGGGGGTTTTCATGACCAACCCGGCCGCGGTAACAGTATCAGAGACGGTAGATGGTCCATAATGCTGGTCCGGTAGTCTGAGGGCGGGAGGCTGTGAATGCGTTCACACGCGACCCTGTACTCCACCCTCAGACATCCAGCTCGGTAGCGGTAGCTTCGTCAGATGACGGGAGGACTTCTCGTGCCTCACGCACGTCCCTATACGCCGTCTATCCGCGGTAGAGAGCCAAGACGAATTCCGGTACCGGCAGGATGCGCTATCTCCGACGCTGTCTTGGCGATTCGAAGATTGCACGCCGTTCGGTACTAGAAGACCTTCAACGGTAGTTATTAGACCTCAGGATGCCCCTGGACGTTTCCGACTCTCCCGTGGTGTTCCCACGGCGGTAGAGATCTCACGTCCCTATTGCTTATCTTACATAAATTTTACAAAAAATAAAAAGGATTAACAAAATTCAAAAGATATCCTAAATTATGCCAACTTCCGAGAGTTTCAGCAGCCAGACGCACCGCATTTGCTGACCTTGTGACGGCATTATCTAATGCAACGTCACAATATATATATTTATTTTTATGTATTGTAACTTTCTACGGGGTTGTCTCCTCGTACACTGAGGGTGTGACGAGTTACCCCAAGCTCGCGTGCGTTCTTTGTCACGGGATTTATATTTTGGAGCCCCTTTTGGTTAAAAACTAAATAAAAAACCTAATACCCTTGAGGTGGCGATACTGAGTTAAGGATCTCGGCGAGTATAGAAACCTTCGTCATTGCCTAGTCCCAGTATAGTCCAGTCAATAGAGAGAAAAAAAGGCTGTTTCGTGACAAAACTCCCACTGGCAATTTGACTGCGGCTCATTTTTAAAGCCGGTTCACAGATGAAAACTAACATGTTTCCAACTCCTAATTTTAAGTGTTTTTTTTTTTTTAAACAATGTTTAAAAACGAAAAAACACGTTTTTTAGTAGTTTTTCGCGTCTAGGATGGAAACTGGTAGAGCAATTTCGGTACTCCAATGAGAACAGTTGTAGAGAATTGAACAACCTTCAAAACGAGCTCTGGATCGACTCGATCAGAGCATCTTTGACCGAGAAAAATCGAAAACACCCCTAAAAAGAGGTGTTTATTAAAAAATTCATAACTCCGCCATTTTACAAGTGGTAGCATAGGCCGTTCGTGTGGTAGTAGTGAATAACATGTAGATAACGTGGGCATAAAATGGGCACTGTCGGATTGGTAGTATTTGCACAATTGCAAATTGAATTTTTTTGTTTATCATTTTCGATAAGCCACCCTTGCTCGAGAAGTGGTCGGATCGTAATTTTCTCAAGCGATTTTTAAACTAGACTATATTCACTACAAATCGTTCATTTATGCCGAGTCGTTATTTCGCGTTAAAATAGGTGAAAAATGCATCCAAACATAGGCATAAACGCCCGATCGCAAGAAAGTAGACGAGTGGTGGGGGCACTCGACTGCGGTGGGGAAGTGTATATACAGTGCGATTCTGTGGAAAGTTGGGAGCCGTGTGGGTAGGCAACCGGCGTATTCACCGAAACGGCAACGCTGTCGTAGGGACAGTCGAACGTCTGCATCTACAGATGACATAGCGGCAGCTTTCACGTCGTTTGGTCAGAATCAAGTGACAGAATGACATATTTGAGGTTGATCGTAATATAACTAGTAAGACAGCGGGAATCGATATTCATTCGTGAAGAAGTGGTAACGAATTAGCGAATTGATTGCAGATGTCGATTTCTGTTTATTTGCAACGTTATTTGGGTCTAAACAACCGTCGGGGTGAAATTTACGAATCATTCTAATAAAGGTAACCGCTAAATGTCAAACGATAATTATTCGTAATAAAGTCGTGATAAAGTTACGAATTGATCGCAGATTCTGAGTTATGTTTATTTGCAAAATTATTTACAAGCTAGCAGTTCCTCGATGATGGACTGACTCGTCGCATCACTTCGACAACTACGGTGAGGAACACAGCGATATAAATTCGATACAACGAGTAATCTACGAGGCATCTCTGACGTAGCAGCAAACCCCAAATTTTTTCACCTCCTAATAATTTGAATGCACAGTTTTGCGGAAATACTGCGCATGGTTCCAGAAGACGGTCAGAAGCTTATCTCGAAAGTTGCTCAAGAAGTCGGCATGTCGTCGGCACAACGCATTTAGTTTATTGATATTGTACTACGCTTAATGAATAAAACATGTTATTACATGATAGAAACTCATTGTAATGCAATCATTTTTACAAATATGCGACGCTTTATTCCACTCAGCTATCAAAGGCACAATTATGTTTATTTACAGAACAATACTTTCAATTAATTCATTCCTCGCTGAGACTTCTACGAGATTATCGGTAGGCAAACAGGTGATCTTTGATTCGCAAATTTCACCTCGAGGGTTGTTTGGACCCAAATAATGTTGCAAATAAACAGAAATCGACATCTGCAATCAATCCGCTAATTCGTTACCACTTCTTTACGAATTAATATCGATTCCTGTTGTCTTACTCGTTATATTAAGATCAACCTCAAATATGTCACTCTGTATGTTGATTCTGACCCAACGAAGTGACAGCTGTCGTGACGTCATCAGTAGGTGCAGACGTTCGACTGTCTCTACGACAGCGTTGCCGTTTCGGTAAATATGCGGGTTGCCTACTCACACGGCTCCCAACTTTCCACAGAATCGCTCTGTATATGGGGGATTCCACGTCAAATCGAACGGTCGATTTCCCTCGCCCCTTTCGATTTGTTTGCCCTCTGACACAATGAAAGTACATGTTGAAAGGATTAGCTGTGAATTTTTTCAGATTTTTTTGAGCCAGTGTTTCTTCACGACAGCTCATCGAATAAATTGATTTTTTGATTTTTTCAATTTTTCGCACCTACGTAGCTCAAAACTTGGAAGACATATGAAAAAAGTTGTTGTACAAAAATTGAAGGTTTTACTGTGAACTCTTCGAAAGTATTTTTTTCGCATTTTTCATACCCCGTTTAAGTATAGTTTTCATGAAAAATCTTCGAAAATCTTCTGTAACAAAAAAGTGCCCTATTCGAATTGGCTGAAATTTATACACAACGTGCCTTTCTCGATGACAAAGATCGTCTGAAAATTTCAGAGTGGGCCGAGTAGTGGTTCAGAAGATATATCAACAAATATTCGCGCGTCGCCAAGAATTCGGCGATTATTCGATTTAAATTTCGCGGCGTAGCAAGTTATTTGCTTACTCTGCGCGTGGCACTGCTGCAAACTCGAGCGCGATGTTTGAATGTCTGAAAAGATTCAAAAATACAAAGTCGATTCCGGGTACGCAAAAAAAAACATTGTTCTGTCCCTGGTGCTGAAGGTGTTATGAGCAGCAAAATATTCTCTCATGCGACAGAGTCAGACGTACATAAAATTTAAAAAACTGGCAACTCTGGTCAATAATTATCAATAGGTAGTTGAAATACCAGGAAATATTACCTTAATAAAACTTTTTCTTGAGAATTCTATGTACTTCAGTCTATCATTCATTCCAATTCCTGACATGATATGTGAGTCTCAAACTGCCGGATTAGTAGATTGTGATACATGTGGAGAAACAGGGACTTTGCACGAGTGCAGCTGAAAACATCACACGAGTGCAAGGTCTCTGTCTTCACGCGTATTACATACTGTTTTTCATGACAACTGCATGGCAACCTTTGCTTTCGACGCCATGATAGTGTGGCAAAAATTTTGTCACACTCCTCAATAAAGATTCATTTTTTCCACTGTTTATACGAATAGAGAGTGAAGCCATGCATGCAGCTTATATATCAAGGTAGGGATTCAACTATGCGTTGCGTATCGTAATACTGATTGTATAACTTTTAACATTTATACCGCCATATGGATGGCTGAAAAATTCCACAGTTCCATGTAAACTATTACTTGTAGCTTGTGAACTAATGTTCGGCCCACTATGAAACTTACAGACAATCTTTGGTATTGAAAAAGACATGCTGTGTCAAAATTTCAGCCAATTCGATTGGAGCACTTCTTTGTAACAGAAGATTTTCGAAGATTTTTCATCAAAACTACACTTTAACGGGGCATGCAAAACCACTAACAATTATTTTCAGAAATTTCACAGAAAGATGTGCAGCTTTTGTATTAGAACTTTTTCCATTTGACATCTGGATTTCAAACTATGTTAACTTGAAAAATCGAAAAATCTTTAAAAGCTAATTATTCCACCAGCTGTGGTGAAAAAATGTTTGGTCGGAAAAATCTGAAAAAATTCAGAGTTGATGCTTTCAATACAAACTTCAAATGGGTAAAAGGGCGAAAACATCAAGAGTGGTCAGGGAAATAATCTCGTTTTTTCGTTCGATTTGACGTGGAATCCCCCATATATAGTAATAGAGGCGCACGGCGAATATTGTCGATCATTTGATTCGTTTATCTCGGCAACTACTGGACCGATTTCGATTTTTTTTTGTTTTTATTTTTAATAGCTCAATACGCGTTAACTGGATATGTCGTCAGATTCCATATGAAATCAATACTGAAGGTGCTATTGAAAAGTTTTTAAACGAGAAGTAGAGAAACTTTCGCTGTTGGGTTTCTGTATGAAATCTGACGACATATTCAGTTTGCGCATGTTGAGCTACCCAAAATGAAAAAAAAAAATTGTGATAGTCACCCACAAAAAATACATTCTCATGCCAAGAAAATATTATACAGTTAGTATTTTTTAAAAAGAAGATATGAAATCAGATCCCTGGAAAAAATTTACCACTGGCCCAGCATGTGCCCAGCATCGTCCCATTAGTGCTCGACGGCCGGCCAACGTCTGGCGCCACCACCGGGCAAGTGCTGTGCCGAAGCCGAAATGATAGCTACGGACCAGTGGTAGGTGGCCAATACTGGGCCAATATCGACTTTCAATATTGGCCTAGCATTGCCGCCGACATTGGCCCAGTATTGAGGTCGATATTGACGGAGTGTTGGCACCGGGCTTGGCCCAGCATCTTCATCAGGTTTGATCCGGCATAGCCACCGAGGTTGACCCAGCATAGCCACCAATATTGGCATAGCAAAGTAAATATATAATTTAATATAAAATAAAATAGCCAAAAAAAATATCTCAACCGGGGAGTGATAACATTATAAAATTTCTTTATTTTAACTTAGTGATGTAATACTGACAATACTGACTGATATGATAATGACTGACTTACAATATCGACTGATAATGACAATATAATGCTGACTATACTTCTTTTTACATTGCATCATTAGCATTTCGTTCACGCCGACCACGCTCTCGATCAGGTGCCCCTGACAACCAACGACTAACTTTTGATGCAATTTGGAGTGGTTCGGTGTGTTGGCTCCACTTCTCTTCCAAGACCTCTGGAATAAAAGAGAAAAATTGAACATTTAGATTTAGTGTGTATTTAATGGCGCCAAGACTCTGCCGCGTCATTTGATTTTTATAATCCTTATAAAGGACTGTGCGTACCTTTGACACAGCCGAAAAGCGCAGTTTCGCTAAAATTCAGTTTCCCTTCATTAGATTTGGTTTTCCTCCCGAACCCGCTATATTTGAGTTGTACCGCTTTCGTAATTACGACCGGAATCATTTCTGCAATATCAAATTTGATATTCTTCAGCCCCACGATAAGAGAAACGAACAACGTTTTCTAAAAAATCGAAAAGAAATGAACAAATACACGTACATAGACACGTTAACCCTTCGTCTGCAAACCTGGGTCGTTCGTGTCCGAGCGAAAACAGTTTTGGTTTGTACCGGGAAAATAGGGGAAGGGCGGAGGCTCCTCCTTATCTGTAAAAAAAGTTATATAGGAAGGGGAACTAATGCCCAAGTTTCAAAATTTTAGTACCTTCCAGGTAGTGGTAACGAGCACACGAACTTTGCAGAGGACACGAAAGACCCAGGTTTGCAGACGGCGTGTAGTAAACAGGTGAGTTCGTGAAAATTTTTTTTTCGTGTTTTATGGTAATTTTGGCATCAGTAGTATGCCAAAGGCATTTGACATTAGTCAGTATGCCTAAAAAAAATTTGGAATTTTTTTTTCAGTATTTTTGAAAATGGAGCAGCGATCGGCCTCAACAAAATTATCAACTACAATGCACTGTTAGGTTGAGAATCATAATAATATGCAATTATAAGGACTTTTCATTGTAAAAAAAGAAAAAAAAATTTTTTTGCTAATAAAATGTGTGAAAACCAATATGCATCGTACGTAATTTATTGCCTGTTTTCATGTCCAAAACTTAAGCACTTAGCTATGGATAAATGAAACAAACTATTTTTTTTCTTAAAGCTACACTATTGACCTTTAATTTCCATTTTGAAAAATTGCGCTATCTTTAGAAGTCTCTGAGTTACAATTTTTTTTGTAAATCAAGATTTTTTTACAAATTTCTTCATATATTTAACAAAAAATGTGTGAAAAAATTTAATTTTCAAAAATTTTACAATTGGCACTTCAAAAGGAATAGTTAAAGAAGTAGCGTAAATTTTTTCAGAATTTTCTGAGTGCATTAAGGGGGTGAATTAATGGCCGGACGCGAAAGACCCACGTTTGCAGACGAGAGGTGCGGAAAAAACCTTTGCAGACGAAGTGTTAATATCGTTAATTTTCCATTGTGTTTTTTATGGATTTACCGGAAAAAATGACTTACCGAAGCTTTTTTTTTGGTCGCGTCATTTTTTATTTGTTCCTCGAACTGGAGAAATTCGTTCAAATCCGAAATTGGGAGTGACGGTAGATTTTCTCGAGCTGCTGAAATCTGTTGAATTGGACCAGTTGGCAAGAGGTTCTGGTTGATGTGCAGGCTGTTTATTTTTTTGTCCAAATCATACAAGATGCTTCGCTTAGCCTTGTCAATTTGACGTGACAAAGTTTGTCCGAGCTCTTTGATTTCTTCCCGCAATTGTTCGACTATAAGAAGTAATGAATTCAATACGATATAATATTATTACAAAATATTATTAGTTGGTGTACCAACTAATACTTGCGACTATTATTAGTTTGGTTATCAAGGCCTAAAAGTTATCAATATGTTCATTCCTAGTATTTGTTATGGGTTAGTAGAAAATCCAATTTTTATTTTGATTTTGGAAAGTAATTTCAAATTTAAATAACCGAAAATGGCTCATCCTACTGCATTGAAGAACGCGCGGCGAGTCTTCGAAAATCAATATTTTTCTTTTTAATAGTTAGCATCAACACGCTGCCACGACTCTTGACAATTTGTTTAAAAGTTACGAATTTTTTAACGTAATTGGATTGAATCAAAATTGAAATAAAACGCAATTTCAATTTTGCGTTTTATCTCAAATAAATTTAATTATTTAAGTTGTTACATTAATAAATTTACATTATTATTAATATTAGCAATCTGGTACAGTTTATTAAAAACGAACTTTGCATATTTAAAACTTTCATATATTCAGGGTTTTTTTTCGTATTTTTGTGATTTCCAATGTGGGTGAATTGAATTTTCTGAAGCAAAGTTATACACCTAGTATTTAAATCAGTTGACTTTTCTCGATATTAAATTCGGTATAGTTCAATATAAATTTGGTACGAGTAAAGGGTTTTGGTTGTGTGATTTGTGACGAATGTGTAATGAAAAAAAAATTAGTGATTTAAGCGAAAACGCGAATTCCAAGCATGCCAATACCCTATTAACAAATGAAAAAAACAATTGTATCGAAAATATTACGATAATAAAATCTATTTTTTTTTAAATCGAAAGCGCGAATAAGTTAAAATTTTTGAAAATGTAATGCAACTTTTTGGATTATTTTAATTAATTAAAATAAGACAAATTTTTATTTCTGGAATCAGGGCGTGTTGTTGCATTAAATGATTTTGTTGTTCTAGGCGGCTATTTATTATTTAGTATTGCGACAAACTCTAGCTACGCTACTGACTTGTATCGCCACTTAGGGGGACAAAAGCAGTAGCTCAACAGACGAAAAATATCTGTTACTAACAGAAATAAATTAGGGAATTTATCCTGTTTGTCGAAATCGAGAATGATCTGAGCGGCAGACACGAGCGTTTTAAGGCTAGTGGAGACGCCAGTGCATCTAGATTCGATCTCCTAGATTTTATGTTTATGATTTATGCAAAGGAAAGAAAAAGCTGGAGTTGAGAGTGTTCAGAGCGGCAAACACGAGCGTTTTAAGGCTAGTGAAGACGCCTGTGCACCTAAACCCAGTTTTTATACTGTTTTAGTTTGTTCGAGTAAAAATTCAAGTTTACAACAATTCTGGTCTTTATTTAACACTGATATGTTTGAAAAAGAAATATGAAATACAAAAATAACAAAATAATAGACTAATTCTAATTTCTTTAATTCTAAGTTTTCTAAATTGATTCTAACGTCTGTGATTCTAGTTTCTGAATTTTATGAATATCCCGACAGGCGATTATTCGATTTGTGCCGCGTTTGGCTATTTGCTAAATTTGATATGATCTCGAGATCCCGACAGGCGATACTCTAAATTTTATTTGACGCTAAAGGGAATCGTTTCAAGTAGACCTTGAAACGACTATGCCTAACAAAGAATATGAGTCTATTTATCCCGACAGGCGATAAATGCTAAATACGATAGTGAGCCAATATGCCCCGACAGGCGACAATTGCTGCCGAAGCTGGTCAGCTGTCCTCTATTTATACCAGGTTTTTACGTCACGCCGGTCTTTGCCTACCGCGTAAGGGTGTGCGCGCGCCGATCCTTCCTCGGAGCCAGCCTGATACGTTACAGTAAATATCGTGAAAAAGAACCAAAAAATTCGAATAAATTTTTGTGGTATAGGTAGAAAAAAAATCATCTTGTTTTTCGCTCAGTGCCAACCCTTTCACATCGTTGGGTTCGAAAAAATCGGCGCTATCCCATAACATAATAGTATTATCCAAACAAAAAAAGAAAAAATTATGAGTAATACTACACCAGTCACATTATTCGTTCCTTTGCAGTGTTGGCAATAATTATTGGCATTTTCGTCCGTTAGCGTATCTTGCAGCTCATCAATCGTAGTCGCATCAGCTGTTTGACGAAAAGAACACATTACATTGTTTTTATCGACAGATTCTAATACATAACACTATTTTTAATTACGGGCGTACCGAAAATGCCTGTTAGATTCAAATCACCGTCCAAGACAGGCAACACATTAGTCTGTTTCAAGCTGTTGGCCAATTCCTTTCTGGAAGGAGTGATGTTGGGTGGTATTGTTGCGGTGGTTTCGATATCCGTACTTTGTATTACGTCCATATCTCGTATGCACCGTTCCAACTGCCGCGAACCCTGTTCATAATCACCTGACAAAAAACAAAAATGCCACCGCGATTTTTGAATGGATTGACAAAACGAGGAAAAATATTCACAAAATATATTCAAAAACGTTTCAACACTTACGAGCTTCTGCGATGATTCTGACGACTGGATAATTCTCCCACTCGTTATCCGGGTCTTTTTGATCTTTAAGGGGGGGGTAAACCCTGGGAAGATTCAAAAAATCGATTTTTTTGAATTGCATTTTCTTAAAGTACAGCATCTTAAAAATGTCGTGTCAAAATTTCAAGTCTTTCTAAGTTGATCTCGCAAAGTTACAGCTGTTTTTGTTCAAGGCCTTTTAGTGCATTCTGGAGCAGGTAAGAGAGGCAGCAAGCAGCCAAGATGGTATTTTGTCTCCTTTTCTAATTTCTTCAGGTAACTTGAAATCTCCCTTTGTGTTGAGTAGAGGGGGGCTTACTTCAATAATACTTATAACGGTATATTTTAGAGGGAAGAACCGTCAGTATGCTCATCACTATTTACTGTTTAAAACTTTAAATACGTTTTTCTCAAAACTAGTATTTTTGAAGTCGGTGAGGAAAATATCTCGGCAACCGCTGCACCGATCGTTTTCAAATTTTAACCACTTCTTCTAAACATATTTTATGAGGTATTAACACGAGGATTCTTGAAAATTTTTATTTTGTCGGGTTTGGCAGCTATAAAATGGCGGAATTTTTAGGCGAAAAAATGACTTTTAACTTCAGATAGCCACCAAATCGCCAAAAATGCAAATAAAAAGAAATACCCGTGTTAATACCTGAAGAAACTTGTCTCCTCAAAGAATCTTTTTGAAATTTCGGTTTCCGATGATCCTGTCCGAAATGGCATTCCTCACCGCAAAAAATCGGCAGACGGAGGTGTCTCCTAAGAAACGCTGTCATCGGCTGTTTTTTTTTTTTTTTTAACTAATTAATTTACTGTAGGCACTTCAAATGTTAGTTTATTATGTGGACGATAAATAAATTGAATAACTTTTACGGACTGTTCATAATAAATTCTCAAAAATTAGCTTTTTTTTAGGCTCCCAGGGTTTACCCCCCCCCCTTAATCCATTTATTTACGATTTTCGTATTCGTATTTTGTTGAGGATAGCGACAAAAAAGTTTTCCGTCCGATACCAATGCCCATGAGCGTGGAAGCAAATCAACTACGGGTAAATTCTCCACAGTTTTTTCATTGCATTCAACGATTAAAAACATCGTTTTCTCTCGTAAATTATCCATCCTAAAATAATAATTTATAAACTTTTGAACTATGTAAATCGTCCAAGATAGGTTATGGATAGAATTTTTACAGCGCTTCAGTTTTCATTTTTTTTTTTTTTTTTATAACACACGTACACTTTGTTCTTGATGAAAATATCACTGCAACTAATACTGGTCGATGCCGAATCACGCTGGTTAAATATTTCAAAATTATCAAATTTGACTGCACGAAAACAAAGATTCACTCGCGAACTTGTAAAGCAGTTCTGTTGGCAGTCTCGTTGTAACACGCTTGTATCCCCACTCCTTGTCCCGTTTGCGTGAATCGCTCGATGCGGATCACGTGTTCAACACGGGCGCACGTTGGCAAAATACCAAGTCCCAGTGTTGTACGCGTCCCTTTCATATATAGCATATCCTATCCGGGCGCATCTTGGCGAAGCATCGAGACGATCGAGACCCAATTGTGCACGTTTTCACTCGATCTTCAACGCGCATAATTCGGGCGCATGTCGGCACAACATCGGAACCCAATACTGTAGTGTCCCGCTCTATTTCTCACCATCTTACTTCACTTTAGAAAAATATTGTCACTGCCAAATCGTCATAGTATTATTAATCAGCAATGTAGTAAACTCACTAGGTAACAATTGTCGTTAACTAATATTTTCACACACTTTCCAGTAACGTCTTCCATGCACACTGTGCTTGTATCACGAGACGTTTCGATAATTTGAATAATACCGAATTTTCGTGATACATCGGGCTCTGAAAACACGTCTTCTATTCTAGTCACCATATGACCTTCGATCAAAAAATCTTGCAAATTTTCACTGTTGAAATTTTTTCCTTCCTGCATCACAATCGGTTTGATAAACATCACTTTACCGTTTTTTAATTCCACAACATTATTTGGGCGTGATGATTTAATAAGTACATCTCGTACGCGAATTTGCTGAATTTCTCCGGCTGTATGGATAATGTCTTTTATATTTTTTCGCGCTTTTATTTTTGTGTTCGGATGCGCGTCTGATTCTGACAATCGATTAATGACTTGCACTAAAGGATTTTTCGGAGTTCGCACGAGTTTTTTAAGTTTTCCTAAATGATTCTCTGCCCAAAACGCTGATATCTCGGTCAATGGGAGTTGAAATTTTTTTACGTCATCCGATATGTGAATCAAATTGTGCACATTTAATACTTGCGAATCGCATCCATATAAAGACGGCATATAAAGCACGAATTTCCGCATCAAATTATCTGCATAATTCACATACGCAACGGCACTTTTTTTGTTACAAAGAATTCGGCATGCGACTGCTAATAATAAAAAATGCCGATAAAAAAGATCCGGTAAAATATGTTTCAAGATGACAGCACCACCATACAGTAGCATAAATCTGTACTGAGTGGCTTTCCACCTTGCTATATCTGCTAAATCAAAAACTTTTCGCTGAAACTCGCACGGAATTGTAAATTCGAGTGATTTCGTTAATTCTCTTAAAAGTCGTAACGCTTTCGTTGTGATGCGCTGAGGACTTTTTCTGAGCAACCATTTCTCCAACAGAAGTTTCATTACTCCTAAAAACAACAAGTGCATAGAATCTAAGGGCACCGATTTTATGATGTTAAATTTCGGTAATCGAACTAGTAGTGAAATAAGACCCGGCAGGTGGTGGTTTGGATCTTTCTGTAAACGAAAGGATTTTTTCGTTCGCTTTTTGCAATCGATTTCTGCATAAACTCTTTTTTTATTAATAGTTGTGCCTTTCACCACACATCGTTCACACGCATAAAATCCATTGTGACTCTTACAGCTTTTCAAGTATGATCACACGGGACTGTCAGCTATAAGTGCTGAGATTCGAAATGTAAATTTTTTTCCATGTATCAGCACA
The DNA here is from genome assembly GCA_944452935.1 of Rhogogaster chlorosoma. NCBI lineage: Eukaryota > Metazoa > Arthropoda > Insecta > Hymenoptera > Tenthredinidae > Rhogogaster > Rhogogaster chlorosoma. The sequence goes on from OX101799.1 coordinate 6,877,505, forward strand.
CCATTTTTTATTAAATTTTCGGCTTCGGCAATAAAATCAGCCATAAAGTCTGACGCACTTCTCGGTTTGGAATCGCCCAAGTAAATACCGACAATGCAGGGCGAACTCACGTAACTTTCGTGGTGCACTTTTATTAAAATCGGCCAAAATTGTTTGTTTGAACTTCGATAAACTTGGACACCATCAACACTTACAAAAATTGTAATGTTTTCATCGATATAGGTTTCGGTTGAGATGAATATTTTCTAATTGCTTTTGTATGCCAATATACACATACTTCCCCGCACCCCCTTTTTTTGTTATCATCGTTTGAACATTTTTGAGTCGAATATTTCCTAACAGCGTTTGTGCAGTTTGGGGAAGATTAACGTATCCTTCGGACCGTAAAAGTTTTAATCTGGTGCAAAAACCTTTCGCCTAGTTATGTAAATGTGATGATCACCCACAAAAAATACATTCTCATGCCAAGAAAACATTATACAGTTATTATTTTATAAAAAGAGATTTGAAATCAGATGCTATTGCCTAGTACCGATATCACGTTGACTTTTTTCGAATTGACAATTAGGCTTCTCATAAGACGGTACATATTGACAGTCTTCTTGAAAACAGAAAACATAAAAAAATTAAAAATAGAAAAAAAAAAATTAAAAAAAATTTGGAGTACGTGGTACTAGGCGGGCCAGTATTTCGTATTACTATATTAGGATTATTGACATGGTTCAATTGCAGTTTCCTTGTACTTATCTAGAAAAGGCCCGCCTAGTACCACTACCTCCAAATTTTTTTTAATTTTTTTTTTTCTATTTTTAATTTTTTTATGTTTTCTGTTTTCAAGAAGACTGTCAATATGTACCGTCTTATGAGAAGCCTAATTGTCAATTCGAAAAAAGTCAACGTGATATCGGTACTAGGCAGTAGCATCTGATTTCAAATCTTTTTTTATAGAATAATAACTGTATAATGTTTTCTTGGCATGAGAATGTATTTTTTGTGGGTGACCATCACATTTATATAACTAGGCGAAAGGTTTTTGCACCAGAGGTGCTTTTTATGTGGATATCACTACTTTTTGTAGAATTAGATTAATTAAGTACAATCATTCTCGTATCCACAATACATTGCATAAATTGTAGACCACTCTCGATGTGGAAGGTATACATAGAATTAAGAATTCCCTACCGCGTCTAGCGTTCTATAGTCTACTAGATCCCGCGAGGCAGAAGTCAATCGCCCTGTAACCGTAACGCTAGAAAATTTCTAAATTAATTCCATATGAATCCAAGAAATATATTATTATTACAGCTCATCATCAATCAAATAAAAATTTGAGCCACAGGTTACCATGTAACAATTATTCAACCTTATATTTTATAAAAATATACCCATGCAATCGTATTGGAAAGTGTCGTGTGCTGAATTATATAACACTAAATATAATACCCTATACTGTATATATACCCTATACTGATATCGAAGATAAAGATATTGTTGAATAATTGCTGACAGCCCTTGGTACAGTTATAAAAACTGTTATCACTTTACGCTCTAATGTGGGAAGCTATGGCTAACATTATCCCTCCATTTCCTATTGCCTCTGCGATCAAAGAGACTCGGTCAAGTTCCGCACCGCACTTAGAAAAAAGATTTTAGGGATCGAAATGAACCCAATCGACATAAATGCTAGAAGGATGGATGATTAGTATGCGAGTAGTGAAATGAGACGAATTGATAATAAATTTTCGAGTACGAGAATCAGAATGAATTTACAAATGATGAACCCATTTTTTTTACTACGTGTTATCGTTATAATTTTATACCTAATAAGGTTATGACTGGTTCGTTGCAATGAATCCAAAAACAGTTCAAATTACTGCACAGGTTAACCTTATCAGCGTTCCCGGCATTCTATTTATTGGTTAGGAAAAGCTCCGGGCATTAGGCTCTCCGTAATATGCTAAGCTATATAAAATATTTCACATCCATCGAGTCTTAAATGCGGAACATCATGAGGGAAAAATTAATTCAATTTTAATTAATTATCAAAATTATTTGTGTTCTCGCGAACTTAGAGGTTATGCGAATGCGGAATGACAGCAGCGGGAGGCTTCGTCGTGGTTTCCCAAACTCTTCTGTCGACTGCTTCATCGATCATAGGCACATAAAAAAGACTAGAAAGGAGGAACTGGTTCCCGGAAAAAAAAAGTTAGCCACTGGGCACCCATTAACGAACATTACTGTACGTATGAATATCGATATTGTAACTTTCTGGTTATGTTGCACCAGCTGAAAGCTGACATTGTGTGCAATTGGTGATATATTTTACCAGAAGATTCGACGGAGTCCGTATCTGAGTATCCATTTGAAAGTTACTATCTTGCCAAATTGCAAAGTCCTTTTATAAGAATTTGTATGTACGTATTATTCATAATAAAAATAAATCATTTTTAAAAATATTGATCAATTTTTGAATTATTCGTAATTTCGTATCCGTATCGATATTATCGATATTGACGATATCGATATTTCATTCCTGATATTTTACCTGTATCGATACTCTGGTCATTGATATATATCGATACGAAATATCGATATAATCAGCAAATATCGCCATCACTACTGTAGAATTATCAAAAACTTGCATTCATCTCATATACGACCAAAAATAAATTGACATGATACATCATATTCCGCATGATCGGTATGATACCGTACTGTAGTTGGTGAAAATAAAGAACTAACCAAAGCGCCATCTGGCTACGTTCGTATTTGGTAAGTCTCTTCTCTCTACGTAGCCTAGCGAAGGCAACTCTATACTAATTTTTATACACCTGGGAAATCTGGCACAAGTGAGTGACGTCACTGACTGACGGAGATGACGAAAATGAAGTCTCGTCGAAGAAATGTATAAATTACTTGCATCGAAAACTTCGAATAATCATATCTCAGCTCTACGTTCACCGATTCAATCGAAATAGGGCTTAAATGAAAGCTCTCCTTGGCCACATCCTGTACTAAATATTAGAATTCCGTATTTATAGCGAGACGGAAGATATTAACGATCATAAATTATCGTAACGGTCGCTCAGTTGCCGTTCGGGTATATAGACTCTGTCGAGTCTCGCGCGGCGCGTGCGAAATTTTTTTTTTTTTTTTATATAACTAGGCGCGAGACTCTACCGAGTCTCTTGATGAGATAAAAAAAAAAACGTGGAATGTCCACTTCGATCATAGAGACGGATATAACCAACGAATCAATAGAAACCTCTGTGGAAAATATCACTAATGATGATGTTGATGCAGTTGTTCACAGAGATAGATACCGATGTCCTGATTTGTTATATGACGTAGAAATAGACCCCAAAACATGGGAAAACATTAAACATGAGTCTGTTATCTACAAGGAAAAAGGGCGTTATGGCAATAAACGAGAGTACACTGTATTACAAAAAGGTTGGACAGATATTCTATATGATCTTTGTTGGAAAAAAGCAAGGATACCGTGCGCTTATAGTTTTAAAAGAGCAAAAGTATACGACTGTCAAAATAGCGTCTATCTGCAGATAAATGGAAAATGTCACGAATGCGGTTCCATTTTCACTGGACACTGCCTTCAGAAACCGATAACCGGACAAACTGTCAAGATATCCATAAAAACTTCGGACACAAGAGGAATACCTCACACGAAAAAGCGTCAATTGAAAGGTACCACCAGAGCAGAAGTTCAAAAAGAGTTGAAACAACAGAAAGCTGCTGCATGGCGTTGTAATGCCACAAAAATGATGGAGTATGGTAATGACGAACCTCCTCATCTTTACAGCAATGAGGTATTGCGGAAGGCAAGGCAGGAGGGTAAAGACAAAGAGCTCGGCTTATACAGAGTACATGATGCCATCAATTCCTTGCAGGCGATAAAATATAACGTAGAATTTTCGGGTACGATACGAGAGATTGCCCTTGACAAATTTTATTGCATGTACTGGTCTGCAATGCAATTAGATTTGTACAAGGACCTTATCAAGGGTGGAGCACCTCTGACAATTGATGCTACCGGTTCAGTTGTGAAACAGTTGCAGCGAATGAATGGACCTTCCGGTGCGATATTTTTGTATCAAGCAGTTATTCAGGGTCAGGCTGGCATCTTCCCAGTTTTGCAAATGATTTCGGAAAAACACGATACGAATATGATTTCGTATTGGTTGAAAGAGTGGGCTCGCTGCGGCATAGCTATTCCGAAGGCAACTGTAACTGATTTTTCGCTAGCGTTGTTGAATGGAGTCAGTCTAGCTTTTAATGAATGCAGTCTGAAATCATACATCCGAATCTGTGTTCGATGTCTCTCGATCAAATCCGAACAGAATATTCCACCACGTTGTTTCATGCGTGTTGATATAGCCCATACGATTAAATTAGTCACCCGGTGGAAAAGTTTTAACGGCAAAGCTGCAAAAGTTAAAGATTTCTACCTCCGATGTATAGGTATAATGACGACGTGTGTCAGCCGAACCGAGTTGGAAATCATTATATCTGCTTTACTGATCGTTGCCTTGTGCGAAGCAGACGATACTAATTCCACATGCGTTGACCAGCAAGAATTCCTTTTGAATTCTATCCGAACGTTTGCGATTGATGACGAGGAATCAAGTTTGGACACAAATGAATTGGATCAATTTTTTGAAACTTTAGACGCCGAGCTAGATACTGGATTGCCGGATTTCAGTGACATCAAATGCTATGCTGACGGAGTAGCCAAAGAGTCACAAAAGCTCGAACGGCCCAATCCATATTATTTACCCGATTTCGTAACGCCATTTCTACGACTTTGTCAATATTTTCCCCTGTGGACAGATATAATGTCATCGATTAGCCAAACAACACAGAACGTTGCTTCTTCTGCGAGGTCCGAGGCTTACTTTAACAATTTGAAAAATAACACCCTAAGCGATGAAGGTAAGCCACTTCGTGTGGATAAGTTCTTGATAAAACATATGCGCTCCATAACAGGGTTATGTAAAATTGAACGGGCAGCATACAATGCTCGATTTAATCGATGTGATCAGAGTTCTTTATTCCCCGAAGCAAACTATTCGCAACCTTTAGTAACGGATCCTCAAAGTGAAATTTCCATGCAAATAGATGAGAAAAACGGTTGCAACACCTCAGATAGAAGACATACGGGCAAATGAAATTCGCCGCGTAGTAGTCCGACCTCGCTAATTGTGAATCAATATTCTGATTATAATCCCGACCTTAGCAGGGAATTTGTAAAAAGCGAATCACCTAGGACTTGCGAAGCTTTAGACTCTGTCTGCATCGAAAATGACAATGGTGTAACTATCTCAACTCAGGATTCAGTCGGAATAGTATGCAAACCGATGATGGACCATCTTAACGAAGAGGAGAACTGGCGGGGCAAAAATAAATTGTTAAAGCTTTCAAATACCGATAATGAACCTGCAAAACCCTCGCGCAAACGAGGCAAATACCTTCGACCATGTCCAGATGTGAATCTCATTCATAACCGTCCGTTACGCAGAAGAAGAGACCACAATATACAAAATGGTGCCTCCGTTAAAATTGGTCATGAGAAGGTGACAGTGAATTTCACTTGTCCTTTTGATTCGTCTATTGAACTCCTGGCATCAGCTTGCGCTGACTCCTCTGCTTATTAGAACGTAGTGGAAACTGATCATGGACACTTGATGTTATGCCGTCTGGTATTGGATTACATGTCGAACGGCCTGAGTAACGACTGGTATACAGCATTGCCAGACACTCTGAGCGCACAGTCGCCAGAATCCCCCCGCCAAGTCGCCCAAAGTCGCCGCCAACTGGCGACCCCCGTCGAGGCATGATATCTTGGTAACCAATGGTAACCATCGCGAACGAACATCCAAATGCTTCATGGTCCAATATGAAAGAGCGCGAATTTAAAAATGATATGAGGTTAAATTTCAGTACCACTTGAAGGTAGTTACTATAGTAGTGAGATTTTAGAATTTAACCACGATATGGACCGCTAATTCGCGCGAATTTCCTCCGAAGTGGTTCAAGTTCCGTTTAATTTCTCTCATATATAGTTTCGAGATAAGTCCGAGTTTAACTCGAAATTCTGTTGGAGGATTCGGGAATTATTGAAACAACAAAGCATAGGAACATTGCGTATTATTGCATCGTATCGTATAATATATTATAATATTTGGTCAAATCAAGCTCGCGATATGTCGTTAACAGTCTTTTTCATCGTGTCTTTATCTCTTTTTTTGTAAATCGCCTTTATGCGTCCTCTTCGGCGAACAATGTCATCGTCTGGAGTAAGTCATCACCATAGTCTTTCTGCGTCGAAGGTCCTTGACCATTTTCCGTGGCCGTCAACTTGAGATCGTACATTTTCGATGTAAAGTTCTTGTACATGGTCGGCGATGGGGTGAAAGATTTGCAGCATGAGCCGGTCGTATAGAAGTGCATACGAATTCTCAAAATCGCGTCGAGCATACTCAAGCTCATTCTGTTGCGAGGCTTGGTCTTCGTAGCATTCATAATCGAAAAAACTCTTTCCACCACGGCATTACTGAGCGGCAACGATAGAACCTTCAACGCCAAGCGCGCCAATTCTTTGAATGGCATAGTGCCGCCAACGGTTTGATGAGAATAAACATTCGCCCAGAAAGCTGACGTGCTGGCCATGACCTCCTCCGTAAAAATGTCCGTCCAATCGATGAATGGAATCTTCCGAAGTTGAGCCTCGACTTTCGAAACGTCCACGGAATTGTCCAGTAAAATCAAAGGCAAGTCGATAAGCTCGAGTTTTCGTGCAGTGGTCAACACTTTTTTTGGTGATAACTTCGTGGACGATTTGAGTAGGGACATATTACTAGGAAGACGTTTCAAAAGTTCGGCCAGCAACACGATTAAATATTGCCTACATCTGTGTTGGACTTCGTGCAACTGTTCCGGTCGCAGGCTGTACGCAGCAACTGTGTTTTTGAACTCGGTCCCAAGATCTATCACGTTCACCGGCTGCAAAGCCAAGTCATTTTGTAGCGCTTCCTCGATAGATTCAAACCGTTTCTGCGCGTTATTCATGAACACTGGCTTAAGAATACGACTCGCAACAGACAATACGAGAGAGGACAGCGTTTCGTAGAGTTTCGTAACGTCTTCCTGAGTGCTTTGGAACAAGATGTTCGCCTCGTTGACATCATGTAAGATGTACTTGAGGAAAATTAGGTACAAGTGATTTACAGGATCCTTGTACATACGGGATAACGTCCTCGCAGTATAACATTTCTCTTGTCCGTTGCCGATCATCTCGAAGTGCGTTTTTAGCTCTAACCATTGGTATAGGATACGTTTTACGGCACCTTCCCACGCTAGCCATCGTGTTACTGATAATTGGACGAGATTGAGGAATGTCTTATTACTCTCATTTATTAATTGATATAAATCTGCGTAATGCGCACGTCGTAGTGCACTTTGGGCAAACCAATTCCTGCTTTCTCGTACTAAAAACTCGAGCGAAGACGGCAGAGCCTCAGAGCTACATAAGTGTAATGAATGGCATACACAGGTTTGGTACGCTTGGAAGGTTAGGAAGGTTTGGTAACGGCACCTGTTCCTTCAAAAGCGTGTATAGCGAATGATTCTTGCCACACAGATTGCTCGCTTCATCCGTTCCTATACCAATCAAGTTTTTTATAGGTAGCTTGATCTCCGTCAAGTATCCTGTGAGGCGCTCGTACAATGCGATGGCAGTAGTCTCGACGATATTTATAATGCCCAAGAACTCAGTCACGATGTCGGTCTTGCTCACACTGAAATACCGTATGCAGATCGCCATGTACTTTTGTGTAGATACATCCGTCGATTCATCGACGATGAGCGAATACGACTCGTCACCGACGTCATTAACGAGATCAATCAAAAGCGCCGGTGAGATGACGTTTATTATCAACTTGGAGCATTTAGTCCGATGAATATGCACCGATTCGAGCATGGATTTTTTTCCGAGATCGATGAGTAATTCGTTGAGATGGTCAATAGTACGCACAGCACTATGCATTGCCACGTATACGGCGAGCTTCATATCAATCCTCTTGCTTTCGTCTGATATAACGGCGATACGGCATGACTCGAGTGTTCTCTGCGAGACGAGCTTAGAGGCATTATCGCGGTGATTCTTCGTCTTGCTATGCTTCACCAGGTCAAATTTCTGAGCACGTAACGCGGTCTTGCAAATTTTGCAATAGGCATCCTGATTCAAATTATTGTCTTCGCTATTCTTTTGCAACCATCCTGCAAATGGTAGAAATATAAAATCGGGGTCATCCGATCCAGTGTTTATTGCGTGGCTAAAACTATAATATTATAACATTATCGAAACATAGAACATAGCATATATAGCATGTGAAGCTTCTCCTAGTCCTATAGTCTAAATCGATGAAATGTTAGCCGTATTCGACGGTAAAGATAATGACAAATTTTTTCGTCCTACGATTATCCCGTCTACTTTTGTTCGGCTCGTTCGCTCGCTGGTCCATCTTTTATTATTAATAGCCGACGTAATTTTTTTCATTGTGATTGTATCAAGTATGGACCCAACATCATTCAGTATCCGCTTGCTTTTACCTTTTACCCGTCAATCTTATTTAGCACCCAATATAGAAAATAAATTGATCGAAAGACATATAGAAGAAAGTTTTAAATTTACCACATATCAAATACGTTGTTTTTGTTATTATATTTGCGCATACCTTTGAACAACGGCATATCTTCCCAAGATCGACTATATTTTTTTTCGTATTTTCCATATTTCCCCATATTTGTCGCATCGACTTTCCGATTACAGCAGTTTACGAACTGTTGAAAGTTTGTTGCAAACGAAAATCTTAAACAGCTCACGCAATTTTGTGTATTTGGCGGTTAGGATGTACGGACGAATAGGAGTCTCCTATTGGCTATTAGGAGAATGGACTATGGAGACTTGCCCTCGCGAGTCGCGATCGCGACGGACGACAAACTGCGTAAGTGCCAAGTTATAATTTCTGCCGTCAGAGGCGCCACGTGCGCCCATGTATAAGCAAGCATGCAAATGCAAAGGCAGAGTATTTAAACATTTCCGCACGACCTTCTCGACATTCCGCGGAACGGTTGAAGCATATTTTTGACCAAGCAGCCAAATAACTAGGTCGTATAATAGAAAATAGATCGTAAATGGCGAGTCACCCAATATCGCCAAGCGAAAAAACATGTCGCCCAATTGGTCGCCCGGCGACATACCTTCCATTTATTGTCGCCGTTTTGCCGCCAAAGTCGCCCAAATGGCGACAAGTTGCCCAATCTGGCAACGCTGCTGGTATAAAGAGCGCACTATATTCTTATCTGTATTACTGGATACGCAAAAAAGTACAGTAGATTGCCATGCGAATATTGGAACTTTCCTTGAAAAAATGTTGATTGAATTCCCTAGTTCTATTGACGAAGTAACTTGCGTATCTTGTAATAGTACGGTGCGATAAAGTGTGCCAGTCATAGCAATTACGTCGAAACCTGTCCTTGAAAAAAGATTGCGCGTTGGTCTCCAAGAAAGTGTGGATGATTTTTTTTCAAAAACAAAAATTTACTGTCAAACTTGCAAGAAACGAACAGGGCTACTTAATAGGAAACCACAGAATCATTTGTTCATTGATACGGAGCACGCGTATATGAGCAAACTCTCTCGACAACTTGGTTTCTCAAACGCAAAAACTGTAGTTCCGCTTTGCGACATACCGTGTAGTTTGACCGTAGATGGTTTCAAATATAACTCAATGGGCGTTATTCATTACATTCCACCGAAAATAGAAGGTGGTATAGGACATTATGTCGCTTATTGTCGAAGGGTCACCGGATCCTGGGAAGAACGCGATAGTCTCAGACCAAAAGCAGTTTATCTGCCTGAACAATCTTTATCGAAGATTTTCGTAAAGCCAGCAATCATCGCTTGCATACAGTTCTCAGAGTGAGTAAATCAATCTATCCGATTGTAGGTATTCATTACTTCGATTGAATGCGAATAAGATAGCATTTTAAACAATGCAAAAATTAAGAATGTTCATACAATTATTATTTTATTCAGCAAGTATATATATATTGTGACGTCGGCAGACCCTATGGTCTCCGGCTTGCACCATCATATAGAAATACACATGTAATTGTTAGAATATAAGATCCTATTATATATACTTTACATATGTATGCACATGTACGCAAGAAGCATTAGATCATATAGCAAACGGCGACTGCTTGGCGACGGCTTCGTGAGAACTGCAATCTAGCAGTTTTAGTCCCCAAGCAACCGTCGGTTGCCTCGAAAAGGAGAAGACAGATAGTAAAAAGGCATAAAAGACCTAACAAACAATAACGCAGTGCCTTTATTTCTGCTTCCAGCAAGTCGCGCACTTCTCAGTACTCCAAAACTAAAATCATTTTATTCACTTTGATATATCTGGCTTCTCCTCGCGATTCAATAAAATAATAAACTTTAATCACGAAATTAACGTTCGAGTTTGCACCCTTCAATCTTGCGAGCGTGCCCTTCTTGGCATTCGCAATACCCAATCCTGAACCTCAAATCCCGCGAGCGTGCCCTTCTTGGCATTCGCACTCTTTTCCAACATCCTTATAGACGAGCGTGCCGTGTCTAGCCACTCGTCATCTCCAAATCCTACCCTACAAGTTCGTGCCCGGCGTACCGGTAAGCGACAGCGCGGGCACCGCGGCGGAAAGGACGTGCGTGAAAGGAGGCGCCAAGCCATAATACCCCAGTTATCTAAAACTTGTGAGTTCATCCTTGAACCCCAGTGTTGTGCATCGACCAAAACGAATCATCTTACACACCACTCATTGGAATATCAAGGTGAAACCCAAATCATCACTGTGATCAACGATCTACTCGAGGAACCTTTATCTGGACCACCTACCCGCTCGCCCAAAGACCCGCTCCAATAAAGTAAGAATTCCAATACATAATTAACTCCGGAACTTCGTTCCAAATAATAAGGTGACAGCATTGCCCATCTGTGACGATTCGGTAGCGACGAAACCCCGACGTCACAATATATCTCAAGTTGGAACTACAAAGACGTTCGAGCAAATGCTATTGACTCCATTACTCCCAGTTACTTTTAATCCCTAAATGTATACGATAGTTGTTCCAGAAAACATTGAAAATGAAAAAAAAATAATAATGTTTTACTCAGCAATTATATATTTTAACTTTTAACTGTGCAGACGTTCTAACGAACGCTTACTACTTCCTGTTACTTTTCATTCTTAAATAAGATAGTTATTCGAGAAAACATTGAAAACATTAAAAAAAAAAAATTGTATTTTACTCAGCAATTATATATTTTAACTTATAACTGTGCAGACGTTCTGACAAACGCTTACTACTTCCTGTTACTTTTCATTCTTACTAGGAGACCTTACGGCAGCCGGATTTTTGTTTTTTTTTTATATTTATGGTACGTGTAGTTGGGACCTTGAATAAGAATTTCCCAAAGCAGTTCGATGCGATACTCAAAATTCTTCGAGATAATCGACTTTGAAGTTTTGTACTCGACCTTATATTCACTAGATACGACGCTTGTTTCAACGAAAGGCGTAGCGCAGACGGTAGAGTTCGAGTCCAGTAATCGCTGGATCGCTGGTTCGAGTCTCGTCGCGTGAGTTTTTTTTTTTTTTTTTCTTCATAGAAACTTTTTCCTTTTTTGTTCTTTTTCACATTCCGAAAATTGAATTTTTCATTAGGAATATCAACTTTAAATAAACAATATTAATTATAAAATAACAATAAAGGTTCTGTCAAAAAAACAACGACGTCGGGTAGGAAATAAAATGCTATTTTATTGTCATATCTTTAATATGATAAGTGTTAGGTATATTACGTCTAGTGGCACGAGCCAGAATGGTAGTTATCGTAAAAACATGGAAAACAGAAATTTTTTCGGCATCTAGCACACTGTATAAATGTCGCATTATTACAGGCGCATTTTATTTTCAAAAGCTCGACTGCGAAGCAAACTTCATTAACATTTTGAAAGATTGTTCTTTCATCGCACAGTTTTGATGCAAACCACGCATACCTGAGCATGTCACCAAAGTCGCAGTCGAGCTTTTGAAAATAAAATGCGCCTGTAATAATGCGACATTTATACAGTGTGCTAGATGCCGAAAAAATTTCTGTTTTCCATGTTTTTACGATAACTACCATTCTGGCTCGTGCCACTAGACGTAATATACCTAACACTTATCATATTAAAGATATGACAATAAAATAGCATTTTATTTCCTACCCGACGTCGTTGTTTTTTTGACAGAACCTTTATTGTTATTTTATAATTAATATTGTTTATTTAAAGTTGATATTCCTAATGAAAAATTCAATTTTCGGAATGTGAAAAAGAACAAAAAAGGAAAAAGTTTCTATGAAGAAAGAAAAAAAAAAAAACTCACGCGACGAGACTCGAACCAGCGATCCAGCGATTACTGGACTCGAACTCTACCGTCTGCGCTACGCCTTTCGTTGAAACAAGCGTCGTATCTAGTGAATATAAGGTCGAGTACAAAACTTCAAAGTCGATTATCTCGAAGAATTTTGAGTATCGCATCGAACTGCTTTGGGAAATTCTTATTCAAGGTCCCAACTACACGTACCATAAATATAAAAAAAAACAAAAATCCGGCTGCCGTAAGGTCTCCTAGTGAGTCACCACAAGTCAGGTCATCTTCTATCGACAGGTACCTGTGAACAAAAATGATTAAATTAATTTTGATAAAGTCAATTGGTGTAGCTTACCGTGCGATCAATTTATATATTGGTGCATAGTATATGGACATTTGTTTCAAATTTCATTCCATCGAATCAATTCTTCTCGATAAGACCTTTGTGAAAACAGCTTTTGGAATTTTTTTTTTTGTAAAAGCATGCCCACTGAAAAGTCTATTATACTTAGTTTGTGGTACAAGTATTTTGGAGTAGTATGAAGATCACGTTGCTGTACATGGTTCTGCTCTGCTGCGGACCAACTTAGCAATCCCCCTTGTCGTCCGGTCAGTTGTAGTGTGATCAACTATTCGTGTTTCTGTAATAAAAGCATAACTCATTAATTATTGAATATAAATTGCCGCAGTTTCAATACATTCTCATGAATAATCTAATCACTACATGTGTGTATACATACGTAATCGAAGACCATACCATCATGCCCTATTGAACAGAAGCTCGCACGCAACACTCGAAACAGATTTACTTTTGTCAGACACCTCAAATGTATCACCTCACAACAAGTAAACGTGTATCGAATGTACGGACTGTCGCTGGACAGGCTTATAACTTGAAAGTTTAAAACTGAAAAAATATACAAAATTATGCATAATTATATTCATTCACATCGTGCGAGGAAATTGTAACATGCGAAATAGCTACTAGAGAACCAAAATATCATGATCTATCCAATAAATTCTGATCTAATGTGATAACAGAAAACGTGCAGGATGAATGTGCGTCAGTTGATAATTGTAATGCTCTAATCCTTCCTGAGAGTACGGGGTGAACTACTCCTAGCAGCAGTCATATCACAGGGTGATAGTGTCACATTCGAGTCTTGTCAAATGGATCAGTATCTTTGAAATATACATGAATAAATTTTCTTATTAGTTTTGTCTTGTAATGTTAAGGTCTTATATTTTTGTGCTTTTGAATTATATATGATCATGAAAAAGGTTCATTGAGTTTTCATAAAAAAAAGTTTCAACTGACTTTTTTCATATTGTGGAGTCGTACGAGAACTTCAGCCAAACTCATAGTTTCAAGTTGTTATTTGACTTGAGTGCTAATCCCTGCAATACAACTGTTGCTAGGTTAGTCCACCCAGTACTCTCAAGAGGATTAGAGCAGCTATGAATTCGACGTTCCCTTTTTGTAATATAATACAAAAAATAGACGACTCCGCAATACTTTTTTTTATAGACACATTCATCTCACTATTTGTCTACTTGTACATGTGTTGCTTTACTTATTATTAGACTTGTTTCATGCATCGAGTATGTACTGTGGTTCTCTAAGTTCTATATTTCTCAGATGTCTACCATCTATGATTTCTGGAATGACTCAGAGTTTCGCACCCATTTGTCTATTTGATCGCAATTTAATAATCAGATAATTTTTATAGATATTTTTAGCCTGTTCGCGATGGATCTGATCAGTATCGCATCCAATCTCTTATTCCGTTCGCACATAGCCCACACCTATAGCGGGATGTCGGTTCGTTCCACTCCTTCAACGTCTTTTGGATTCCTAGTAGATCGAGACACTTCAAATGAGCCCAACGTCTGCAAGTGTCACACATAATTAATTCATTGGGCCTTGTACCAAAGCAGTATTGACACACTTCTTTCATATCGCGAGACAATCGTAGCAACGATTCCGCGATTTCTACCCTGTGTGTGTTTGGTTCAAAATTAGCGTCCATTTCAATACCCATAGCCAAACACTGTATATAATACATAACATAGACACCGCAATTGAACGTGTCTTTTTGCAACGGGCGCTCGCCTTTATAACTGACCACAGTCCAGTTAATATCGCAGAGAACATTGGGGTGTCTTTCCGCACACTCTTTTACATACTTTTTAAAGTATTGCACGGCTGATTGAGTTTTATTACCGCGCTTGAACATTGGGTCCAAGTGAATGACAGTTTGCGCGTCAATATCAGCTACCAATAGACACCAATGATGGTTGTACACGTATGGCATAAGTATCTTACCCTTGAATGCATCACCAACGTTGTACATTCGGAACGTTTCAGGTTTATCTTTGTCACGGTCCTCGCCTAATAAATAATGCGTGTAGATCGTGGGGACGTATACAACGTTTTGTTCAAAGTCTAAGGTAGCGACAGTGTAAGCATCTATGACTGCCCCATCCAAATCTTTTTTTTCGCCCAGGGTTTGAAATTGCCCAGAGAACAAATCGAAGTGATCAAACCCTATAATCGGAGCGCATGCAGTAGAGGAATATCGTCCAATAGTAAACTCGGTATTGTTCAATTCAACCATATAATACGCAACGTCCATGAACAATCCGTTCGATAAGGCATTCGCGTGAGTCGAACTATCGCTCCGATTCAGTAAAGATAGATCGTGGTTTACCTGTTTGGGTGTACTTGTTCGAAAGTTAGAAGTTTCGACCTTCTTGGTGATTTTTCCGAGTAAACGACCCTCTAGATGGCTATACTGAGCCTTACGTTTGCGCTGCCACATCTCCTGCACTAACGAATTACTCGGGCTATCTAATTTTGCACTGAGACGGGTCCTCTTACACGATAGTCTTTTCACCGCCTTTGCTTTGGGTCGGCGACCCTTTAACGGCGTACTGATGGCTGCCTCTGCACACAGGCAGCTTTTGTAATTTCTCATCTTGTCAATGAACCGGCCTATTTTCAAGTTCACCTTACCTTCCAACACATCTCTTTTGACAAGATTAAAATAACATTCGATGTTAGCGTTACTGAGTCTCGCACGATCCGGTACTACATGCTTCAATAGAAGAGCTGACCACATTGGAACAAACGGCATCAAGCTGTGCGTTATATAATCTGCAACCTCCGGCGCGAAATATTCGTTATTATTGTCGGTGTATAGGATTGTTTAAGGACACACATTTTGTTTTTAAATATACTTGAACTATCTGTGTTTTATTATGTTCTTCACATTTTTCTTATTCCTTTCTTTTTATTACACTCCCTCGCCTCGTGCTCACACTTATTATTCCGCCATTACAATCTAACTAACTCAGTCCTACCAACTGCCTATCCTGGACAATGTTTGGGGACAAAAATGCCAACTTAATAGACGGAATCCCTAACAGTCGGTCTCGATCAAGTCTCCTTTCACACTCAGTAGCTTTGCATAATAACGATGGAAAAAGGGAGAATCGGCATAAACTCTACCCTCAAGCCCATCACCCGATGCAGTACCTTCGACGGAATCGTCGTCTCCTTCTATCTCACTGGTAGTTTCCGCATCTTTAATCAAACGATGCAGGTCGTGAAGCAGAACTACATTGCACTGTGCCTGCTCGCGATCCATGGTCAAAAGGATGGCCATGAATAGTTCAAACACTTGGTCTAAAGCATCTATAATATGACAATGAATCATTAATCCTACACATTCGAGAATTAGATTTTTCACGTGCAAGTATTTCGCAAAGTTTTTGTGCATGTTCGTTGATACGCGTTTCTGAAAGTGTGCGCAGCAGCTGTGGACAACAATGAAATCGAAGCTCGGGTGCGTTTCTTGCGTTAAATACGTGTAGGCTTGTTGCAAGTAACTCGTTACAGTCATCCCGTTCCATTCGCCCATTACAGAGTTGATTAACGCCCAACTCCAATCCACAACTACTACACGAAACATTGGCCAGCTGTCATGTTTCGTAGTCAGAAAATAACGGTATCTTTTTAAAAATGTACTAATGGATGCCACATCGTGCTCCGAACTTACCATTTCTGCGATGGGAATTACAGAGCTGTCTTTGTTTATTACCATTGCGTAGTACATAAGTCGCTTGCACCTGACGTCTCGTGGCTTACGAACGACGTTTCCGGTGGCGTCAAAATGGACAATTATGTCCTCTCGACAGACAATATCAAGCTGCTCCTCCGAGTACATGTGCACATACAGAGGGAGGCCTGCATGTCTAATGTACGGATCTCGACATTCTCCATCTAAAACATGTCGCTGAAACAAATCTGAAAGATCGTTAGACCGGAGTATTTTATCGTTCTTGCAATTTTCCTCCGATTTGGCCTTCTGGTACGTCGAGAGACGCATCAGTTCCTGCATGTGACCATCATCGGCGATTTCCGGATCAATTGTTCTGGCTGTATCAAGTTGCAAGATTCTCGGAGCTACTTTCATCAATTGAGCCTTTACTTCAACTCTAGCCTTGCCTTTGAGGGTACAGTGTATTTTGGGACCTGCGTGAACGATTTCTCCGCACTCAGTGGCTTTAATGTAAATTATCGATAGCGGTGTTTTGAAATCAGTCACGTCAAACTTGAAGCTTTGTGCATGACTTCCATACCTGCATTTTGCGTAGGCTACTAGAAATTCTATGTTAGAACGAATACCACCATAAAAACTCAGGGGGCAACTGTAACCTACGTCATGCAACATGCATTTTGATATGACGTCCCTAAATTTATTTTTATCAATATTTCCATCGTCGCCCAGTAATTGCACCGATGGAACATTAAACTTACCCAAAGAGGTGCTAAATTTTTTTTTAATGGATGGCGATTGCGGGGGTGCTATGTATTCAGGTGCGCTTTCATCCGACACACTACCGGAATCAGCTGTGCCGGCTGAACTCGCAACACTTGACTCAACATCATTATAAAACACATCATCATTACTGGCATAATTCTCAAAGTTTTCATCGGAAGTCCTCTTACATGACTTTGGAGTGTTCCAAATCAAATCGCACTCCAATTGAGGCGAGGATGATAAACTACGTACCGTGTCTACATCTTTCGTTCCTTCCACAGGATTCCCTACGCCATTATCAATTTTCTTTTGCCAATCCGGATTAGTATCTTCGGTCGCAACAGAATTTTCTGATAATTTCTGCGCACCGTTAGTGTCCATGCTGAACCTTCGGTTTAACAGATTCTGTACGTTGTCCCTAATTCCATGTTGGTTTTTCGCCCAGATTTTTTGGAGCTGAAGCACTAAGTCCTTACGGGGTTTTCTTTTTAACGCTCTGGAAATCTTCAGAAAAATTTAATATTAAAGTATATGAACATCCTCCAAGACAGATCTCCACACAGTAATTGGCAACAATGATATTCCCGGGTATATTATCACCATTTATTATCAACTATTACAGACGATATATTGACATTCAGTGATATTTGAAATATTTTACTACGTATGGTAATTATGTCATGTCCAAATATTTATTATTTTAGAAAATATAGTATTCAAATTATGATGTTTAAGGATAAAGAGGTTTGTTACTTCAATTATTCGATTTGACGTTACTTTGAAAATCGAAAATCGGAAATTTTTTTATTTCGCAATCTCAGAATAATGCCAAAATAATGTCGAATCTGCCAAAGTGGGCAGATGTTTGCTTCCATGATGTGTGAAGCTATTTCCGAGAACAACGTTGAATAATGTGAGAAGCAAACGTCTGCCCACGTTGGCTAAGGGCTTGAAAATTTTGATAAATGGAGCAGGATTTTCAGAATTTTTTCAGACTTTTCAATTGGGGCTATCGATATGTTAATTTTCAAAAATCACAAGTAAATCAGACGATTATCAAAAGATCTGAAAAAAAATCCAGTGATTTTTTGAAAAGGTGGAACAACATAAAAATCGTGACTCGAATCGGAAGGGGTGAGGGTCAGACGTAGGTCGGTTTGGCGTGGAATGCCTCATATATTATATATAATATATATTAGGGTGCTTGAAAAAAAAATTTTACTTTTAATAAAAAATAAATAAAAAAACAAAAAATAATAATAATTCATGATTTCTTTAAAAATCAGTACTTTTCAGGTGGCTGAAATTTGTGTTTTCATTATGATAATTATGCATTATTATAGGGTTTTGGAAAGCTTAAAGAATCAGCTTCAAGGATCTATGCATGAATCCGAAAAATATCAAGTAGCTTGCGAGTAATTTAACTTTTAATGAAAAAACAAAATTTCCAATGTTAAGTAAATGGGAAATTAAAATGAAAAGAGCGACCTCTTAGAGTTGAGTTAGAGAGACCATTTTTGGGGAGGATTTTTTTCTTCTAAACCATTAACATTTGAGGGGTGGCGAACGGAAAAAAAAAAAAATTTTTTAAGCACCCTAATATATATATTAGGGTGGCCCAAAAAAAAACAATATTTTTTTTTCTCGAATTACCTACGAAAATATGTTAGTTTATCATGTTTTAAGAGCCCCCTCCAAAGCGCAGCTCAAAAAAAAAATCTTAAGAGGTCGCTCAAGATTTTTAAAAATTTCCAAAAACGTCGAAAATCGACTTTTTTTTAAAAAAAATTTTTTCTCCTTATTTCACTATCTTCTACTATGAAAATGATCAGGATCCTGAAATTTTCAAGTTGATATTTTGATATTCAAAGGTCGCTCAAGATTTTTTTCAGTTTCCAAGTAGAGTACTTTAGACTTTTTCGAGCGACTTCTGAACTCGAATATTAATGACCTATTTTTTTTCTTGAAGTTGACATACTAAAGAATAGAAATAAGGCTAGAGAGATGCAAAAAGAAAAAATTTGAAGACGGTTTTCACTATTAAAAAAAAGTTATAAATTTCCGTCGATTACATTTTAATAGTGAAAATCGTCGCGAAATTTTCTTTTTTGCATCTCTCCAGCCTTATATCTATTCTTTAGTATGTCAACTTCAAGAAAAAAAAAAAAGGTCATTAATATTCATGTTCAGAAGTCGCTCGAAAAGGTCTAAGGTACTCTACTTGGAAACTGAAAAAAATCTTGAGCGACCTTTAAATATCAAAATATCAACTTGAAAATTTCAGGATCCTGATCATTTTCATAGTAGAAAATAGTAAAATAACGAGAAAAAAAAGAAACGAAACACCGATGTTCGACGATTTTGGACATTTTTAAAAATTTTGAGCGACCTCTTAAAATTTTTTATGCGAGCTGCGCTTTGGAGAGGGCTCTTAAAACATGATAAACTAACATATGTTCGTGAGAGACTCGAAAAAAAATATTCATTTTTTTGGGCCACTCTAATATGTATATTATAGTTAGTCCTTCGACAGTCGAATCCAAAAGCTAAAACTCATATATTCTCACTTCGAACGAGTTTGTATCAGTGAGAACCACGTGATATATATAGGAAAGCAAGAGAGACACGCCAGCTTCATTTTTTGTAAACGAGACAATTATGTTTTTAGAATCGACTAATAATTAATTAAACGATCAGAAGATTACAATTCATAACGATATGGTATTTTTATTAGAAATCCTGAATTCTGTTTTCATTGGAGGGTTATTTTTGAACATATATTTCCACACTTTCTAATATTTCTTCCTCTACATGAGAATTAGCGGTTTTTTTACTTAAGCAAAACGATGCAAGTCCAAAATATTTGGACGGCAGACGTATAATTTCCGTATGCATGGCTCATTACGGTGGTCCTTAACAGAGGTTTTTTTGAATTTCTATGCTCCCAGGGGCTAAACGCTTCCATATGGATGAAAAAAATTCACTGAAAATTTGAGCTCCTAATATCAACTCAAATATAGTCTGCTTTCCAACCAAAGTTTATTATGTAAATAACATAGGAAAAACTTCTTATGCTCTTAAAATTTTTTAAAGTAGGACACAAATGTATCTACAATAATGAGTCATAAATATTTTTGTAGAGAACTTAACGCTCCACAAAAAAGGTCTCTTGATCTTTTTCGATAAATATAACTGTTTAAAAGTTAACCTTGCCGTTAAATGCCCGGAATTGCCGAAGAAACTTCGAAACGGTACTCATCGAAAAAGACCAAAAGACCTTTGTTGCAGAGCATTAAATTCTCTACAAAAATATCCATGACTCATTATTGTAGATTTATTCGTCTAGAAGTTGTAAAATTTTAAGGAGCAAAAGAAGTTTTTCCCATGTTATTTCCATAAGAAACTTTGGTTGGAAAGCGGACTATCTTAGAATTGATATTAAGGCTCAAATTTTCAGGGAATTTTTTTTATCTATTTGGAAGCGTTTGAGCCCCTGGGAGCATAGAAATTCAAAAACACCCCTGTTAAGGATCACCCTAAATTGGCTCATATATAAGTTTTAACAATCTCTTGAGCAAAGTCGATAATATTCTGTGAGTAAAGAGATGATATCGAAATGAAATGTAATGCTTATTTTCAATATTAGCTTTCGCTTTGTGCTCACCTATCTGAGAAACCTATGAGCGCCTAAGTATTTTTCAGCATATTTATCTTTAGAAATTTTCTTTTTTGGTCTTTAGAAATTCAGACAGAGATTGTGTAAAATTCTGTTACATTTTTAGATTCTAAATAATCAGACTTAACGTTTTTAGTGAACGATCAAAGAAGCTCCAAAAGATTGTAGAATACGTATTTTAACAGGAGTGGATTAATTACGATTTTTATTCGGCTTTTGCACGCGAATAACATCTGAAGTAGGTATCGATCTTTGACTGAAGGTTTCGGAAATCAGAACGTCCGAACTTCAGCAGGCTTCAAAAACTCTAATAATGTCCATACCACATTAGCGATTAGATAGAATAAGTCAAAAACTCAAAGAATAAATCCTTTCATCAATGTAAAGTTTCATGCAAGTAGTCAATTAACGATCAGACTGCGTACACTACAAAGCATATAATAATAACATGTAGCGCCCGAGCGCAAGATTGTAGCTTGTTTTGAAATCGTGCATAATAGAACTGGCTACATCGAACATTCAGAACCGCTCGACGATTTCCAATAATGTAACAACTTAAATAGTTGATCATAAGTCATAACGCGTGTGTTATAATACGGATTCCTATTCACGCTGAATAAATAACAAATTGAAATTTATTAGACGCCCCAATACTTCTA
This sequence comes from Rhogogaster chlorosoma, assembly GCA_944452935.1. Lineage (NCBI taxonomy): Eukaryota > Metazoa > Arthropoda > Insecta > Hymenoptera > Tenthredinidae > Rhogogaster > Rhogogaster chlorosoma. The sequence continues at coordinate 6,899,149 of OX101799.1, forward strand.
ACACGTTCTTATAGATTACGTACTCAGTAAACGGAAACTTCTGGGTGAATCTCGTTTTCGAACATTTTAGATAGATATGAATCTAAAGTAATTAAATTCTACGTATTTCGAAATTTTTTTTTCAACACAGCGTGCGTGAAATGCATTTTCCCATGCCTGTGGAGCGTGCGGAAAGTGATTGATCCCTGTATTGAACCGTAATAAGACACAAATTTTCATTGTGAAAAATCGTAATGTACTATTACCATACTCAGTTCAAAAACTTAGGAAACGGGATTCACCGATTCGTTTTCATTTCCTGGGCTACAGATGAAACACATTGATAAATGCTACAGTTGAAAAAGTTTGTAATACTCAACATTCGAGTCAATGATACACACATCCACTCTACAAATGTATTACGAATTATTCTCTATCTCTTGTGTGCATGATAATTTTGTGTATTGTCAAGTAACCGTTCCTATGAAAAGCGTAACTCACTGTATGTGGAACAGCAAAAGCGTATCTGTTACATCTAATAATTCGGTGCAAGCCGTTACTTGTAATAGATTATAATAATGAGTAATCGGTTAATAAATATTACACTTACCGGGACAATCAAACTTTTCGGTGAACTCGCAATTAAAATTACGTCGTTGATGTCAATGACTAAGTTGGCGATAATTTCCGCCAATCGGTGAACGTACACTTCACTCATTTCACGTTTCGGCATCGTGTTACTGTTACCAGTTGCAATGCGCGAAAAATACTGCTGAATGCTGGAGCGCTATCCACCAAGTGATAATTCAGCGAGCAGAGGCCAACGTTTTAAGGGATGGTACCGGGGTCCCACTGCACCGTCATGAACGATAGTCCCAATCGGCCGGGAAACAAAAGCGGGTTTGTTTACGACTTTCATTGAAAATGAGCCAAATTGAAAATTTCTTTTTATCAATCACTCAGAAAAATATATAAATCATTTTCACGAAACAAAACAAAAAAAAAAATCGCGGAAATTCAATTGTTTAAAAAATACCCATTTTGCAAGTAGCTTTGGATCAAAATATCTCGTAAACTATTGAAAAGTAGTCGAGACATGCTGCGTATGAAATTTAGAGAAAAGAATAACGAACAAAATAAAACGAAAAACATGTCTCTACGACCAATAGTTTACGATATATGAATTTTATAATAAATAATTTCGTAGTCGCGCGCGCGCGTTGACAAACGAATAGCTCTAACTCAGAGAAAAGTTAATCGATTTTGACTTTTTTTTTTTTAAATTGTAGCTTTTATTATTAAGAATTTTTTCTGAATGATACTTGATAAAAGCTACCATTTAAAAAAAAAAGTCAAAATCGATTAACTTTTCTCCGAGTTGGAGCTATTCGTTTGTCAGCGCGCGCGCGCGACTACGAAATTTTTTATTATAAAATTCATATATCGTAAACTATTGGTCGTAGAGACATGTTTTTCGTTTTATTTTGTTCGTTATTCTTTTCTCTAAATTTCATACGCAGCATGTCTCGACTACTTTTCAATAGTTTACGAGATATTTTGATCCAAAGCTACTTGCAAAATGGGTATTTTTTAAACAATTGAATTTCCGCGATTTTTTTTTTTTGTTTCGTGAAAATGATCTATATATTTTTCTGAGTGATTGATAAAAAGAAATTTTCAATTTGGCTCATTTTCAATGAAGGTCGTAAACAAAGCCGCTTTTATTTCCCGGCCGACTGGACTATTCCGTTGTTTACTTGGTACGTTGGTTGCGTACTGTACACCCACTATGATGAATAACTATTACTCCAATTTTAGTAGCGTGCTTTACGCCACCATGTCGAAAAATAATGTTTGCACCGCGGACGTATACCTGTACACCCTGTATACGCGCGCAAGGGCCGGGCGTTTGATCACCGCGGGTGTGAAGTTATACCTTACGCCCATGGTACGAAATACCTATTTCGACTCTATCTCCTGTTTTTTCTACAGGAAGTACCCGCGCCATTTTTTTTAATTAATAGCAATTTTTTGAGAGACTCCCCGCAACCTGAGAAAACCACCCCATCGATATTAGAGGGCACGTTCACTCCGTTCGGGGGCAGGAATTAATTTTCGACTCCATCTCCTGTTTTTCCTACCGGAAGTACCCGCGCCATTTTTATTAATTAATGGCAATTTTTTAAGAGACTCCCCGCAACCTGAGAAAACCACCCCATCGATATTAAAGGGCACGTTCACTCCGTTCGGGGGCAGGAATTAATTTTCGACTCTATCTCCTGTTTTTCCTACCGGAAGTACCCGCGCCATTTTTTTTAATTAATGGCAATTTTTTAAGAGACTCCTCTCCACCTGAGGAAACCACCCCATCGATATTAAAGGGCACGTTCACTCCGTTCGGGGGCAGGAATTAATTTTCGACTCCATCTCCTGTTTTTCCTACCGGAAGTACCCGCGCCATTTTTTTTAATTAATGGCAATTTTTTGAGAGACTCCTCTCCACCTGAGGAAACCACCCCATCGATATTAGAGGGCACGTTCACTCCGTTCGGAGGCAGGAATTAATTTTCTACTCTATCTCCTGTTTTTCCCACCGGAAGTACCCGCGCCATTTTTTTTAATTAATGGCAATTTTTTAAGAGACTCCCCGCAACCTGAGAAAACCACCCCATCGATATTAAAGGGCACGTTCACTCCGTTCGGGGGCAGGAATTAATTTTCGACTCTATCTCCTGTTTTTCCTACCGGAAGTACCCGCGCCATTTTTTTTAATTAATGGCAATTTTTTAAGAGACTCCTCTCCACCTGAGGAAACCACCCCATCGATATTAAAGGGCACGTTCACTCCGTTCGGGGGCAGGAATTAATTTTCGACTCCATCTCCTGTTTTTCCTACCGGAAGTACCCGCGCCATTTTTTTTAATTAATGGCAATTTTTTGAGAGACTCCTCTCCACCTGAGGAAACCACCCCATCGATATTAGAGGGCACGTTCACTCCGTTCGGAGGCAGGAATTAATTTTCTACTCTATCTCCTGTTTTTCCCACCGGAAGTACCCGCGCCATTTTTTTTAATTAATGGCAATTTTTTAAGAGACTCCCCGCAACCTGAGAAAACCACCCCATCGATATTAAAGGGCACGTTCACTCCGTTCGGGGGCAGGAATTAATTTTCGACTCTATCTCCTGTTTTTCCTACCGGAAGTACCCGCGCCATTTTTTTTAATCAATAGCGCCATTTTTTCTAATTAATAGCACCATTTTTCATCTCAAAAAAAAAAAAAAACCCCTTAAAACTTGGTTTGAAAAAACCGTTCGAAGATCGTTCCAAACTTCAACCAGCTTTATCGTTTTACATAACTAAGACAGCTCAGAGTAGCCCAGAGCATGCAGGCACGTCGTCAAGAAGCACGTTTCGTCGCAAACGGAATACCGTGAAAGGCAGCTGCAGGGTGTTCAAATTATGAAAAACGGACATACTTAAAGTACCTAAGATAGGTGAGCTTTGAGGGAGACTTCAGGGTGAGCAGTCCAGCATCATGTGTTGGATGACATGGAAGCAAAAATAGTATTTCGAGAGATAATCTACATTCAGTAGCAAAAAGATACAGGTACACAAAACGGATGACGTAGAGTCTAGACATACAAAACCGACGAAAGGGACAGCGGGAACCTGGCAACTGAAAACTGCGGAGATTAGATATATCAATTTTGTTTCACAACGATGAATAATTACACTTGAAATAATATGCGAACTTACGTAGGAATCGGAATTGAAAAAAATAGCACAACAAAAAAAAAACAGGTATATTCTAAATTCTTGTCGGCGCAATTATGGCAAGGTCTGAGACATTTCCGCGCACACCTGATTCTTTGACAAATAGTGGCACGAACCTAAACCACATCAATGCTCGGAAAGCTATAAAATCGAGTGAAATACACATTGCGGCTGAGAATACAGTCCGAGCTCGAGCGATGCGTAGCTCAATCTTGTAGTGCCGGGGGCTCTGAGTCAGAACGATCAGTTACTTCTTTTGTTATTTCTAAATCCCTCTGTTTTGAGTTCTTTTCAATAAACGCCCTGCTATCTCCGGATTAAAACACCGTAATTATGGATTCCCCGCGGTCCCCCTCGCGTCAGGAGTCGATATACTGTCATAGAATTAAAAGGGATAGGAATGGGGGATGGGATGAACAGAATGAAAGAGTATATATATGAGTGTCCGATTTTTTTATTCAAATGTCCACTATCACATGGAGCACTCCCGTGATCTCCGATTGATACATCGGACAACGGTCCACTTCTTCTACGCAAGCTGCGCAGCTACACCGATGCCCACACGGAATAAAGCAATGCGTTGCAGGCTCGTTGACACACAGAACGCATATTCCCGGACGGCGTACTGCGTCCTCGCCGACGATCGGTCCGATGGGATGAAATGGCACCGGATCTGCGGGCGGGAGGAAGACGGGATAATCATCCTCCGGGATATGAAAAATCCCTTCATCCTCATCTTCACCGGTGTCATTGTCACCCCGTAACGGTCCGTCATCAGCTGCATGGGGTACCTCAGGAACAGCAACCAAGTCTTCGTGTTCTAAATGTCCAAATGAGTATTGCTTAGGGTTAATACAAAATAAAAAGAAGTCTCGATGCATCTAATTATCGGTCTAATAGAAAAAATAAATAAGAAGTAACGTATGTGTTGATTTCGCAAAGACAGTTTCCATTTGCATGATTTAAACTCTTACTTGATCCTGCAAGCTTTGCTTAGTACTATACTTGGCCGCTTACGTGGTTCAACGGGTGCCTGTCCAATATCTTCATCGAGTTGCTGTGCAACAGGCTCAGGGATTTCGGCCGCAACTACGTCCCGGACAACTGCGGCCCGTCGGCCACGGACGGCTCGCCCTCTGGGTCGAGCACCACGACCTCTACCTGCGCCACGACGTGCTACACAAGAGTATCGTCTTAGGCAATGAGTTTACAAGAATTTGGTACACAACAATTAAGCAGCTTATAAGGGTTGAATCAAATTATGAGCTTACGATGGTGAAAATGATCGCTCTTTACCTGACTCATCTGGTCTAGCGGGTTCCCCAGCAGCAATGATCTCTGGCTGCACCAAATCAAGCTCCTCTACTACTTGCACTGCATTATTGGGATGAGGTTGCTGTGCAATAGACTCAGGAATGTCGGCCGCGACTACGTCCCGGACAACTGCGGCCCGTCGGCCACGGACGGCTCGGCCTCTGGGTCGAGCACCGCGACCTCTACCTGCGCCACGACGTGCTACACAAGAGTATCGTCTTAGGCAATGAGTTTGCAAGAATTTGGTACGCAACAACCAACCTATAAGGGTTGAATCAAATTGTGAGCTTACGATGGTGAAAATGATCGCTCTTTACCTGGCTCATCTGGTCTAGCGGGTTCCCCAGCAGCCATGAACCCTGGCTCCACCAAATCAGGTTTCTCTTGCGCTGCAGTGACAAAATGTGACTGATTATGATATTTTAATATAAATCCGAAAAATAAGGGCTATGGCAATCAAGCATATACACACCTTCTCCTTCCGCTAAGCCGTGAACGATGTTCAAATCCTCCGTCCTGACCGCGCAGCGCCTCAGGAATTCGTCCAAAGTGTATCTGAAGGGTATGCTTAAGTATGTGCCATGCACTAAACACTATTATAGTCATTATAGTTTAGGGAACACATTATTCTATGGCACTGTAGATTACGTTAAGCCTACGTTACGCATGTGCGGGAAAATACAACCAGGTACTGATTTTCAAGTCGTACCAATGCGATGTTTGCGATTACATTACCTGCCGACGTTGAAATTATGCTGCGCGTCTCTTATTAAGACGTCCCTCGCCATATTTATCCGTGTGCGTGGACGCCTCGCTCGTTCCCCAGCCTGAACACGTGCCAAGTCTTGCCCTTGATTGGCAATCATCTCGGATAAATGTTCTGTAGGGTCGAAAATAAGATACATCACAGAAGCTCTGCTGATAGGAAAATATTCACGTGAATAACACACATTGGGTGCAAAGGACAACGTACCGAGGAATTTCCAAATATTTGGATTTAGCCCTCCCAATTTCCGCTTCGCTTCGTTATGGAAGGACTCCACCAAATTGTTTGTCCGAGAGGGACACCCGTGGACACTGACTACATCTGCGAGTGGCCGCCATTGGTTCCGGAGATAAAATATGAACTGCAGCACCTGCGGATGGTCCGCTGCTATTCTATCTGCGTTAATAGCCAAGAGTCCAAGCCCTTTCTCAAACTTATCAGCGGGTGCTAACGGCAGGGCCATTGCCATCGCTAAAATTGATGCTGGTGCCCTGGATCTGGTGAGACCCAAGTCTCTCCACCGTCGGACAAGGGCCTGATATAGTGAGACAAATTATCAAAGAATTATCCACAGAGTTGAAACCTACGATATTCACCTATGATGAAAGATTTTGTAACATTAATACGAAAGTCAAAGCTGAAAATGGTTGCCTCGATTCAAGCTCATATTGAATAAATACCGTAGACCGTTAATAGGAGAGTGTGGATGATAGGGAAATGTATGTCCTTCCTAATCGGAATAGCTACAGTCATCAACTGCTTCATTTGATATAGACATGATTGATACAGGACGGATGGCTTACCTGATTAAAATGAAACCAGCAACCGTGGAGGCTGGCGTTCGGGAAGGCTTCGCGTAACGCACTCATGGCAGCCCTCTCATAATCGCCCATTATGAATCGAAGACTGCCAACGATTCCAGGAGCCAACTCACTTAGCCTCTCGATGACGCGAGTGTACAGAGCTCGCGTACGTACACTGCACAATATAAACATGGCTGCGATACCCTGCGAGATTTATCAGATTATTTGATATGGTTCAAGTAGATAAATTCTGTGGAATAGCATGATATAGCTTCGAATACAAACGAAGGTTGAACGTACAGTGTCCATCACTCGCAAGTGGATGGTATATAACTGGGCGATCGGAGGGTGATATGGTGCCACCTGTAAAGTGATGATGAAATCAATTACAGTCAAGAATATACTTTCGAAAACCCGATTTTTGCAGATCAAAAGTGGCATCGCAATCGTGCACATATTGACATAATGACGGAAATGCGAGCAGATCTTTGAATAGCTCTACCATTATTCGTGATTCAGTGAGGACATTTGTTAAATTCTGAAAATAATCTTCACGGGTTGCCCCCCGAACGTAGATTTGAACGAGAATAAATTAAAAAAAATCTGTCAACTATATCTCCTTGAAAGTTACCTCAAATTTTACAGTTCGTATTTTCGTGAAAATACCATGTTCGATTAATGTTATGTTATGTCAGATTAATGTACTTTAAAAGTTCCGTCGACGTAGATTTCGGTGCAGGTCGCGAGTGCTTCCAGCATCTCGTCGCTGGCGAATATAAGAGCCACCGATTCATCAGCTCCTTCAACGAGACCCCGGTAGACACTCTGCATGGGTGCATACCCTTCCAGGGCGGCCGCTAGCTCACGCATGCTCGCTGGTATGACCGGTCGGACCTTGGCTCGTGCCCGTTGCATAGCACTTCTCATAGTCGGGTAAAGAAATTTATGTGCAACTTCGGGATTTCTGGAACGAAATTTAGACCCAACATGCATACATCCATCAACAACACTGAACGTGTACCCGCAACATAAATTAACGGGCTGAATAAATCAAGTGGTCTAATAATATTGTAAATTGGGATAGTTCGAAATACGTACCTTCTGCATATGCGGTCAAAAATTTCTTTCAATGACTCATTGGTCCGCTCAGCCATCTCTAGCATTTCGCGACGGACACGAGCCTCTTCGAGAATCGTCTCGTTCGGCAAGTGCCCATCATGACGTGTCATGACTTCCACGCGATCATCATCTTCGAATCGTGTGACACTTTCACACTCCTCATAAAGTCCTTTTCAGTGCCCGTGCCCTACATACTATCCTTTTTTTCTTCAAATTTAAAAATCAGAAAACATTTTCCACGCACTAGTGCTTCGTGGTTTTCGCAAGAGGTTGTGTTGAAACAAATGAATGAAAGGAATGAGTAATCCGTTGAAAATTAAAGTTAAAAAAATACCTATAGTGTGTTCATAACAAGAAATAATGGTCCAGGCACGGTGATCTCAGTAATTTAAATTCGAATGCAAGTTTTGAAGAAGAGTTCAATTTCATTCTGCATCTATCGTTTACTGATTTTCGACTAAAGTTATAACTCCATGCTACAAACATGTCACATCCATAAAACGATACATACTTATACTGGACGTACCCATTATCGGTACACTTCGGTGATGCTCTTGCGACGTCTCTCTATTCTGCATTGAAAGACGCACTAATTGCTGATCTTACCTCACACTTCAGCAATTGATAATTTTCAGAACAATCTATGCCCGCCGAGTTCGTATCATCATACGAGCTAAGTTCCTTCAGCAATATTTTCCGTCGCCAATATGCTGTTTTATCACAGGTTTTATCAATGATTCTATTGGTTTTCCATTCATTTCCATTGATTAGCATTTGAAGAACATAATTTGAAGTCTGAAAATTAACAAAGGGAACGCTCGGCTTCGATGCCTGATTTCACGTATTATTTTGTACTATTTTTGTAAGGAAATGATGTTTGTAATCTGACGCTGAAAAAGAGTATGGATGTTCTCGAGTTTTTGGCTGGGGAAACCATTTTGGAACTCGGTTTTAATTTTTTACATTTACAATGTTTTTGCGTTTATTTCATTACTTTTTGTATGTGCAAACGGGTCAGCGCTAAGCTGACTCTAATGTATTCTACATATTACACATGTATAAAGATCAACTTCCGATCATTCGTGATGGAATGCATGTGCTACAATGAACAAGTGTATTTTGGAATTTGCGCAAAAGATACGAGCTAATTTTTTTTATTTCTAAAATAAATGGGTGTAAAAAATTTTTTTCCGTACACTAATTTCGACAAAATTCCCAATAAACACAGGATCGTTGAATAAAGGTGTAATAATCGTGTTCGAGGTGGAAATATGGTGTACGTGGATGATTTACACGTATATATGTCCCGTGGATTTATACGATCCGATGTCCGCTCGAGACACGTGATTTTCATTATTTTGAGAAACGCATAATACACGTGCATAATCTACGTATATTTCGCACGTGATACTTACGTGTATGTCTCAGGATTTTGGGTAAGTGTTATCCTTGAATCATATGCAGCTAGATTAAACACCCGATGAAAAAAAAAATTTTCTAAATTTCAAAAAGTGTGAAATTATGTTCAAAATTACTAAAAACATTTAGAAATAAAAAGTTCGTCAAAATTTCTTTAGGGTATTCCGAGTTGCGCCGCTATCGTGTAATAATTGCACTATTATATATTTGAAAAAATGTGATTTTGTATTGAAATTTAGCAAAGTAAATAAATTGAAAGAATAAAAATAGATTATGAAATTAACGTGTAGATTATATTTATATCTTAAGCCAATCTACAAATACGTTATGTACTTCCGAATATCATCAACATCTATAGCAGCAGCACAGCAGACGGGAAATTCGAGGCGCACTGGAATCGCTGAAGTTAAGCAACATTGAGCATGGCCAGGACTTGGATGGGTGACCATCCGCTGTGTTGTTACGAAATTATCTCTAATATTTCAATAAATAAATATATAAATAGATATGATCAGATCTGGCCAATTTTAAGGTCTGATTATATATAAAATCATATATAATTAGATAAAATTTTTTTTCATCGGGCGTATGTTTACTTCCGCAAATGACGTGGAATATACGTCTACAAGGTGTATAAAATTTACATATATTCGAAACGTAAAGTGCACGTAAAATACACGCACCTTATGCACGTTGATTAGGCGAATTTTCTCTCGAATTTTCCCCGTTTAAAATATACGTGTTCCAGGCGGACATCGTACCTACGAATTCGACGTGTCGAGCACGTGTATTCTCAATAGAATTAACGTATATGGGGTCGTTTCAACGTTCTGGACACGTTTCGTGGATACGTTTATGACACATGATATCCACCACTGCGTGTTTGTTGGGTTGGTTCTTCAATTATATAAAAAAAAAAAAAAAATTTCCAATAATTTTCTAATTGAAAATTTCATTTCTTTCCTATTTTTCGACGCTTTGTAACCATTTCCCTGTTAAGTTTGAATAAAAGACGTGTGGACCAATTTTGTATAATAATAATGTTTATAGACAGAACTGTAAGCTGTAAATTTATAAACATGTGAATAAACGACTTTGAAAATTAAAAAAAATGATTTACCTTTTATTATGATATGATATAATACTTCATTACCAACATAATTACACGTTATTATTTTTAATAATCTTTGGTAGAGACATGCCTTTTATTTCAACAGCTATATAAACGATTAAACTGATTTGGAATGTATAATATGTTATATGCGTATATGTACAATAATATTTCAATTTTGTTGCAAGAAAACAGACAAGCTTCTAAAAATTTATGAGTATAAAGATTGAGTTTTGAATTGATGAAGTTAAATTAAACACCGAAAACTACGGAGCGGAGGACCTGGACACTAGAAACTACGGAGCGGAGGATCTGGGCACCGAAAACTATGGAACGAAAGACCTGGACAGTGAAAACTACGGAGCGAAAGACATGGACACCGAAAACTACGAAGCGGAAGACCTGAATACCGAAAACTACGAAGCGAAGAACCTGGATACCGAAAACTACGGAGCGAAGGACCTGGATACCGAAAACTACGGAGCGAAGGACCTGGATACCGAAAACTACGGTGCGAAGGACCTGGATACCGAAAACTACGGAGCGAAGGACCTGGATACCGAAAACTACGGAGCGAAGGACCTGGATACCGAAAACTACGGAGCGAAGGACCTGGATACCGAAAACTACGGAGCGGAGGACCTGGATACCGAAAACTACGGAGCGAAGGACCTGGACACCGAAAACTGCGGTGCGGACACATTACTGAGTACAAATTTTTTTGGGGAGCACGAGTAGACGTGACGCATCAATAATAATGACAATAATAATAACAATGATAAATGAAATATGATTATAAATAATACTATAATAATATAATAATATTATATTATAATCATACTGGCACGCGGCCGCGATTTGCTGCTGCGCATGCGCATTTTGTAAATCAGGCATCGATCAATAATTCTGTGCATGCGCATTTTGTAAAATAATTAATATTATGAATAACTCAGTTATGCGTGGTCAATTATTGCTCAAAAACAATAGGGGGCGAGATTTCGGTGACGAGAACACTCCTTTCAAATGGCAAGTTCATAAGTGCAACGGTTCGACAGATATCGTGGTCTCAAGAAGAACGGTCTGCAACGAAGAAGAAGGAGAAGAAGGAGAAGAAGGAGAAGAAGAAGAAGAAGATTGTGTTTTTCGATCAACTTCGACGGTCAATATCTCCTGAACCACGCGGTAGATTTTGTCGAAATTTCGCGAGCAAGGTCAAATGGCGAGGGCCTTGGGCCCATATAAATTTTATTAGGAAATAATCAGCGGTTCAAAAGATATGACAGATTTTTTACAAGAACAAGAGCTGGCTCGGGTAAATGTTTCGTGGCTGGCGCGCCGAGTTTTCACTGTCGGAGGGGGAGGGGGAACTCGGCGATTCGCTGCCGCGAATCTTGATTTATATCATATCGACGGCTGGGCGGAAGAAGAGCCTATCTCAGAAAATCGGTAAAGAAGAGCCTAACTCAGAAAGAGCGCGCAGAAGAACCTATCTCAGAAAACTCGTGAAAAAGAGCCTAACTCGGAAAGGGCGCGCAGAACCTACTATCTCAGAAAAACCGTGAAGAAGAGCCTAACTCAGAAAGAGCGCGCAGAACGACCTATCTCAGAAAGTCCGTGAAGAAGCGCTTATTTCACCTTTAATCGCAGAACATGCTATCTCACAAAAATATTTCGCTTGGGAAATTTTGTAGTGGTACCCCTGGCAGCGGGAGTTGCATTTAATATAATTAATATATTTAATATATTTAGTAGAATTAGGAATTTAGGTACGTCCAGGCGTATGAAGTGGTATTCCTTTATCGACGACTAACTACCCGGGCAGGATTATAATATGACGGAATTATATTATTATAAAACACCGCATTATTTCGGCCGGGATTTGATCCTGGACACACGCATAAAATTACATTAAATTAAAATAAGTCAATTGCGAGAGATAAAAATCGAATCGCACAGTGAGATGGTATGGTTTAAATACCACTACGATGGAGAGTTGCAGTCTGTGGTATCACACACGAAAAAAAGGGTTGGAAAAAAATATCCATTGGAGAGAGCGTATGGCGGGAAAATACAGCAAAAAGATAGATTTGGACTTCATGTGGACTTCGTGGTTCTCGTAGTCCAGGTCCTCTACTTCGTAATTCTCGTAGTACAGGTCCTCTACTTCGTAGTTCTCGTAGTCCAGGTCCTCTACTTCGTAGTTCTCGTAGTCCAGGTCCTCTACTTCGCAGTTCTCGTAGTCCAGGTACTCTGCTTTGTAGTTTCAGTCGTCTAGGTCAACCTCTTCGTAGTTTCCGTCGTCTAGGTCTTCCGCTTTGTAGTTTCACTCGTCTAGGTCCACCGCATGTGTACAATACCAAGTGCTTATCAATGATTAATCATAAAGCCGTGAACCTGAACGATGACGAAGCGGTGGACCTAGACGATTAAAACTACAAAGCGGAAGACCTAGACGACGGAAACTACGAAGAGGTTGACCTAGACGACTGAAACTACAAAGCAGAGTACCTGGACTACGAGAATTACGAAGTAGAGGACCTGGATTACGAGAATTACGAGGTAGAGGACCTGGACTACGAGAACTACGAAGTAGAGGACCTGGACTACGAGAACTACGAAGTAGAGGACCTGGACTACGAGAACTACGAAGTAGACGACCTGGATTACGAGAATTACGAGGTAGAGGACCTGGACTACGAGAACTACGAAGTAGAGGACCTGGACGACGAGAATCACGAAGTAGAGGACCTGGACTACGAGAATTACGAAGTAGAGGACCTGGACTACGAGAATCACGAAGTAGAGGACCTGGACTACGAGAATTACGAAGTAGAGGACCTGGACTACGAGAACTACGAAGTAGAGGACCTGGACTACGAGAACCACGAACTCCACATGAAGTCCAAATCTATCTTTTTGTTTATATCCAGCTGTATTTTCCCGCCATGCGCTCTCTCCAATGGATATTTTTTTCCAACACTTTTTTTCGTGTGTGATACCACAGACTGTAACTCTCCATCGTAGTGGTATTTAAACCATACCATCTCACTGTGCGATTCGATTTTTATCTCTCGCAATTGACTTATTTTAATTTAATGTAATTTTATGCGTGTGTCCAGGATCAAATCCCGGCCGAAATAATGCGGTGTTTTATAATAATATAATTCCGTCATATTATAATCCTGCCCGGGTAGTTAGTCGTCGATAAAGGAATACCACTTCATACGCCTGGACGTACCTAAATTCCTAATTCTACTAAATATATTAAATATATTAATTATATTAAATGCAACTCCCGCTGCCAAGGGTACCACTACAAAATTTCCCAAGCGAAATATTTTTTTGAGATAGCATGTTCTGCGATTAAAGGTGAAATAAGCGCTTCTTCACGGGTTTTCTGAGATAGGTCGTTCTGCGCGCTCTTTCTGAGTTAGGCTCTTCTTCACGGTTTTTCTGAGATAGTAGGTTCTGCGCGCCCTTTCCGAGTTAGGCTCTTTTTCACGAGTTTTCTGAGATAGGTTCTTCTGCGCGCTCTTTCTGAGTTAGGTTCTTCTTCGCCGATTTTCTGAGATAGGCTCTTCTTCCGCCCAGCCGTCGATATAAGAAAAGAAAGAGGTATTCCGGTGCATTGGGTGATCTTAACACGTGTGGGAAATTCCATGCCAACTAGACCGACTATTAACCTTGAGTAGTTTTGATTTTTTTCACTGATTATTTCTCAACTTCACCAGGCTCAAAGTAAAATCTAGTGTACTTCATTCAAATTTTCATTCACAATGGTCTTAGAGTTGGAAATTTTTGAACAATTCAGTCATGTTTTTGATTGCCACTCATTATTAAAAAGTTAAGACACCGCTGCTTCTATTTAACGAATTCACAAAAAAAAGGTTGACCAAATCGATCAGCAGGAAATGTACTTTTAGTAACAAATATGTCTGAAGTGCTGTAGTTTGGTCGTGGCAGTGAAATCTTAGTTGACAATCTGAAAATTCATTTTCCGGCATGGAACCCCCGATCGAAACTTGAGAACAAATTCTAAGAAATTCGTGTTTCGCAAAAAAAAAAAAATTTAAGCCATGTCCGATCGTGAAACTATGATTCCTTTATATTGATATCGAATTTGAAAGCTTTAGGATGTGATTTTCCATACACGTCAGCCGCTGACATGTAAATAATTTCTACAGTATTCTCACACTCTTTACAAGACTACAGGCAGCCAACGTTTCGTCTTAAGGGGTTATACCCGGCCGTACCGTCGAAAAACAGATACATTATAGCGAATTTCTCACAATCAAAGCAGGTATAGTGGATTTTATTGAGGTTTGGATGGCGATTGCTTAATATTATCGTGTGTCCCGAAAATTTAATGGAGGAAAAAAACCTATAGTCTTCCGAAAGTTATCGCCATTCTTCCAAACTTCCGCGGTTTTCGCGCGATCAAACGGTAGGCTATTATTCATAACTCAAACACCGTCTGACGGATTAACTTCTAATTTGACGTACACATGATTTTATGATTCCGTATGTGTTCACACAGGAAATTTTTAGAATTCGGAAAAACGCAAGAGAAATTACGATTTGAAGAAAATAATCTATTTTTTGCTGACAAATTGCCTCAGATTCTTATTGTTATTGAAGAAGGGTAGATCGGAAGAAAATCCTACGTGAGCCCACGCGAAATCATAAAAGTAATGCGTATACGTCATATTAGAAGTTGACCCATGTTTGAGTTAGTAAACCTACCGTTTGATTTAATTTTTGAACGACTAGGTTTTTTTTTGGTCGACTGAATGTTTCTCGATACCCAATAATATTAAGCAATCGCCATCCAAACCTCAATAAAATCCACTACCTGCTTTGATTGTGAAAAATTCGCTATAATGTATCTGTTTTTCGACGGTACGGCCGGGTATAACCCCTTAAGACGAAACGTTGGCTGCCTATAGTCTTGTTAAGAGTGTGAGAATACTGTAGAAATTATTTACATGTCAGCGGCTGACGTGTATGGAAAATCACATCCTAAAGCTTTCAAATTCGATATCAATATAAAGGAATCATAGTTTCACGATCGGACATGGCTTAAATTTTTTTTTTTTGCGAAACACGAATTTCTTAGAATTTGTTCTCAAGTTTCGATCGGGGGTTCCATGCCGGAAAATGAATTTTCAGATTGTCAACTAAGATTTCACTGCCACGACCAAACTACAGCACTTCAGACATATTTGTTACTAAAAGTACATTTCCTGCTGTTCGATTTGGTCAACCTTTTTTTTGTGAGTTCGTTAAATAGAAGCAGCGGTGTCTGAACTTTTTAATAATGAGTGGCAATCAAAAACATGACTGAATTGTTCAAACATTTCCAACTCTAAGACCATTATGAATGAAAATTTGAATAAAATACACTAGATTTTACTTTGAGCCTGCAGGTGTCCCTGAGTAAATATCAGAAAGAACATTGAAAACTGGCCAAGGTAATAGTCGACCCAGTTCGCGTATATCCCCGTATAGGCCTAGAGTTCTTATGATTGGAAAAACGTTTTCAGCTGATTATTGTTTAATATGAATGCGATTGTTTTTATATAACTTACGATAAAATCCGCACTATCACGCTGCTGTTTATCACTCGTCAACGTATGAATATCACTGTCGTAGTAGCCCTGAAAAGGGCTGATTGGTCAAGAAAGATGAAATAGAAATAGATAGAGATACAGAAAAACGAATAAGATAACAGAAGAGAGCAGGAAGAATAACTCGAATAATAAAGACAGAAATAAGTTTATGGGAAGGTAAAAAATGTAGGCAGGAGGAAATGAATCTATGAAAATCACATGAATTGAAACGACAAAACAATCTCAGTATGTTAATAAAACAAAAAAAAATGAACTTTAAAGGCAAGATGCGAATTGAAATAATAAAAGTAATAATGAACAAGAAATATTAGGATGGAAAGGCCACAGAAATTTACTCAACGCAGTGCAAATCACACGAACTACCAACAGTTAATGAGACAAGAGCTGACTGACGATGAGCAGTGAACACTGGGTATCTCTCGGATAGCAGCTAACTTTGGAAAAGCCCAAACGACAAAAGAAATTCACGCCGCGCTAGCTTCAAGTCCAAATACTGCGAGAATCGTTCACGATAAAGCAAAATACTTAGTACGAAAGCAATTTTGTGAAGAAGTAAATTTTCCACAGAAAAATCAACAAGAGAATATATGAAACATTCTCCATCAAACCAACCACTTTTTTCCTGACCCTCCCCGAAATTTTTGAAACCTTGCCGCAATTCGTAGAACTAGTGACGAAGGTACAGGACCTATACAAAAATGATAAAAATATCATGTGACTTAGAGGATGGTTAAAAATAGTTGAAATATTTGCTGACTTGAAATTTTAGTGACCTAGGGTTCATAGCTTTTTTTTAAGAAAAAATATATTTATTATTTTATATAAGTTTCACATTAGTTATAGGTGATTTTACAATTATTAAACTATTATACA
This sequence comes from Rhogogaster chlorosoma, assembly GCA_944452935.1. Taxonomy (NCBI): domain Eukaryota; kingdom Metazoa; phylum Arthropoda; class Insecta; order Hymenoptera; family Tenthredinidae; genus Rhogogaster; species Rhogogaster chlorosoma. The sequence continues at coordinate 6,915,940 of OX101799.1, forward strand.
GGGTGACCCAAGACCCCCGGACCGGAAGGAATAGGTGAATTCCTCGTTGGATTTTGAGACGAAATTTCCTTTTCGAAAACTTCGTCCGATCAACGGTGTCCAAGTTATTAAAGATTAAGAGTAGCCAATCAGCGCCTCGCTTTAGGTCCGTGCCAGTGCCGGGTCAATAGTGAACGGCGGGCAGGGCCCGTGGTTCATTTTACATTTGGCTACTTTCTTCTTCATTTTACGATCGACGCGTATTATTATTATTATTATTATTTTTTTTTATATATATTTTTTTTCTACCGGACACGTAGAACTACGGTCCGGTAGAAAAAAAAATAATAATAATAATAATAATAATAATAATAATAATACGCGTCGATCGTAAAGTGAAGAAGAAAGTAGCCAAATGTAAAATAAACCACGGGCCCTGCCCGCCGTTCACTATTAACCCGGCACTGGCACGGACCTAAAGCGAGGCGCTGATTAGCTACTCTTAATCTTTAATAACTTGGACACCGTTGATCGGACGAAGTTTTCGAAAAGGGAATTTCGTCTCAAAATCAAACGAGGAATTCACCTATTCCTTCCGGTCCGGGGGTCTTGGGTCACCCTGTATACCTACATCAAAGAATAATTTTCATAGGGAAAAAGTCATTTAACTGGAAATTCAATTTTTAATTTTAGAGAGTACAGTCTCGATAAAAGTTAATCCTTCCTCTGTTTTGTAGCAGTCACGGAAACCTACCGAGAGATAAACATTTTGAATTGACGTCCTGCACCTCCTTAAAGAGACTTTCGTTACATTATTTCAGATTTTCAAATCTAACCGTTTGGGAATTATACTATATTGTTTTCAAGTCAACATATCTAAAAAAAATACAAGTCGCAGAAAAAAAAATGATTGAAGATAAAAGTTGCAGTGCTTTATCATATCTTCGATGAAATGTCAGTTACAATTTTATCGTCCTCGTAACCTAGATTTTTCATCAAAAACGGTAAGAAATATTTTTCTCTTCAAGAAATACCACTTTTATTTTGCCGCCGAATGTATCACGTATGGTGATATAAGCAAAGTATTTCGGTTTCAGTCAAAAAGTGACTTCCGCTAATTCCAACGAATCTTTACGTTTTCAACCCTCTAGAATCCGAAAAACAGATTGTTAGAAATGTGTCCGACAAATCCGCGGGATGATCTCGGAAACGGCTCGATGGAAAAATTTACGGGACCCTACATTCGAATGACCGGAATGTACAATTGCCATATGTCATTGAATTTGGAAGTTCTCTTCCATCAGAAATCAATCGACTTTCAATTTTATAAGTATAAATTTTTTGTTTTGATACTTTCGAATTAAAGATAATGTTTTTTTCGAGCTGAAATCAACTATAACTATATATTCTGTATTCAGTACGTTTCCGTATTAAATAATATTTTTCATCGACTTCCAGAATCTATAAATCTGAATTCGCCGAATAGGCCAGAAAACGGCTAGCTCAAGAAAGTTTTCAATTTACAGGATTTCGGATTGAGGTGATGATTTAATGGTTTAAATAATGGTTTGATTTCAATGTTTGTGTCTCTGAAAAATAAATAAAAATTCATGAGAAATGAAAATCCGTTTTATGAAGAAATGCAAATAACAAAATTTTAATTGCATTTACTTGATAGTATTTTGAATAATTACATTGGTTTTTCAGGTGATGAAAAGTACTGCGAAAAAACACTGTCTTTTCCGTCTTATTTTTCTGCGACCTATATTTTTTCAGATATGTTGACTTGAAAAAACGATAGTATTTCCGAAACGGTTGAATTTAAATATCTGAAATAATTCACTGAAAGTCACTGAACTAGTTCTACGAACCGGAAAAGTTTCGAAAATTTCGGGGAGCCACGAAAAAAAGTGGGTGGTTTGGTGAAAAATGCTACATATTTAAAGTGATGCGATGGTTGAGGCGTGGAAGGTGTCAGAAGTTTAGTGCGGAAAATGATACGTTTTATTATAATCGGTATGGATGCTAAAGGTCGCTGAAAATGATAATAACTGTACTTTAACGTGAAGCAAAGTCTCCAAGTATGCATGGCTTATCTGGCCATCATGAGAAAAATTTTTAGCCTTGTGAAACAAAATATTTACCGAAAATTGTAATCTGAAAATTTTTTACAGAGTTTCTGAGGTCTAAATCTCTCGATGTACTCTCGAATGGTAAAGGTTTCAACCTACCGAAAATTATGTAATAATTTTGCCTATTTCTGCAAAGATTGACTGTATATCATCGATGATAGAATCTTTCATTTGTCTACCAATTCAGGTGTTCCAGAAGGGAAGTTTTACCCTTTGTGAAATCGGATCGAAAAGCATGTAACGGGCCGCATAATAATGACATTGTGTAATTATTTGCATCTACACCACTAATTACACTTATAATTAGCGTATAAAAAATATTACAGGTCTACCTTTCATATACGGCATCAATTAGTTTAAGCCCTTGATGAGGGAAAAACACGACTACCGAATCGTCGGGTGACAGACTTATCCATTGAATCACAACGATTGATCAAGGCCTTTCCTATCATCCACAAAGTTTGAGGGCGTCATAATGTACAGAAAATATTTTAATTCGAAATAACAATTGCGAACTGTGCCAAATGCGATTTTAACAAAAATTGATACTAAATTCGATTGTAATTCATATTGTAACGTTTTCCAATCACAAGTTACTCAGCTATAGTTAGATATCCGCACCATACAGCTGACTAGCTCTAGACCATTGATTGACCATACTTATACAACTGCGTGATAAAAATGACAGAATAAAAATTTTGCAGCACTTACCTGAAGATGACTCCCACTTACCTTATTATTTTTCTTAACCGCTGGGAAATTCATTGTTTCTCTATCACGTAATTCGTTAATGGACCACAAAGCACGCAATATGATTCAAACCAAACTCAAGCGTTTAGCTTGTTCGAATAAGCTAGTCGTGTGATACTCATGAGTCACATGCAAGCGCCAATTGATAGTATTAACCTGTGCAAATCGCATTGGTCAAATACCTGTCGCTTTTATTGTGACTGAGCATAAATATACCGGAATATTTCATCTTCGCATCACGCTAAGACATAGGAAATCGTAACTCGTATTTAATTGTTGCTGAATACGAATTGCGTCTCACGTGCAAACATAAGGGAAATTATCCCTGGCGCGAAACTGCAGCTATATCTTGTGATATAAATCTGTAATAATATGTTCTGGTCATGTACTATGCAAATGTTCAAAACCCGTTCAAGATATTTGAAATCATTGACATAATGGGACTGCAGTAAATATGACATAGCCAATCAATTATGCATTTATAATGAATTTTGTTTGATGAATCGTTCAGAAAAAAAATGACGGTGAAAATTTTCATTCCTTCAAAATTCTTTACAAATCTCCCACAGAAAGACTCATAACGCCCGTTACCATTTCATTTTCTAACACGACGAAACCAAAGAGTTCAATAATACGAGTCTAACTGCACAGACTCTGTCGAAATAATCCGTAATATCTCTAGAATAGAACTCGACACGTCTTATACTGGCTCTGTAGGGGAAAATATCTGCAGAAACGAGCGTCTGTAGAAACGAACATCTGTAGAAATGACCGTCTGTAGAAACGAACACTTCGCATAATTTTATTCAGACTCTGTAGAAACGAACTTCTGTAGAAACGAGCATCTGTAGAAACGAACACTTCGCATAATTTCATTCCAGCTCTGTAGAAACGAACTTCTGTAGAAACGAGCATCTGTAGAAACGAACACTTCGCATAATTTCATTCCAGCTCTGTAGAAACGAACTTCTGTAGAAACGAGCATCTGTAGAAAAGATCGTCTGTAGAAACGATCGTCTGTAGAAACGAGCTTCTTGTAAAAAGAGCTTCTGTAGAAACGAACATGCCGTGCATTTTACGAAACACGATGTAGAAACAACCTCGATATCATTCTGTAGAAACGCCCTCTGTAGAAACGATCATCTGTAGAAACGAACGTCTGTAGAAACGAGCTTCTGTAGAAACGAACATGTCGTGCATTTTACAAAACACGATGTAGAAACAACCTCGATATCATTCTGTAGAAACGCCTTCTGTAGAAACGATCATCTGTAGAAACGATCTCTGTAGAAACGGTGCCCTCTCTTTCATTCGTAAGAAATTAGTGGTAATGAATTAGTAAATCGATTGCAGATGCCTGTGTCGGTTTATTTGCAACATTATTTGGTTATAACTATCGGGGTGAAATCTACGAATCTAATTGAAATAAAGGTACATAACCAACCAATTTGGAACGATATTAATTCGTTATTAAGTCTTAAAGAAGTTATGAATTGATTGCTGATGTCAATTTATGTTCATTTACGACATTATTTACAAGCTAGGAGTTCCGCGATGACTGACTGACTCGTGGCATCACTTCGACAACTACGGTCAGGAACACAGTGGCGTAGATTTGATCCAACGAGGCTGTGCTTTCAGACTTCTTAGGCGGTGACGCTGAAGAAATTCGGAGTACTGTCTGCTACGTCAAAGATTGCTCGTAGATTGCTCGTTGGATCAAATCTACGCCACTGTGTTCCTGACCGTAGTTGTCGAAGTGATGCCACGAGTCAGTCAGTCATCGCGGAACTCCTAGCTTGTAAATAATGTCGTAAATGAACATAAATTGACATCAGCAATCAATTCATAACTTCTTGAGGACTTAATGACGAATTAATATCGTTCCAAAATGGTTGGTTATGTACCTTTATTTCAATTAGATTCGTAGATTTCACCCCGATAGTTATAACCAAATAATGTTGCAAATAAACCGACATAGGCATCTGCAATCGATCTACTAATTCATTACCACTAATTTCTTACGAATGAAAATCCGTTCCCGTTGTCTTATTAGTTATATTAGTCCAGTCAATAGAGGGAAAAAAAGGCTGTTTCGTGACAAAACTCCCACTGGCAATTTGACTGCGCCACATTTTTAAAGCCGGTTCACAGATGAAAACTAACATGTTTCCAACTCCTAATTTCAGGTGTTTTTTTTTTAAACAATGTTTAAAAACGAAAAAACACGTTTTTTAGTAGTTTTTCGCTTCTGGGATGGAAACTGGTAGAGCAATCTTGGTACTCCAATGAGAACAGTTGTAGAGAATTCAACAACCTTCAAAACGAGCTCTGGATCGACTCGATCAGAGCATTTTTGACCGAGAAAAATCGAAAACACCCCTAAAAAGAGGCGTTTTTTCAAAAATTCATAACTCCGCCATTTTACAAGTGGTAGAATAGGCCTTTCGCGTGGTAGTAGTGAATAACATGTAGATAACGTGTGCACAAAATGGGCACTGTCCGATGAGTAGTTTTTGCACAATTGCAAATTGAATTTTTTTGTTTATCATTTTCGATAAGCCACCCTTGCTCGAGAAGTGGTCGGATCGTAATTTTTTAAAGCAATTTTCAAACTAGACTATATTCTCTACAAATCGTTCATTTATGCCGAGTCGTTATTTCGCGTTGAAATAGGTGAAAAATGCATCCAAACATGGGCATGCACGCCCGATCACGAGAAAGTAGGCGAGTGGTGGGGGCACTCGACTGCGGCGGGGAAGCGTATATATATAGTAATAGAGGCGCACGGCGAATATTGTCGATCATTTGATTCGTTTATCTCGGCAACTCGTGGACCGATTTCGATTTTTTTTGTTTTTATTTTTAATAGCTCAACACGCGCTAACTGGATATGTCGTCAGATTCCATATGAAATCAATACTGAAGGTGCTATTGAAAAGTTTTTAAACAAGAAGTAGAGAAACTTTCGCTGTTGGGTATCTGTATGAAATCTGACGACATATCCAGTTTGCGCATGTTGAGCTACCCAAAATGAAAAAAAAAAAAATTGAAATCGGTCCAGTAGTTGCCGAGATAAACGAATCAAATGATCGACAATATTCGTCGTGCGCCTCTATTACTATACAGAGATGATCTGTGGAAAGTTATAAGCCGTGTGGGTATGCAACCGGTGTTTCACTACGAAATGGCAACGTAGTCGATGCGAGAGTCGAATAAGTCGAATGAGTCGAATGACCGTATCTACAGACGACGTAACGGCAGCTGTCATTCTGCGGGGTTATAACCTAATAATGTTAGGTTATAACCTAATAATGTTCGAAATAAACCGATATTGACATTCGCAATTACCTGAATAACCCATTACACTTTCTTAAGAAAGAATATTTACCGTTGTATTAAGGAACTGTGATTACAAAATCTAAATCTGACAAATATTTATAACTCTCATTCTAACCTAACAACATGAGAACCGCAGAATGACAGCTGCCGTTACGTCGTCTGTAGATACGGTCATTCGACTCATTCGACTCTCGCATCGACAGCGTTGCCATTTAGGAGTAAAACCAAGTGAAACTCCGGTTGCATACCCACACGGCTTATAACTTTCCACAGATCAGCTCTGTATATATACGCTTCCCCACCGCAGTCGAGTGCCCCCACCACTCGCCTACTTTCTTGCGATCGGGCGTTTATGCCTATGTTTGGATGCATTTTTCACCTATTTTAACGCAAAATAACGACTCGGCATAAATGAACGATTTGTAGTGAATATAGTCTAGTTTAAAAATCGCTTTAGAAAATTACGATCCGACCACTTCTCGAGCAAGGGTGGCTTATCGAAAATGATAAACAAAAAAATTCAATTTGCAATTGTGCAAAAACTACTCATCGGACAGTGCCCATTTTGTGCACACGTTATCTACATGTTATTCACTACTACCACGCGAAAGGCCTATTCTACCACTTGTAAAATGGCGGAGTTATGAATTTTTGAAAAAACGCCTCTTTTTAGGGGTGTTTTCGATTTTTCTCGGTCAAAAATGCTCTGATCGAGTCGATCCAGAGCTCGTTTTGAAGGTTGTTCAATTCTCTACAACTGTTCTCATTGGAGTACCAAGATTGCTCTACCAGTTTCCATCCCAGAAGCGAAAAACTACTAAAAAACGTGTTTTTTCGTTTTTAAACATTGTTTAAAAAAAAAACACCTGAAATTAGGAGTTGGAAACATGTTAGTTTTCATCTGTGAACCGGCTTTAAAAATGTGGCGCAGTCAAATTGCCAGTGGGAGTTTTGTCACGAAAAAATCTCTATTGACTGGACTATATCGCGATTAACCTCGAATATGTCCCTCTGTCAGTTAATTCTGACCCAACGACGTGAAAGTTGCAATCTGAAATTGTCCGTCTTTGTGGATATGTCGTTTCACCACTCTATGCGTTCGACAGCGTTGCCATTTACGTGTTTACACGAATTGCCTAACGTCAGGCTCATCCAGTTTCCAGTGAACCTCACTGTATATAAAGTATGTTGTATATAAAATTGTATATTAATTGATCATATACAATTGTATATGGTGTAACGTGGCAAACGTTCTGACCTCCTCCTTCCCAGCCTTTTGGCTGTGAGTCGCCACCATGGACATAGGAATACTAGGGACGGAGCGTAAGCTTGATAGTACGAGAGCCCACGACCAAAACCATGTCTCATAGCAACTCGGCTAAAACCTTATAAAATTGATAGATGATATGACCCTGAACCCGACTAAGAGGGTAGTAATGTTCAAAAGTGTAGCGTCTTCGTGGGGGGCCATTTCTGCTATGTCAAAAAAAATAGGCAGTCGGATGTATAGCATTTCGTCTGATATTGAAAACGTACATAGTGATTGTCATTTTATTTCAAAAAATTGAGTTTTCAGACATTTTGCGCGTAGCGTGCGACCTGGACAAATTTTCAAAAATGTCAAGAAATTGAGCCAACCTGATCCATAGCAACTCGGCTAAAACCTTTTGTAATCGATAGATTATACGACCCCGAACTCGGAAATGCAGTTTTCATACATTTTGCGCGTAGCGTCCGATCCAGGCGAATTTTCAAAACTGTCAACAAATTGAGCCAACCTGATCCATAGCAACTCGTCTGATTTCCAGAACGTAGTTAGATGGTGCTCTTGAGGTACCAAAATCACGTTTTTCAGACACCGGTAGCGTAGCGTATGTCCAGTAGACCATTTTGAAAAAAAAAAAATGAGACAAAAAAATGGATGTATAGCATCCCGTCTGAAAATCATTTTTATAAGTACAGTGGCGTAAGTTGATGTGGAAAAAACAATTTTCAGACAAAAATCGTGTCACCACATGTGTTCGGAGCATTTTGAAAAGCAACGCTCCGCGGTCGTTTGCAATGCTCCAACACTTGTTACGGTCCTATGTCAAAATGGGCTATCTATTCACTTATTACGCTCCTGACTCAACTACGCTACGACCCAGCGGATCCCCACTAAACTTTTGTGACCGTTAGAACTCCGATCGTGTTTGCCAGGAGCGGTGTGTTTTACTAAAAATTGTCTGATAGGTTAGCTGCTACACTCAATTCGTCTGATAATAATTTTTTCTATGTCTAGGTAACTTACTTTATCATGTGCAACAGTTTTCAGACGAATTGCTATGGATCAGGCTAGCTAAATTTGTTGACAGTTTCGAAATGCTCCGAACACGTGTGGTGACACGATTTTTGTCTGAAAATTGTTTTTTCCACATCAACTTACGCCACTGTACTTATAAAAATGATTTTCAGACGGGATGCTATACATCCATTTTTTTGTCTCATTTTTTTTTTTCAAAATGGTCTACTGGACATACGCTACGCTACCGGTGTCTGAAAAACGTGATTTTGGTACCTCAAGAGCACCATCTAACTACGTTCTGGAAATCAGACGAGTTGCTATGGATCAGGTTGGCTCAATTTGTTGACAGTTTTGAAAATTCGCCTGGATCGGACGCTACGCGCAAAATGTCTGAAAACTGCATTTCCGAGTTCGGGGTCGTATAATCTATCGATTACAAAAGGTTTTAGCCGAGTTGCTATGAGACAAAAATCTTGGTCGTGGGCTCTCGTACTATGATGGATAGGCGAGGGATGGAAGGCAGAATGAGGGGGGGTCCGCCATGATAGTGTGCCCACTTTTGATTGGCCGGCTGAATCCGCATGCTCAGTACCACGTTTTTTGAAAGTATTGCATTGTTTACTTCCCTCGTTGACTGAATTAGAATGCGACCGTGATATAGGTTATCTCTCTCTCTGCGTGTCAGCCTTCGGACACTACGCTTGCGCAGACTTGCAGCCAATCAAAAGTGGGCACACTTTACCTCGGCCCCTCTCCGCACTGGCTTCCCCCCCTCGACAAAACACTCCGTTCCTAGTATTCCTATGTCCATGGTCGCCACATGTCGCTGACCGGCAACGGCCAGCGCCCGCAGGACGACCGGCCAAATTCCGTACTAAGCGGAAGAGGAAGAATCGCCACTTCTTCTTGTACTGCGTACGCGACAGCAATTGTTTCTAGCGATTTTCGAGTTTTGTGAGAGTGAGAGAGAGAGAGAGTGCCCTGCTTTATTATAACGACCCGGCTATCCCTATCTTGATTGTGCGACTTGATTTTGTGGAATTTTGGACTACTGGATTTATATTGGACTTACGACGACTTGGCTATTCACCCGGACCACGAGCTTCCTTTCGGATTGATCACCGGGGCGTTTAGGGGGCGTTCCATCGTCAAGACCTTCCACAAGGTAGGACCTTTCCAATTGCCCTCTATTCATTCCCCAGTCGCGTTTTGTCTATTTCAGTTTCCTACGAGTCTCGCGAATACCCCGAAAACCCGACCCGCGGCCACGTCCCGAAGTCCCGCGAACCGTTAAAGTTCAATCGTGCCTAGTTCCCTTTTAGTTCGCCTAGTTCCGTCCCCCAGCGCCACCGTCGCGATTCTTCTGACGTCACGCGTCACAGCGCCGCACTGCTGCGAGTCAGAGAATCCGAGGTACCCCAGTCTCGCTTCCCCACCCCTCCCGCGCGACAGCTGAGCGATCGTCCAACACAGTCAACTTTCAGAGACCAAGGAAGACACTTGGTCTTGCAAAGTTTGACAGCTGGTCGCGAGGCGTCTTGTAGGAGTGACTCGAGGAGAGCTTAGAGCCGCCTCGTCACTCCTGTAGAGTCATTTGCTTTGTTGTTGTAATTTTAGATTTTTGATTATTGTTAATTTTGAGTCATTTAAGAGTTCTTATTTAGTTTAGCGTAGAGTTTAGAGTCCTAATTTGTTATACCAGATTTTTGTTATACGAAACGCCAGGTAGCGGGCGGTTAAATCGCGACCTTTTTCTTTTTTATTTTTTTTCAATAAATATTACTAATCAAAATTACATATCGTTGTCTTTATTCTTCGCCCCCACGGAATCCCTCTACCTAGATTTAAGTTAGCCGACAGCGAGAGAGTGAGAGGACTCCGAGCCCGGAGTCTGGCGCCCAACAAGTCATCCCAGGAGGCCAGGTTTGTACTCGGCTCACTCCTAGGTGGACCCGAGCCTAGTGCGAGTCACTGGTTACAATGGATAGGAAAATTAGCCCGATAAATTTTTTTATATATATTCATATACGATCGTATATAACTGTATATTAATATATACAATTGTATACGTTTATATACAAATATATAAAATTCTATCGGGCCAATTTTTGTATACAATTGTATATGATCAATTAATATACAATTATATATGTTTATATATATTCATTTTTACTCGGGTTTCCAAACCTTAAATTACTTATTGATGTCGATATAACAGCCACTCTCCTAATACATTAAAAAAAAAAAATAACTTCGTAAAATCAACAAGATAAAACCTGCTTAGAGTTATTATAAATAAAATTGTAACTTTTAATAATGAATTAAAAAAGCAAAATTTTTTCAGCATTTAGTTTGACTATATATATAAAAAAAATTTAAAAATTAAAAATTATTATTCTGTCCAAATCATTATCAAAGTTTGAAATTTCATATGCACTAATTGAACTTAATATCATTAAATATTAACTACACAATTTTCCTACTCAGATGAAATTAATGAATCTATGTATATTGAGATTTCTGAAATACATCATTATACATATACCCGGGTAACATTCTACATGGCCAGCCCACATGCCACATTAAAGCCACATGGCATTAGCATGGCAATAGTATCGGCAGACCATATTAAAGGTCGAGATTCGATAACAATGTGGCGGCAATGTCGCTTCAATATGGGTTTCTGTCATGGCAATAATCCGGCTAACCAACATAGTTTGATAATGTTGAATCGAGGTGGCAACTACGTGGATAGCCAATGTAGCTTTCTAATATCCATCCCATGTCAAGTCGCGACCTGGCGTCTTCCTGGCCGCCACCTCGCGACGCTACATGGCTTTTATGTGGGCCAACCTGGCACTGCCATGTTTTGACGTAAACTGGCGTCTACCTGGCCGCCACCTCGCGACGCTACATGGCTTTTATGTGGGCCAACCTGGCACTACCATGTCCTAAAGTAGCCTGGCCTTAACCTGGTCTGTACATTGAGTAGCCACCTGCTTAGTACCCTATCATGCCGGTAGATGAACGGCAACGCTCGCAAGTAAAGTAACGCTGGGTTGGCTACACCTACCCGTTGCCAGCCGACCACAATTATACAGGGTGCGCCAAAATTAAGTGCGTAAAATGATAGGGGTAATAGAGGAGGTCGAGCTGAGTAGATCGAGCCCAAGAACATGTGGTCTCCGAAGTCGCGTTCGCGAAATACGGCACGTTAAAAAATCTCGCTACACGCCGGAATTTAGGCAACCGAATACACAGCAGGCAGCGGTTAGCAGTATTGTTGATAAGCGCGCTCGACTGCTGATGTAAACCATAACACTTTCAAATCTACGAATTTCGAACGTCAACACACTTGTCATACAATTTTACATCTAGCTTGGTTACTTGTTGTTATGTTTATGTGTAAAATTGAATGCCAAGAGTGTTGACATTTGAAATTCGTAGATTTGAAAGTGTTATGGTTTACATCAGCAGTCGAGCGCGCTTGTCAACAATACTGTTAACCGCTGCCAGCTGTGTATTCGGTTGCCTAAATTCCGGCGTGTAGCGAGATTTTTTAACGTGCCGTATTTCGCGAACGCGACTTCGGAGACCACATGTTCTTGGGCTCGATCTACTCAGCTCGACCCCCTCTATTACCCCTATCATTTTACGCACTTAATTTTGGCGCACCCTGTATATATATCTGAACCTATTATGAGCAAGATATCTTACAACAGTCTTTTGGAATTAAAACTGTGTACTTTAGGTGGAATGGAAACAATAAGTTTTCATCTGCCCAATTCAAAAGTAGGGGAGGGTGGGGCAAGACGGCCCCCCTAAGCGGGTTATTACTCGTTGTGGCTTTCAACCATCAAATCAGTTTACTTTTGTCCTATTCCGAACAAATTCATGGACATTCTGAGGAAATTCTGAAAACAAAAATTTGAAGAAAAAAAAATTTTGAAGAAAAAAAATTTGAAGAAAAAATTTTTTTTTGACTTGGCGGCCACATTGGTTAGGTGAGTTGGCTACATAGCGGCCGTATGGCTGCCACATTGGTTAGGTGGGTTGGCTGCATAGCGGCCGTATGGCTGCCACATTAAATTGTCACCCAGCAGCTAGTTGGCATCGACATGGCAGCAAGAAAGTGCCGCCATGTCGCTGCCAGGTCGAAACCATAGATAAACTATGCTGTTTAGCCACCTAGCTGTCATCAAGGAGTGACATAGTTTGGTCGTCGTTGCCAGGTACTAGCCATGATAAAACCCACCACGGCTGACATGGCAGCCACATTGGTTAGATGGGTTGGCTATATAGCGGCCGTATGGCTGCCACGTTAAATTGTTACCCGGGTAGTGACAATGTGTCCGCACATTTTCAACTATTCTAATTTACCGCCGTGCGGCTACATGAGTTTCGACTCCTTAGTCGACACGCATCGCCTAATTTCTCAAATCATACGAGTAACGCCATCCCTCAGATCATAATCAATACTATTCAAATCACTCACTTCCATAATTCAAACGAATTCTTTATAATTCGCCAGTATGGCATCTCCTCTGCTACGGGTCGGATGGGTCTTTACCACGATTAACAATCGTCCTACTCAGAATCTATAAATTTATCCAGAATTTATCCAGAATTTATTAAGAAGTTTTTTTATGTACATATTTGCTACTCGGAATACGGCATCTCCTGTGTGACCAGAGAGATAGCCGATAATCCGACTTATCAAAAGAGAATTACACCCTGACTCACGCGAGTGTGCGAGTGTGATATATCACAAAGTAATATATGAGCGGATCCACGTCACTTCACTCAAAAAAAAAACCGTCAAGTCACAGATCTTTGCGCCATTCAATACATCTGTAGTACTATGGAAAAAAATAGTACAATTTGAAGGATTTTGAAAAATGCTGAAAAATGGCGGAGTTACAGGCATGGGAAATTTTTGTGCACCGCTTTGTTTGAAAATTCATATCTCCGAAAGTGTTCATCGGAGCGGAAAGATCCTTGAACCGTTTTGTTCGTAAAAGAATGCGCTTTCATATAAAAAATTATATTTTCGAAAAAAAAAATTCTTTCAATATTTTTTTAGCGTTTTTATTTTTAATTTCGCTGCCATCTCCGCGGGACTTACAGGAATTCATGGAGATAATTTTTTTTGGATACCTAGATCCTTCCTCTTCAATCCTAAAAAAAAAAATTCATGGAGAAAATACCTGGGCCGGAGATAAAAAATAAAACGTGCCGTCGCGCGTCACCGCGTGCGCTGATCCACGTCCGTGCTACTCCCGCAAGCTCGCTGTGTTACGTAGTGGAGATGTCATATGATGCTTCTTTACTTACCCAGGTTATCCATTTTCCGAAAATGGTTATTTTACCACCTTAGCCCTTCCGTATCCGTCTACTGGTCATGTTTTCTCGGAGTTATACAATTGTATACATGTATATATGCCTGTTCTGAAAATTCCAGTACGGTTATGGTTCGTTGAACATACTTGTGCCAGAATTAAGTTTGATTCCATTTCACTCGGCTTGTGCTATATGACTGATGGATCTTGTGCAATATTTTGGTGGCCCTGAAATGAACCGATGTTTTTCGCGATGATTTGCTGGATGACACTTATTGTTAGTAGGACACCTCTGTTTGAAATTAATTCATAATTTTCATCGAATCAAATTTTTCTGATGCGGAAAATAATTTTGTTGTGACGGGCTTGTGAGATATTAAAACGACCGCTTGTAATTTCAGAGTGCCACGAACTGTAAATGCTTTATCGAATCGGTTTTGTAAAATAGTTTCTTCCAGTTGATGTTCTGCGGATGTACAGTACTCGAAAGATATGCTTCGAAAATAAGAACATGCTCAATTATATATAGATCCAGCGGTGTTTGAATAGGATCGGATTTGCCAATCAGTTGTAAACTCGCGATATGCGGACAATAAGTGTCATCCACCGAATTATCGCGAAACACATCGGCTCATTTCAGGGCCACCAAAATATTGCACAAGATCCATCAGTCATATAGCACAAGCTGAGTGAAATGAAATCAAACCAAATTCCAGCACAAGTATGTTCAACGAACCATAGCCGTACTGGAATTTTCAGAACAGGCATATATACACGTATACAATTGTATAACTCCGAGAAAACATGACCAGTAGACGGATACGGAAGGGCTAAGGTGGTAAAATAACCATTTTCGGAGAATGGATAACCTGGGTAAGTAAAGAAGCATCATATGACATCTCCACCACGTAACACAGCGAGCTTGCGGGAGTAGCACGGACGTGGATCAGCGCACGCGGTGACGCGCGACGGCACGTTTTATTTTTTATCTCCGGCCCAGGTATTTTCTCCATGAATTTTTTTTTTTAGGATTGAAGAGGAAGGATCTAGGTATCCAAAAAAAATTATCTCCATGAATTCCTGTAAGTCCCGCGGAAATGGCAGCGAAATTAAAAATAAAAACGCCAAAAAAATATTGAAAGAATATTTTTTTTTGAAAATATAATTTTTTATATGAAAGCGCATTTCTTCACAAACAAAACGATTCGAGGATCTTTCCGCTCCGATGAACACTTTCGGAGATATAAATTTTCAAACAAAGCGGTGCACAAAAATTCACATGCCTCTAACTCCGCCATATTTTAGAATTCTTCAAAATCGGTTACGTCCAGGTGTCACCACCCGTACACTCTCCCCGCACTTACCTCTATCCCCCTGTTCCTCTACATCTCTACTCTGTCTATCTACCTGTTACCCGATCGTCCACATCCTGTCCTAACGTCCCTACAAGATACTCGCTGCACACGGCACTGCCAAATGCAGCGAGTCAGCTATAATCCTTCTATCTTATTCCCATAGCCACTGTCTACCTTTCCCTCTAACTTCACTCCATTACTAACCTCCATACAGGAGACAACGCCAACCATTATAACTCTACAACGAGAAATAAAGATATAAGTTCGTTATAATAACCAATCACATTATCATTTACTTACATACCCTTCAGTTATATCTCTATATATCAAACAGGGGACCGAACCAAATAAATAGACATAACAATCCTTCAAATTGTACTTTTTTTTCCATAGTACTACAGATGTATTGAATGGCGCAAAGATCTGTGACTTGACGGTTTTTTTTTGAGTGAAGTGACGTGGATCCGCTCATATAGAGTGTTGTGGAAAACTGCATGTCAAAGAAAGACATTCGAGTGAAATACAAATCCGTCATTAATTACTACCACCGAGTCCGAATCATTCAAATCCTGGGTTCTACATTCTTCCTCGGAGTAACCAGAATCCATCTAGAACATCGAAACCTCGAGAACATCGTCCGGTGACGTAGTCAATTAATATAGATTGTAAAAAGGTTATTAGATATAACAGAAACGAGAACGCCTCAGCGTTAGAACAAAATAGGTACGAGGGACAACGTGCTGAATCTCACCCCGAGAGTCTCACTAACCAGCTTTCCTGGCTGACACAAAACGAGTACTCAAAAACTCAGAAAACAATTTTCCTAATTTTCCTAAATTAGGTGGCGCAAAAACGCGCAAGGCCATCGGTGTACCCGGCTATCGAGGTCTCACCCTCGTAACGGAGGCCTTGATAGTACGTTAGGTTACAATATAATAACACTGTTATCGTCAAGTAGTTGCAGTAGCTGAATGGTAAGCGTTGTGACTGATGTGCAGAGGCTCTGAGTTCGAATCCCGACATCGCCAAATACTTTGTCATCGATTATTCAACTTCAACTCACGGAAAATTAATAAACAATAAGTAATTTCTAATTTAGGAGCAAAAAATTTTTTTTTATATTTAAAATTTTTTTTTTATAAACTTTTTGCGTAAATTTATTTTGTTCATATCTGTCCAGATCTAATCAGATCAGATTTGATCTGGGCAGATCTAGACGAAATGCAGATCTCGTCGCCTTAGTTTTTATTTACCCTACAGACCATTTGGCTCGTACTTTAACCTAGATAAACGCGTTTGAAGTTTGAAAAATTATTTTATTTATTCACTTCATTCGTATATCAATTCAAGTGGTTTTATGCGACATTCACTTACTAAAGGTCGTTCCTGTACTTGATAATAATATGATTCCACTTGGGAATCCACTCATTGATCAGATCCCGTGCAGAAATTTGAACTGGCATGCCAGGCTACTGTCCAGCGCCTGACAGGGATTCGCTGGCTAGCGTGGCCTCTACAGGCTCTGTCTCGGTACTAGCCAGTTTGGCCAGTTTGGCAAGTCTAAAAACTGCTCATCTAACATCTTAGTGACTCTCGGGTTTTGTGCTTATAATCAGGTATACATGTTGCAGATACACCCAAGAAAGTATTAGATCGACACTGAAATCCCTTAGTTAACATTCCGAGGTATACATCTACGCGGTTATGTAAAAATTCTTATGCATTTAGATACTCATTGTCAGAATGACTTGGGTATAGAACTTGGGTGAAGGTAACATAACCTAAGCATTGCTATCTTATTATTTCGATGTGTATGATTATTCCAGAATAATGAATTACATAAATGAAAAGCGACGACGAACACGCGACCGCGTGCGAAGGCATCGATTTGCAAATCAAAACCGAAATGTGCCACAAAATCGACAGTTTAATGATGACAGTGACGTCAGCTCGGAAGCTGAATGTGTGTAATATAATTATCAGCTTAGAGGTGAAATAAAATTTTAATTTACTTCAGTTATACAGCATGTATTAATTGCAGGTGTCAGTGATCTAGAAAATACTAATACAAGATCTGAAGAAATTGTTGCAATCCGAATACCAAGGTGTTGCAACCCAGATGGTCGAGCCACACTTTGGTAATACCAAGGAATGTGCAAGCCCTGACGCAGCACGCAGCACGACCTCCTTAATCTAATAAATAAGCAGCCATTATAGGACTCGGGGTCAGAACACCGAGACCCGTACAGAGACGTATTATTTCGAGTTTAGCCTGATTGTAAAAGACGTTAATTTGTACTTAATAAACTTCACTTTTTATACGACTTGGTTCCAACCATTAATTCGACAACGAACTCCTTAAAAATAAAATTGTAGTTGTTTGAAGGATCTAAGGATCCAGATTACAACAACTGGTGGCAGCGGCGAGATCCGTCGAATCGTGTAAAAAGTCAGGATCGAAAATTCAGAACCAGCATCGCAGAACGCAGAAAAGAGGACTCAAGTGAAACTCACATGTCCAACAAAAGAGTAGAACGATCAGCATCCGTAGACTCTCCGACGACACCTAGATTAGAGGGAGAAGTAAGTTTTGGAGATAATTCACCGTTATTTGGCGTACTTCCTCCCAGCCAGAGGCACGCGTTGCATTTATCACTGGCTGCAGCAGCACGAGAAGCTTCGGAAGAACAGCAAATGCCATTGAACTGGGATTTAGTGAAACGACGTATCGCAGAAGGTAGAACCTCGTGGATACAAGAATTACAGAAAAAACACATTCTTGAAATCTGTAAGTACGTTCACCTAGAGGTAACAGAAGAAAATACAATTGACGAACTCCGTGTGGTATTGCGTGAATTCGTTAGAAGTAAGAATCAAGTACCCGCAGAATCAGAACCATTAGGAGACATGGCAGAGAACGCTCCTACCGTCAGACAAGTGCTTAAAGACATTGAGATCTTCGATAGCAGCGACCGAGGAAAGGTTTGTGATTTTATACGCTCTTGTAAATATGCACGTGAGATAATACGACCTGCAGACACACAAAACCTACTGAATGCTGTTTTGAGCACGCGGATTAAAGGTGCTCCGGCACGAGCTATAGAATACAAGTCAATTGACACCTGGAATGCATTGGAGGAAGAACTAAAGTCGATGAGCATCGATACACGGACATTAGCTTCGTTACAGGTAGAATTCAACAGCTGTAGGCAACGACAGAACGAGGATGCAAAATCATATGGAACACGGGTCGAACAACTCACTGCACAGGTTATCGAATTAACGATACGAGAAGCGGCAGAAGAGGATTCTAAGTCAACATTGGAACGCCAGGTACGAAAACAAGCCGTGAATATATTCGTCAGAGGTTTGAACGACAGGCTGAAGGTACTAGTCAAGAGCCGGCGGTGCGAGCAGCTCAGGGAAGCGATATCCTTGGCAATAGAAGAAGAACGCGATCTAGGTCCTATTCGTGGTCCAGACCGAGGACAACAGCGATCAAACAGAGAAGGTAGCACTGGGTCTTGCTACAACTGCGGAAAACCGGGTCACCTAGCACGTGATTGCCGTTCAAGGAATACTAACACCCAGTATCAACAGCGATTGCCGACAGCAAGCAAATACGTAAGAAAAGTTGAAATAATTTGTCATTTTTGTAAGAAACCAGGACACTTTATTCGAGACTGCAGAACTAGATTAGCCGAAGAAAATAGACGAGGCTACGAGAGAAATCGGGGACCTCCCAGAAGAGAGGAACGAGCCCAACCAGGTCTTTCAAGGGACGCCAGCAGGCGAGACGATGAGACTTCGGGAAACGAGGAGCAGGCGCGGCGGACAGGCAACCGTATCGCGTCGTACCAGTAAATTGCCTAGTAAATGGAGCCGGACAGAAGAATCACGCAACGATCAAGGCAGATGAATTCAAAACGAGACACGGAACTATGCTATTAGATTCAGGAGCTGAGGTGAGCTTAGTAAAAGTCGGAAAAATTGACGGCGAAGTGATGGCTGAAGACGGTGTGATCACGCTCAGAGGAATAGGCGGGACACCGGTTACGACCTTGTGTAAGGTCAGGTTAAACATAAGGGTTGGTGATAGGCACATATCGCACCTTTGTTATGCAGTTAAAGACGATTTTCCACTAGAAGCAGACGGTCTCTTAGGAGGCGACTTCCTCGAGAAGCATGACGTCGAGCTCAGATCTGGAAAATACGCCAAGTTGTACGGAACAATTTGGAGCTTAGGAGCCATAGGAGCTCGCATTTCGCTTGAATCAAGAAGCGAGAAGATAATTTACGCAAAGACGATCGATGACGCAGAAGGCATTGTCGAAGGGATCGAGTTACACCCAGGAGTATACATGGGGAGTTGCATCACCAACGCAGTCGACGGTGAGTGCAAGGTCAGCATTTTGAACACTAACAGTTATGAAGTAGAATTGGAGCGACCGAGTGTGCGAATCACTGCACTAGGTCAGGAGAACGCTGACACTACGCAAGTTTATGCATGTCGGACGATGACACGGAGTAACGCGAGCCGAATGCAACAGCTGAGAGACAACCTACGTACTAGTCATCTGAATCTAGAAGAAAAGAAGAGTTTATTAGACGTATGCGAAAGATTTCACGACGTATTTCATCTGGAAGGAGACCATTTAGGTCACACGAACACAGCTACTCACAAGATCACAACGGATTCAGATATCGTACCTATAAATGTCAGACCTTATAGACTTCCAGAGAAACACAAGCAGGAGATAAACGAGCAGGTAAACAAAATGCTTGCCGATGGTGTAGTCAGGCCAAGCAAGAGCCAATGGAATGCACCACTGCTAGTGGTACCGAAGAAGGCAGACGCATCAGGGAAAACGAAGATGAGAGTCGTAGTTGACTTCCGTAAGGTAAACGACGTTACTGTAGGAGACTCCTTTCCACTGCCTAATATCACCGAAATATTGGACCAGTTGGGTAAGGCAAAATATTTCTCTACACTAGATCTAGCGTCAGGATTTCACCAGATTCCAATGGAAGAGGCGGATAAGTGCAAGACGGCATTTTCCACTTCACACGGACACTACGAATATAATCGCATGCCTTTTGGACTAAAGAACGCACCCGCTACGTTTCAACGGTTAATGAATACTGTACTTTCAGGAATACAAGGCCTAAGATGTTATGTCTATCTCGACGATATTGTCATACATGCTCCTAGTTTGCAGGAACACAACAAACGATTGGAAGAGGTATTAGAACGCCTGAGACAGAATTCATTGAAGCTACAACCAGACAAGTGCGAATTTCTGAGGAAAGAGGTCAACTTTTTGGGACACGTCATCACTAGAGACGGAATCAAAGCAGATCCAGAGAAGATACGAGCAGTAGAAGAATTTCCAATCCCAAAAAATGTAAAAGAAGTTCAAGGATTTCTAGGATTGGCCGGATATTACAGACGATTCATACAAAATTTCTCGAGTTTGGCAAAACCGCTAACACATTTACTGAAGAAAGAGGTAAAATTTGGATGGACTTCGAGGGAACAAGAAGCTTTTGAGAATTTGAAGAAGACGTTGACGACAGCACCAATTCTACAGTATCCGGACTTCGAGCAACCGTTCATCGTGACAACAGACGCATCCGACAAAGCCATTGGAGCAATACTATCACAAGGCGCAGTAGGAACAGATTTGCCGATAGCATACGCAAGTAGAACTCTAAATTCGGCAGAAAGCAATTATAGCACCACAGAGAAAGAACTACTGGCAATAGTCTGGGCAGTTAATCATTTCAGACCTTATGTGTATGGTACCAGATTTAAGATTGTTACAGATCACAAGCCACTTACATGGTTATTTGGAGTCAAAGATCCAGGATCACGACTAATGAGATGGCGACTGAAGCTGGAAGAATACGACTACGAGATCGAGTACAAGGCAGGCAAGGCAAACACTAACGCCGATGCCTTGAGTCGCATGTACGCAGTGACCAGAAGTCAGCGGCGAGAAGAAGAACGACAAGAATACTCGGAAGAAGAACGAAATAAGATCATCTACGAGTATCACGACACGCCATTAGGGGCTCATCAAGGAGTAAACCGAACAATCGAACGAATTCGATTGAAGCACGATTGGCCAGGATTACGGAAGGACGTCGAAGAACACATCTCGAGATGCGAGAATTGCCAGAAGAACAAACTTAGCAGGAAGACGAGGGCACCAATGGTCATAACTGACACACCAAACCAACCGTTTGAGAAATGTGCATTAGACATCGTGGGACCATTGACAGAAACAGAACAAGGAAACAAGTACATCCTCACGTTTCAGGACTGTCTAACCAAATACAGCAAGGCAATACCCATCCCGAATCAGGAGGCTAACACCGTAGCGAAGGAATTTGCTACCAGAATCGTATGCGAGCACGGAATACCGCGAAGAATACTCACCGATCAAGGTACCAACTTTTTGAGTAACGTTTTCAAAGATACTTGTAAACTGTTAAAGATCGACAAGATACAGACGACGGCATATCATCCTGAGTCAAATGGAGCCTTAGAACGTTCACACAGGACGTTAGCAGAATACCTGAGACATTACGTGAACGAAGAACAGAGCAACTGGGACGAATGGCTACCATATGCTATGTTTGCATATAACACGACGCCACATACTGCAACGAGATTTACACCCTTTGAGCTGGTGTATGGACATGCAGCTGAACTACCAACATCGCTGAAGAAGGATCCAGAACCAACGTACACCTATGACGACTACGCACGAGAATTACGAGAGAGATTGCGAGCCAGCAATCTCATAGCCAAAGAAAATCTGCAACAGGCCAAAGAGAAGTCAAAAATCGAGTACGATCGTAGAACCAAAGAAAGAGGGTTCAGAGTTGGGGACAAGGTATTATTATACGACGAAACTATACGCAGAGGGCGATCAAAGAAGTTGTTATCTCATTGGATCGGCCCTTATACAATCTTAGAGGTAAATTCAGAAGTAAACTGTACCATCAAAGTAAAAAAGAAAACTCTTAGAGTACATGTAAATCGTTTGAAGCATTTTATCGAATAAAAGCTAACCATTTTGTAATATTTTCTCATCAAATAATATGCCAGCAAAAATTAATTATACTAACCTAGCTTAAGAAACGATTGTATGAAAAAATATGTTAACGGGACACATTATGTAAACTACTAACCCAGATATAGCATAACAGGCAAGCGCACGCACAACGGCGCAAGCCAGAAAATTTGATTGATTTCAGAAGAAAATCGCAAGGATTTTCTCTCCAAGGGGGGAGGGATGTTGCAATCCGAATACCAAGGTGTTGCAACCCAGATGGTCGAGCCACACTTTGGTAATACCAAGGAATGTGCAAGCCCTGACGCAACACGCAGCACGACCTCCTTAATCTAATAAATAAGCAGCCATTATAGGACTCGGGGTCAGAACACCGAGACCCGTACAGAGACGTATTATTTCGAGTTTAGCCTGATTGTAAAAGACGTTAATTTGTACTTAATAAACTTCACTTTTTATACGACTTGGTTCCAACCATTAATTCGACAACGAACTCCTTAAAAATAAAATTGTAGTTGTTTGAAGGATCTAAGGATCCAGATTACAACAAAATATCTGAGGATGATTGTCCTGAACAATTACTTGTCGATAGTCAAAGTCAGAGCAACGAGGAGAGTGAGAATTCAGATGAAGGTTCTGAGATTGAGCAAGAAGGTGGTTTATCACCGGCTAGTGCCATTAATGAAGACAGTAACGAAGGCTCATCTCAAAACGAAATGACAGACAATAGTTTTGACGAACTAGATGAAGCCGGCCAAATTCGAGAGTGGGCGATAAAAGAACACCTCTCTCATTCTCAGTTGGACGGGCTTTTGTTGATTTTGAGGAGAAGATTACTGCCCGAACTTCCAAAGACAGCAAAAACATTTTTAAAGTCGTCAGAAGCAGTCTATAATATAGAAGATATGGAAGACTATGAAGGAAACATAGGAGAATTTGTATACTTTGGTGTGGCAGAAAGGATTCGAGCGTGTGTTGATGACGAAGTGCATATAGGTGATGAAATTTTAATTCAAGTTAATGTAGATGGATTGCCTCTCTTCAAATCAAGCAACACTCAACTTTGGCCCATATTATGTAAAGTTGTCCACGAGCCAGATATATACAAGCCAGTGCCTGTGGCAATATATGCAGGTCTCACAAAACCAAAAAGAATTGATGAGTACCTGGCTGAGTTCATTCTGGAAATGAATCAGCTATCAGTAAACGGCATTGAAATTAATGGCAGATTATTTCAAGTAAAAATTCAAAGTTTTATATGTGACACACCCGCTAGGTCCTTTCTAAAATGTGTGAAAGGTCATACTGGATATTATGCATGTGAGAGGTGCACTGTAAAAGGATCTAGAAATGGCAGATCTACTGTATATCCTGATATAGATTGTCATGAAAGAACTGGCAGGGGATTCGAAACAAGAAGGCAGCCAGAGCATCATAATGGTGTTTCACCATTATTACGTTTACGACCCGCTGTAAACTTGGTGTCATTATTCATCCTTGATTTCTTGCACTTAGCCTGCCAGGGTGTCATGAAAAAACTTTTGAAAGACTATTGGCTGTTAGGAAATCTCTATCTCAAACTGGGTCGTAGGAGTCGAATGGAACTGTCTCGCAGAATGGAGTTTTTAAAATCTCTGGTAACTTGCGAATTTCAACGAAAACCGCGATCCGTAGCATTTGTAGCCAAATGGAAGGCCACTGAGTTCCGCTTTTTTTTATTGTATTGTGGAGTCATAGTCCTAAAGGGTATTTTAAACAGTAGATTGTACAATCACTTCTTATTATTTCATGCGGCTTGTAGAATTTTATGTTGTGAAGATCTAGCATTACGGTACAATAGATTTGCAAAGAAGTACCTCAGAAGTTTTTTCTCAGTTATGCGCGAATATTATGGCCCAGATTCACAAATCATGAATATTCATAATTTATTTCATATGGCTGATGATGCCAAGAATATGAATTGCTGCCTTAGTAAAATAACTGCATTTCCCTTCGAAAACGCTCTCGGTCAAATAAAAAAACACGTTCGCACGCCAAATCGACCTTTGACTCAAATTTGTCGCCGCTTATATGAGGAATTCTCCACAACAAAGGTCAAAGCAGCTCTGCCGCAGTATGTAGAGATACTAAAACAAAAGAGGGGTGAACAGAATTATGAACGAAATCAGAAGTCTGTTTTAAAATTGAAATTCAAAGGCAAATATGTACTTTCGGTCCAAGCACCGAATGATGTGGTTCTTCTAAAAAATGGCACTATTGTAAAGATTGACCATATGTCTTATGCCGATGAAAACTTCGAAGACGTCACAATTGTTGGCAGAAAATGGAAAATCAAAGGATCACTGTACATGTATCCATGTGATTCAAAAGTGCTGGAAGAATGGGTGCTTGATGATGGACCATCTGCAACTAGAGTTACGTGCCCTATTGACGAAATCAGAAGAAAAATGATCATATTACGGTTGCCTGGATGTGCGGATAGAAGAAGCAGAACATATGGAACGTCTCTGTTACATTAATAAAAATTAGGTTTGTTTAAAATTTCCTAATCCGTTTATAGCATTACTTCCCTACTGAAAATGATTCTGTGATGAATTATCTGATGTTATGGAAGAAATTGGTATGTATTTTATCATGTAATTTATCGTATGAATACGAATTAATGCATAACAAATGTAGTGATAAAATGCATTCCAATTTCGATCATAACATCATGTGATTTATCACAGAATCATCTTCAGTAGGGTTTGGTTGATCTGTATCGGAAAGTTAAACATTTTCATACGAACTGTTCTGGTTTCCGGCTTGAATGCGCAGTCCATGAGGAACCGTGCATTGTGACTGTCACGCCAACTAGTGGCAAAAATGTTAATTTAATGGGAGCATTTATTCAACTTTTACATGCAATTTATTGTTTATTAATTATTCATAAAATATATTAAACTTTGTTTTATAATGTCATCATCGAGAAAAGTTTGTTGCATTGGTAGGCGTTCCAATACATCACGTCAATTACGTCGGTCACGTTAATTTTCACATTATACACATTGGACACGCTTGTTAGTGGTACAAATTTGCAAGTTATGACGACTTGACCATTTAAATTACTTTCTGCGGCATCATATACATGACCAGATTCAACTAATTATTTGCCGTTTACATTATTCTGACCATGTACACGACTATTTATATCTTATTTTTTACATTTTTTCAAATAATTGCTCCCATATACTTCACCAATAGAATACTAGAGGGCGCTAAATTCGGCAGTAGTGCTGCCTCTATATTTCACGCACGGTCCATCATGGTGGCGAGTTCTGACTTGGCTTATAATTTATTTCTCTTCTAAAACGTGCTACGGTAAAATCGCGATTGATCGTGGATTATCATTACTGCTACCTGCCATTCTTTCAATCATTTTTGATAAGTTGACGTTGAACATGTGAGTATAAAACCACCAATTTATTACAAGAAATAAGCAATCAGAAGATGCTTACAAACAAAGCGTGTGTATAACCTATAATCTAATTAGGTGAAACTTTACATACGAACAGCATTCGTAATAGGGTGTGCCAAAAAATGACGATTTTTGTTTTTTTTCGCTCTCACCCGAAAATATCAGAGGATATGCCCAAACCAACATTCTGTCCAAAGGACAGCTCAAAATTTCAATTTTGAAAGGTCCTCCACGGAACTTGAAGTTTTGCCATTTAAATAACACGGGAACCAGGGTTTTTAACATTATTTTGTCCTGCAAAGTATGAAGAAATTTTTTTCTGATAAAATGAATGAATGGATCATATTCAGCACTAAATTCTGGACAAAAAAGCTTATGGAGCCAAATTTCCATCGTCGATATTGAAGTTTCTACAGATCTTTAAAACTGAAAATTTTTTAGTTTCACGTTTTTTTGCATTTTCCAACTAAACTATTGCAGATAGAATAACAAGTTAGAGAGCAATTTTGTAGTTTGTTTAACGGCTGACACAAAAGTCTTATACGAATTTTTCGTATCATTACAAACAACGATGTTACAGGTTCACAAAGTACCATTTTCATGAATTTTTGATCAATTGTTCAATTGATGAGAGCAAAAATTTTTGATCAATTTTTCAATTGATAAGAGCAAAAATTTTTAATCAATTTTTCAATTGATAAGAGCAAGAATTCATAAAAATGGCACTTTGTGAGCCTGTAACATCGTTGTTTGTAATGATACGAAAAATTCGTATAAGACTTTTGTGTCAGCCGTTAGACAAACTACAAAATTGCTCTTCAACTTGTTATTCTATCTGCAATAGTTTAGTTGGAAAATGCAAAAAAAAAAACGTGAAATTTAAAAATTTTCAGTTTTAAAGATCTGTAGAAACTTCAATATCGACGATGGAAATTTGGCTCCATAAGCTTTTTTGTCCAGAATTTAGTGCTGAATATGATCCATTCATTCATTTTATCAGAAAAAAATTTCTTCATACTTTGCAGGACAAAATAATGTTAAAAACCCTGGTTCCCGTGTTATTTAAATGGCAAAACTTCAAGTTCCGTGGAGGACCTTTCAAAATTTCAATTTCGAGCTGTCCTTTGGACAGAATGTTTGTTTGGGCATATCCTCTGATATTTTCGGGTGAGAGCGAAAAAAAAAAATATCGTCTTTTCATTGGGAACTCTCATCGAATTTTCAGTAATGATGAGTGATAAAACTGTGATCAAGGCGTTTCAACTAGTGGAATTCGACCCACCTAAAAAAGAAAAAAAACGAGGTCCAACAGATTGCGTGCCATGTAGTTGGATCTCTTTCAATCCATCGACTGGTAGATGCGAGTGTAAATTCATGGATCCTCCATATTCAAAAGAAGATAGTGAATTATTAAATTCGCTTGTTATATCGTGTATTCTGATATTAATACTGGAATGATTTGTGAAATGACTAAGTCCAAATCGGTTTTGTGTGATCAGATGAAAAGGTGCATAATTAAATCAATTATTGGTTCGCCCTTTCAGTTAGGCCCAACAGAGATACCGCCGCGCTTAAATGGTGTCAACTATAGAGAATTTCTCCTTGAGACACTGCCTGACCTCTTGGAAGACGCACAATTGGACCACCAAGAAATGTGGTTCCAACATGACGGGGCACCGCCACATTTTGCCCAACCGGCGCGAGATATTCTCGATGCGGCGTTTCCAGCAGCGTGGATAGGACGTGGCGGCCTGATTGCATGGCCACCGAGATCACCGGACCTCACCATGCTAGATTTCTTTCTTTGGGGCCACGTAAAGCAGTGCGTGTATCAAGCAGGAGCAATAGAGACTCACGAACAACTGAGAGAGGCGATAAGGGCAGCTATTGCGATGGTGACGCCAGAGATGCTGGAACGCGCACAGGAGAGCCTCATCCGTCGAGCGCGCATCTGTATAGAACAGGGGGGCAGGCAATTTGAACACCTCCTTTAGGTGATGAACAATTTAATTTCAACGTGTATTACGCGGGAGCGAAGCGAAGGTTTCGGAAGCGGTCGGATGCTGTATCGGATGTTCGGGGCTGGTCCACATCTGAAAAAGCGTGTAAATTCAAGTTGAAGTGAATGAAAATATCAATATGGCAAAATATCTTCAGGCAAACTAAGTCGTCTTCAGCACAAGCTGAATTTCAATTTTCACATTTCTGCTACAAAAATCCTTCAAACGAACCAATTCTAAATAAGTAGAATCTTACGTACGCGAAGATGGTTCAAGGTTTCAAACTCAGATGTAAAAGAAGAAGAATGAAGAGAACGCGTTTTTCAAAGAAACCATTCGATATTTGACTTCAATACCTTTTGCATACTTTAGTGGACACTTTAAAGAATACCTCTCGATTTTTGAATGTCTTTTGATAGCCTAGAAGTGTGAGAAAACTCGCGCCGTCCAGAAACGACTTGGTTTGCCTTCGGAAAAATTAATTCGCCTACGGATAGTTAAACTTTACTATTATCTTACTAACTACAGAGTACAAAATTTTTTTTCGATTGTACATTTTTCGTTGGTCAAAAGTTTTATTTCGAAAACTTAACACTTTCTTAAGAAGTTACACAAAGCATTTATGTTATTCCATTGAGCCTGAAATCTGGTACAATAATCCTTTACACGAACCAATTCTGTTCAAATAACTCATAATTTTTCGTGTATTTTTATAGGCATGCGAAATGTGTATAATAATTAAACATTTTACCTGAAGGGTGACTTCAATCTACCTATTTTATGTCTCTTCTTAGCCCTGTGCTGGGTTCGCCCGTTGAGCTTGTTTGCCAGATGAACCGAATAAATGAAAATGAATAAACACTGAGACTGCTAATTATTTTTTTCTTATTTCATAGACATAGTCAATTACTGTAGGATCATTATTTCCAGCTTCGTCTCAGCGAGCATCAACGCAGTAAGGTAAAATCTTCTGCAGCTAGGCACAGATATACCTTTTCCAGTATTATTCAGTATCTACCATTTTACAATTTTTCCAACGACTTGCCACAAGTTTGTAAATTCATAAGGGTCGTATTCGATTGCGATTTGTATTTTCTGGTGAATAAACCCTCAAGGTCACCGTCCGGCGGTCAAACTGTTTCATCTGGGATCATATCTTCGATAACCGATCGTTCGTCAGATAATGCGAGAGTCACATCTGAGAATGTTTCAGCGCAAAATAAGATGATCAAACAGTTCGTCTAGTTGAATTGAAGTATTGTAAAAACGTTATTTCTTTCATTCACTAGTAGCTAATAGCTAGATAAACATCGGAAAACATGTGTACGTTGACTGGATGGCCAAGGACGGCCTGGCTGCCGGAAAATATGGGAGCGGTTGACGTAAACGTCCGAAAACTATGTAGCGAACGACCTGTGCCGCTGAAACTATGGAGCGGTTGAAGTAAACGGCCAACAACTATGGGTCGAATGACCTGGACGGCTAAAACTATGAAGCGAATGACCTGGACCGCTGAAACTATGGAGCGGTGGACCTAGACGGTAAAAAACTATGGCGCTAATGACCCGGATCGCGAGAATTATTTCGTGGTCGACGTGGACGGCGAAAAACTATGGAGCAGACGACCTGGCTGTCAAAAACTGAAAAGTGGAAGTCTCAAAGTCAAAAGGTCCACCCGTTATCCCATACGTAACAATAGAAAGGAAAGTTTAGAGTTAAATTATCAGACAAGCGACGGCGCGGGCACTGCCCCAATTGTACTTTTGAGCCGGCACTATCTCGGCCAGTGTTGGGCTCTCTGAATGGCTAACTAAGATATTCAATAACTCGGACACCGTTGGTCTCAGGAATTTTTCGCAAACGGCTTTCGTCTTAGAATTCGACAAGGAATCTGCCTGTGCTGGGTGGTGCGCGAGTTCTGGGTCATCCTGTATATTGGAACATAAGTGGTTTCGGATTATTCATAACTGACGAAGATATACTGGAAATGTCAGTACCGTGGCATGTCCGATTCTCATTTTTCAAACTAAATGTATAAATTTCTATCAATATTCGTTTTGTAATATAAAATCAACCTCTCATAACTTAAGTCTAATGTATACTCAATCAAATTGTATTACAATTATACGAAAATATTGATTGTTGAGAAAAATAATCATCATTGATTATGTCCGGGAATTTTATTCAATTTTTAAATTTGAAATGTTTACCGCCTAATCGCTATCTTAATTTAGTTTCATTGGCTCTATCTGGTGTCATTTTGAAGAGAGATTATTGGTGCATTGTTTACAGCTGTGTGTTTATTTGGTGGTTTAAAAAATATGATTAAAGCAATTTGTTTAGTTTTTAAAAAGGTAAGTCATAAAATTACGTGTCAGTACCATGGTATTGAAATTTAGGGTTATTATTATGATGTTTGAATTAATTGTACTGAATTCTTATTTGCATTCACGTGAAACATCAAAATTATTTGGGAAATTATTTCAACTATCCGCATTATAAAGTTAGGTCAATTATAAATCCAAATGTCAGTACCGTGGATGTCAGTACCATGGCAAAAATAAAAAATAACTTATTTATTTGTTATTTAGTTTAGTTGAAAATGGCTAGAATACTCCGGACGAGACTGAAAGACATACCTGGGCTCCAAAACTTGTGCAATAATAATCAATTAAAAAGAAGAGTGAAGACTCAAACCAAAAAAGTAACTAAATAGGCCAGCAAAAATAGACGGTTTTTTTGGTCAACTTTGCACTCAATTGCTGATCCAATTTTTTTTTTTTCATAAGGTTTAGGACCACTTACTGAGTATAAAATAAAAAATAAAAAAATATAATATTATAATAATATAATATAAATATTTTTCAAATATTGTCATAGTTTTTGTTCTGTTATAGTTGTAGTAGAACTACATTACAGGCTTAGTTCTGTGTATAAGTGAAGCAAAAAAACACCCGAAACATGCGTTTTAATACATTTTTAATTTTAGAAAAATTTAAGTTTTAAAAATCACAGTTATCTGAGAATGAGCCCTATCTATATATTACGAAAACTGGAATATTCAATTACGTATAACTTTCGTAATTATGATTTTTAACGAATAAAAAAAAATACGACCTAATTATTTTTTCGCACACTACATTAACCGCATGTCAAAAAAAAAAAATTCCATTCAATAACCCAATTTTTCTTACTTTACTTTAATGTATACAGCTAAGGCATTCCACACCAACTCGACCACTGATTTTCCCTCACCATTTTCGATCTATTTCAGAATTTTTAATATGTTTGTCATCACTCTCAAAAGCACTTTTGAATTTATTCAGATTTAAAAAAAAACCGTTAATTATTTATGCATCTAATCTATTTATTATATTTTGAAGATGCGTAAATAATTAACGGTTTTTTTTTTAAATCTGATAAAATTCCAATGTACTTTTCAGAGTGAGAACAAACATATACAAAATTATGAAACAGATGAAAAATGGTGAGGGAAATTGATTGGCCGAGTTCGCATCGAATACCTCACCTATACCTATCATTAGTTTATTTAGTTACCTAGTTTGTATAATATACCTGTATTATTATTATTAGTTTACCTCGTAACTTGAGATATTTTAGAAATATATCTGAAAATGTATAACGTACCTGACTACTTACTGATGTATAAAAAGAAAAAAGATAATCAAAATATTCATTTATTGCAAAATATTTTCACCGTTATTTATTAGCGATAATTATATGAATAGCTATTTTAAAGAATTCTGACTAGAATCAGTATACCGTGAGGACGCGAGGAATGAGCCCGAAACAAATGCGCAAGCGCTGATTTATTCGAATATTACGAGGGCCGCCAATTCCCGACTTGCCACGAATATCCCTAGAGTCCGTCTGCTATTTGCAGACCGTGACAAGAATAGGTTATGTTTGTTGTGTATCGAAGCAAGCGAATGCGGTGTAGAGTAAATTTTAAATTAACTATCATTTATTACCAAGTGTTCAAATAATGGAAGCGAATTGTAGTCCTTTTTACTATCCAAGGGATATCCTTTATACTTTGCCAAGGGAGGTTAGGTGTCGCTTCAGATTATGTTAATTGAAACAATGCGACCCGAATGAACAACTAAAATCGCTTATTAAACATGAATTGATTGAAAATAAAAATGAAAATGAAGTGAAACAGAAATTTTCATTCTAATTGTGTAAAAGGTCGAAGCAATCGCATCAGGTAAGTGAAAACAAATTTATTTGAACAATGAAAGATTCATCTCACACACAGTAATAATTGATCGTGACATAAGAAATTCATTTCGCAGGTTGACTTCTCTTGCCAGGCATCGGAGTCATTGAGAATATTAGGATGCTGTTGATATACGACATCATTACCGACATCGGCCGTATCATTACCAGGCCCTAAAAGAGAATGATCATTTAGTTATCGCATGATAATGTGTAGTCTCTAGACACTTATTAACTCCAATCCTCAATAGCCAAGAATAACTATGGACAGCTGTAATGTTCAGCATCCGTACTCAACGCAGGCATACAACGACTTACATAAATTTCAGGAATAAGGTTTTTGTATCAGATAAATGCTGTTCATACTTATGAAATAGTCGAAACGCACTACCAATATCGAAGTAGTGCTTCTCGGTTACAGCAAATACAATTGAATGCTGATAAGTCATGAATATCCGTTGAGCTTCAACACTTCAGCTGTGTGAGAACGCTTGCGATACACCGCAGCCAGGAACTGTAGCTTGCCTATCAGGTAGGGCAAGGTCGGAGCACACGAACAGCCATGGTTCTGTATCTTCAAAGACTGTCAACGTTGAAGTCTCCGTCACTACCCGGATGTGTCTTCATAACGTCTGAAAAAGTTTGTCAGATGATTGTAGAAATGGGCCATTGGCTAAGTTGATTAAGAAAAATTTATCTCACCAAGTAGAAACAGCGTGCCTCAATGTTATTGCGCAGAGGCTTATTTCGCACCGACTAAGAAAGACGTAGCTCAGAGAGATAAATCAGTTCAAATACTCAAATACCATGTATCTCTCTGGACTACGACTCGTTTAGTTCGGTACGGAATAAGCCTTTGCGCAATAACATTAAGGCACGCTGTTTCGACTCATCTACTACTTTTTTGTTGATCACACAGGGAAAAGAATTCTCACCTTCACGCGACAGAATCAGGCAAAATCTCATTGAGGCACGGAGCGGAAAGTCACTCGGAAGAGATCTCGAACAAAATTCTACTGCTTATGCGACCTGCGCCTGTGATCTATCCTGACCTACCCTGTAAAGATGAATGACTTTTTTGCAAGACGATATCAAGTTTTGCCATGTATTAAATGAATTCATACTTTTTACAATAAACTTATTCTTACTTACCTGATACATATCTTAAGCCTCCCTTAACCTGAGGATACGAAACGTCTTTTTCTTCCGCTTTATTCTCATGGTTTGATAATTCTTCATTAAATGTTGACTCTTGATTTTCATTATTTCGATTTACTTTCTCCAACGCCACAAACATAATTTCTCTGAGTAAATGGGTCGACTAAAATGCTTCCGTCTACTGATTTGATACTGGTGTACTAATTATTCAATTTTTCAATAACTATTACTCGAAATTTTATTCGCATCGGTATTCGCTTCATTTCGCAACATAACCTCTCATTGCCTCCAGACACTTACGAAGCATGTTTCGCGGCATTCGCCGTATCGTTGCTAGCAGACGGCAGAACTAGGGATATTACTGAAAAGTTGGTGGAGTCGCTGGCGCGATTCTGCAAGCCAACGAGATTCGAATAAATCAGCGCTTGCGCATTTGTTTCGGGCTCATTCCTCGCGTCCTCACGGTAGTTTACTGGCTAGACTCTGGTCAGATTCTCTGGCTAGGCACTCTCCAGACTTGTGTTACAGGCCAGGCATGGCTCAGGCTAGCTAGACTGGCTATTGCCAGGCCAGATTCATGGAAAACTGGTCAGGCGCTAGGCCGCGCCAGCTTTAAATTTCTGCACGGGATTTAGCGTATTTTGACATTGACGTAGGACAGTTTGAGAAACGGAACAGCGGTTTCAGTGGGAGACGTTGGATGTGGGTCACAGTTTAACCCATCATTATACAAGTTAACTTAGATCATTTTTATTTTGAATGAGGATAACAAAAGTATCATTATATACTATAAATGTGAAATATAAGGCTTTATTGCAATACAAATGACTTTACTTAATGTGACGTTCAAAACGCACAACAAGAAAAGAAACGATGTATGCAAACCTTCGAGTCACCGAGTATATACATGTACAGTGTGCGCCCACGCTTAACGTACGCTCACTCGTTTAAACATGGAAAATTCCGACTAAATATTAATATATTTCAAATTCTAAAGACACAGATCGAAAGGAAAAAACTCAAGCTTTCCGATGAGCTATTTTTGGAATTTCTATTACGAGAAATACCAAAAATAGACATCATAGAAACGCATGGAACTCCACCATGAAATGTCAAGGTCATCGGATTACAAATCTGCTTACACGAAACGAAAGGTCATAAAATTAGAAGACGAAAAGATATATTACACTAATATCAAAAAATGCACCTTTGCAATTTTAGACATCATAGAAAATCATAGAACAATGCGGCTTAGCGCGCCGCGACTATATAAACCGCGGCACGCTCACAAGGGGAATGCACAACATGTAAATCATGGATTTCCACGAAACTCAGGTATGTTGTAGGGGTACCTACCCTAAGTACCTGGATACTCGGAGACGACGCGCTTCTCCCTAGTTTCCGAGAAATTTGAAGGTAAAATTTTACGCGCGGCATGTATACCAGTAACTGTGTCACTTTGTCAGCCAAGCGAGCGCAGCGCAATAGGTAAGGTTCTCGGCTACCACGCTGGCGGCCCGTGTTCAAGTCCCGTCGGCATGCGACTTTTTATTTTTATTTTTTATTTTTTATTTCATTTTTTTTTCAATATCAGTAACAAATATTGCATTACAAAATTGCGGGGAAAAAATTGCTATACAACGTATGGTAGTAATTTCATTTATTTTATCGCATACAATATGATACAAGGCTTTTACTTATTCGCTATCACTGTTAACATGAGGCGAACATTCGTTGGGATGGTATTTATCGTAAAAACATGCAAAGCATAACACGTGGTTACACCATGCACATTTTATAAATCCTACCGCTTTGCAGACACATGGAGTTTTCAAAAGTGAGATCGAGAAACAAGTATCGTTTACATTCGAAAATATCTCTCTTTCGTCAATTAATTTTGATGCGAACCACGCGTATTTAATCATCTGCCGAAATACAGGTGCCCTCGTTTTAAAACTGTACAAAATCTTACCAGAAACCATACGTTGTATAGCAATTTTTTCCCCGCAATTTTGTAATGCAATATTTGTTACTGATATTGAAAAAAAAAATGAAAGAAAAAATAAAAAATAAAAATAAAAAGTCGCAAGCCGACGGGACTTGAACACGGGCCGCCAGCGTGGTAGCCGAGAACCTTACCTATTGCGCTGCGCTCGCTTGGTTGACAAAGTGACACAGTTACTGGTATACATGCCGCGCGTAAAATTTTACCTTCAAATTTCTCGGAAACTAGGGAGAAGCGCGTCGTCTCCGAGTATCCAGGTACTTAGGGTAGGTACCCCTACAACATACCTGAGTTTCGTGGAAATCCATGATTTACATGTTGTGCATTCCCCTTGTCAGCAGAGTAAGCTAGTCGGCAAAGCGCCACTACGCGAAACGGAGCTCTCTAAGTTCAAATTCTCAAATTAACTCTACTCAAATCAATATTCTTCTTCAAAGTATAATTATATTAAAATTCAGTTATTTAAGCTAGTCGGCAAAGCGCCTCTACGCGAAACGTTTGACATATAAAATCTACAGATAAAATCCTGGTTCATAAATACACTAAACTCACAGGTAAACTCTTGATTTATTACATTCAAAGCAATAGGTAAAATCCTGCAAATTATAATTATTAAATCTCATTTCTACGCTAGTCGGCAAAGCGCCACTAAGCATAATTAGAATTTCTTTCGAAACAGATAGCCGTATATTTTCACGATAATTCAAATCATATAGATTTCTTTATTTTGTTAATTATTTTTGTTTGAATTTATTATTGATAAATAAAATGGTACATTTTTATATTCCGTGTCTTGCAAAATTTACTGCATCCACTCCAATATACAGCATACACTCGGTCTTATAGGCGATTCTCCGGTCATTGCGACACGTTGATCGTTTCCTATAAGATCGACGACAATCAGAATACTCAAAATCCGATTCTGTAGGCGATCTGCTGACTATTACAGTACGGCGATCGTTCCCTGCGGGATTTCGGTAACACGCATTATACTCTGGTCTGACAACTAATCACTGACTATTGCAGTACGGCGATCGGATCTTGTCAGAATCCAGAAAACACAACAAGATATACAAAATCCGATTCTACAGGCGATCAGCTGACTATTGCAGTACGGCGATCGTTCCCTGCGGAATTTCGGTCACGCATATCACTCTGGTCTGGCAACTGATCGTTGACTATTGCAGTACGGCGATCGGCTCTTGTCAGAATCCAGATAACACTTACAAATCAAACACAAATCCGATTCTGCAGGCGATTTGTTGACTATTGTAGTACGGCAATCGTTTCCTGTAGGATTTCGGTAACAAACTACTCAGAACACGATCTCACAGGCGATCTGTCGATCATTGCGATACGGCGATCGTTCCCTGAGAGATCACACAGACACACGCACACGAACGCGTACACAAAACAGAAAAGTAACTCCCAAATCACAGGCTCTACACCAGCTATCCCAGGGACGGGCAATTTGGGACGCAACATTATATTATATTATGTAATATTATTTTTGGTCACATACGATATAGACAATATGAGAGTTCGCATGTGATTCTCATTACAATAAGATTTTGTTAATCTTTAGTATTTTCATCAGATACGTTCACTTACATCTAGAGACATGAAATGAGTGTATATTTTATATATTTCTCACGATGAGATCATCAGAACTCAACTCTACGTATTTTTTTGATTTTACTTTATTATTTGGCTTCTTCTCAAAATTAAGTACGACTTTTATGATACTACTTAAAATCATTGCACAGAGTACTTGAAACGTACATTGTAAAAATAGTTTCACCAAAATTTGTACTTTACAAAGGCGTGCCATTTAACATCACCCGAGTGATACTTGCGCAAAGAGTCTCACTGAGAATTCAATGGACATCTTAGGACGGCGTTATAATTTTGAATGAGAAAACTTCTCAAAAATAATTTGGTAAAAATTTTTATCACACTGAGGCATAAAATTTACCATTGCCTCAATATCCCTAATCTTTTCTTTGTTACTTCTCAGACTTGATGTCTCTTTGATTTGATTTATTTTAGGGAGAACTGCGTGTCGAGTATCATCTTTTTTCTTACGAGTTTTTCTTTCAGCCTTTGATACGTCCGTCTTATCTAGTTGCCCTTCAAATTTCAATTTATAGTGAACAACCATCGAGATTTTTTGAAAGACCAAACTCTTAAATTTTGTGTATGGAACTTGTGCGAAAGAAAACAGGTCCGAAGTAGAACTGTAGTTGTAATAATCGTTCGGAGTCATTTGCAAAATTCTTAATTTAGCTTTGCGCCTAGGTATTTCTGTTAAAATTCTGATCAACGACGATGGACTATAGATTTCCAAATTTCTACAGAATTTTTCAATCTTGCTGTGGATTGCATCCACTTCTTGAACGAGCCCATGCTCTGGTTCCGAAAACTTTTGAACGATTTCTGTCAGTTTCGTCGAGTTGTTCAAGAAATCCATCAAAGCTACGCTCATCACTCTATTACGATTCTGTGGGGCACATGAATCTGACCACAGAATTAGTTTTTCTAAATGAGGATTTGCGGTTGTTATTGGTAGAAAAATTTTACGTATTGCACTAGCCAAGTGATTGGCTGCTCTGCCAGCTATTGCCTCATGCCAAAGTGCACAGTATAGTATATTGTGCAACACGTGCGGGAAGTCAGTATTCGCCAACCCGCACGAGTTACATATCCTATTTTATGTGACACCAGCATGGGAAGTGAGACTTTTGGTTGTAAAACTGTCAAAATCGTCAGGTTAGAATAATAACACAACACGCCCGATTGCGCTATTTGCCTAGTTACGCTCTGAAAGCGTGCGGTAATAAACATAATCGCACTGTTTTGCGTGCGGCAATAAACATTACCGCACGCTTCCGGAACGGATGGGTAATCGGTCATTTGGCGCACCACTTTTAGTGCGCGAAGTCAAACTTCTCATGCAGGTGTTACATAAAGTTATATTATCTGCCGAACGATGGGCTGTGAGATTATATGCACTGAACTTGCGTCGATATAAAAAATTGGAAACATTTGCTTTGGGCGAGCTAAACACATTTTGTAGATCGAAAGAAATCACCGCAGTGTTTCCTTTTTCTTTTTGAATTTCACGATTTATATCTCGTTCAGTTTTACTGTTCTTCTTAGAAGTAGAGTGTTTCTCATGAGCAAGTATTTTATCTTCAGACGGCTTAAGATTTAATTTAAACTTCTCACAAGTATCACACCTATCTTTTGTGGGAACAAAAAAACTGAAGTTGAATTCGGTATTGAAAATTTCCCGATATTTGTGTACTTTCACAAAGTTTCCCGTCGCATATTCGCTTTTCCGGTACAAATCATACATGATTGTTATGTTAAATTTAGAATCTAAGTACGCTTTTGCAGAGGATTGTCGGCAGTAGTGAGATTCTACAGTAGGAAAAGACTTTATATGAGACCTTACACCATCCAGTACATTGTCGGAAGTAGTGTGCTTGGATTATTTTCCTTTAGTAGGTGTGGCGACTACACTATTCGCAGATTGGTAATTGCGTTTAAAACAATAATATATGGGGTATTCTCGCTCATCCGGGACACTTTTCTGCGCATGAATTTTCGATTTTCGGGTTACGCGAGATTTTTGTTCTTGGCCAATCCCTAACAACAAATCCAGAGTCATACCCCCTGATTTCAATTAGTTCAGAAGTTATTGAATTTACAAAATATGAGAAAATCAGTTTTCGAGCGCACCGCACTATGTTCAAACGTACGTATCTTTGGTTCGGGGGGTCCGAAATCTATTTTCAACCAGTGCTCTAGAATCAGAAAACTCTTACCTTTTACGCTGTAATATCCAAAATTTTTGAAACTTTTTTTTTGAAATTTTTGTCCACGAATTTCACAATTATTTTTGTTTTTCGTCCTGTGACCAAAGGGCATAAATTTTTTTGATGAAAATTGGACTGTAGGTAGATCTCTATGTACTTGAAAGACCCTGCAATTTTCAAGAGGGCATTATTTTTCTTTTTTTTTTTAAATAATTTTTTACGGCTTTTTTTATATTTTATTTTTTTTCTCAAAGAAAAAGAATTTTCCGTACGTCTCAACCTCACGTGAAAGAAATACGCCTGTCCCCTGAAAAGAAAGAAATCATTCGTTTCGATTTCTTTGAGAAAAAAAAATAAAATCAACAAAAAGCCTATAAAAAAGCCTATAAAAAAGCCGTAAAAAATTATTAAAAAAAAAAAAGAAAAATAATGCCCTCTTGAAAATTGCAGGGTCTTTTAAGTACATGGAGACCTACCTACAGTCCAATTTTCATCAAAAAAATTTATACCCTTTGGTCACAGGACGAAAAACAAAAATAATTGTGAAATTCGATGGCAAAAATTTGAAAAACAAAGTTTCAAAATTTTTGGATATTACAGCGTGAAAGGTAAGAGTTTTCTGATTCTAGAACACTGGTTGAAAATAGATTTCGGACCCCCCGAACCAAAGATACGTACGTTTGAACATAGTGCGGTGCGCTCGAAAACTGATTTTCTCATATTTTGTAAATTCAATAACTTCTGAACTAGTTGAAATCAGGGGGTATGACTCTGGATTTGTTGTTAGGGATTGGCCAAGAACCAAAATCTCGCGTAACCCGAAAATCGAAAATTCATGCGCAGAAAAGTGTCCCGGATGAGCGAGAATACCCCATATATATCATTTATTTGTTTGAAACCAATCGGTTGTACAAGGGAGTTGGACATGGCTGCTGTCATATACATAATTATAAAATACAAAAATCTTATAGCATACAATGCACTCACAATACATTCTTAAGATTCTGGAACTAATTTTTAAACAATTTTGCTACACTGAAAAAAATAGATAGCTGCAGTCACCATATTCTACTGAGCCGCCGCATCCGAGATGGTTGTGGTCCGCATCCCAGTAGTATGGTGAGCCGCACTATTTTGGATAGGCGCGGCAAGTATCTATCAGTTAGCTGGTGGTAGATAGGGACGGTGGCTATCCGACATACTGATGCTACGTATGCAATAGATAGGGCGTGCAAATATCACGGTATTTTAGTAAACCAGATCTAATATTTTTAAATTACTAATCGATATCGCTTATTCTCGCGATTTATTGAATATTCAAATTATAAATCTGTATAGTTCTATCAAAATTTGAAAAAATAAAATATAAATACCAATTATATTTACAAATAAAATAAAATAATTCAAATTATATTTTGTATATTATAAAAATTACATTTCGAAATAATAGTCGTAATTTAAAACAATTTGAAACGACTTTCAATCAATATGATTCTCGGGATATTGAAAAAAATTGCAACTTAAATTGACGCCTAACGGTATACAATATATTTAACATTCTACTAATTATATTGGTAGAAATTTGATTATATGGAAAGTGAAGAGTGTCGTATGCGATGATTAAGGGGTTATATCCAGTTGCGCCCGCAAAAAAACACTTTTTTTTACGATTTTCTCTCATGTTTTCACCAAATTGACGGCATGTATGAACAAATTTAATTGAAAAAAAACACTTCCGACAAAAGATCGCGAAACGCAGTTGATGCGCACATCTACTGCGCGCTGACGATGCTGGTAGCGCCTATCGCATGGCATAAGCGTGACAGCTATCTAAGGCCTCGCTCGAGCGCCAATCTAGATGCTTACCACGGCTATCTCATGTAGCCTTGCTCCGAGGCAATACAATATAGCGTTCGCGGGGATACGGATGGGGAGTGCGAGTATCTGCCGACGGCTATCTAATAGATACTTGCTGCCAGTATCCGTTTTTTTCAGTGTATAACGCACTAATAGATTCTTAATAAAATTGTTAAGGTCGCCCAGACTAACGACCTCCGGTTCATTGATTATCCGAAGCATTATGCTTTTTATATCGCCATTTTCAGCGTTATCTACCAGCTCAAATACCTCGTTTCTTTCCTGTGTAAAGGACGGGCAATCAAGTGGTATATGTTTCAAGTCAACTTTACATGAGCAGCAAAAACAGTAATCATTGCCACTGAACTTATACGTTTCGCTTCCTAGCACAATTCTACATAGTATATTTGACGCCAACCGGATTTGTGCTACAGTTCTTTTGGCATTTAGTGAGGCTCGACAAGTAAGATATCTTTGCGTTCCTACATGTGCATTCAATTGCGGATAGAGAGCTAATGTAGTAGAGTTGTTACAATTTTGCAGATCTCTTAGTCGCAGATATTCAGAGTACGCCTCTATAATCAAGTTTTTATTGTTTTGCAGTGTATATAGATCCGTGAAGCTGTCCCTGTATGCTACGTTAACATTTTCAAAGAACATTTTCTTTACCTGTGCTATCCAGTTTAGCTTGTGATTTGTACCATCTCTTTCGTTCAACTCCTTTAATTTTAAAAGACATATTTTTGGGTAGCGACTATTTGACATCAGTAGTATTTTTTCTATATAATTTAGCGTAAGCTGTGAGATGGTGACCGCCATTTGCCGGTGCCCCGTTTCAGTTCTTACGGCATGATTCGGTACACATTGAGGCAGTAGGAGTACTTTTTTGTAGAAGGAATTCTGAATTTTTTCTATATCATCTAAGTGTTGTACACCCCAGAGCTGTACGCAGTATGTTCCTGTAGATTTTACCAGGCTATGAAATAGTCTATCGATCACCTTCCATGACTCGGGTTTTATTCGATTAATAACAGAGAGTGTACTTCCACTCGCCAAATTAGCTTTGAGTATAATTTTATCTGCCGCTTTCAAAAAAGACGTGGATTGCGAAAAAATGACACCTAGATATTCATAAGAGTTTACTACAGTTGGCTCTCGCAATAGGGCCGCTCGCAATAGTACCGCTTCCCCTGAATCACGCTCGGCATCTTCACCCACTTCTCCATTTGCTCACTTGTGAGTGTCTGGTACCCAAACGCGACGACTATATACTGCGTTCCACGAAAGAACCGCCAGCAGTTACGCAGCTTCGAACGGCCTGAGAGCCGGGTGGGGGTAGTGTGGCTGGCAACTCAACGCCGGATCCAAATTATCGTACGCATGGGCCCCGAATATATTTGGCACGCTAGGCTCAAAGAGGCTCAAAGACTGAGGGTCCCGTGTCGCTATAGCCGCGACTGCTCAGCTGTAAGACCCGTGTGGTGCGGTGGAGTGGGTAAAATGGGCGGCGCGTTGGGTGGGATCTGACCGAACCGAACGAGTTCTCTTTCGATCTTTGGCGGTTCTCGCTTGGAACGCAGTATAGAATCAAGCGTTGGTGGGGAAACCGCAGTTCTTGGAATCATCTTCCCCTACACCCCCATGGCCGGCCCTATTGCGAGAGCCGACTGTATATCGATTGTATCTGTATTGAGTTTAAAACTATACTTTTTGTTATGGCCGTGGCCACCTCTTCTGAATACAACGATATTTGTTTTTTTTTTTATATTAATCGACAGCTTATTTTCTTCACAGTATACATGCAAAACTTTCAGTAGCAACTTCATCATCGCATATGATTCTACTAATAGAACTAAATCATCCGCATAAGCTAACAATAGTATATCACATAAATTATTGATCGTGATACCCCTAACTCCTTTACTTTTTAGAAAATCTTCCAAATCTGCGATGAACAAGGCAAACAGGAGTGGAGACAGTGTTTCGCCTTGCAAAACGCCCTTCGTTATTTTCACTCTATCCGATATTCCTTCTTCGCTTTTGACCGACATACTAGCTCTGTCATATATACTACGTAAGATATTTATAATTTTGCTCCTAACTCCTGTTTTGCTAAGCTTGTTCCATAATAAAGTGTGATCTACCGAGTTAAATGCCCCTTTGAAGTCTCCAAAGAGTGCAAAAACCTTTGTCTTTGGCCTACTAAGATGTATCTGGATTACCGAATTTAAAGAAAAGACATTGTCCAGGCAGCTTCTTTTTGCGCGGAAACCTGACTGCGACTCTGGCAGCAACTCATTTGTATTGAGCCATGCATT
The DNA here is from genome assembly GCA_944452935.1 of Rhogogaster chlorosoma. NCBI lineage: Eukaryota > Metazoa > Arthropoda > Insecta > Hymenoptera > Tenthredinidae > Rhogogaster > Rhogogaster chlorosoma. The sequence continues at coordinate 6,959,058 of OX101799.1, forward strand.
CAATCGATTATTTAGTATTGACGTAAATATTTTTAGACAATTATTTGCAAGAGCTATCGGCCTATAACTATCTACATTATTCCTGTCTCCTTTATTTTTATATATCATTTTAATTATAATAAACGACCAGTTCTCGGGAGTGGCTTCCGCATCTAGGATTTTATTGAATAATGCGAGTAAGAATTGTTTCCCCGATTCTGAAATGTCTCTATAGAAATCGTTCGTCATGCCGTCAGCTGCCGGTGCTTTGCCTACTTTACTTTTACTTAGACTTCGATTCAACTCCTCCGTTGTAATTTGTGCATCTAACATTTGGTCGATCACGTTAGGAGTCAAATAAAGTTGCCCGTTTTGCTCGGTCACGTACGCCTCTTTTAGATGCCGATACCATGTTCCTAAATCTATTGGGCTTGAGCGCGGTTGAAATCTTTTATATCTATTGATAATCGCCCAGAAAGTTTTTGAATCTTTAGAGTTAGATAGGGCTCTACAGGTTTCTTCCTCAAAGCTTAATTTTTTCTCTTTTAATAATATATGGTACTCCTTTTTTAATTCTAGATATACTACGTTGGCCTCATTATCCTGGAATGAATATTTCTTACAAAGCTTCAGTTTACTCCTCAATTCCATTTTAAATTTTTTACAAGATACGTCATACCAAGGTTTATTTAGAATTAGTTTGTTGTGTGTTTTAATATTCATACCCAGGTCAGAAGCCGCTTTCAGGATAATATTTTCGCATGTCGATGCTAAGCAATCTACTGATACATTTTCATTAATTTCTTCTACCGGGAATATAGTACGTCTATATTCTTCTCTGCGTTCTTGCTTCCACTTCATTCTCGTAGTTACGCCCCCTGCAGATTTCACGCCGTGGAGAGATATTCTTACCGGGAAGTGATCCGAGGCAGTTACCACTTGCAGTACTTCGAAATTCACAATTTCATACATTAAGGGTACACCATGCCAGATCGATTACTGAGCATCCTAGTTTGCTTGTATATGTGTATTGCGCCAGATTATCATTTTGTGATCTTCCATTTATCAAGATGTATCCATTTTTTTCGAAGAATTTGCAAAGATCCATGCCTCTACGATTTTCTACATGGTCTAGTGTATCCCTTTGCGCTGTGATACATGCACCTTCTGGTAATACATCATCATCGACTTGGTTTAGACTTCCCACCCTTGAATTAAAATCTCCTCCGATCAATGTAGTATCTTCCGGGTACTTTGTCGCTATAAAATTTAGTGTCTCCTCCAGTTTTTCTAGCAGACTTTTGAGGTCGCCGTCAGGAGCACAGTAGATTATTCCTACAATTATGGATCTCCTATCTTTCATAAATCTAATAAACATATAAGTAGGATAGCAAGGGGGGTTCTGGACCAACGCGTGTTAGTGCACACGTACACGCGCACGCACACATGCGCGCGCCGTCCGTGTCCGTGTGAGGTCATCCCCACCCCGCGGATGATTTCGCAACACGCGAGGTCATCCCCACCTCGCAACACGCGGCAGGCCCGCGAGGTCATCCCCCACTTCGCGGATGATTTCGCAACACGCGGCAAGCCCCGCCCCTTGATGATTTCGCAATCGCGTCTCTCCGCCACGTGCGCACCTCGCGGCTGATTTCGCGGTATCGGTCGAGGCCCCCCGCCCGATGCGGGCCCGATGTTTTCTGTCTGAATCGATGCGGGCCCGATGTTTGCCGTCTGGATCGATGCGAGCCCGATGTTTGCTATCTGGATCGATGCGGGCCCGATGTTTGCTATCTGGATCGATGCGAGCCCGATGTTTGCGAGCCTGATGTACGCTTACCCGCGTTTCACGCGAGAGAGGCATCGCGCGAGCGCGCTCTTACCGACCGTCGTTGCTAACCTGAAAGTAAAAACTTCTACCCTGGAATCAAAATTCTACGTACTAAAAAATTAAAAATACCTAGAAAAATTCATCGACCGAGAACAGTTATCTTTCATTGGATGTGAAAACTACATACGTCTATCCTGAAATCAAAAATTCTACGTACTAAAAAATTATAGAAGTAGGGAGGGTAAGTAAAAAGAATCGCAAAGAATGTAGATGATAAAAATTACAAAAAACTTATCATTTATTGAACACAAAATACGATACGGTTAGATCGTACGGTGGAAATTATACGTATATGTTAATTAATCAGTCATCGTAACAATACAAAAGTTTTATACCGTATACCACCACGCAAAACAAGAAAAATTTCTTTTTAACTTATATTTTTGTATTCTTTTCTTCCTTCATCTTCTGCGTAACGTTCTTCGCCTCATGTGGAGACTCAACAGCTTCTGACAAATAAAAAAATCAACGATACGAAATAAATAGAATGATAAAAAAAAAGTACTTCCAATTACTTAGTTGATAGCTTTTTACCTTGTTCGTATTCATCGGTCAACGACAACGTCAATGCCTGCGCCAAGTCGATCGGATCCGCTACTGTCTCCGATCGTAGTCTACCGTTCGCGTCGTAATGATGCTCTCTGTATGCCTTCATGTAGAATGAAATAGCTGCCTGACAGCGACAGCACTTCTGCCAATTAACTTTTGCGAGGGCTACCCCACAACTCTCGCAAAAGAACATCAATGGCAGCATGTTGGCGGATAATAGATGATGTTCCGACTCTACTGCCCGTGGTCCAGGTAATTTAATCACACACCTCTCGCAAAACATTCTTGAATTTTTCACGTTTGCGTTAGTGATTAGCGTCGAGAAACATCTCGCGCGGTCACGAAAAGCTTCCAACAATGAGACCTCCCGCGCAGCCCATGAGCTTTCTAACGGTATGTTCCATTCCTCTACCAGGCTGGCGACCTGTCTGGTAACCGGCGTTAGGAACAGATTTGGAATAGCTGTAATAAACCCGAAATCAAGAAAAATCAAAAACGATAACAACGCGAAGAACTATATCACAAAAATTCACCGTACTTACACATTTCGTTGCGAACTTTTTTATATAACTTGAGTTGATCGAATCGTACTTTTTCGAAAACCAACTGACTTGATACTGACCGAACCACGAATGAAACGCGAATGAGACTGGTACGCAGTCTTTGTTAGTGTGCGAACTCCCCAATAAACTCATGTGCAGCGATAAAACGGAGTACCTAGAAGTATTTCTTAACTCAACGTACGATGCTAGGACGATATCATTATCCTAGCCTCAGTGTTTATTATAACAGATCGAATTTCAAAGAGCGTTGGGTTAAGCAAGCGCGCGGCTACGGCTCATGAGTTCGATAAGCTACAGGGGAAGGAATTTAAATGAGTGTGTATAAACCACCACAATGAAGACTATACGTGAATTCTTTTTATTGTTTCATTTGACATTGCGAGCAGTCTCTAATCATAGGAGTAGACACATTGAATTGATCATTCTGCGATCCGTGATGAATTCTACATCTTCGGCAGCCTGCGATGTCTGTATCCTTCTTCATCGCCTCCGATAGTTTGTCCCATATCTCATCCATGATATTCGAACCGTAAATAAGAATAAAATCTTTGGTTAAGAAGGCGATATCTTCCGCCTTCATTCGTTTCAAACCTCCTACTTGAACGAATGTGTATAATGCTCTATGAAGAGAAGGTTTACACTCCTTCAAATACCAAGTTTTCAATCGTTGAACGTTTTCGAAGGCGCACTGATATCTGGGGAGGTTTCCGTGGCAGTCCCCGTGCCAATGCGTCACTTCGTAGTCTACCATCCATTTAAGACGTGGACATCCCAATTCTTCTAAATCGATCACAGGCTTCGAGTCGTCGTTAATAATTTTTTCGATCCAGGCCTTCTTCTCCCTTCCCTTGACGTAGATATAATTTGCGTGCTCGACAACTTTTTTCACAACTTCCTGCACCTTGTCGTGAGATATATTGCCGGCGTTCCATGGTATTCCGTGATGATGCCGCGTCAACCAAGCATTGATAGCTCTGCATTTGACGGACAAGACTTTCCAAGCGCACGGTGGTTTGAAGAGAACGCGTGCCAGACCTTGCAAGCCCGCCTCGTCCACTTGAATAGTAATTATACCGAGTTCTTTTAATATGAATTCTTGCATAGGATATTGAAAACCTTGCACGTCTATTATCATATCCATTTTAGAACGGTACGATGTGGATTTCAGAAAAATCAAGCGTCAACTAATTTAAAAAAATGCTGAAGCGCATTTTATATTCTAAATCCCCTCTTAACGAGTATCGTATACAGTAGGAATTATAAAAAAGAATACTTTCTTTCAGTTTTTATTATATTTTGAATCAGAACAAATAGGAGAGTACAGTTTATAAATCAGAAATTGTTGTGAATCATAATAAATTAAAGAGTCGTAGATGTAAGCGTAGGATGATATAGTTTTTCCTTACGTTAATTTCTTTACACCACCGCTAATAGGGTTATACTCAATAATACGATCGTGTAAAATCATGCAATAGACAGAAGTTTGCGGCGGAAAAGGATACGTTGACTCGAATTCGAGACGAATGTCCACGGGTCCCGATTTCAGAGAATCGTTTTGCTTCGAACAATCTATAACGATGAGCGGTGCGTATTTCAGAAATTCGTTCCTGCTCAACAGCGGTTCGGAATCCTTCGCGTAGTACGATGTCTGGAAGTTTGCGTACATATCGTAGAGTAGAGCGTATTGGTTGTGAGCGATATCGAGATTTAGGTTACCGTAAGGATAACTCTGCGAGTTGAGAAAGAGTTTTACATCTCGGATGCTGCAGTGGTCAAAGTGACTTGCGTTCCTGGCTGCGTTATTCTTTCGATCCGTCTGAAAGCCTACTACAACATATCTAGGTTTTTCCAGTTGGGTGGAAGTTTTCACGACCCAGACATGATTCGAGGTGGCGGGTAGTAACGGATACTCGTACAATTCCCACGTTCGGTAACTGATAGGGATCGGTGCGTCTTTGGCAATATAGTTTAGCAACTGTATTTTTCGTTGATCGGAGATCTTGATATACGGAATCATCCACTCGAGTTTGAGTAGTGAAATTTTAAACTGTTCCACAGCACCATCGGCGGTTGTTTGTATAATTGCATTCGTATCGGTGTTTGTCCTTGTAAGAATCAACTCGTGTTTGGCATTGACGATAATCCGACGATAGTCCTCAGCGAAACCCAGTAACCAGCTCAGTGGTATGGAGATATCGAAGTAACCATTTTCATCAACTATTTCATTATCGTTGTCGATCCAACCGGCGTTCTCTCGCAGAGACTTTTGACTGGGACTTTGAGATATGTAATTCTTCATGAGGGTTGTGATACCGACGTTCTTATTTCAATCAATCTCGATAGCATTCAGGTCGTAGCGTATATCTTCGAATAGATGACAGATGCTGTTGTTGACTAACTTCGTGGTAGCGACCAGAGTCCGCCCGTCAGCCTTGGTCAATCTACCGTACACGTGCAGCGAACTTCTACTCGGCAGTAAACACAAGTCTTGATGTTAAACGGCGATTCGAATTTCGTCGTTGTTTTCGAAGCTCGTTGATGCGAAGGGTTGATGCGCGTGAGTCTCGTAGTGCGCGACCGACTCATCGAAGACATTGGGTCGTTGTATCGTTAGGATCTCCTCCATGGTACAAAGCAGACGATGACGATACAGCAGAATTCTATTCTCATTTTCCGGAAAATCCTCTTCCACGAACTCTGAGTCCCAGACTCTTCAGAAACTGAATGTTTTGACGTCTGAGCTCCCCGAAAGGTGTGCGACGACTGCCTCTTCTCCGGCATATCGGTTCTCTTTTATAACTCCGTCCGACTTTAGTTTCAAAAACGATACCCATTACGATTTCACGTGCAGTCTTATCGTTACCACTTCACCTTGGAAATTAACCAGTCGTCCGTCTTGATCAACTAGTCTGAGCTGGAGAATATCTATTGCTCGAACGGTGATCGGAAGGTAAATGACGTTCGATGGTACTTCAACGATCTTATATCCAGGTGGGACGACGGGGAAAAACTCGTGGATGGTGTGCACTTGCTGTCCCTTGAGGTATGCACCTGTGGTGATGTTACACTCGACTCGTAGAGAGTTCACCTTGAGAATAGCTACAGGCAAGTCGGAAACATGTGTGACATTGGCTTTAAGGGTGCGTGGAGTGAACCCCAACAGTCGACCGACAGAGTCGACGGGGTGAAAATTTATCTCACGATTGCATTTGATTTCACTACACAGTGTATTGTTGTTTGCTCGTATGCTGATAGAGACGCTCTGATCGGTTAATGCTTTTTGCACATAACTCTCTATGTCTTCAATTTCGTAACTTCCGGTGGGTATAGTTATGGTTTCACACCCGTCGATATGAAGCTTGTTGTTGCCCTCGTCGATGTTCGGGATCGAGTTGAAGGTTAGTAACTCGACAAGTCCTAACGTGTAATTTTTGAACGATGATAGCTCGATGGGTGGGAAATAATAGGCTTCTAGTACGGGTGACGTACCCGATAGTGTTAACGTAAAAGAATCACCCATGATAAATGACGCCCAACTGACGTTTTGCGCAACAGGGAAAGCGTTTTATAGCAGTCCGCCGAGGAATTTGAGACACAGATGTCCACACACCACCGTGTCATAGTTTTGATATTGTTTGTGATTATACATTACAATGCTACCAACACCGAGATATTTCATCAAATCTTCAGGCGGTTGTAGATTACCGAAACTGTCAAAGTAAATGACTTCGTTGTTCGTCTTCCTGTACGCAACCTAGTGTGTACCATGACCTTCTTTATCGTCAAGATTCACTATAGCAGCCTCGTACTTTCTAGGTCCACCTTTTGGCATCTCGTTTCTCATGTAAACACCGCGAAACCGCGGAATCCTCATGATCTTGGCGTACTTCAGCACATCGAAATCGGTGAGCGCTCGATGTGGTAGCTTTACGTGTTTTTTGACTCTAATTGAAGACCGAAACCCTTTTTGTAGGGTTTCAGATACAATCCCTTTCCCAAAGCAATCGCCTCCATTGTCTCGTTAAGACGTTGTCGCTCTTTCAATTCACGTTTCGCAGCACTCGCCTCGTTCACCGCCTTTGCGATACCAGCTGCTCCACCTGCTAGGGCTCCTGTAGCGCTCAATCCAGCGAATAGTGGTATGAGAAATGGTAGGAAACCACCAATTTTGGTTGGTATAGGAAGAATGCGCGGAGTTCGCACGTTGCTTCTACCTCCCACATTTTTGACCGTTTCGCGTGCCCCTTCGAGAGCCGACTTGATGGGATTAGTATCGTTTGACCGCATGGAAACTCTTGCCGCCTTTGTTATTTGTTTCAACGAGATTTTTTTCTTACTGCAAACTTTAACACGTTTTTTCCTGCTGCAACCTTGACCACGTTTTTTTGTCGCAGATTTCTTTTTTGTTGTAGATTTCTTTTTACGCATACCCATACCGAATTTCCTTTTTACTTTCATTGCGTTAGTTACACCCCAGGCGGCTGCCTTTTCTCCAACGCTTGCGTCTTTAGCTAACACGCGGCTCCAAGCCTTCTCCGCGAGCACTTTATCCGCCTCGTGTCGAGCGGCAAGATTCTCACGTTCTTTCGAATAAGCGATGTCGTGTTCCTTACACGCCGCGTCGAGAGGATTGATACCCGGATCACCGCGCGCGAGTCGCTCCTTTAGTTTTGTTCCGGGACCGCAGTACTGGTAGCCTGGTATATGCAATTCAATGGGGAGCTTGTTGATTATTCTATTAACGAGACCTTTTCCGCTTCGTCGTCAGTAGATAAACAATGCCGGTTCTGGATATAGATTCCTACCCCGACATGTTACCGACCTACTTAGCCGAGACGCAAACCCTTTCTGTGACGTCATCGAATGTTCTAGAAGGTTCTGCGTTGTTTTTCGGACACGTCACGGACCTTCGACGTCACAGAAGGTCGAAGTTGTTGTTCCGACGCGTCACCGACCTTCGACGGTGCGGAAGGTTCTATGTCGTCGTCCGTTTGACTAGACCTAAGACGCGGGGATTCCAGGAATTGTTTTTGCATTCCGTTTCCCAGGAATTGTTTTTGCATTCCGGTTTTCGAGATATCATCTTTCGTAACTATGACGCGAGACTGATCTACGCGGTACTTTCTCTCCGATTTGAGACGTTCGCGATCAGAAGGCAGAACCGATCTACGCGGTGTTCAGCCCCCCGACTCGAGACGTTATCCCCGGTCTACGCGGTGTTCAGCCCCCCGACTCGAGACGTTATCCTTCTGAACGCAAAACCTATCTGGGTCTCCGAAAGGCTCGAGGATTCGTAGGAGTGGTTGAACGGCGAATGATTGAACGTGTGCGTTCGAAGATAAAAAAATAAGATCTACGTTTATTGAGATGAATACAGTTTACATAAGATCTACGTTTATTGAGATGAATATACAGTTCACAAGTTATAATAAAGTATGAGTATAGACAATATACATCGGTGTAAGATTTGATCAACTATTCTAAATCAATTTGCGCACTCCGCCGCTTAGCGGATTGTATTCAACGATACGATCGTGTAGAATCAGGCAGTAGGCTGAAGTTTGAGGTGGAAACTGAGCTTCCGACTCGAATTCCAGGCGTATGTCTACGGGCCCAGATTTCAGAAACTCGTTCTGCTTGGAACAGTCGACGACTACGAGTGGTGCGTGTTGTAAATACTTGGACTTCTTCAATAGAGGTTCCATCTCTTTGCTGTAATATGAAGCTTGGAAGTTTGCGTACATGTCATAGAGAACAGCGTACTGATTACGGCCAATGTCAAGATTCAAATTCGCATAGGGATAACTTTGAGAGTTGAGGAACAATTTAACGTCTCGTAGGTTGCAGTGATCGAAGTGGCTCGCGTTCTTGGTCAGGTTATTTTTTCTGGCGATTTGGAAGCCTAGTACAACGTATCGGGGTTTCTCGAGCTGCGTAGACGTCTTAACAGCCCAGACGTGCTTCGTGGTTGTTGGTAGCAAAGGGTACTCATACAGCTCCCAGGCACGGAAACTTATGGGAATAGGGGGATCTTTGGCGATGTAATTGAGCAGCTGAATCTTTTCTGCATCAGAGACTCTGATGTACGGCATCACCCACTCGATTTTCGTGAGTGATATTTTCCCGTCCCTCGCGGCGGTCTGTACAACAGCATTCGTATCGGTATTTGCTCTGGTAAGAATCAATTCGTGCTTAGCGTTGACGATGATTCTGCGATAATCCTCGGCGAATCCCAACAGTAAGCTCAGTGGTATGAAAACGTCAAAGTATCCATCGTTATTGGATAATTTGTCCTCATAATCGTTCAACCAACCAGCGTTTTCCAGAAAATACTTCTGATTAGGGTTTAGGGAGACGTAGCCTTTCATGAGACTCGTGAGGCCGACATTTTTGTTTCGATCGATCTCAACGGCGTTCAGTTCGTAGCGCAGTTCCTCAAACAGATGACAGACAGCCATGTTGACCAAAACCGTATTCAAGGTTACGCCAGTACCATCGGCCTTGGTTAATCGACCGCAGACGTGCAACGAGCTTTTGCTCGGTAGCAGACACAAGTCCTGATGTTGGACGGTGATTCGAATTTCGTCATTGTTGTTGAAGGTCGACGACGCGTAAGGTTGGTGTGTGTGTGACTCGTAATGTTCGATCGATTCATCGAAGACAATAGCCTTCTGTATCGTTAAGATTTCTTCCATGGTAATACGCACACGAGACAGCAAAGGTGAATTTTCACTTTTTCAAACTTCCGCGAGATCTGAGACCCAGACTTCTTAGAAACTGAATGCTCCGTTGTGTTAGCTCCTTGTGAGGTGCTCGATGACTGACGGGTTTTGGGCATGCTGGGTCACTCTTATAGCTTCTACCAAGAGCTCTTGTTTCAAACACAATTCCCATTATTGACTCATCGACTTTATGTGCAATCTTATCGTGATAATTTCACCACGAAAATTGACCAGTTCTCCGTCTTGATCAACTATTTTCAACTGGAGATGATGTATTGCGCTGGCGGTGATTGGAAGATAAATGACGTGTGATGGTACTTCGATGATCTTATATCCAGGTGGAACAATCGGGAAGAATTCGTGAACGGTGTGTACTCGCCGTTCGTTGATGTAGGCGCCCGTCGTGATGTTACACTCGACTCGTAGGGCGTTGATTTTCAGAATGGCCACCGGCGAATCTGATTTGTGAGTGACATTAGGCTCCAAAATACGTGGCGTAAATCCTAGTAGTCGACCGATTGAGTCTTCGGGGGTGAAATTTATCCTACAGCTGCACTTGATTTCGCTTCGTAACTCGTTGTTGTTAGGCTTGATGGTGAGTGCAACATCGGGTAATACCTTGTGCAGGTAGCTCTCGATATCTTCAATCTCATAGCTACCAGTGGGTATAGCGATGACTTGGTCTTCCACGTAGAACTTGTTATTGCCTTCGTCTATGTTGGGAATCGAATTGAAGGTCAACAACTCGACGAGTCCCAGAGTGTAATTTTTCGATGGTGATAATTCGATAGGTGGAAAGTATTGAGCCTCCAGAACGGAGGACGTTCCCGACAGTGTCAACGTGAACGAATCGTTCATGACTGACTTCACGTCGTCACGTTCCATTGACTTTATAGCTGTCCGCTGAGGAATTTGAGGCACAAGTGGCCACATACGACCGTGTCATAGTTCTGATAATTTTCATGATTATATTTGACGCTACCAACACCAAGATACTCCATCAGATTTTTCGGTGGTCGCAGGTTGCCGAAGCTGTCGAAGTAAACGACATCGTTGCCGCTCTTCTTGTACGCGACCCAGTGCGTCCCTGGCCCATCCTTGTCGTCGAGATTGACTATCGCAGACTCGTATTTTCGCGGACCGTATTCCGGTAGATCGTTTCTCATGAAGACGCCGCGAAAATGTGGGATTTTCATGGCTTTGGCGTACTTTGACAGATCGACATCGGTCAGTGCTCGACGTGGTAGCTTCACGCGTTTTTTTTTTTTGGTTTCAAATACAATCCCACACCCTTTTTGTAGGGTTTCAGGAACAAACCTTTGCCTACGGCTATCGCCTCCATCGTCGCGTTGTGCCGTTTGCTCTCCTCCAACTGTCGCTTAGCTGAGTTGGCGTCATTCACCGTCTTAGCTATTCCGGCCGCACCACCCGCCAAAGCTCCGGTGGCGCTCAGACCAGCGAGGATCGGTATGAGGAACGGCAAAAAACCTCTTGTTTTCGAGGGCACGGGCAACACACGCGGTGATCGCACCTTTTTCTTTCCACCAGCTTTCCTGACGGCTTCACGAGCACCTCTGAGCGCTGATTTGACTGGATCCGCACCTGGGCACATCGAAGTTTCCGCTGATTTGACGATTTGTTTCAAGGAGGTCGTTGCAGGCTTCCTTCTCTTCAGACCCATGCCGAGTTTAGCCTTGACCTTCATCGTGTTGGCTATACCGTAGGCTGCAGCTTTTTCACCCAGGCTCGCACGCGACGCCAAACCCTCTCCGCGAGCACGTTGTCCGCTTCGTTTCTCGCCGCAAGTCGTGCTCTTCACACGCTGCGTCCAGAGGATTTATACCGGGATCACCGCGCGTCAACCTTTTCGCTAGTTTTGTCCAGGGCCCGCAGTACTGGTAGCCGGGTAAGTGGAATTCGAACGGAAGATTGTTGATGATCCTGTTCATTAGACCTTTACCGCATCGTTCTCGAAGCCGTCGTCCTTTTCAACCTTGTTGTAGTTTCTCACATCCGTGCACAATCATTGTCTCGATCCGACTGATTCGAAATACATATATGGAGTGTTTTATATCACTTCTCACTCGTGATTAAGACGAGGCTCGAGAAACAAACGACCGAGCTGCCTGCGATGAACCGACGTACGCGCAATTCAAAGATTTGTGCTCCACATGTTGGAACACCGATAATTACGCGTTTGTGGTTATCGACAAAGAAAGTGAGATGAACGACGGACGATATAGGAACGGATTCAACTGCTTCGTGATAAACAGGTGATAAATGCACTGTGTTCATGAGAAATGAGACAGTTGCTTTTCAGACACAGCTACGTCGACATGCAAGACACGAGTATTCGCGAGCAAGAGAAAATTTTGCGTCACATCGCTAGAGCTAGCGACGCGATTCGTCGAAAACACAGAACAATAAAGCTGGGCAGGGAGGCCGCTGAACGGACGATGAAGGATGTCTTCAAACCGATAGTTACTCCTCTTGAAAAACTGGTGTCACTGTCCAACCCTGTCAAGGGGGATGTAAAACCGATCGAAGACAGAGTCGAGCGGTCACCGCCGTCAGAAATGGAAACTGAATCGTTTTCAACAGTGGACGAGGGGGAAGAAGATGGAGGTACACCAACGAAACGTACACGCGAGGATACGCCACTATCACCTGCACCGATGAAAAACCGTCAACGTACGGATATCTTCAAAGACGAACAACCCTCGCAAGCGATGGAAATCGAAACGATTTTAACGTTGCCAAGAAAACGTGCTCTGATATCACCAATGCTAACAAAACATAAGCGCACGAACGTCGTACCGGTGCCGATGGAATACGAGTGTACGAAAACCTCACCGATGTTGAGAAAACGCAGGTGCGCGGACACCTCACCCTCACCAGTACCGGCGAAACGCGAGCGTACTAACGTCCTAGCGTCGTCGATGAAACGGAAGCGCACAGGCTTCTTAGTCCCGCGTAGAAAACGTGAACCTGGGATCATCCAACCTGCACCGAGCAGACGCGATCGCATGGAAATCTCACCCTGGCCGGAGAAGCGAGAGTCCTACGGACGTACCGTCCTCGCCACCGCCGGAGAAACGTAAACGCACGGACGTCCGACCGTCGTTGGTAAAACGGAAGCGTCCAGGGTATCTACTCCCGCGGAGAAAACGTGAACCTAGGATCATATCACCTGCACCGAGCAAACGCGATCGTGCGGAGAAGCGCAAGTCTACGGACGAACCGTCCTCACCACCGCCTGAGAAACGTGAACGTACGGACGTCCGACCGTCGTTGGTGCAATGGAAGCGTTCAGGGTATCTACCCCCACGGAGAAAACGTGGACTTACAACCGTCTCATCCACACCGTTGTCAGCGAGCCGCGAGCGTACGGTACCGCCCAGGACAGGCGAACGCGCGGAGATCTCACCCGGGCCGAAGAAACGAAAGGCCACAGACGTCTTGACGGCACCGCAACCGAGGAAACGCGGACGGATAGACTCTTTACCTCTACCACCGTCGCCTATGAAACGTCCGCGCAGAGGCGAAGGAGTTTTACCTGAGTACATGATCGCTTCGGGAAACGACGAAGCAGCGAGAATAGATTACGTTCACTGGGACGATCCCAATGAACTCGTGGACCGACTTCGGTTGCTTCTATCATCCCAGATCGCCGGTAATCCCAGCCACACGAACGAAATCGTGTCCATCGTTGAGGAGTTACGCGAAGCTGGAATTATTTATTAACCCCACGGTTCGATGATCGAGGATCATTCGCATATCGACCGTTGAAAGGGTTGAGTGAAAAACGAAAATGAGCGGGAAGATGAGCATCCAAAAGCTAACCTTGGTGGAGGAACTGCATAAGCCTGTCAGGAAAAATTACCTACGTCGTTGTGTAAATGTTCGCGGTCTGGATGAGACTTGGCAGGCAGATCTTGTTGACATGTCAGCTTATGCGAGAGAAAACAAAGGTTACAAATATATGTTGACCATCATCGATATATTCTCAAAGTACGCTTGGGCTATACCACTCAAAACTAAAATGGGTAGAGATACTGCAACTGCGATGGAATCTGTGCTCGTTCAAAGGCGTGCACCTAAAAATTTACACGTTGACAAAGGGAAAGAATTTTACAACTCACACTTTGAGTCTCTCATGAAACGCTTCGATATCAAGCTCTACTCAACCTTCAGTAACTTGAAAGCGTCTATTTGCGAACGCTTCAATCGCACATTGAAGAACAAAATGTGGAAACAGTTCAGTCTACGTGGAAACTACAAGTGGACGGATATACTACCTGATTTAGTGCATGATTACAATAATACCAAACATCAAACCATTAGGATGAAACCATCGGAAGTTTCTTCCGAAAACGAGAGGGATTTATTGCGGAATGTGTACAAGAAAGTCCGAGTGAAACCTGCTCAGTGATTGAAATTCAAGGTTGGCGATAGAGTCCGCATCAGCAAATACAAAAATGTTTTCGAAAAAGGCTACACACCGAATTGGACGACTGAGATATTTACAATAATCGCGATAGCCAGCACCAATCCTGTAACTTACAAGCTGAAGGACTATAAAAATCAACCTATACTTGGTGGTTTCTATGAACAAGAGCTTCTCAAAGTCAAACACCCTGATATTTACCTTGTGGAAAAAGTGTTGAAAAAACAAGGAAAAAAATTATATGTTAAGTGGTTGGGCTTTGACAATACACATAATAGTTGGATACACGAAACTGATTTGTAAGGTTTTTTTTGCTGATGAAATAAATGAATCAATTGCTATCATGTGTTTTTATTTTACACCTTGTAATACATACATATGTTTCACTACAGTTCATTCATCCGTCTGTTTATAACCCCATGGCAGCGTATCGGTCGTATCAGGTAATATGATTCGTTTGTCGTCATTCCAGCTGAGCGCTATCTTATTCTACTTAATGGTATATACATCGTGCTTCTTACTTTGAATTAAATTTTGACTTCGAACTAAGTTTTGTCGTTCTGAAACACATTTCAGATAATCGTTGAACGTTATTCTCTTTAAAGTGGATCCCTTGACCCCCTTAGCACGTTTTTTTTCTTCATTTTCCCCCAAAACTCTAAATGAATATAATTTAGCTCTTAAACCTACGAATTCGGTCATTATCTTACCATTATTTTCATCTTTCATCAATCCGATAACCTTCGTATTCACTAAAGGCATTCCATAAATGTTATTCAACGGATAATCAGAGGTATCAAATTTGTCCAAACTACATTTCATAGATTCATAAATGTCGGGTACGGTAAAATGGTACAAAAGACTGTCTGTGTCTGTATACAATAACTTTGCTTGCTCCCCAAACGTGTGTTTCACATAATTATAGTGGAAATCGTAAATATATGTTTTAGAGAGATCTAGAATAGAGAACCCTACGTATATCGGTTTGTTCAGATCAACCGTTGTTCGAGTCAGTTCTATTATAACCATGTCTTTATCGAAAATGGTGCAACTATGAAAATTTGGTTTTGCTATAAGAGCTCTTGCACCATACCTCCCATCCCACTTGGTAACTAACTTGACATTTCTATATTTTCTCACATTCTCCATTGTTTTTCCGAAAACGGCGTTGTTCATTAGCTTATAAAAGTTTTTCTCAAAATCATTGTTCGATTTTTTTCGTAATTCGGTATTCAGATCTATGTAATTCTTCAACCATGGTAATTGCTTGAATTTCAAAACTCGGTGAATTTTAGCCAATTTCATACCTAGACGCAAACACTGTTGCAAAGCACTGTAGTGAATCACATACTTCTTTCTGGGAAACAACGTTGTAGCCAATTTAGAACTTTTACATTTTGCGGTGGGGGGTACGTAGTGGTCTGGACACAACGGTAAATCCTTATGCAAGTCGTGTAGTTCCTGAGGATATTCTAGATCGACTTCGAGTATATATCCTATGGAAGATTCGTTTGGAACGTTACATATATCAAGTTGCTCGAAATCCGATACCCACTCGAATGAGCTGTACGGTAGAAATAAACTCATAGCTGCACCGTACAAATTATTGACATCGAAATACATCAGGTATGATTCTTCTTCTTGCGAATCGAAGGCTTCCCCCATGTATCTATTGTTAGCTCTAGCATATCTATTGGAGCACTGAGCTACACCACCCCGTATTCCCTTTTCAATGAACATGATCATATCAATATCTGTTAAGAGTTCCAATTCAATACCGGTACATTTTAGCATCGCGTCAAACGCCAAACCCGGCGCTGTGTAATAATGCAGGGGATCCAAATTGTACGTGGAGCTACAATTTTGTCGGAAATTTTGAAAAATATCTGCTAACAAAAGAACATCCGTTTTTAAGTATAAATCTGAATATTCCCCCAAGGTTTTGATGTTGAAAGTATGCCAAATATCACATGCGTGTGCATAGTCAGCTTCGGATATATTTTCATCATTCAATTTGGAATAAAAGTTCTCTATAGTTGGTAATCGGTTTTCTTCGAGCTTGACCCAGCTATCCACATAGTCATATGGAAATACACCTTTCCTCATCAACAATCGGAATTCCTCAGCATTTTTACAATATTGACGTGTAATCAATTTCTGATCATTGTTCAAATATGAAGCTAATTTTTCAAGGCTACTCGGCATGAACCGGAACGAATCAATAAACCTGAAATTTATGCTCGTTCCTTTTACAAATTTTGAGAAGGATATATACTTTTCTTTGTTGAGAGGTAAAAGGTTCATTGCACCTTCGAATGATGTAGCCAGCGCTTTAATGAGAAAATGTGAATCATAACCCGATAAATTATGAAAGATCACAGGAATGCTATGTGAGTCTCTGTAATTCAAATTGCAGCCTCGGTGTGCGCTGCCGCGATATTTGCCAGTCAAATGACAATGATCGTGGTGTTTCGTATCATCACTGCCGAACCGTTTTTCACAAATATGACAATTTTCACTGTGATCCAAATCATTCGCAGAGTCCATTGGTACAATCGTTTTGAAGTGAACGTCTAGCGATTGAGCTAGTTCTTTCAGCTCATTCACAAACCAGGCGATACAATTTTCGCCTCGGTTGATTTTGAATCTTGAAATATTGTCGTTGAATGTACAATGTAAATAATACGCTATACTATATGGAACATGTTTTTGATATACGGTGCTGTCAACAAGCGGTTCCAACAAACATTCAATATCAGCGTAAATGCAGAATGGGACAGATTCTTTGTGTTTAAAGTTTTTGAATTTAATAATTTTATCCTGCTCTTCAGGTACGACAACTCGACTTTTATTCATATTGAAGCACTCGATTTTATGTCTGATTAAACCTGCTTCTGATCCAAAGTGACTCAAACACCTATCGCACAGTCAAGTACAATGATCATGTTTTGAAATTTGTGCGCTCAATAAACGGGACAAGTTTCGGATGTAAGCAAAGTGAAACACCCTGTTGTTCGGCATATCATCCTCTTCATCAGAATCAATTTCCACCGTCAACATAAGGAGATGAATTACTGGCTTATCTGACTTGTGTTGACTCAAATAAACTGGTATTATCTCGCTTCTCCGATTTGATCCGTCACCTTCTTCCGCAAAGCCGTAAACGTTGATCGATACATTATTCAATTTTTCAAATTTTGAAATGCCGTTGAAAGATATCGGAAACTCTATATCATCGTATCGCAAAACTGTACTAAAGTGCGGATAGGAACTTGTCTCGGTCGAATTATTCGTTGCAGGAAATAGAGCTGCGGTGACTGCCCAAAGAAAACAGTAAGGGTCGTTACTTCTGATATTCACAACTGCCTTCTTATCTCTTATGTATTTTGGTAGCTCAGCGTGAGTGAAAAGACCACCTCGTAATGGTATATATCTGTTTATGTTCACTGCCAGATTTACAATTTCAACAAGTGACCAGCCGGAATCCTTCCCCTGGAACTCCTCGCACTTTGTCAACAACTTTTCCTTCACATTCTTATCGAACTACTCATTGATATTGGTCGATTGAAGAACAATAGCATTTTTGGTGTTGAAAAATTTCTTCTCCTCAACAATTCGATCATTTTTCGAAATAGTGAATTTACAACACAACACAACATTAACTTTCAGACTTCGCTCTCTCCGTAAAATGTTTTTCAGTCTGACGCTCATAAGCTTACGGCAGTCTTGCAAGAAATATTCCAAATCCTTGTGTCGCAAGTTGATCACGGCTCCAGTTCTGATTCGACTGTCAAACGCTGTCTCTAAATCTGCCCACTGCACTCGATCACTTCTTCTCAGCTTTCGCACGCCGTCGCCCGTTTTCCGAAGATTCTTGAATTTGGCTGATATAGATTTCAAAATTCCAATGGTTGTAAGAATTCTATTTTTTTGTCCAACTGTTGAAGCACTGATTTTCAATATTTTATTCAAAAACCTAATGTTTCGCGTTTCAAACTTGACCCACTTATCTATTACAACCGGTGAAGATTCATTCTTCAGAAGCCGATAAGCTTCCTCCATAATATTTATGAGCTTAAGGCATTCGATAGACTCCATCGTTTCTCGATAACTGAATAGTGTTACGATTCAATATCGAATGTGTGCACTCGGTATTAAATAATACAATGATCTCATCGCATTGGAAGCAACCCTTTTATACGATTTTTCAAGGACACTGTTATGGTAAATATTTCTGAGAATTGTTTTCGACCGGAGACTATGAGGAACATTCTAGAATGAAGGATGAATTGCTTAGAAGGGTGGAACTGTTGATTGATCATTCAGTTGACTTCTCAGCATCTAAGGGAACGTATGACTTGCAAACAAACAAAAAATCTTACTCAAAGATCAGTACCCATTTGTCATTGAATGATATACAGAAAGTGACATCGCAGCGTTTTGCGCATTGAGTGTTCATTCATCAGCCGAAATGGATTTCGGAAAAATAAACAAAGTCTGTCGCATGGACGACTTTTTACCCACAAAGAAAATATCAGAATTGGAAATCGGCGTTCAAATCAGTCCAAACAAAATTCGGACCGAGAATCCTGACGGTGATTGACGACAGTCACACTATCTTCCTTCCAGCCAGAGTATCGAAAGCGTTCCAGGATGATAAGGAAGAGTTCCAACGGTTCGAGTCCGTCACTGCAGCGAACCATCTCTACCTACGCTACTTCGGCGGTCAATTCAACAAGTGCGAATTCATCAAGGTGTGAAATATCAATATTGTGTCACTATACATCTTATTTTGAAATGTCTATCTCATCTAGCAAAACCCATCAAATGACATTAAAAAAAAAAAAAATACATGAAAAAGTGCTATCATCTTATTTCTGAAATGTCTATTTCATTCAATAAAAACCCAATTGTATTTGATAATCTCTTCTCTGAATAATCTTTCAAATAATCTAATGTTTTTCATCAAAATATTGTATATTAGCTTTCAAATTGATTTCAATGGAATATTTGGTACAAGATTTTGATAAATGGATTTTTAAATAATTATTATTATTATAATTCAAGAACTTTTTATTCAATTTTCAAATCCACGCACACAATGTATTATAATTTCATATCGGCAAGAACAAATGATATTAATGTTAATAATAATGTGTCATAACACTGACAATGATAATAATAATATTAATAATATTGATGATAATACTGATTATAATAATTATTATTCATTCATTATTTATTTGATTCAATTTTCAAATCAACGCATACAATGTATTATAATTTTATATTGGCAAGAACAAATGATATTAATGTTAACGATAATAATAATAAGAATTATAAAAATAACACTGTGATTTTAATAATAATCATAGAAATATCAGCTGTGGGGAAGTATGATCCGGCATCCCAGAGGTGGAAACTGAAACACAATGAAATTAATCGTTAACAAGATGAACGTACATCTGAGAAAGATTATTTTTCGACACAGGTGTGCGTAAAATCCGATCTTACTCATTGTTTTGCTGGGATAAAATCAAGTTTTACGCTAACTGCATCGAAAATTATTCATCGTTGGTTGTATATACTAACCACTTTTATTCCTCATGTGAAATGAGAGGGTGATCTTCTGTTTTTTCAAACCAGAATTTATCGTTGTCGACACGCAAAATGCCGACAACCTCCCCAATTTCGAGGTAGATGACATCCAGGTTGTGACGAGCCTCAATCACGACTGTGGTGACGAACTCTAGGCATGACTCCGGTGCGAAACTCAGCCATTCGACCGGGATAATTATTCGCGGTGTCAGATACCGATAATCCTCACCGTACTCACACATTTTTCTTTTGATATTTTGTTGATTTCTCAGCCTGTTTGGGATAAAAAAATTTAAGTATGAGAGAAATCCACCAATATTGTAGATACACTAGATGAATTTATGTTTCAAAATCACTCATTGAACCCGATAACATTCAATTCACAGGATAATAATCAGTTCAATTTTAATAGATTATTCTTGGTTCGTTTGAACGTCTGTCACTTTTTCAATCAGAGATACTTACTGGTAATTGCAACAGAGTAACTCGTAATGATTCGATCAATGGCTTCTTAGCACTAACTTATATACTCTTGGTGTTGATGTTTTTCACAATGGTGAAATGCGATAACACCCTTCCACCGAAGCTGGTATATATCAGTAATACATCTAAATTGTAATTAGAATTATTGGAGTTAAAAAAATTGAAACTAAAATAAAATCTTCATATCAGGTGAACATTTTTCATTGACACATTAGAAATTATACTATTCACGTATTATAGAACCGTGTAGTATACAATGAGTGGAAAACAACACAAAATTCGTCGTAGGTGTTGATCCAGCGGGTGGCCTTGCAGTTATCGGGTTGCGTACTTCCGATGCACTCATTATGCTCCTATCCCAGCTATCGCTGTAGCGCGTTGCACTGTAATACATTTGGAGGTATCGCACTCTTTCTATTCAATAATAAAATTGAAACTGAGGTTAAAACTTACCGTTGTATAATTTTCCTCAATCATGTCAACGATCAAGGATTCCAGATTTGTGGAAAATAAAAAACATTAGACATATTCAGAGTGTTTTTTGGAAATAGTCAAAATCTTCATATCGGGTGAACATTTTCCATTGACACATCAGAAATTATGCTGGTTCACGTATTATAGAGCGGTGTAGTATAGAGTGAGTCTGCAAAACAACACAAAATCGTCGTAGGTGTTGATCTCGCGGGCAGGTAGCCTTGCAGGTATCGGGTTGCATACTTCAGATGTACTCATTATGCACTCAACCCCGCTATCGCTGTGGCGCGTTGCACTGTAATGCATTTGGAGATATCGCACTCTTTCTATTTACCTTCTTTCTCTTACTCTACGTCGAAAACTTATTTGTCACGATGCAGTTATTTCATGATTTGTTCTTTGTGATAATAATAATAATCAACAGATGTACTGCTTCATCACAGAGAAATTTCTAGAAGTAATTATAGAAATGTATATAAGAGCTGATCTAATCCTCAATCGAATCAGTTGACTTCGGACATTGATATTACCAACGTCGTGTAAAAGAAAGATATTTTATAATGGAAATTATATTGGATGTGCAAGGTTTCAAAATCCCCAATAATAAATTCATACCAAAAGAACTTGGTGCAATTACTGTACAAGCAGATCGAGAAAACTTTGTTGGCCTCGCCTGTATGTTGTTCAAACCACCTTGTAATTGGGAGATTCTACCAGCAAAATACAAGGCCATCAACGGTTGGTTGACACGTAACCACCATGGAATACCATGGAATGTTGGAGAAATACCTTATAATCTTATGGAAAACGTGCTGAAAAAGATTATCGCAGACGCAGACTACCTCTACGTCAAGGGACTGGAGAAGAAAATATGGGTTGAGCGTATCATAGGTAAATCAAAACCTGTGATAGATTTAGAAGACTTGGGTTGTCCAAAATTGCAAAGTCTACCAGTAGATGGATGTTGGTATCATGGGTACCATGAGAACATCCCGATGTACACTTGCGCCTTCGAAAACGTACAACGTCTAAAGATGTGGTATCTGGAGCACCAGGTCGAGGGGGATGAGAATTTCAGATGTCATAATGTGTGAAAAGTATTTGCACAGTGTGATTACTATCCATATACATATCATGTTTTGTAAACTGTATTCATCTCAATAAACGTAGATCTTATTTTTTTATCTTCGAACGCACACGTTCAATCATTCGCCGTTCAACCACTCCTACGAATCCTCGAGCCTTTCGGAGACCCAGATAGGTTTTGCGTTCAGAAGGATAACGTCTCGAGTCGGGGGGCTGAACACCGCGTAGATCGGTTCTGCCTTCTGATCGCGAACGTCTCGAATCGAAGAGAAAGTACCGCGTAGATCAGTCTCGCGTCATAGTTACGAAAGATGATATCTCGAAAACCGGAATGCAAAAACAATTCCTGGGAAACGGAATGCAAAAACAATTCCTGGAATCCCCGCGTCTTAGGTCTGGTCAAACGGACGACGACGTAGAACCTTCCGCACCGTCGAAGGTCGGTGACGCGTCGGAACAACAACTTCGACCTTCTGTGACGTCGAAGGTCCGTGACGTGTCCGAAAAACAACGCAGAACCTTCTAGAACATTCGATGACGTCACAGAAAGGGTTTGCGTCTCGGCTAAGTAGGTCGGTAACATGTCGGGGTAGGAATCTATATCCAGAACCGGCATTGTTTATCTACTGTCGTCGTTCTCCGGTACGTTTGTGTACGATCATGGTTCCAGCGCAACTGACTTAAATCCTATAAATATCAGACGTTTTATAGTTTTCGATCAGTCAAGAGCTGACAGCGTGATCTCTTTAGTTACATTTCTCGTATCCTGCATTGAATTATGAAGTTCGAGGAACAAAGTACCCGGTTACCCGTGATCAATTTCGACGAACTTACGCAAATCAATGTGAAGGAGCGGGAGAAGCGTCACGGTGCTTTATTACCAAACAGTGTGCGCGCAGTGATTTGCGGTCCGTCCAATTGCGGAAAGACTAACACCCTGTTTACCTTGATCACGCACCCCAATGGTCTGAGATTCGAGAATATATACGCTTATTCGAAATCGCTCAATCAACCTAAGTACCAGTTTCTCAAAAGGTTGCTCGATTCGATCAAAGGTGTTGGATATTTCCCGTTCAGTGAACACGAACAGGTGATCAGACCGGAAGATGCGCGACCGAATTCTATCATGATTTTCGATGACGTAGCCTGCGAAAAACAGGACAACGTTCGTGCCTTCTTTTGTATGGGGAGACACAACCAAGTCGACTGTTTCTATCTTTGTCAGACTTATGCTCGTATTCCTAAACACCTTGTACGTGACAATGCTAATATGTTAATACTCTTTCGACAAGACGAAATGAATTTGAAACATATTTACGACGATCACGTCAATACGGATATGTCCTTTGCACATTTCAAGGACCTGTGCTCGGCTTGTTGGAACGATAATAAATACGGTTTCGTTGCGATCGATAAAGATAGTGATCTCAACAGGGGTAGGTATCGCAAGGGTTTTGACTGCTTCGTGGCCATAAATACAAGATCAACGTTGTGACGACAGCAGTAATATATCAAACTTGAAAGCATCAACATGCAGAGTGCTGAATTACGTCAACAGAGAGATGTGTTGCATCAAATTGCCAAAGCAAGCGATGCTATTCGACGCAAGCATAAAACGTTGAAGATGGGTCGGGATACGAGCGAGAAGGCTATGAGTGAAGTTTTCAAACCTGTGGTAACACCTCTTCAGCAGCTGGTGCATCAGTCGATGGAACAGGAGATGAAACAGGAGGCCGTTAAGAGGGAAATTCAAGAGACGTCCACGAAACAGGAATTCCCACGTAAGAAGGTGCCCGAGTCTGATGACTACTCTTTTTTAACGGCTGACGAAGAATCTTCCGACGAGAATCAACCGGTTACCCCTTCAGACTCTACTCTTGAAAAAGCTGTTACCGTTGGAAACGAGTCGCCTCAAACGTATCTTCGAATGTTTGAAACAAGTCGAGCGAAAGAATTGGATACTTCGTACGGTGTTCGTAGGTTGAAGGGTAACGTTTTAAAGATCGGAGACTCTGTGGTGACTTTTGATAATGATATCGTTCGTATTGGAAGTAAGAGTTATCAAATAACACCAGGCTTACTCGAACTACTGTTCAAAAAGTCCCCCAGTGAGGCCGCAGTGGATCAGTCTGATTTGAAGAATTACAGCGAAATCGTAGCCAACACAAACGCACATCGGAAGTATTATCTCAGTGATACGGGTATTCGTTATGAGAGTAACAATAAATTCAAAAAAATTATTTCTAAAATTCCCACTCCTGTGAAACAGAAGACGGGCAAAGCCTTGCCGCGTTTCAAAATCGCTGGAGGTAAGAAGAGTCGAACGGATTACGTGTATTGGGACGATCCCAACGAGCTAGTCGAACGACTTCGATTGCTCTATGCATCGCAGGCGGCCGGTAACACGAGCCACTCCAATGAGATTATTTCCATCATTGAGGAGTTGCGTGAGGCTGGAATTATATATTAGACTTCTTCAACAATTATCAAAGCTCAGTTTTAAAATGAGCGTTGACGTGTTCGGTCGACAATTGACGAGGGTGATTGGTGGTAGTCTTTCAGGCAACCGCGGTCCTCCCGGTTACGGTTTCAAAATAACCTCCGACGGACAGTACGATATGGATAACAAGAGATTGAGCAACCTTGCGGATCCTGTGAAACAAAATGATGCAGCCTCTGTAAAAGTGGTGCAAAGCGCTGTACGGCAAGAGACCCAACTCTTGTATCAAGTCACGACATCTTTGCGAAACGACGTGGAAAATATCGGTACCAGGATCCAATCTTTTGAAAACCTCATCGCTCAACACTCTGAACTCATTTCACAATTGGAAGAGAAGCTGACAACATTGAAAATCAACGACAGTGAAAACAATTTCATGACAAGAAGCGTGTACAAAACGGATAACGAAACTGGACAAGACTCGGCATTTGATAATTCCGAAGTAATAGTGAAATTGCTCTAACCAGACTGGAGCATGGAGGAGAAAAAGTGGCGCTGGTGGAGGAACTCCATAAGCCTGCACGAAGAAATTATCCGCGTCGTCGCGTTGTCGTGCGAGGAATGGATGAAACCTGGCAGGCTGATCTCGTAAATATGAATGCTTATGCGAAATACAACAATGGTTACAAATACCTACTAACGATTATAGATATATTTTCAAAATTCGCCTGGGCAGTGCCGATTAAGACCAAGAGTGGGAAGGATGTGACAAATGCTATGAACTCTGTATTCAAGAAGGGTCGCATACCGAAAAAATTGCACGTTGATCGTGGTAAAGAATTCTATAACACTGAGTTCAAAGCTCTCCTACAACGACACGGTATCACCCTGTATTCAACCTTCAGCAATCTGAAAGCATCGATCTGCGAGCGTTTCAATCGTACGTTGAAAAGTAAAATGTGGAAGCGTTTTTCCCTCCGAGGAAATTATAAGTGGATAGATATTGTACCAGATCTGATGCTGACTTACAACAACACCAAGCACCGTACAATTGGAATCAAACCAATGGAGGTCACAGCACGAAACGAAAAGACTATTCTGCGCAACGTTTACGGGAAATTTCAAGTTAATCGCACACGGAAAAAGAAGTTCAAGCTCGGTGACAAAGTTCGGGTTAGTAGGAATAAACATACGTTTGACAAAGGTTATACACCCAACTGGACCACTGAGATATTTACTATAAATAAGATAGAGAATACTGATCCCGTTACATACAAACTTCTGGACTATCAAGATAATCCGATCGAAGGTGGCTTCTACGAAGAGGAACTCTCCAAAGTTAAACACTCTGATGTTTACCTAGTAGAGAAAGTGCTGCGGAAGCGTGGCAGTAAGCTGTATGTAAAATGGTTAAGTTTCGATAATTCACACAACAGTTGGATAAATAAAGCGGATATGTAATTTTTATTCAATAAAGAAACATAAACATATCATATACATGTGAAGTTTATTCATTTACAATAACCCCATGGTACGGTATCGGTAGTGTTTGGAAGAATAACCCTCTTATCATCGCACCAACTGAGTGCTATTTTCTTTTGTAACACGGTATGGATCTCATGTTTCTTACTCCTAATGAGACACTGAGATTTAACTAAATTTTGATGTTGCATGAGACAATTTTTGTAATCATCGAACGTGATTGTTCTCAACGTCGCGGCCTTGATACCTTTTGCTCGTTTTCGTTCTTTATCTTCCTCTAAAATTTTAAAAGTGTACAATTTCCCTCGTAATCCTACAAATTCTTTCATAATCTTGCCATTACATTCATCCTTCATTAAGCCTAACACTTTCTTATTCGCTAACGGGATTCCATAGATATTATCGATCGGGTAATCAGATGTGTCAAATTTGTACAAATCTCGTTTGATGTATTCGTATATGTCGGGAACGGTGAAGTGATACAGAAGACTATCTGTATCGGTATACATTAACTTTGACCTATTACCAAAGATACGTTTCACGTAGTTATAGTGGAAATCGTAGATGAAGATCTTAGACAAATCTAGGATGGCAAATCCTGCGTAAATGGGTTTATTAAAGTGTATTTTAACCCGACTGAGCTCAATAATTACCATATCGTTATCAAATACAACACAGCTGTGAAAATTCAGTTTTGCGATGAGTGCCTTTGCTCCATACCTCCCCTCCCACTTCGTCACTAATTTAACTTCCTTTTGCTTTCTTACGTTCTCCATGGTCTTACCAAATACCGCGTTATTCATCAATTTGAAGAAATTCTTCTCAAACTCGTTATTCGATTTTTTTCTCAATCCAGTGTTTAGATCTATATATGACTTCAACCGTGCAGATTGTTCAAATTTCAAGATTCTGTGAATTTCTAATAATTTTATACCCAAGCTTAAGTATTGTTTCAAATTCTGGTAATAGACAACGTATTTCTTTTTCGGGAAAAGAGTGGTCATTAATTTGGAATTTTTACTGTGCGAAGGTGTATAGTGTTCGGGGCAAAGAGGTAGATCTTTGTGTGTTTCGTGAAGTTCTGAAGGATATTCCAAGTCCACTTCGAGAATGTATCCTATACGTGAATCGTCGGGGATATTACAAACATCAATCGACTCCTTAGAGCATATAGACATGAAGGGAGCCTTCTAGCTGAAAAGCGTGATGACAAAGACGGGAACAGTAAGGTGATAACCTTTCTCTCTCGAAGCCAGGAGCGTAGCGTGGTAAATTGAATGCCCGCGTCGGTAAGAAAAACAGGAAGAATTAAAGCACATAAGCACAGGGCTATGCGTTATACTGGGTATACCGTACCGCTAGGCACAGCTCTGACGTAGTCACGTGACTAGTTTAAATCGACCAATCACATTTTGCCAGAAAGAGAAAGGATATCACCTTGCTATGTCTATCCTTCCTGCGCTTGCCACTTATGGAACAAGATAGGACTGGCTCCCTCCATGTCTATATGCTCTAAGATCGACTCGTATTCCCACTGAAACGATCCACGAGGTAGGCATTGACTCATCGCTCCACCGTACAAATTGTTTACATCAAAGTACATTAGGTAGGATTCCTCTTTGCTGGGATCAAAGTTCGGTCCCATATATCTATTGTTACTCACAGCGTATCGGTTTGAACACTGAGCTACACCACCTCGAATCCCTTTTTGAACAAATAAGAGCATCTCCACATCGGTGAGGAGTTCCAGCTCAACGCGCGTAGACTTGAGCATCGCGTCGAATGCGAGTCCAGGAGCGGTGTAATAGTGCAGAGGATCCAGACTATACGTAGAATGACAGTTACGACGAAAATTTTCAAAAATATCTGCTAGAAGTAGAACATCCGTTTTCAAATATAAATCAGAGTAGCCACCCACGGTATCAATATGAAACGTATCCCAGACTTTTATCGCATGTTGATAATTCGCTTCCGAAACGTTGGAATCATTTAATTTTGAATAGAATTTGTCGATCGGTGGTAATTCTTTCTCATCAAGCTTTGCCCAACTATCTATATATTCATAGGGAAATACCCCCTTTCTCGTAAGCAACTCGAATTCCTCTGCGCTATTACAATACCTTCGTACAATTGTTTTATCATTATTATTCAGATACGATGCCAGTTTGTCTAAACTACTTGCCATGAACCGGCATGAATCGATAAAACGTAGGCTTACATTTGTACCCTGAATCTTTTTTGTAAAGGAAATGTACCGTTCTTTATTGACCGGAAGAAGACTCAATTCGCCGTCGATTAGCGTAGCTAAAGCTTTAATCAAGAAATGTGAATCATAACCGGAAAGATTGTGAAAAACTATTGGAATTATACGCGAAGTTTTGTAATTCAAATTACAACCCGGATGCGCAACACCGCGGTACTTGCCTGTGAAATGACAATGATCGCGATGTTTCTCGTCCGTCGGAGTGAATGGTTTCTCGCAAATATGACATACTTTAGTTTTATGTAAATCTTGTATTTGTTCGTCAGTGAGCTGTATCGGTACATTTCTTTCGAAGTAAAAATTTGTTAATTCTGCCAATTTTTGCGATTCATTAACGAACCATTGGATGCAATCGGGATCACGTTTAATTTCAAATTTTGAAAGAGAATCGTTAAAGACACAGTGTAAATAGTACGCTGTGCTGTGAGGAATATGCTTTTCGTACAAGGTTTCATTCTCCGTTGGTTCAAGGATACACTCTATATCAGCGTACACGACGAACGGTACAAACTCCTTGTATTTATAATTTCTAAAACTTAAGATTTTATCTTGTTCTTTCGGTAAAATCATCTTACACTTGTTTATATTTTCACAGTCTTGTTTATGTCTTTCGTACGAGGCTTGAATTTGGAAATGACATAAGCATCTGTCACACAAGAATTTCGCGGTTTTATGCTTCGACAGTTGTGAACTGATCAACCTAGATAGATTTTTAATCCAAGCAAAGTGAAAAACGAGCTGACATTTAGTTTCTATAGCAATGAGGTGAATTGTTGGATTATCCGACTTATTTTCACTCAAATGAATGGGTACTATTGCACTAGGTTTATTCGATACGGCTTCAAGACCATAAACGTTGATTTTTAAACAATTGATGCGTTCAAATTTTGAAATATCTTTCAAAGCTATAGGAAACTTGATACCTTCATATTTTAATATCGTACTGGGATGGGGGTAGGAACTTGTGCGATCAACATGATTATCAGCAGGATAAAGAGCTGCAACGACGGCCCACAGGAAGCAGAATTCGTCACTGTTGTTGATGTTTACCACAGCCTTTTTCCTCTGTATGTTCAGCGGTAGTTGTACGTAGGTGAATAAGCCCCCACGTAGCGATTTATACCGATTAATATTAATCATCAGATTAACAATTTCGATTAGTGTCCAGCCCGAGTCCCGCTCTTGAAAATCCTCAATTTTCACCAGAAGTCGATCGATCAGATTTTCATCGAACCATCTCTTGATATCCGTTGTTGAAAGGATGACCTCATTCTGTGTATTAAAAAATTTCATCTCCTCGACGGTTTCATGGTTTCTCAGAACGGAAAACTTGCAAGCAAGTATACCGTTTACTTTAAGATTACCTCCCTGCTGTAGGGAATTCCTCAATCGTGTGACAGCTAGGGTTTTCGAATCCTGTAAAAAAAGATCTCAGATCTTTGTGACGTAGATTTATGACAACACCAGTGCGTATGCGACCTTTAAAAACTGATTCCAAGTCCTTCCACTGAACTCTATCTTTTATCCTTCTCCTTGAGGTTCCAATGCCTCGACCACTTCGTTGTCTGTCTTTGAATTTTTCACCTAACGATTGGAGTATGGACACTGTTGTAACGATTCTGTGTCTTTCTCCAACAGAAAGACTAACTGTTCTCAAGATTTTATTCAAGAGTCTGATATTACGAGTACACAATTTTTTCCATCGCTCGATTTGTTGAGGTGATGCACCGTCCAACAGTTTGTAAGCACTTTCCACAATGTTTATTAACTTCAAACACGTTTCAGCATCCATTTCTTAGTCTGTAGCTCATTTTGCAAGGCAAACACATGAAAGAATTAAAAGGATAACTTTGAAGTGAACAAATAAATTCAAAAATTTAATATTATTAACGCGTACTGCAACACGCGACTTTCAGTAGATATGGGTTAGTAATTTGATACTGGATTTTACATATACAGAAATTCACACTTGTTATATTGTCTTTACTTATTAAACTTTATTAATTTTTTCACAATCCATTCTGAAGATAAATTTAAGATACACAGAGTTTTTTCCTGCTCCAGAGTCTTGCACGACTAAAATTCGAATGACTGAGAAATGCAATGAATACGCCGTTTTATAGGAATCGAAATCAAAATATGTGTACGTGCTTTATATCGCAAGACTCATGATTCCAGAAAGCTTCCCGCTTGAAGGACTTATTGCGTAAGTTTTTTTCCTCGCTCTACATTCGTTTTTCTTCGTAGAATTATCTAACTGTGACGACGATGTCTCCACATACGCCTATGCCACTCACACACAGACATTTACACACACTACACAGGCATTCTCTACACTGAATATAACTGCATATATACAAACACATCCTAGAGTTGTAAATATTTTTCTGTTCTTGCTATTTCTCTACTTTCGCTTTTGTTCTGTGACGTGCACTGCCGACGGTGGGGATACTCCCGTGACAGGCAACGCCAGCAAATACAGGACGATCCGCGGTGGGATTGCTCGGGGTGAATTTAATTTAGAAAAACAAAATGCTATAATTTAGAAACTATTAAATTCGCGAATATGTTGGGCGCCAGGTACCTTATGGTACCGCGATAACTCAATAACCAAAAGCAAAAAAAAAGGAGACAAAAATAATTCAAAGGAGTAATATAATCGAAACCGAAATCAATGAAAATTAAACTATATCTCGGAAACACACAAGTTCCGCGTTAGCTCAGGGTGAGGGGAACATGGGGGCGAAATAATTAGGGCGAATCGAACAAGTTATGGTTTATGGAATTTCAACAAAGAAACCAGTATATATTTTCTTGAAATAAGACAATACGATTTTTCCCGTTCAATATAGGGAAAGTATCGTTACGAGCAAATTAATACGACCGAATAATCAATCATGGAGCCATAATACAATAAATAATATTCAATATTAAATTAAAAGTCGGTCGGCCGAAGGCCTTAAACCGAGAAAAACACGACAATGGAAACAGCTGATAGACTAGCAGGTATGTAGGTCACAAAAGAAACAGTGGGTCATATGGTAACACAGGACAGATAACCCAAATAAAACAACACAAATATCTTAGGATAAGGTAGGAAAGAATGACGTGATATTACAGTGTGACGTCAGGTCGATAACGTCGGGGAATGCGGAAGGATCCGGAATCAATTTTTACGGGACTCTAACAAATTAATGAGGGCTAGATCGATAATGTAGGACTTTCTAAAGAAAGTGCAAAGCGTGGAAGACGCGAACAACCGACTCGATCCGAATTCACCCGAACATTGCCGAATATTTGAAGAAGAAACACAACATACAACTATGTAACACTAACTAATTAAACAAATGGCGAGTTATAAAGGTTTGATCAAATAATAAATATACGACGGAAAATAAACCAGCTCAAGTTCCCCACTAATTTAGGAGAATTTATACAATCTGACTCTTATAATCAACTTTCTAGGTTTTATAATAATTAAAGGAAAATTTAATTAATTTTGAGAGGATCGATCTTTCTGGAAATTATGGCGGAATTGAGGACAAGGAAGCGTGGCTTCGGTTTTCGATTGAACCGAAGGGAAAAATTATTAAGGGATTGACGGGGGATTTTTATCTCATAATCAACGTCTACAAATTAAATGAACAGGGGTAGGATGAGTGTGGGTTTCCCCAGGACGATTTAGACCGATAAATCCAATAAATCAGGGACGAAAAATTACAAAGGGGAAAAAGGACGCTATCAATGAAATAATTATTTTAGAAGCTAATATTCGCGAAAAATCGATTCACTCTTCACAATAATATCAACAGGGGACACAAAAGTAATAGGACTAAACAATTAACCCGATACAATAAAGCCAAAACACGAAAATCCCAATTTTATGCGAATGGCGTCACCCTCGTGGAGGCCTGACCCAACTACGTAATCACACAATGCAACAAGAAATCGATTAAATCAATCAATATATGGGCGAAAGCCTACCTTATAGAAGTACTCTGGGTACACAACACCAAAACAGAGTTTAATTTGAAAGAATGGAGGAGTTTACGGGAAACACTTTCTCAAAAGAATTAGCACAATCAAAGTAAAAAAATCGCTATCTCAAAAATGCTCTTGACGAGACGCTATCCAAGCAAGAAGTGGCGGGCTCGTGCCCGTCGTTAAGGGAATCAACAAGAGGGGTGGGGTTTTCGCGAAGACATCATTATTGGTCCTTTTCAAATCACGCTGTGGGTGTTCTTTCTTCTGGATCGCGGCCTGGCAGGGCCCGTTGGTTCTCAGAGCTTTCGCGAGGATGACGTAAGGTGGCGGGCTGACGTTTTCGATATCCTGGAAGGCGGAATTTCTGCTTGTAACCGGTGGTCGAGGCCGGTGAGTGATGTAGGAGAGGAGGGCGGCAGGGGAGACAGTTTTGCAGCGCTCTTCCAGGCATATCTCTGGATACGACGTTCTCTGCTTCCTCGCTACTGACTCTGAGACTTCCAGGTTACCTGCCAGTCGTGTTCTTAAGAAGGGATGATCTCCCTCGGCGGTAGAGTCACGACGATATTACATAAGAGACATAGGAACAGGATAGGAATTAATATACAGGGTTATAGGTTACAAACGGGACCTTGGGAACTTGAGCTTCGGTACTTCTTGCTTCGATACGGAATTAATTTTTAACGCGAGGGTCGCTGTCGCCGGGAGAAGAGGCGATGGTCATTACGCGGCAGCTAATCTGCCACGTTACAGTTCATAGTTTCAGTTTTCGCTACCCGCGAACCTTTTTGGGTTTTTCCGAATCCCGCGGTACCTGAAAGGGTCGCACTCGACCAGCACCGCGCGGTTGTATAAAATCTGGCGAACAGACATCGCTGACGAAGTGAGTTTTTCCAGGTCCCGTTTTCTCGGACTTCGTCGTCCTTTCAAAAACCTTTATTCATTACTTTACCCGCACAATCACCTCATACCTATCGAGGGTATGTGTCTGGCGAAAAACTTTCAAGTGGTCACGCACACTTGAGCGTTCCCATTTATTTTATATGGGTAGAGTGTCAATACTCAAAAATATTTATATATCTAACACAAACATAAAAAGGGCCAGTACGGAGGTTCAGAGATGGTAGGGAACACTGAGGTGACTAGTTAGCTTTGTAACGCCAACGTAGCAAGAACTGCATTAACAATGGCTCGCCAAGTTCATTTAAAGTATCGGGAGGAATTCTCAGCTGAAGGATTCGAAGTACGTATATGTTTCTACAAATTTATTGAAGATTCTTTGTTCGAATTTTGTTTTTGTTTTTTATTTTTTTTGTTTTTGAAAATGTGCTTAAAACTTACTATTTTTGATACAGTTCAGAAGCTGTGTTGAAGTTTGCGGGCGATGTGTGCCAGCCGGCAGATTTAGAGAACGGCGGAAGGCGCGCAAAGAACTCCGTGAGGCACGAATGGGCAAACCTAAATTTGACAACGGAAACGCGCCGACCGTCAAATCTCATCTCAAGTTCATCAAAGAAGGATTTGAAGTACGTATATGTTTCTACAAATTTGTTGAAGATTCTTTTTCAGATTTTTTTTTTGCTTTTCTTTGCTTTTTGAAAATGTGCCTAAAACTCACTATTTTTTTGACATAGTTTAACATCTATTGTGAGGTACATGGCCGATGTGTACCAATATCAGATTTCGTGGAGACGCGACGAGCGAGGGCGGAGATCCGCAAAAAGAAGGCGGATTTGGACAACTTGTTCGAAAACGGGAATCTGCCGGAGAACACAGATTTTTTTAATATCAGGTGGATGATCGAGGGGATGTGGGGGCAGCCACATCCCGCCGATAATTGGGACCATCCCGGCTGGTCTGCGGACGGCCGGGATTTTTTCAGGGTCTTCGCCCAAGATTGGTTCGTATGATTTACCATTGATAATTCGTATGATTCATCATTGAGGAATCGTAATGGTATGTACACCAGCTCTTGTTTTTTGATTTTTCAGAAATAATTGGTACCGAGGCGACTAGTATATATGTATTATATTTAGTATTATATTTAGTATTATCATAATTAGTTTTCAATAATATTATAGGTTTATTACGATTTATATTATAAGTTTATTTTATTTAGTATTATTATAATATTATCATAATTAGTTTTCAATAATATTATAGGTTTATTATTACGATTTATATTATAAGTTTATTATATTTAGTATTATTATAATATTATTATAATTAGTTTTTAACAATTTTATAGGTTTATTATTAGTATTATTAGTATTATTATAATTAGTTTTTTAATAATAATATTATTATTACAATTTGTATTATAGGTTTATATATTTAGTATTATTATAATTATAGGTTTATTATATTTAGTATTATTATACATATACGTGTAATTTCCACCGTACGATCTAACCGCATCGGATTTTGCGTTTAATAAATGATAAGTTTTTTGTAATTTTTATCATCTACATTCTTTGCGGCTCTTTTTACTTACCCTCCCTACTTCTATAATTTTTTAGTACGTAGAATTTTGATTTCAGGGTAAACGTATTTGATTTTCACATCCAATAAAAGATAACTGTTCTCGGTCGATGAATTCTTCTAGGTATTTTTATCGACGTACGTCTATGAGTTTAGTAAGTTCGTATACACACAAGAGTCCCACTCGTAACAAGAATAGAAATAGAGCAGCGATAGTCTAGATATAAACATTTTGATTGGAATATCAGGCCCCAACGCAGAGGGAGCATTGAGTAGCGAGCTCGCGAACAGTGAAGTTACAAGTTCATTAAGAGTATCAGTGCAATTGTTAAAGAAAAAATGAATCTTCAAGTGGACAGAGGTTTTGAGGTGTGTATATGTTTTACAAGTTTATTAAAGATTCTTTGTTCAGATTTTTTTTTTTGAAAAATGTGCTTCAAACATATTATCTTGAATCTTTTCGATACAGTTTCATGTCAGACCCGGACGTGAAGTAGAGGTACGGGAAGCGCGATTAGCGCATCGCCGCGACATCGCGTGGCTTCAACACAATTTCGAATGCGAATGGAACGACAATTTTGATTTCTGGGGTATAAGATGGATGTTGGAAGGTAGATGGGGTGAAGACCACCCCATCGAAGATTGGGATCATCCCGGTTGGTCGCAGGACGGCCGGAATTTCTTCGGTGCATACTCCGAGGATTGGTGCGTATATGATTTACTATTAAAGATTCGTGAAAGCGCAATCAACTCTTGTTTTTTTTGATTTCAGAATTTGTTTTCGGGATATGCGTTATATATGTATACATATATTTACGTTTAATAATATTATTGTTCTTATAATTAAATGTACACACAGAGAGACAGATTATAAAGATACTTTTTTTGTAATTTTCATGTGCGTTCTTAGCGTCTATCTTTATTTACCCTCCTTTACTTCTATAATTTTTAGTACGTAGAATTTTAATTCCAGGGTAGAAGTTTTTACTTTCAGGTTAGCAACGACGGTCGGTAAGACCGCGCTCGCGCGACGCCTCTCTCGCGTGAAACGCGGGTAAGCGTACATCAGGCTCGCAAACATCGGGCTCGCATCGATCCAGATAGCAAACATCGGGCCCGCATCGATCCAGATAGCAAACATCGGGCTCGCATCGATTCAGACAGAAAACATCGGGCCCGCATCGGGCGGGGGGCCTTGACCGATACCGCGAAATCAGCCGCAAGGTGCGCACGTGGCGGAGAG
Organism: Rhogogaster chlorosoma; assembly: GCA_944452935.1. Taxonomy (NCBI): domain Eukaryota; kingdom Metazoa; phylum Arthropoda; class Insecta; order Hymenoptera; family Tenthredinidae; genus Rhogogaster; species Rhogogaster chlorosoma. Next base: position 6,994,743 of record OX101799.1, read on the forward strand.
ACGCGATTGCGAAATCATCAAGGGGCGGGGCTTGCCGCGTGTTGCAAAATCATCCGCGAAGTGGGGGATGACCTCGCGGGCCTGCCGCGTGGTGCGAGGTGGGGATGACCTCGCGTGTTGCGAAATCATCCGCGGGGTGGGGATGACCTCACACGGACACGGACGGCGCGCGCATGTGTGCGTGCGCGTGTAGGTATGCACTAACACGCGTTGGTCCAGAACCCCCCTTGCTATACTACTTTCGTCTAAATTAGTTTCTTCGATATTGTTTAACTGTTGGTTTTCGTTAAACGGAGGCACATTATCTTCGGGGGTATTGTCTGTGTGATTGTTTTCGAGGTTTCCCGATACGTCTGAGTAGTCAAGTTGCATGGGAGTCTCGTTGATTGAGTTTGAGTGTGTGATGTTATCCTCCGGATTTTGTACAGTTATTTGGATTGGTTTAAAATCGCAAATAGTTATTTTTATGTTAGAATTTTGAAAAATTAAATAAATCATTGATCGAACGGTTTTCCAGTTAAGTTTGTCTAGTTCGCAACCGATTTTTGGGATTGATATCGACTGTATGTTGTCTGTTTCTAGCTTTCGTCTGAGTTTACACAGGATGTTGTACATAGTTTCGTACGTAGGTTTATTGAAAAATTCAGCTTTGGTGATTAGGTCGACTTTGATGTCGTTGTGTGGTGTTACGATGATGTCACCTACTCTAGGGTTTTTTGATTCTAGAACGTCGCGATTTATAATGTTTCGCTCAATCATTTCTTGTGCCATGCCTCGTCCGATTAAACAGTCGGCTGGAATACAATGTGCTATATTGTCGTGTTGTGTAAATAGGTCTTCGGCTATTTCTATTATAAGTTCGTTCGTCGGGTCTGGTAAGATTTTTAGGAGTTCTCGAAATTGTTTATAGGACGGTTTATGGTAGATAGATTTTGTGATCGAAGGTGTATTGTATTGTGGTGGAATAGTAATTTTGGGTGTTGTTACTTGTTCTCCTCTAACAGCGACTGAGTAAAGCTTTTTTGAATTAGGTTTAGGGACCAGTTGTTCATTGGAGGTTGGAGGTTTTTCCATATGAGGGGGGTCTTTGGGATTTGAGGTTCATGACTCGTTAGAGGTAGGGAGATTTTTTTTGTGATAAGGCGTTCTAGCACTTGGGGTTCCCGATCCGCTGGAGGTAGGGAGTTTTTGTTTATAGTAACAAACAACGTGGTCGTCGTCCGACGATGAGGAAGTAGGTAGTGGTGAGGGGGTTTTAGCCTTTCTTGGTCGTAGTTTGTATTTGTGTTTGCGTGTTGGAGATTGCGCGCTTTTGCGTTCGCTGTACCCTGTTCTATTTTCGTGTGTGCCACTTGAGTCCGAATTATCGCTAAGCTGGATTGAGGTAAGGTTTGAATCGCGGTTTTGTTCTTGATTATTTTGGAATGAAGTTGGTGCAGAAGTGTTCACGAAATTACGTGATTTTTTATTTACGGGTAGATTATCCGGAGAGATATCGGTGTACGTAGCGTTTCGTTTTTGGTCGATTCTTTTGGATAGCGGTAAATCGTCGATAGAAGTGTCAGTGGATGAGTCAATTGTCATAGGTCTAACAGATTTTGAAACATTGATAGGATTTTTTAGCATAGGAAAACTGTCTGTTGTGTCGCCTACGAATGGATCTTGTATTGAGTTATCTGGGAGGCTGTCCATTTCAGTATCGGTTAATGAATTGATTTCTTCTTCTTCTATTAGGTCTGGGAGAATTAGTCTTTTTGTGGGTGGCGAGTCGTCTACAGAACTATCGGTTGATGAATAGTTTGTTAAAGGTATTGTATAACAATAAACCCTGAAAGTTTCATTTCAATCGGATATTTCTTTCCTTCCCAAAAAAATCCTCGAAAAAATCGATTTTTTGAAGCCTCTAAAGCAGGCTCCCCCCTTAATCGGTTCTGATTCTGTTTCGAGGACGTGATTTATTGTGTTGTTGAACGCGGCTGAGTTTGTGCTGAGTCCGTCGGCACGTTCTCCCGGCGGACAGTGTTCGAGTTTAAAGAACCCTTAGTTTGTTGTCTCTGTGCGTTATTGTAGGCGCGTTTTCGGCAATTTTCTATCGCGTGTCCCTGACGTTTGCAATAATTACAGGATATAGAAGAATATTGTGCGTCTGGTTGATTAGGTGTTCGTCTGTTCGGGGGTTGCGGTAGGTTATCGCGAGCGCGCTGTCTGCAATTATCTACTACGTGTCCCTGACGTTGACAATAGTTACAAGAAATAGGAGAGTTTTGGTAGTAAGGTTGTCGGGGTCGGTCATCGTCTGTGTTACGAGTACAACGATTTAAAAATTCTTGTTCTTCTGTCAGAGCTATTTCGATAGTTTCTGCTGAAGTGGTTGGGTGTAAACCGGCTACTCTAAATTCGATTTCTGGGATCAAGCCTGTAAGAAAGCATTTAAGCACGTTGGTTTGGATTGCTGTCATCATGCCAGCAGCATCACCTGTGTTCGAGTTGTTGATTGCCTGTGTCGTGTTGTACAATACAGGGTGATTCACTGCTACCGAGCCAAATTGAGTGGGTAGGTTCCTTGAAGAATTCCAAGACGAATATTTCTTAGCGAAAAATTCGAGAGATCAACGGTGTCCGAGTTATCGAATATCCTCGTTATCCATTCATAGTTTTTGGTAGCCAGCTCATCTGCTCCATAGTTCTATAGCCGTCTACGTCGACCACGAGATAAGTTTCAAAGGCTAGGTCATTTGCGCCATAGTTTTCGGCCGTCTAGGTCCTCCGCTCCATAGTTTTTGACAGCCAGGTCGTCCGCTCCATAGTTTTCGGCAACCAGGTCATCCGCGCCATAGTTTTTTGTCGTCTACGTCAACCACGAAAATTTTTTTTTTTCTTTCATTAATTTTTTTTTTTAAGTTTTCAAGTTTTCGCTGAGGAACTTTCGTTTTAGAATTACCCAAGGAACCTATCCACTTAATTTGGCTCGGTAGCAGTGAATCACCCTGTATATCTTCGACTCTCGCGTTATAATCTAAGACACGTTGGTCACTCTCTTGTTTGACATTATTTAATTCTGCCTGCCATTCGAAAATTGACTTTTTAGGTAAGAATGCTCGTTCTAGAACTGTGAGGATTTCGTCAATGCTATTACATTCTTTGCTCCCTAAATATGATTCAGCTGTTCCATAGATTTTAGTTCTGATCATTCGTGTTAAGGGGAGGGACCAGTCGATTTTTACGGACCTGTCTAAATTCTCGAATATCTCCGAAACGGGGGTATCAATCGGATTGTCCTTTCGGCAGCCGATGTTTGAGGAGTAATGACATCGAGTTTTCTTGTAAAAAACATGAAATCTTTTTTTTTTTTTTTTCATGCATCGAAAAATGCGGGCGGGTGACTTATTTCGACTAGCATCAGTGCCCACGCATCATTGGGGCGGACAAAAGTATGTAACAGCAAGTCTATACGGTATGACGAACACACCCATTCCAAAACATCTTCGTTCCATGCAGTAATTAAGTAGAAAAGTGCGAAGTACGATTTCGTTGTAATTAGCGATTAAAAATTCTTGGGCCGCCATGGTACATGGTTGGGCTGTCATGGCAATCCTTAGTTTCCGAGATGTAACAATGTAGTCCACCGTCTGCAGTACCGACGAAACGACTCTGCGCTGTCATTTCTTTCTCGGGCATCTCGGAAACTAAGGATTGCCATGACAACCCAACCATTTACCATGGCTGCCCAACAATTTTTAATCGCTAATTACAACGAAATCGTACTTTGCACTTTTCTACTTGATTACTGCATGGAACGAAGATGTTTTGGAATGGGTGTGTTCGTCATACCGTATAGAATTGCTGTTACATACTTTTGTCCGTCCCAATGATGCGTGGGCACTGATGCTAGTCGAAATAAGTCACCCACCCGCATTTTTCGACGCATAAAAAAAAAAAAAAAATAAAGATTTCATGCATTTTCGGTGCGAACTCGATGTCATTACTCCTCAAACATCGGCTGCCGAAAGGACAATCCGATTGATACCCCCGTTTCGGAGATATTCGAGAATTTAGACAGGTCCGTACAATTCGACTGGTCCCTCCCCTTAAGACTGGACGTTGAGCTGGTTTAACGAGAGGTTTTGCATTTTCACAGCTCCTTATGAAGTTATTTATATTCAAGTTTTTTCCATTCCCAGATAACAATTTTCATATTACGATATTATATAAGAAGAAATTATAGAATTGTTGCAAATTCTACAGTGTAGAAAATATGCGTTCTGTAAAATATGAAAATTATGTATAATTTTCCATGTAGAAATAAGTATGTGCATAAAATTATACATTCTTTATAAACATTGAGAACCTAATAAGATTCATAATTTCTTTTGTAGAATAATGATAAATAATTAGTTATCACTCAAATACGTGTATAAAAGTTTATAAAGCATTTATAAGTTCAATTTTAAATAATATCTATTCCGGTGGATTCGAAAAAATGGTATAATTTACGAGTCATAATATATATACAACAAAAAATACGGAGATACAATGTATAATTATTTCATAATTGGTAATGTGAAAGACACTGGTCATCTAAAATATAGCAATAATATATAATGAGGCATAGATAATAACAATTTGAAGCGAATTATAGATTTATTTCAAATTCACCTCCACATGAAAAATACGAATTTGTGGTCTTCATAAACGAATATTATTTTCACAATTTTGAAGTTCATATCAGAAAGTGTACAAAAATTGTATGAATTCAGGGGAAATTAAAATTTGATTACTACGTGCTATTATTAAATTTCAAATAAAGTCATATCAAAAATTACTCATAAAATATGTCGTTTTATATACATTTGGCTATATAATATTAATGTCTATAAATTGTATTTTTGATTGCCATCACAGCAATAGAAGCTCAAATTTTTCACGACCATTGTAGGCTCACGCGTGGTGCTGCTCGCATGTGCTGTTTATCAAAGTAGCATAATTAATTTAATTTGCAGTGTGTAATAATATTGGCAAGTACCCTGTACACATATCATATATAGTTGTGCTTTGTAAATGTTTGCTGGAAAGGATGGGTAAGGATAACGAACATACTGTGAAAAAGTCAGGTACATCTAGAAGTTTCAAAAGTAGACAACTCCAAAGATGGAAAAATGATCTAAGAAAAAACTTATTGAGTGATGTGTGTGAATCTGTTCAGATCTCTGCACCCGCGAGCCGTCATGATAATCAATTTCGCCAACCTAACAATAATGTGACCAATCAATCCATAATACCTAATGACCAAATAGAGCTAAATGAAGAAAGTCGTGCTTCACTCGTGAATCAAGATACATCCAATGATATTAGTAGTGAAATAATAAATGTACCAAAAGATTGCTTCCTACTCGATGATGTAATTGACAAACAAAGTACAACCGACAATAGCGATTGTAACATAAACAATGAAAATGAATTACCCGATAGTACATTTCCTTCGGATGTAAGTGATACTGATAGCGATAGTGACAACGAAATATCCGTATCAGTGGCTGAATGTCAGAAATTGAATATTAAATTATCTCTAGCCGAATGGGGATTAACGCATAATATTAGTCATAGTGCTTTGGACGACTTATTGAAAGTATTAAGGGATAATGGCTTTGAAACATTGCCCCAAGATGCTAGAACTTTATTGCAAACGCCTAAAAAAATTTCATCTCAAGTAGTCGAACCTGGAAATTACTGCCACATCGGTCTCGAAAAAAATTTAATTGCCAAGTTGAGTGGTCTCACATCGCTCAATTTCAAAGATGATAAAATATTGATTGACATTAATATTGATGGCTTACCAATATTCCGTAGTACCAACTTAAGCTTCTGGCCTATCTTAGGGGTCGCACCACAAATTCATAATGTACCATTTGTCATTGGACTGTACAGTGGGTCAGGAAAACCAAATAGTATTAATGATTATTTAGATTCGTTTGTCGAAGAGTATAATCGTCTGAAAGTGAACGGTCTTACGTATGGGGCAAAAAAATTTGATGTAGTTATTCGAAATGTGATATGCGATACTCCAGCAAAAGCTTTTGTATGTAATACTAAGGGGCATTCGGGATATTTTTCGTGTAGCAAATGCAAAACAGAAGGAAATTATTATAAAAATGAAATGATATTTCCCGAACTAGATGCGGCTCTTCGTACGGATGAAAATTTCAAAAATAAAACTGATGATGAATTTCATAAAGGGTCTACCATTTTAGAGTCAACAGGTATTGGGATGACAAGCCAAATACCTTTAGATTATACGCACGTCGTACTTTTAGGAATCGTCAAACGTCTAATATATTTATGGCTGGAAGGTCCTCTAGCAGTACGATTACATGCTGCTAAAGTAAGCGAGATTTCGAGAAAGCTTCTAGCACTAAAATTATTTTCGCCTGTGGAATTTACAAGAAAGCCACGGAGCATTAATGAATATAAGCGATGGAAGGCTATTGAATTTAGAAATTTCCTGTTATATACCGGTCCAATAGTTGTGAAAGACATTTTGCGTCCGGATATATACGATCATTTTTTGTCATTACACGTAGCAATTCGAATATTGTGTTCTGATGAATTTTGTGTGACCTTAAATTCATATGTCAAGAGTCTTCTGATACATTTTGTACAAGAAATATCAAATATTTATGCTGCGGAAGAAGTAAGTTATAATGCTCATTCCCTGATTCATTTGAGCGATGATGTTCTACGTAATGGACCTTTGGATAAGTTTAGTGCATTTCGATTCGAAAATTTTCTGGGAAAAATTGAACACATGATACGAAAACCAGGTTTTGCTTTACAGCAGATTCATAACAGAATCGTGGAACTGAATCAGCATCTGATAAACTCACAGAACATGAATACAAAAACCAAAGTAAATCTACGATTTTTCAACAAAGTGAAAAATACAGCGGATAAATTCTATAGTTGTACATTTAACAACCCAAACACTACATTGAGTGGTAAGAGTGAAAAAAACTCGTACGCTATGTTGAATGACAGATCAGTTATTCAAATAAAGTATTTTCAATTAAAGTCAAACTCTAAAACGGTCTTTTGCCATAAAGTTGTTAACGTTGAATATCTTTACGAGGTACCCGCCAATTGTTCCAAGGCTTTGAATCAATTTATTGGTCGTAGGAATATTAATTTGGCTCTTCAGATCACGTCTATAAAGCTAGCACAGCAAAATGAGCACAATCGATTCTAACCAACATGAGTATTTAGTGCTCTTTTTGTGCTAATTTGTTGCTCTATTCGCAATTTTTTTGCTCTTGCCATTTTACGAAAAACAGTGGCCGTGTCAACTTTGAAAAACGCTAGCACAGCCGCAAATGAAAAAAAAAGATGTATTTTTTTTTAACAGCACAGCAATTTAGTGCTCATTTTGTGCTTTCAAAATAAACACTTGAAAACTTCATCAGACCACCCCTTGAGCAAAAAACCACCCTTCTTGTCAGCTTTGAAAAAAGCTGGCACAACCACACATGGAAAAAAAACGATGTATTTTTCTGATAGCACAGCGATTTAGTGCTCATTTAGTGCTTTAAAAATATGCGCTCAGAAAATTTACCAGGCCATCCCTTGAGCGAAAAACCACCTTTCTTACTCTGTGGCGCAAGAGAAAAGTCATCGAAATGATAATGGCCCAATGCATCAATTGGCCGCGAATCCAACTACGTACATAAATAAAGTGCTCAACAGATAGTCCATCAACGATTTTATTGCTCCACCCCTTTTGATCAACAAAACTACCCCTGTGCCTGAGACGCTCAAGAGATAACGATCAGAAATAAATACATAGCAAGAATTCGAATTAAATCACTGATTTAAACTTTATAAATTACGTGATTTCAATACAATCTATGTACAATTTTGTTGTTCCATCCTTTTCGAGTAAAAACTACCCGTTTGAACAGCACAATTTGAATCTAATCGCTGATTTTCCCCAAATAAGTAAGGTGCTTCAATAAGATATTGCATGTGTAATTTTATTACTCGTGCGAATCTTAATATATATATGGGGCATTCCACGCCAAATCGACCTGGTCGTGACCCTCGACCTCTCAGATCCGGTCCGCGAATTTTTGTAAAATTCTTCAGACCTTGAGTAGCAATCACAATTTTTTTCAGATTTTTCAAAATAAATTTGAGTGAGTCATGAATTTTTGAATTTTTTTTTCCAGCACCCCGATGGCCGTGATCGAAAAATCTGAAAAAATTCTCGAAAATTTTGTTTGAGAAATGAAAATTTTCGAACTAAAATTCAAAATGTCTGGGCTCTTGCTTCGACCTGTTTTCTGTTTAGGTTTTTTTGAGAATATCACTATGAATCCGGAAGTTGTTCCGATATTTTTTTTTTTTGACGTAGTCAAGTATAGTTGATTCATGACCGATCACGAACAGTGATCGCTCTCAATTAATCACAATTTCACGTTGAGATTCAAGAAAAAAAAAAAAAAAACGCTCGAAAATCAAGAAGCAAGAGCCCAGACATTTTGAATTTTAGTTCGAAAATTTTCATTTCTCAAACAAAATTTTCGAGAATTTTTCCAGATTTTTCGATCACGGCCATCGGGGTGCTGGAAAAAAAAATTCAAAAATTCATGACTCGCTCAAATTTATTTTGAAAAATCTGAAAAAAATTGTGATTGCTACTCAAGGTCTGAAGAATTTTACAAAAAATCGCGGACCGGATCTGAGAGGTTGAGGGTCACGACCAGGTCGATTTGGCGTGGAATGCCCCATATATAGCTCTACAGCTCAGTTGTATATTTTGGAAGCGCAAAATGAGCACTAAATTACCGTGCTATCGAAAATCAAAATATGTATTTTTTTCTATGCGTGCGGCTGTGCCAGTTTTTTCCAAAGTCGAGTGGACAACCATCGTTTTTACCGAATTGGCAAGAGCAATAAAATTGCGAATAGAGCAATAATTTAGTGCTCTTTTCGTGCTAATTTATTGCTCCATTCGCAATTTTTTTGCTCTTGCCATTTTACGAAAAACAGTGGCCGTGTCAACTTTGAAAAAAGCTAGCACAGCCGCAAATGAAAAAAAATATGTATTTTTTTTTAACAGCACAGCGATTTAGTGCTCATCTTGTGCTTTCGAAATATGCACTTTGAAAACTCACCAGGCCACCTCTTGAGCGAAAGACCACCCTCATTACTTCAAGGCGCAAGAGAAAAGCCCTCAAAATAAAAAGTCCAACGCATCGGTTGACCGTCAATCCAATTACACGTATGAAGTACTTGAAAGATAGTCCGTCGACGATTTTATTGCTCCAACTCTTTCGTTCAAAAACTACCCCCTCTATGATTATTATCAAAAAGTACAACAACCGTGTACGAACTTCTTGTCAACCGATTTGAATGAAATTTGGACCCTGGGGGTTTGTCAGGCAATCGATTTGAAACAAAGTTAGAAAGTAAACATTCCAATTTGCACTGCAGCTGTTGATTAACAATTTGTTTCTTTAATAATTTTGGGTAGGCAAGTATTGAAAATTTGGACTCAAGCTTTTAAAATCAACATGGTAATAGAGTGATACAATAAAAAATGTTTATTTCCATTTAGATTACACTACAAAAGTATTAACTAACAACTACACTGAGAGAAATGAAGTTCAGCATTCTGGTACTTAATGCTAGATTCTATCGACATATGCTTTACGCATATGACTTCGTAGAAAAGAAATAGGGAATCATGACTTTAGTATGGCAATATTTGCAAATGACATAAATCGCTAGTCACGTTTGGCATCACATAATATAACACTCGGAGGATGTACCATGCGTGCAGTGTTTGGAACACAATCTAATATGGCAGAAAGTACTAACAAGTCGAATGGTAACTCATGTCTTACGCATTTATTATTCTTGCAACTGATTGTGGCATATTTTCCAATAGCAGTCATAATTTTCAGAATGCACAGTTCCACTATGTGCTTTTTGATGACATGCATCAGATTCTATGCTGTGTAACATTGCATTTTGCAACGCGTGTTACAAGCGACTCCCGAACCCTTAGACGGCCATAATTACGTAGGGCAAAGAATGTATGAGGAAGGATGCGTGCATTAGGATAGCCCCGAGGCTATAAAATCTCCGAGAGGCGACCGTGACCGACCTAAAACTATCGAATTTAGTTCTTATTCTTTTGTTTTTTTTTGACATTTTCTCTATTATGTGGGAGTGCAACGAGTACGTACCGACTACAGACTATTCAGGATATTGGAGATGACCTAACGACCACGACATACACCGACGAACGTCCACGGCTCGATGCACCGAGGGCGTGAATTTTCGACAAGTCGCCACTGAAGCTCGTGAGATTAGCAAGGGCCCTGCTAACTCACCAACCAGCCGAGGATGCGGGAGAGTGTCTATGACACTCTGCAACGAGGGACTAAGGTGGTGGATGAGATTCCCGCCACCGAAAAGAATCTACAACCCGCAGTCCTCGGCCTAGAAGAGCTAAAATCACCGTGGTGGCGATTCAAATTATTCGCGCCAAGGATCGAGGGCCACCCCATGACGTCACAGCGGTCGATACACAAATCAATAATCGATCGCCTAACGAGGGCGGTAACGACCGTCACCTAGGGATAGAGAGACACTCTGCCGTAGGCCTGCCTCGCAGGGAGAGCGTCGAGCTCTAGTGCTCGCGCTCATTCTTGTATCTTGTACTATTTTCTTTTTTGGCCTTCGAGGGCAGTATACTTTTTCGAGTCTTTTTGTGGCTGTGTCCTAGAGGACTTCCTGGCGAGGCACTGCATTTTTGGTTCGGTGGCTGGAAGACGGTAAGCTCTAGCAAATTTTACCCGTCTTCTGATTTGAATCCGGCAAACGGCCATCTGCCATATTGCCATTAGCAGCCACGAGGCTTTTTCGTAATTTTGGGATTCGAATAAAGACGACCTCCGAGTCGGTAGGCCGTCACTTGGTTCCCGTAAATAATAGAGAATTTCGAGTCTAGTTTCGCGTTTGTTAAGTTTTGAGAAACGTCATTTGAGTTCGCGTTTTTAGTTTCTGCACACGAGTGCAAATGAGATAGCCTGAGTCAGTCACTGTCGCTCTCTCTTCCTCCTGTGAGGAGATCTACGTAATAAATTAGCACCCAACGTGGGTTTATTAATTTGGTATTTTTGTTTTGAATTTGTTTTGCCTACGAGGGCAGAGTTAGGATAAGTTATTTGTTAAGAAAATTGGTAATAAGAAAAGGTGGTCGGTAACGTCGAGGCCTAGCCTCCCGTAGGCTCGGTGGTTGCCTAGCAACAACCGAATTTTGCTCGTTCCTCGTCAATTATTATTATTTTATTTGATTATTGTTATTTTCTGCTATTATTATTTTTTTTCTTTCGCTACCACCACCGCGTAGCTCCTAAGAGTAGTTAAATTTATTTTGTAACGTAGTTTAGTGTGCCGCGAGGCCTTACATTTTGGTTGGTAATCTATTATTTGCTATTTTTGTTGTTATTGCTCTCCTACGTGGAAGCCCCGATTTGCCAGATTATTTCTTTTTATTGAATAAATTTTTGTTATATTTTCTTTTCTACACTTTGAGTATTCGAGTCATTATTAGACGCCTTGCTAATCCCTCATTCTTAATCCTGACCCCTCTCCGCGGTACTGCAGCTAGTCGCCGCTTATTTGTAGTTGTCTTTTTTTTTATTTTCGACCTTTTTGTTTCGTGGCGAAGTAGTCGCCTGGCGCCCAACTTACAACATCATTATTTTTCTTATAAAATTATTATTTATTTAACCCTCGGGGTTGTTCATTGTCGACTGGACTGTCTTTCGGAATAGTGATCCGGTCTGTTCCGAGGGATATAAAGGGTTCACGTCACAGCTGGTATAGGTACGAGACTGGTATACATGGCGAAAGTTAACCGATAGTGAATAGTATATTTGGCCAGTGTTAAGCATTGACTACGATACTGTATGGCAATCCTTGACTATCGTTTTGGATTGCGTGATATAGGTATAAGTTTATTTTAATGCCCAAGTGATAGAAGCACGTTATTCGTCACTATAGGCGTCTGTTACAACGCTGCGTGGCAATTTCTACTGTTCGTAGGGTAGTAAATAATACACAAGTAGCGAACGTTGTTATCGACTGTGGCTCGTGCTCCCACGCGGTTGGTCGATTCGAACTAAACGCGCGAAGCCAACTTTGTCCCGGGCGAAAAGCGTCTGCCGCTGAGCTGTATGGCAATTTTTGCTATTGTTGAGGGTAGTGATTGCTAAGAGAATAGCATCGCATGCCGAATAAAATGTAAGCAGTGCCATTTCGGTTTTATTCGTTGACGGTAGGAATACAAATATTCCTCATTCGCGTGGAAACAGTGTGCAGGACAAGAGCTTCGCTGAAAATGGAGCAATTGTTAGCTGAGTGGGGCTTGGAACACATCGTATCCCCTTTCAAAGGCAAGTAAAATACTGTTATTATTTTATCGTGAATTATCAAGATAGGCAAGCGCTAAATTTCTCATTTCCTTTTTCGAGTACGATCCGCACCTAATTTATAGTTTAAAAGTTTGGGTTTTCATATTCACCGTGCATGTCGAACATGTGCAGCTACCTCGAAATCTTAGACGTACATCCAGTATTCATATGTGTACCCTAATCGACCGATTTTTTCTTAAGATTGTTCCATACCCAATTCGCTAAAATAGAAAAACGGCGTATGAAATAAACATTTAAGGGGAGGGACCAGTCGATTTTTACGGACCTGTCTAAGTTCTCGAATATCTCCGAAACGGGAGTATCAATCGGATTGTCCTTTCGGCAGCCGATGTTTGAGGAGTAATGACATCGAGTTTTCTTGTAAAATTCATGAAATCTTTATTTTTTTTTTATGCGTCGAAAAATGCGGGCGGGTGACTTATTTCGACTAGCATCAGTGCCCACGCATCATTGACGCGGACAAAAGTATGTAACAGCAAGTCTATACGGTATGACGAACACACCCATTACAAAACATCTTAGTTTCATGCAGTAATTAAGTAGAAAAGTGCGAAGTACGATTTCGTTGTAATTAGCGATTAAAATTGTTGGGCAGCCATGGTAAATAGTTGGGTTGTCATGGCAATCCTTAGTTTCCGAGATGCCCGAGAAAGAAAAGACAGCGCAGAGTCGTTTCGTCAGTACTGCAGACGGTGGACTTCATTGTTGCATCTCGGAAACTAAGGATTGTCATGACAACCCAACCATTTACCATGGCTGCCCAACGATTTTTAATCGCTAATTACAACGAAATCGTACTTCGCACTTTTCCACTTAATTACTGCATGGAACGAAGATGTTTTGTAATGGGTGTGTTCGTCATACCGTATAGACTTGCTGTTACATACTTTTGTCCGCGTCAATGATGCGTGGGCACTGATGCTAGTCGAAATAAGTCACCCGCCCGCATTTTTCGACGCATAAAAAAAAAAATTCAGATTTCATGAATTTTACAAGAAAATTCGATGTCATTACTCCTCAAACATCGGCTGCCGAAAAGACAATCCGATTGATACCCCTGTTTCGGAGATATTCGAGAATTTATATAGGTCCGTAAAAATCGACTGGTCCCTCCCCTTAAAGTGCCAAAAAAGTTTATTTCATACGCAGTTTCTTTATTTTAACTTGAAACTAACATGTTTTGGGACGTATGTTTTCGAAATCGCCAATAAAATCGCGGTACAAGGCCCTTTTTCCGTTTTCGGTGCCGGGTTATAGATATTCCGATTAATACCACCGAAAGAAACCACCTTAAATATTTATTTTTTCCTGCGTGATTTCATCAAATATAATATTATTAACACGTATTTTATCAAAAATAAGATTGGTTAGTATCAGTTATGATTAAAGAGATATATAGCTCATTCGCGGAGTGTAATGAATATTGGTGTCCAGCTTGCTTGCCTCTTTGCATGTTGATTCCTTTGCCTCTCCCCTACAGCACACCATATTTCAGCTGCTGCGATATGGTGTGCTGTAGGGGCTGTCTGTGATGTGAATACTATTTGATCGGCCTACAGTTCGCAGACATTGACTCGGATTTTCAATTTTGTTTTTATATTTATTAGTCATTATCGGTATGATTTTGTCGATTTCTTATTTACTTTCAATTGCTTATGTTATTTTCCAATTTAGCTGCGGGAATATCCCTATCCAATTTCCCGACCCTGAAACTCGACGACCTCAAATACGTTTTAACGAATGTTAACGATTTCGTCTACTTCTTCGAAAAACTACAAGAGTGGCGTAAAATTAATTCAGAACCCCAGGTATTACTAATCCACCTTATCCTTTCATCCTTTCATTTGCTACTTTTTACTGCCGTTGTTGATTTATGCTACGAATAGGTGGTTTTATCATTTAATACTGTATAGTTATAACATGTGCAAAATATAAAAAGCACTGAATGTTCTGTTGCATATGGGTTTGCATATCCATCGTCGTAATATTTACATACGGCATGCTGCACGAATAATTGGTATATTTATCACAGTAAGATAATGTACTTGATTGAAAGTGAATTTATTTGAGAGTGTTATTTATCTTATCGTCAGATTAACCAGAGTGTGGCAAAGTGGAGCGTTGGAAGCCTTCCACCCTTTGATTTCGAAAATTGTTCGTTAACGAACGCAATACCAGACCCGCAGAATTTTGATACATTGCCAGGTACACGAGTTATGCACATATGTATATGTATATGATACATGGTGATTTAGAATTCGTGACCAACCTTATACAGCGCCAATCCTTGTCGAAATTGGAATGGGAGTTTCCTCAGCCATTTGTCTTTTAAATTATTACTCTAAGGGCTTAATGTTGCTCATCTTTCAAAAACGATTTTTTTTTTTCAATCATAAAAATATTTTTTCCCCCTCCACAATTCTGACATCTCAAATTTCTTAGCCATTTGTTCAAAAACGTTGTTGCTTTTTCAAATTTTTAAATGAATGACATGAAAATCGTTTCAATACCTCTCGTTTGAATGACGAACAGCTATATTAAATTCAATTAATTATGACAGCAACATAATTTTTTTTCACAATTTCTACTGAATAAAAAACTTTCACTAAGCAATTTTTCTGTTATATCAAAAAAACTTCCAGCATTCTATAAAAATGACAAATAATAATCAAAAGAAATGGAAAGAAAAAATTGATTCATATTTTTCTTGAGAATTAAAAAAAGTAATGGTATAAAAAAATTGAGAAGGAATTTTGGATCCTAATTTTGATGAGGATTGGGGAAAAAAATGGAAAAAAATTATAATTAGTATTTATTAAGGATGGGGTAAATGATTTCAGACTATCTTAGATTACAATAAGCTCGGTTATATTACTGACTTTAGAGAGTGATGTTGTTTGTACAGTGGTTATGCTAAGAGTGAGATAGGAAGGGGAGGAGTATTGCACGGAAGGTGCAAACTGTCCCATGTGACTTCTGGGGTATCTATTAGGTGTCGATAGGTGTCGACACGTCACGGATAATTGTAGTCTGGGCGATAGAGTGACGTAATCAGGCTCAACACTTCCCCTCAATCCATCGACCAGCTCCTTGAACAATTTTCCTCAGTTCATGTTCATGAGCTCGCGACATCTTCGATGCTTCACTCCGTTAAGTCCTTTAGTCATGATGTCCGCAGTCATCTCTTCGGTCGGCAGATACTTCAAGGCAATGATTTTCCATCTATTGACAGCATCTCGAACATAATGTTGTCGAATCTCTATATGCTTGCTTCTAGAATGAAAAACAGGGTTAGTGGCTAAATTCTTGGCTCCCTGATTATCATTAAAGACAACGGTTGGTGATTTTTGAACTTCTCCAAGTTCATTCAAGAACCCTCTAAGATATGAGGCTTCCTTAGCTGCTTCCGTGAGGCCCATATATTCTGCCTCTGTTGATGACAAGGCGACTGTCCGTTGCTTTCTGGCTTCCCAGGTGATCGGCCCGTTTGCTAGCATAAAGATTATGCCTGTGTACGATCGTCTATCCATCGGGCACGACCCCCAATCAGCGTCGACATACCCTTCGAGTGATTTCTGATCCTTTTCAAAAACAATTCCATGATCAGTCGTTCCTCTAAGGTATCGGAGTACCCTCTTCGCTGCTGTCCAATGTTCTGCTGAGTAACCCGTGTTGAATTGACTTAGCCAGTTTACAGCAAATGCTATGTCTGGTCTAGTGCTGACGGCTAGGTACATGAGGCAGCCGATCAGCTCTCTATACGGATATACCTTCAATTCTTCCTTCGAGCATTCATCCATCTTCTGTAGTTTGGTATTAGGTTCCATCGGTGATCCGACTGGTTTGCAGTCCTTCATTCCAAATCTCTCCAGGACTTCTTCGCAGTATGCTCGTTGAGAAATCTTCATTTTTCCATTTTGATGAGTGAATTCCAGACCAAGGCATTGTTTTACTTTTCCTAGATCCTTGATTTCGAATCTCTTTCTTAGTCCTTGCTTGATCTCCTTCATCCAGTCCAGGTTTCTCGATGCCATCAGTATGTCGTCAACATAAACTAGTATGATCATACAGTCGTTTTCTCGCTTGGCAAAGTAAACGCAGCTGTCAGCTTGTAAAGGCTGCATTCCCAGTTTCTTCAGGACTTCATTGAGCTCTTTATTCCACTGGTGACCTGCTTGTTTCAGTCCATATAAAGCTTTTTCTAGTTTGCAAGCTTTTTCTCCACGTCTGATTTCCTTGATCATCTTCGTCATGGCATCTTTGTCGTAATCCTTCCCCTGGTTCTTTTCCATCCTTGCAGCTACTTCAGGTATCAGTTCAGCAAATAATTCCGGCAGTTCCATGAAAACTTCTTCTTCCATTTTTCCGTTAAGAAAAGCAGTCGTGACGTCGAGTTGATGAATCTCCATTCCTTTCAGCATGGCTATCGCCACGAGTAGTCGTACGGACGATAGTCTTGCAACAGGTGCGAAAGTCTCTCTGAAGTCTGTTCCTGGGCGTTGACTATAGCCCTTAGCGACCAGCCGAGCCTTCCTTCTCACCAGCGATCCATCAGATCCATACTTGTTGCAGAGTACCAATCTGCATCCAACAATATTTCGATCCTTCGGTCGGTCCACCAGCTTCCAAGTGTTCTTTTCCAGCAATGCCACAAATTCCTCAATTATGGCATCTTTCCACTTGTGTGCCTCATTGCTAGCTAAAGCATCTCTCAGAGATACTTCGGCCAGGCTTGCTTGCGGATCGTCTGCTTTATCTTCTTCGGTTTGTCCACGCGTCGGAATCATGTTGTATACCTTCTTTCGCCTTCCTCTGGAGCCAGTACTCACTAGTTTGGGCCTACCAGGTCCTCTTCTAAATTCTTCCAGTTGTGGATCATCTTCGACAGTGTTACCTTCACTGTCATCTTCGATCACGTTGTTTTGTAGGTTAGTCTGATTTTCCATCGTGTCGATGCTTTCCTCAAATACGTTGTCTCCTGATGAGCTGCTATCTTCTGAAAGATCAGTACTATCATCTACAAATTCTTCAGCTTCTACAAAAACATCCTCCTCCAATGTTTCTTGACTTTCGGGCGTCGTCTTACTTGCAGGTGTCAGCAGTAGAGGGGATATGAGAGTTCGGAGCCATAAAAAACATAAAAAACACCCATTTTTTTATGAGTTTTTTATGAGTTTTTTATAATTTTTTTTTTTTTTTTTTTGGGAGAGAGAGAGAGAGAGGTGCGGAGGTGGGAGGTGGGGAGTTCTCTGTGTGAATGATAAGATGTTTGATTGACATCTCCTTCATTTATTTATTTCATTTAATTGGCGAAATCTCTAATGATGGTCCATTTAACAGCCTCCAGCAACGTGTTGTGCACGCTCTTGGGGCTGCAATGAGTGTTGTGTGGATATTCCGCCCATGCGACCACATTGTTTCCCCACCATAGAATGGGTTCGCCTCAACGACCACCACCATTTTCGAACTGTAAACTGTCTATTTTCGTGAAAATTTCCAAACTGTGAACTTTCTACTTTTGTGAAATTTTCTAAACTGACTAATTATGCTTAGGTTGACACACAAAATTTTCACACCCCGAGGGTGTTTTTCACATTGCAAATTTCCAATTTCGCCATAGTGAAAGTACATAATTACGCTTAGGTAGAAGCACCGTTCCAGATTATACCGCATACGGGAGGTGGGATATATATAGGGAAAAAGCGTGCAATTTCGGGAAACTCAGTCAGTGTGTGATCTGCTGTTATTCGAACTGTGTATAGAAATAAAACTTTTACCATGGAGTTGATTGTTGACGTGCAAGGATTTGGCACATTTGAGGATAAATTTGTGGTGAAAGAACTGGCTGCTCTAAGCATTCGTACATCGGAGGAATATCAGCTGGGTCTGACTCGGATTCTTTTCAAACCACCGTACTCGCAAATGATTCTGCCGAGGGCGATTAGAAATCAAAATGCCTGGCTGACACGACATTATCATGGAATGCCATGGAATGTGGGGGAAACACCGTACAAGGATATGGAGATGGTTGTGAAAGGAATTGTGGCCGATGCATGTCGAATCTATGTGAAGGGGTTGGGGAAAAAGCGGTGGCTTGAGGGAATTGTCAAGGACAACTCAAAACTTGTGATTGATCTAGCAGAGTTGGGCTGTCCAAACTTTCGAATGTTGCGACATGAGTCGAAAGTAGTCCGCTGGTATGGGGATTGTCATGGGGATGTGCCGGGGTACCGCTGTGCTTTCGAAAATGTGCAACGGTTAACGAGCTGGTATTTGGAAAGTGTCGTGCCTGGTGTATATAAACCCCAGAGCTTCATCGAACTTTACTCACGTCTTGACAGCACGCCGAACCCTCAACATCAGCAATATAACCACCAATAGCAAGCTGATTCATCAAAGTTCTTGAGAGTTGGAAGGCACCGATTGAAAACCAGAAAAGGTAAGAATAATAATAATAATATTTTGATTATGTGTGCTAAAGGCAAATTAGTATCGGCATTGAAGCGTTGATTTAATAAAATGATTTTTCCTCATCTCTTTCTCTTGTTCTTATACAGAAAGGAGAAACAAAGAAAAAAACAATGGACTTTACACGACTGAATAACACCGCATGTATGGAGAACCTTCAGCAGGTGAAAAAGATGTCTGAACTTGAGGTTGGAAAGAAGTATGACATTACGGGGCTCAAGATGGTTCAGACGAAATTTGGTGTGGGAACCGTGACGACCATTGCTGACGAATTTGCAATATTTCTGCCCGGGCGAATTGTCAAATTTCTGGAGGAGAATCCAGAACAGTTTGCTCAAATGGTTGATGCGGCGCGGGAGAAGCGTCTTCAAATCCTCTACCGAGGTGGACGATACAATAAATGTGAATTTAGCTTTAAAACGTGATGGTGGAGAAGGGTGGTGAACAAGAAATAAAAATATATGCATATATATCGAATACATTTTATTTTATTTATCTTATCCCTGCACATAGTTATTTTACATACTTGGTATTACTTATTAATTCTTAGAATGATACTAATTTTTTTACTGTACCGCTAATCGGATTGTAATCAATAATGCGATCGTGTATAATCATACAATAGGCTGAAGTGTTTTCTGGAAAGCTAACGCTAGTTTCAAATTCCAAACGAATATCCACCGGTCCACTTTTCAACGATTCATTCTGTTTTGAACAATCTATGGTGATGAGTGGGGCTTGGTTCAAAAATCGATTCTTTGACAGCAAGGGTTCGGATTCTTTGTCGTAGTATGATGGTTGAAAGTTTGTGTACATATCATAAAGAACGGCGAATTGATTATTGGCGATATCGAGATTCAAGTTTCCATAGGGATAGCACTGTGAGTTGAGGAACAGTTTCACATCTCTGATCATGCAATGATCAAATTCGCTAGCGTTTTTCTTCACATCATTCCTGCGTGCAGTCTGGAATCCCAGTATGACGTGTCTTGGTTTCTCCAGCTGTGTCGATGTTTTGACAACCCATACATGTCTCGTTGTCTGTGGTAGTAATGGATACTCGTACATTCCCCAAGAGCGAAAACTCATAGATATGGTTGGATCGGTGGCGATATAATTGAGCAGCTTTATCTTTGCATTATCAGCCAGTTTTACATATGGTAATAACCATTCAATTTTCTCCAGGGAAATTTTAACATTCTCCGGGGCTGTTTGAATTATAGCATTCAGATCGGTGTTTGATCGAGTCAGAATCAACTCATGTTTGGCATTAACGATGATTCTGTTATAATCTTCGGCAAATCCCAGTAAGAAATTCAATGGTATGACGACATCAAAGTATCCAGCGGCATTATTCAATTTAGCATCACCAATTAACCAGCCAGTGTTCTCCAGAAGATGTTGCTGTCCGGGTGTCAATGATAGGTATCCTTTCATAACACTCGTAATGCCAACATTCGTATTCTGGTCAATCTCATGACCATTTAACTCATAACGCAATCCGCCAAATAAATGACATACAGCCATATTAACCAAGCTCGTAGTTGCAGCCACATTGGTATTATCATCTTTCGTGAGTCGTCCATATATATGAAGCGTGCTCTTGCTGGGTAAGACACACAAGTCTTGATTCTGAACGGTGATTCGAATTTCATCGTTATTTCTGAAGGAAGACGATGCGAATGGTTGATGCGCATGTATCTCACAGTGGGCAATCGATTCATCAAACGCCACAGGGTTTTGTATTCTTATCATCTTCGCCATGGTATTATGCACAAAATACAACGAATTTTTATCCGCCAAAATTTTCTCGAAGTCGAAGACCTAGACTCTGAAGAAACTGTGCGTTTAGACGTGTCACTCGACACAGAGGTGCTCGACGACTGATGACGTTTGGCCATATTTTCTCACTTTTATAGTCTGCACCGGAATTCTTAGTTTCAAATACGATGCCCATTATCTCATAGATTTCACATGTAGGCGTATCGTTATTGTTTCACCGCGAAAATTAATCAACTCCCCGTCCTGATCGACTATTCTCAATTGCATATGATGTATTGACGGAACGGCGATTGGTAGGTAAATGACGTTGGCTGGTGCTTCAACGATCTTATATCCAGGTGGGACGGATGGAAAAAATTCATGAATCGTGTGTACACGACGCTCGTTTATGTATGCACCTGTAGTTATATTACACTCGACTCGTATGGCATTGACTTTTAGTATGGTCACGGGTAATTCAGATTTATGGGAAATGTTACGCGCAAGACGACTGGGTTTGAATCCAAGCAATCGGCCTATAGAATCATGTGGTTCAAAGTTCACTATTTCATTGCATGTAATTTCACTATGCAGCTCGTTGTTATTGGCTTTTAGATCAAAGGTGATATCCCGAGGTAGTGTCTTCTTTAGATAATTTTCAATATCCTCAATTTCATAGCTACCCGTGGGTATTGAGAAAATTTCATCCACTGTAGTTCCTTGTCTGGTTATGTAGAGCTTATTACATCCCTCATCAATATTTGGAATTGAATTGAATGTCAAGAGTTCAACGAGTCCGAGAACATAGTCTTTCGTCGGCGATAGTTCGATTGGTGGGAAATATTGGGCTTCCAGCACGGAGGATGCTCCCGATAGTGTCAACGTGAACGAATCGGCCATGACTGATGGTGTATCTTTGCATCTTATTCATTTTATAGTTGTTTGCTGAGAAATTTGAGACACAAGTGTCCGCAAATCACAGTGTTATACTCCTGATATCTCCTATGATTGTATTTCACGCTACCTACACCAAGATATTCCATAAGATCTTGAGGAGGTTGTAAATCACCGAAACTATCAAAATAAATGACATCGTCGCCATTTTTTCTATACGCCACCCAATGCGTTCCCCGTCCGTTTTTGTCGTCAAGATTAATAATTGCACATTCGCGCTTTCTTGGACCCGAATCGGGCAGATCATTTCGCATAAAAACACCGCGAAAATGTGTGATTTTCAGGGCTTTGGCATATTTCAGTAAATCGACATCAGTGAGAGCTCGGTGTGGTAGCTTTATTAGTTTTTTGCGGGTTTCAAATACAATCCCATACCCTTCTTGTGTGGTTTCAGGTATAGTCCCTTTCCCAACGCAATCGACTCCATTGTTGCATTATGACGTTTAGCCTCCTGTAATTGATGGCTATTAGCACGCGCCTCATTAACAACCTTTGCTATACCCGCAGCACCACCTGCTAGAGCACCAGTGGCGCTAAGTGCCGACAAAATTGGAATGAGAAACGGTAGGAAACCGCCGATTTTCGCTGGGATGGGTAAAATACGCGGTACTCGAACTTTTCCATGAGTCGCCACCGCTGTACGAGCACCAGCCAAAGCCGACTCGACGCATCTTTGTCCTAGTTTCATTGATTGCTTTGCTCCACGAACGATAGAATCGAAAGTTATTGGTTTTCCCCTTTTTTTCTTCATCTGTCTCTTCAGGTTCGCGCCACTCTTTGATTGCTTCTTCGTCTTATTCTTCATGTTTCTTTTTTCTCCACCTTTTTCTTCCCCGCCTCGCCGTAACCCCATACCAAGTTTGGATTTGGTCTTCATGATATTGGTTACTCCCCAGGCTACGGCTTTTTCGGTTATACCAGCGTCTTTAGCCAAAACGCGACGCCACGCCTTTTCGGCAAGCACTTTATCAGCTTCGTTACGTGCTGCAATATTCTCGCGATTCTTCGAGTATGCAATATCGTGTTCTTTACACGCAGTGTCCAGCGGATTGATCCCCGGATCACCACGAGCCAATCTCTTTGCCAAATTTGTGCCAGGTCCGCAATATTGATATCCAGGTACGTGTAATTCAACCGGCAAATTATTGATGAATTTGTTTATGAAACCTTTTCCACACTTCTTCTTCTTACTTGTGCGATCCGCCATAGTCAAATAACAACTGACTTGAATTCTATAAAAGCATGTATTTTATAGATAAATATATTAGTTCACTCCAGAGTGTTGAGCGCGCATCATGAAATTTCACGATCAAACAGTCAAACTGCCTGTGGGTAATTTTGATAAATTAGTCGAGGGAAAAAAGAAGAAGGAGAAACGTCACGGACAATTACTACCAAATAGTGTGAGGGCCGTTTTTTGCGGCCCATCCAATTGTGGCAAAACAAATGCACTCCTCACACTCATTACCCACGATAATGGATTACGATTTGAAAATGTCTACATCTATTCGAAATCACTCATCCAGCCAAAGTATGAGTTTTTGAGAAAGTTGTTGGAACCGGTGGAGGGTGTGGAGTATTTCCCGTTTGGCGAGCATGAGGAGGTTGTGAAACCTGAAGATGCACGCCCCAATTCAATTATGATTTTCGATGATGTGGCATGCGAGAAGCAGGATAATATCAGAGCATATTTCTGCATGGGGCGGCACAGAGATGTGGATAGCTTCTATCTTTGTCAGACATATGCACGTATCCCAAAACATCTCGTGCGAGATAATGCAAACTTATTGGTGCTTTTTCGTCAAGATGAAATGAATTTGAAACACATATACGATGATCATGTGAACACCGACATGACGTATCAACGATTTAAGGACTTATGCTCGGCATGCTGGAATGATGGTAAATACAGCTTCATCGTCATTGACAAAGACTGTGAAATTAGCGAGGGTCGGTATAGGAAAGGTTTCGATTGCTTCATAGACATAAATTAGAATGATTTGCCGAATTCACACAGTCAGTCTACACCCACCCAAGCGTTAACATGGATAGTGACAAGATTCATAGACACAACGACGTGCTGCATGCAATAGCAAAGGCTAGCGATGCAATCAGGCGAAAACATAAAAAAATCAAGTCGAACAAAGACACCACCGACCTGGTTATGGGTGAAATGTTCAAACCTATTGTAACACCATTGCAAGAATTGGTGGACACTTCTAAGCAGCAGCAGCAGCAGCAGCGGCAAAACATCAAGCAGGAAATCAAACAAGAGACAAAGATGGAACCATCCATGAAATTTGATGATGATGACAACGAAGAAGACAATGTGGATGATATTATGAACGATGGGAATGTTTATGATAATGATAATGAAGATGCTGCTGCTACCGCTGCTGCTAGTGACGATGATGATGATGATGATGATGATGATGACGATGAAGATGGAGATGATACAGTTCTACCAAGCGACTTCCCTGCTGCAACGAGCACCCCAACGCGGAAAATTACCGATAAAGTAGCACACTATTTGAGAATGTTTACCACATCGGCAGGACGGAAGAATTTAGATGACAAATACGGTGTTCGAAAGTTATTGCATGGAATGATGATTGGTGATTCGCATATCAATTTCCACGATAATTATATATACGTGGGCGATAAGAGCTATGAAAACACACCTGGCTTACTTGAATTATTATTCAAAAAGTCACCGAATCCCGCTCTTGTGAAGGTTGATGATAGGAGAAACTACATTAAAATTGTCAAAAGAACAAATGCAGATCGGAAATATTACCAAGCCAACAGAAGTCGTCGTCTGGATGTTAAAAGCACCAAGTATAGAGATTTCATAGCACCACACATCCACTCACCACAGAAGAAAATCGTTGAAAAATCTGGTGAGGGTTTACCCGACTATAAGATTGCACAAAAAGGGGGTCAAAGGATGGATTATGTGTATTGGGATGATCCAAATGAAATTATTGATCGTCTTCGATTGCTCATGGCTTCCCAAGCGGCTGGTAATACCAGTCATTCTAATGAAATATCTGCCATTATTGAGGAGTTACGTGAGGCAAAAATCATTTATTAGTGAGAGATCAACAGAGGAATCTTCATTCACACATCAATCGTTGAGCAATGAGCATAGACGTTTTCGGTCGACAGCTTGTAAAAGAAGTTGGTACTGCTCGCGGACCTCCCGGTATTGGATTTAAAATCACTCCTGATAATCATTACGATATAACCAACAAACGGTTGTGCAATATCGCTGATCCGCAAGAGCCAAACGACGTTGTTTCTCTGAAAAGTCTCCAGGATATCACATGGCAGGCCTTGGGTGTTCTTGAACATTCTATGAAAAAAGCATTTGCAAACTTCACAGTGCGAGCACTCCGCGAGTTTGAATCTAAACTTAATTCACGTATAGATTGTGACGTGGATTTTGTCAGACCTCGGATCTAGACCGGATCACTAGACCCCGAGGTCGTCCAGTCTACAATTGGCTAAGAAAATTATAATTATTTATTATTGTTGGGCGCCAGGCGGATAACCGCCACTTTCAAAATTCTAAATCAAAATATTACAACAATCACAGTACCCGAAGCGTCGGCTAGCAACAGTACCGCGGAGAGGGGTCGGGATTAATATGAAGGATTAACTCGGCGTCAAATAACGACTCGTGAATTTCAAATTTAACAAAAGAACACTAAATTTATTCAAAAAAATTAGAATTTAACGAAATTAACAAGTAATCATGTACCCGGGGGTACTTCCCCTCGGGTCTAAGGCGACTACAGGCCGTGTATAGCCGACCTGGCCGCGATTTGCGAGTTTTACAAACAATAAGAATTAACTAATACGCTCCCACGTAGGGTGGCAATAACAAATTGAAATTAGTTAACAATCAACTCAGCAAATCTGGTCCTCGCGGGACAACAAATCAATTTTACAAATAACAAAGGGACTTAGAACTAACAATGCGACTTAAGACTAACAATGAGGAGCTCGTGGCTCGAAATAACAAAATAATAACAGAATAACCGCAGAATAACTGAACAATAATACGTTACTCGAGAAACATCGAAATAATCGAGCTTGCGGCTCACAGTTAACAAAACAATAATGGCCAGCGGCTCGAGATCAACTAGGTGATAACGCCGACGGCTCAAACTTTAACAAAACAATTAACAATAGCGACACCGATCGTGTACGACGATCGGTACGCCTTCGAGAGGCGAAGCCTCTCGGGAAAGAATATTATTTACAATTTTAAATAATAAATTAACTAAATCTAACTCTGCCTTCGTAAGCAAAACAAAATTCAAAATAATAATAGGCACACGCCTAGCCTAACGTTCTAAATCTCCTCGGGGGAGGAAGAGAGCGCGACAATGACCGTCTAAGGCTATCTCGCTCGCACTCAGGTGCGAAGCCCACGAACTCTACACAATATACTCAAATATCGC
The DNA here is from genome assembly GCA_944452935.1 of Rhogogaster chlorosoma. Lineage (NCBI taxonomy): Eukaryota > Metazoa > Arthropoda > Insecta > Hymenoptera > Tenthredinidae > Rhogogaster > Rhogogaster chlorosoma. The sequence goes on from OX101799.1 coordinate 7,020,892, forward strand.
GAAACTCAAAAATCTTACACAAAATCAATATCAAACTCGAGCTTTCAAACGCCACGAATATTGCCTCACGGCCTCAATACAACTCAATATATCCCAAAAATTCTCAATACACGGACTCAAAATACAATTCTCTATAGCATGAGGACACTGGAGACGGCCTACCGACTCGGAGGTCGTTTTAATTTGATCCTCGAAGATCTATAAAAGCCTCGTGGCTCGAAACAAGGCAAGATGGCCGATGGCCGTTTGCCGGATTCAAATTAGGAGTCAAGTTAGCTAACGCTTACCGTTGTCCAGCCACAATGAGTTTTCCACGCAGGAAAAACCCTCGGTACGGTCCTAGCCCTTCAGCACACGCTCCGGACTCAGTCACTCAAACAAAATACTAGACTCGAAACTAAACTCAAGACTCAAAACTATACTCAAAAAGTCCCTCGAAGGGAATTCGCAATATTGCCTCGCGGCTACGCCCAAATACAAAAACGAGCGCGAGCACTAGAGCTCGACGCCCTACCTGCTAGGCAGGCCTACGGCAGAGTGTTCTTCGATCGCTGAGCGTCGATCGTTCGCACCCCCGTCATACGATCGGCTAATAATTTGCGTATTGACCACTAGATCCCCTCACGCATGATAGTAGATCTTGGTTACGCGCGAAATTCCAAATTCGCCACGATGTTTGCAGCTCCTTCGTTTAGAGGAATACGGGTTGCAGGTTCTTGGCGGTGGCGGGAATCTCCTCCACCACCTTGATCCCTCGGTGCAGAGTGTCCTCGACACTCCCCCGCATCCTCTTTAGACCTGTGAGGTAGCCTGGCCAGTACTAGCCTCACGAGCTTCGGTGGCGTCCATCAGAAAGTCAACACCCTCGGTGTTTTAGCGTAGGTGCGTCCATCGGGGTGCGTAATAGTCGTAGCTCAGACCCAAAAACTTGGCCTCGTCGTCCACATGTCAGAGAAAATGCGTAAAAGAAAACAAAAGAATAAATACTAAATTCGACAGTCTTAGATCGGTCACGGTCGCCTCTCGGAGAGTCTACAGCCTCGGGGCTAAACTAAACGCATTCATGCTTCGCTCATGCATCCCACGCTACGTAATTATGGTCGTCTAAGGGTTCGGGAGTCGCTTGTAACATGCGTTGCAAAATGCAATGTTACAACTCCCCCCCCCCTTAGACGGACCACTGGGGCGGAAGCACTAGCGAACTTGACCCATGGACCGAACTCCGAGTGGCGGCCGCAGCCGTGTATTCTTAAGTCTACTGACTATAGACCTCTTTTGGTCACGTACTGTACCGCGAAAAACAAAAACATGAGAACAAGAATAAATTATGTCGGCTAAGCCCAAGCTCTTGCTAGGCATGCGACCCAAAATCCATAAACACCAAATACAAAAGCAAAAAAAAAACAAAAATAATTATTTCAGAATTCGGGGCTGAGGTTATCGTGAATTTAATTACTGCAAAAGATGTTGGTTGATCGTCAACCCGTTCCTACCGTCTATCCTTACGATAAAACCGCGTTGATGGTTCCGAAGAACCCGCGAACGCCGGGATAAACCGGCAGTGCCACGAGGCCATCCCTACAAATCGTCGCGATTGTTTACAGCTCCGGGGTGCCGGATACTAACAATCGGTTCAATCTTGTCGAGGTCGATCGGCAGTCCATCTTCAATGACCCTCAACCCGAATATTTTACAGCATTTTTCCTAAACTTTCATCCCAAAACTTGAGTGCTCGAAGCTACTAGGTAATACAGTTAGCCGCGGGACTAACTGCATCTGACTCAAGGCCCACGGGAGGTTATCGCACGGGGTAGCGTTCGTCATAATGACTTCACGTGTACTCCCCGGAACACGGTTAACACCCCCAGTACTACTAAAACGCGAACGCGCGCGGTAAAATTCTACTAATTGTAGATTCTAACTCGACACGCTAAAAGTCGCACGATCGCTTACAAAAACTCGAAATGCAGACTCGAACTCAATAGGGGCGCAATCTGGTTCACTACACGAAATTCGATTGGTCGCCCTCTTAAATTGAACGCTCGGACGCGTTGTAGACTCAATGCAAAAGCTCAAAACGCGAAATCTCGGAACGCGAAAATGCGAAATGCAACAGCTCAAAACGCGAAAACTTGAAATGCCCAAGTTCAAACTGGATTTCCAGCGCACACTTGGACTTCAGACTAGGAGCTCAAACTGAATTCCGAACTGGAACTCAACATTATACCGCGCGTACCCGAATTTTCTCTCAAAGAAGCTCGAGGGTCGCGTTTGTGTTCTTGAGCTCCCACGAAAATCAAAAATCGAACTCAAACTTTAATCTGCAACCGAAATAGTCCCGAAATACCTCAGGCACGAAGTTATGTCCAATAATCGCTGTGTATCGGCACTCGGAAGTGCATGCAAAAATTTCTCGATTCAAATGCAACCACGAAGGTGAACGCGAACTCGAACTCGAACTCGAACTCGAAAGCTTGACTCGTTGAATGGCACGCACTGGCTCGCAAAACGTACTCTAAACCGCAAAACTCAAAACTCGAAAATTTTCCGCGAACTCGGAAGTGCACGCGAAAAACTCAATATACTCGAATTTACCTCGAAACGCGAAGTAAACCCGAACTCGAACGCGAAAACTCCAAACTCAAAAATTTTCCGCGAATTCGAAAGTGCACGCGAAAAACTCAATAACTCGAATTCACCTCACAACATGAAGTGGACCCGAACCCGAACGCGAAAACTCAGAACTCGAAATTTTTTCGAGAATTCGAGCTTGTATCCGAAAAATCAGATAGACGCGAGTTTGACCTGAACGCGAAAACTCAAAACTTGAACCCGAACGCGGCACAAAAAAAATAAATCCGAAGCTCAAAACATTTGCTGCCCGCGATCACCTACTACCGACACGAACGTCTTCGCCGCAGTCGATCTGGCAATCAGCGTTTCGTTGGCACAACAGCTGTTTCGCACAGCTGGACACTGAGAACCCACGCCTGAGCACCACTGCTAGACGCGAAAATTCAAATATCTAGAGCACAATATCCGAATCTCAGCCACACGAGTTAGAATTATTCGAGCCGACTTTCGATGACGACACGTAAACATTCCCCTCGATGCGGGGTGTATTTAAAAGTCCGTCGAACCAGGACTATGTTTTTCCTCCGCTAGGCTATCAGATCGCGAAAACAAAACTATACACCGGCCTACGTAGTCGGCAATAACTAAATTTCCAAGCTCTAGGCAGGAAACCACGGCAAAAAAAGTACTAATAAAAGCAGCGCAAAAACTAAAAAAAAACAAACGTACGAATATTCCTACGCGAAAGAGGCTCCACGGGAACAAATACTGTCCCGCAGTCTTCGACCTAGGATATTAAGAAAAATACCAATCGCTAAAAAGTCTCAACAGCAAAACGCACAATTCCCGAAAAACAAAATACTGAAGTAATATACTGCCGCGAAACTACACAATCTTCACGAGCGTACGCGTCGCTAATCCTTCTCCGGTATATTGAGAAAAACAAACAACCGACTCAAATTCCCTTGGCAACAAGGAAATCACTACTATGACACACAAAATTACTCAACAAAACTTTAATTTATTTTTCTCAGGGCCCCACGTTGGGCGCCAATTTGTGACGTGGATTTTGTCAGACCTCGGATCTAGACCGGATCACTAGACCCCGAGGTCGTCCAGTCTACAATTGGCTAAGAAAATTATAATTATTTATTATTGTTGGGCGCCAGGCGGATAACCGCCACTTTCAAAATTCTAAATCAAAATATTACAACAATCACAGTACCCGAAGCGTCGGCTAGCAACAGTACCGCGGAGAGGGGTCGGGATTAATATGAAGGATTAACTCGGCGTCAAATAACGACTCGTGAATTTCAAATTTAACAAAAGAACACTAAATTTATTCAAAAAAATTAGAATTTAACGAAATTAACAAGTAATCATGTACCCGGGGGTACTTCCCCTCGGGTCTAAGGCGACTACAGGCCGTGTATAGCCGACCTGGCCGCAATTTGCGAGTTTTACAAACAATAAGAATTAACTAATACGCTCCCACGTAGGGTGGCAATAACAAATTGAAATTAGTTAACAATCAACTCAGCAAATCTGGTCCTCGCGGGACAACAAATCAATTTTACAAATAACAAAGGGACTTAGAACTAACAATGCGACTTAAGACTAACAATGAGGAGCTCGTGGCTCGAAATAACAAAATAATAACAGAATAACCGCAGAATAACTGAACAATAATACGTTACTCGAGAAACATCGAAATAATCGAGCTTGCGGCTCACAGTTAACAAAACAATAATGGCCAGCGGCTCGAGATCAACTAGGTGATAACGCCGACGGCTCAAACTTTAACAAAACAATTAACAATAGCGACACCGATCGTGTACGACGATCGGTACGCCTTCGAGAGGCGAAGCCTCTCGGGAAAGAATATTATTTACAATTTTAAATAATAAATTAACTAAATCTAACTCTGCCTTCGTAAGCAAAACAAAATTCAAAATAATAATAGGCACACGCCTAGCCTAACGTTCTAAATCTCCTCGGGGGAGGAAGAGAGCGCGACAATGACCGTCTAAGGCTATCTCGCTCGCACTCAGGTGCGAAGCCCACGAACTCTACACAATATACTCAAATATCGCGAAACTCAAAAATCTTACACAAAATCAATATCAAACTCGAGCTTTCAAACGCCACGAATATTGCCTCACGGCCTCAATACAACTCAATATATCCCAAAAATTCTCAATACACGGACTCAAAATACAATTCTCTATAGCATGAGGACACTGGAGACGGCCTACCGACTCGGAGGTCGTTTTAATTTGATCCTCGAAGATCTATAAAAGCCTCGTGGCTCGAAACAAGGCAAGATGGCCGATGGCCGTTTGCCGGATTCAAATTAGGAGTCAAGTTAGCTAACGCTTACCGTTGTCCAGCCACAATGAGTTTTCCACGCAGGAAAAACCCTCGGTACGGTCCTAGCCCTTCAGCACACGCTCCGGACTCAGTCACTCAAACAAAATACTAGACTCGAAACTAAACTCAAGACTCAAAACTATACTCAAAAAGTCCCTCGAAGGGAATTCGCAATATTGCCTCGCGGCTACGCCCAAATACAAAAACGAGCGCGAGCACTAGAGCTCGACGCCCTACCTGCTAGGCAGGCCTACGGCAGAGTGTTCTTCGATCGCTGAGCGTCGATCGTTCGCACCCCCGTCATACGATCGGCTAATAATTTGCGTATTGACCACTAGATCCCCTCACGCATGATAGTAGATCTTGGTTACGCGCGAAATTCCAAATTCGCCACGATGTTTGCAGCTCCTTCGTTTAGAGGAATACGGGTTGCAGGTTCTTGGCGGTGGCGGGAATCTCCTCCACCACCTTGATCCCTCGGTGCAGAGTGTCCTCGACACTCCCCCGCATCCTCTTTAGACCTGTGAGGTAGCCTGGCCAGTACTAGCCTCACGAGCTTCGGTGGCGTCCATCAGAAAGTCAACACCCTCGGTGTTTTAGCGTAGGTGCGTCCATCGGGGTGCGTAATAGTCGTAGCTCAGACCCAAAAACTTGGCCTCGTCGTCCACATGTCATAGAAAATGCGTAAAAGAAAACAAAAGAATAAATACTAAATTCGACAGTCTTAGATCGGTCACGGTCGCCTCTCGGAGAGTCTACAGCCTCGGGGCTAAACTAAACGCATTCATGCTTCGCTCATGCATCCCACGCTACGTAATTATGGTCGTCTAAGGGTTCGGGAGTCGCTTGTAACATGCGTTGCAAAATGCAATGTTACAAGATCAAGAGCTTAGCAACAATTTGAATGGGAATCAACACAATCAGACTCTCATGAGGGAAAAGATTGACACTCTAACAGCCGAAAAAGAAGTTCTAGAGATTCGATTGGCCGCTGCGGGATCTAAGCTTGAAAAGTTCAGTCATGAGGGTATACTTCGTGTGATTCGCTCCGAATCCGGTCAACAATGAGCATAGACATATTCGGTCGCCGGTTGGTTGGTGGAAAGATTAAAAGTGCCGGCAGTCGTGAACCCCAAGGTGTTGGATTCAAAATCACCGCTGATAATCAATACAACATAGACAATAAACGATTGTGTAATATTGCATATCCGCAAGAACCAACCGATGCTGTCTCTCTGCAAAGTCTTGAGGATATTACACGAGGGTCATATAATGCTCTTGAGCGTGTTATGAAAGAGACATTTGAACAGTCCATGCGAGAGGCACATGATAACCTTGAATCTGAACTCAATGCATACATCGAACGGAAACGTAGCGAAAGTTTTGCAGAAGATCAAAGAATTTGGAATCTAGTGGGTGAAAAGGCTGCAAGGCTGGAGGAGGGAAATGAATCTCTCAAGCATCGGTTGGCGATAGTGGAAAATAACGTTGAGAAGCTCAGTCTGCAATACATCCCCGGAATTCCAATTCCAACCGAACCACCAGAAATTCTTGAAAACAAATACATTGAAAATTGGATGCAGACAGATAACCATGAAAGCGGTAATAGCGAGTGAACTTCATAGACCCGCTCGGCGTAATTATCCACGACGTTATGTTGATATACGCGGCTTGGATGAGACCTGGCAGGCTGATCTTGTTGACATGTCTGCATACTCATCAGTCAACAAGGGCTTCAAATTCTTGCTCACTGTGATTGATATATTTTCAAAATTCGCGTGGGCTGTACCGATCAAGAGTAAAAATGCCAAAGATGTCACAGCCGCGATGAAATCTGTGCTGACTCTGGGTCGTATACCAAAACATCTACATGTTGATCAGGGCAAGGAATTTTACAACAAAGAATTCAAAACTCTTATGATACATCATGGTATAAACATGTACTCTACGTACAGCAATTTGAAGGCATCAATATGCGAACGCTTCAATCGAACATTGAAAAATAAAATGTGGAGGCAATTTACTCTGCTGGGCAATCACAAGTGGATTGGTATTCTATCTGAATTGATTGAATCGTATAACAACACTCGACATCGTACGATTGGAATGAAGCCGAAAAATGTCACAACAACCAATGAGAAACAGATATATCGGAGCGTGTACAAGCCCCGTCAGATCAAACGAAGCAAACGGAAACGCAAGTTCAAAGTTGGCGATAAGGTTCGAATAAGCAAGTATAAGAATGTTTTCGAAAAAGGCTATACACCAAATTGGACGACTGAGATATTCTCTGTAACGGAGGTGAGAAATACCAATCCACCAACGTACAAACTCACCGACTACCTGAATCAACCCATCGAAGGTGGCTTCTACGAGGAGGAGCTCAGCAAAGTACAATATCCAGATGGTTATCTTGTAGAAAAGGTGTTGCGCAAACGTGGTGATCAGCTGTTTGTGAAATGGTTGGGATTTGACAACACACATAATAGTTGGATAAATAAATCGGATATGTAATATAATTTTTCAATAAAAGAATTTTATTAACAATATATTTACACTGTTTCTTTATTCATTCAACCGAACAACCTTACTGCTAGTTTACAAGAACTATAATTTTTCAATAAAATAATTTTATTAACAATATATTTACACCGTTTCTTCATTCATTCATTCAACTGAACAACCTTACTGCTAGTTTACAAGAACTCTAGAGAAAACATTTTCAAACATTTTTAAAACATTTTCAAACATTTTCAAACATTTTTAAAACATTTTCAAACATTTTCAAACATTTTCAAACATTTTCAAAACATTTTCAAACATTTTCAAACAATTTCAAACATTTTCAAACAGTTTTTCATTTTTGCATGTAAAGTAAATGGGGATTTAAAATTTTTCTGTTTGAAATTTTTTTTTTTTCTTTTTAAAAATTTTTTTTTTTTTGAAATTTAAAAAAAAATTTTTTTTTTTTTTTTTTTCAAGATGCAATAGTCCTATAAATGCTCAACAAAGCCCCATGGTAATGTATCGGTTTGACCCGGTATGAGATTTCGTTTATCATCACACCAACTTAGTGCCAATTTCTTTTGCGTGATGGTGCTAACGACATGTTGTCTACTTCTAATGAGACATTGCGATTTAGCCAAATTCTTATAATTAATTAGACATTGCTTATAGTCGTCAAACGTGATAGTTTTCAATGTGGAGCCTTTTACACCTTTAGCACGTTTTTTATCGCTATCACCAATGGTTCTAAATGCGTACAGTTTGGCTCGTAGCCCGATAAACTCGGTCATAATTTTTCCATTATTTTCATCCTTCATTAGACCCAAGTGTTTTTTGTTCTTCAAGGGAATCCCATACACATTATCCTTTGGGTAGTCTGAGGTATCAAACATTGCATCAACGTCACGTTTGACGATATCGTAAATATTCGGAACATTAAATTGATAAATTAGACTATCGGTGTCTGTATATAATAGCTTAGCCTGGTTGTTTGTAAATCTAGTCTTAATGTAGTCATAATGGAATTTGTATAGAAAGATTTTGGATAGATCAAGAATTGCAGCACCGATGTATATTGGCTTATTGAAGTAGACTTCAACGCGATTCAATTCAATGATCACCATATCGTCAGCAAAAACGTTGCAACTATGGAAATTCGGTCGCGCGATCAGAGCTCTCGCGCCACCCCTACCACACCACTTGGTAATCAGTTTCACATCTTTATGTTTTCGCACATTCTCCATGGTTTTGCCGAATACTGCATTATTCATTAGTTTATAAAATTTTTTCTCAAATTCATTCTTTGACTGCTTTTGCATGTCGGTGTTCAAGTCTATATATGATTTTAGCCATGGAGATTGTGCGAACTTTAAGACTCTGTGTATTTTGACGAGTCGCATGCCCAAATTCAAACATTGTTTTAAATTTCTATAATGAATAACATACTTTTCTTTTTTCAAAAGCGTTGTTGCAAGCTTCGCGATTTTACCCCCGGGCGGTATAAAATGTTCGGGACAGAGCGGTAGATCTTTATGGTGCTCATGAAGCTCTGCCGGATAATCCAAATCAACCTCGAGAATATAACCAATTGGTGAATCATCACGCGTGGACAACACATCAACATTGGTGTGTTCCCACTCGAATGATCCACTCGGCAGATGCTCACTCATGGCTGCACCATAAAGATTATTCACATCAAAATACATCAGATAAGATTCCGCTTTACTTGGATCAAAATCATTGCCCATAAATCGATTATTTGCTTTCGCATACCGATTGGAACACTGTGCAACACCACCTCGAATGCTTTTCTCCACAAACAATATCATTTCAGCGTCGTCCAAAAGCTGCAGGCTCACTTTTGTATGCTTTAGCATCGCATCAAAAGCAAGCCCTGGAGCGGTATAATAATGAAGCGGATCCAAATTATACGTTTTGAAGCAACTATCGCGAAAATTCTGAAATATATCGGCCAGGAGAAGCACATCCGTTTTCAAATATAAATCTGAATACTCACCCAAGGTGTGTAAGTTGAATTTGCTCCAAACAGTTTTCGCATGATTGTAATCACCATCACTAATATTCGAATCGCTGAGCTTTGAATAAAAATCTGTCATGTCTGGTAGCTTTGTCACGTCAAGTTTTTCCCAAGAATCAATGTATTCATACGGGAAAACACCTTTGCGGGTCATTAAATCAAACTTTTCAGGATTAGTATAGAATTTAGCTGTTATCTTTTTATCGTTATTATCAATATATGAGGCCAATTTTTCCAGCCCACTTGCCATGAAGCGGAACGAGTCTATGAACCTCAAGTGCATATTGGTGTTGGACACCCTCTTAGTGAACGATATGTATTTCTCTTTATTGATAGGCAACAGAGAGATCTCACCCGGAAAAGTTGTGGCTAAAGACTTTATAATAAAATGAGAATCATACCCCGACAAGTTATGAAACACTACCGGAATAATATGTTTTTCGCGAAAATTTATGTTGCACCGATTATGCGCAGCCCCACGATATTTACCCGTAAAATGGCAGTGATCGTGACATTTTTTCTCATTTGCAGAAAATGGTTCCTCGCAGATATGGCAATTTTTCGCACGCATATGGCGATCGCGTTGTGTTTGATTCAAATTTTCCATCGGGATGATATTTTTAATTCGTGACTCTACTTTCAATGATAATTCACACATATGTTCGTTGAACCATTTAATGCAATCAGGCCCGCGATGAGCTTGATATTCGGATAATTTATCGTCGTATGCGCAATGCACATAGAAGGCTGCGCTGTGCGGAATATGCTCTTGAGATTCATTTATCGTTGGCTTCAATATACACTCTAAATCCGCGTATACAACAAACGGCACGGTGCCCTTGTTGTGAAAATTCGTAAATGTCAAGTTCTTGTTTGGTTCAGGGAGCCGCATTCGAATATTATTGAAGTTCATGCAATCATGCTTATGATTTTCATAGGCTTGTTGCACCTTAAAATGACACAGGCATCTATCGCATAAGAATTGCACACCGTTATGCTTGGATACCTGCCCCCCAACTAAACGCCAAAGATTCTTGATCCAAGTAAAGTGAAATCTTGGCTTGAAACTGACCAAGTCGTCATCGCCATAATTCATATCGCTATGGGTCTCAACCATCAGCAAATGAATTGTGGAAGCAGCTAAATTTGCAACATTTTTGCTCAGATATAGCGGAACGATGACACTTTTCTCAGACCTTGCATGATTGGAGAAAGTTTGAGATTCAATCCCGTATACATTAATTCTTAAATTATTTAATTTTTCAAATTTCTCCACATCATGCAAAGTCATGGGAAAATTGATATCTGTGCAATTGAGCTCTGAGATATACGGCTCATAGTTTGTCTTCCTGTTCGGGTGGTCGTTGGTTGGGTGAAGAGCAGCTGTGACGGACCACAAAAAGCAGCGATCATCGTTGTTCCGCACGTTAACCACTGCATACTTCTGCTGAATATCTTTGGGCAGCTCGATGAATGTTGAGAGCCCTCCGCTGAGGGGCACGTAGTGGTTGATGTTGACCACGGCATTGATGATTTCAATCAAACTCCATCCAGAATCGCGTTGCTCAAAATCTTCCACCTTCACCAGCAGAATATTGGCTATATTGTTCTCAAACCAACTATTAAGATCCGTCGATGGAAGAATTGGTGTATTGCATGTGTTGAAATATTTGATTTCCGTGCAAACGATGTCGTCCTTGCTGTTCTCAAACTTGCACGATAATACCACATTTGCCTTGATATTACCCTCAGTGCGTAGTACATTTCTCAGACGTTCCACTAGCACAACCCCAACATCCCGCAAAAATCCGCCCAAATCTGAATGTTTGAGATTCGTGACAACACCAGTGCGGATTCGACCATCGAATACACTATTCACGTCACTCCATCGAACGCGATCGGTTATATTGTTCTCCGCGATATTGCCTGCACCAACAACCTCGCGTATTTGATGTTGTTGGAACTTGGCACACCATGATTGTATTTGTGAAATCGTATTTTGAATGCTTTGCTTATCGCTCACACGTGTGTTGGAATGTAACAAAATATTGTTTAAAGATTCTACGTTCTTCAACCCAAGATCTGTCCAACGTGTGATAATATTTTCGCGTGTTTGCTCGTCGGTCTCAGTATGTAGCAAATTGTAAGCAGATTCCATCAACTTGAGAAGATCGGTGTATATTTTTATATCCATGATTACTACTATCGCTCGTCAGAGTTATACTTTTCACGTTGAAACTTGTGCGTGAATGATTGCATTCCCCGTTTTGCGTTCACCTTATATATGCACATGCCCGTTGAAATAATAATAGAAAGGGTGGAGTCAAACCCCCATATAATAATAGCTGTACATTGGGTATTTGTGCTACTTATTTGAAAGATGAAATCATAATTCGATTGCCCTGACTGGACTCTAACTGAAAATTAGGAACTTTCACAAACATGAAAATAGAAAAATGTACAGTTTACGAAATTTCACGAAATTAGAAAGTTTACAGTTTGAACAGATATGGACATTTGCGTTAATTATCAGAAAGATGAAATCATAATTCCACTGCTTAATTGCACTCCAACTATTCCAAATGATGCACTTTCGCAATCACGAAAATAGAAAATGTACAGTTCGAGAAATTTCACGAAATTAGAAAGTTTACAGTTTGAACCGATATGAACACATGCGTTAATTATCAGAAAGACAAAATCATCATTCCACCGCTTAATTGCACTCCAACTATTTCAAATTATGTACTTTCGCAAACACGAAAATAGAAAATTTACAGTTCGAAAATTTTCATGAAAAATAGAAAGTTTACAGTTAGAAAATTTAACTAGCATAGTAACAGTGCATGGATATTTGCGCCTATTATTGGAAAGATGAAGTCATGATTCGATGGCTTAATAATGCCCCTCGCTATTTCAACTTATGCACATTCTCAATCGCGAAAATAGAAAATTTACAGTTTGGAAATTTTCACCGGTATAGTAGCGGTGCATGAATGGCCATTAGCGCTAATTATCCCCTAGTGCTATAAAAAGACCTACGCCGACATGGTGGAATATTAGAAACTACAGTGACAGCTGTCCATCAATTTGACTAGTACGAATAAGTGAAAGAAAAGCTAAAATGACAAGTGGATTCTATTGCCGACTTGGTGGATCATCGGTGCATGAAGTGGGTAAGTCTGATTGATGAATATTAATATTTTTTCCAAAATTGCGATGTATGTCTCAACCGTCACTTCGTTGAATTGTGGCTTGTGATATATTAAATTATTTTACCCTGTGTAAGCCCACATCATCAATATTGCAGAAATGACCGAATGGGAAAATGAGGTTGAGTCGATTGTGAGATGGATTGCCGGCTATTTTGATATTGACGATGACATGAGGAGCTTCAGCGATCTAGAATTCACCACGGAGGTGATCGGATGGTGGTTATGGCGGCGAACCCATTCCATGGGGGAACCAGAGTACGGACTACCTATTAATCGCATTGTGGTCCCGGGAGCGTGTGTCACATGTTACAACATGGTGGTGGAGGCTGCTAGGCGAGCCATCATTATACGCAGAAGATGTCCACCAACGCCGCCACCCTTTTGAATAATTGAAAGCGCCTGCTCACCCTCGATTTCGCCAATTAAAATAAATAAATACACTAGATGTCAATTGCGTACTTGATTATTCACCCAGAGAACTCCCCACCCCCACCCCCTCACCTCTCTCAAAAAAAAAAAAAAAAAAAAAAAAAAAAAAAAAACTCATAAAAAACTCATAAAAAAATGGGTGTTTTTTATGTTTTTTATGGCTCCGAACTCTCATATCCCCTCTACTGTCAGCTCAATCTCTATAATTCCCTTTCCATGTACGCCTTCTTCCAGAGGCTTACTTGTGTATTGTTCTAGAGATACTTCCCTTGCCGCTCCTTCCAGGTTTCCCATTGGTGATCCGGACAGTTCCAGAAATTTCACATCTCGAGTTGCTACAACTCTCCTTTTACTCGGTACCCAAACTCTATATCCTTTAGATTCCTTGGAATATCCTATGAAAATACATTCCATTCCACGAGGGTCAAACTTACCCTTGCCAGGAGTTTGATCCAGCATATAGGCTCTGCATCCGAACGTCTTCAGATACGAGAGGTTTGGTTTCCTTCCGGTCCATTTCTCAAAAGGTGTTGCGCCTTTCAACGTACTCGAGGGGCATCTGTTGCGGAGGTAATTTGCTGTTGCTACTGCTTCCGCCCAAAAAGATCCAGTCAGCTGAGATTCGATGAGCATGCAGCGTGCCATATCGTTGAGTGTACGATTTTTCCGTTCCGCTACTCCGTTCTGCTCAGGGTTATAGGGCACGGTGAGTCTTCGTTCAATTCCGTGCTTCTGTAAAAATTCGTCAAGTTCATCATTACAGTATTCCTTTCCATTATCTGACTGCAGGCTTTTTATCATTCTGCCAGTCTGTTTTTCAACTGCGGCTTTATAGTTTCTGAAAGCTTCGAAAACATCGCTTTTCTTTTTCAAGAAATATACTTCGCACCATCTAGTGCTGTCCTCAATGAACGTAACGTAATACCACGCGCCTCCGTGTGACTGCTTACGCATCCGTCCACTTACATCAGAATGCACCAATTCAAGCAATTCTGTTTCCCTTGAGGATTCTTTTGGAAAAGGAGCACGAGTAAACTTACCCTGCATACAGATTTCGCAAGGGGGTAGCTTCTCATCCTTATTCACTTCAATTCCCACAATGTTTCCTTTAGTAACCGCTTCGACCAGGTCCTTCTCATTCAGATGTCCTAGCCTCGTATGCCATCTTTCCAGCATCGATTTTTCCTTTGTACCGACCGCGTTCCACGCGTTCTGGGAGTCCTCTCGTAGATAGTACAGGCCGCTCACTCGTTCTGCGATCATCGTCACGTTCCCATCTTGATCTCGTACTATAGCATCATGTTTCCTGAAAGTGACTTCATGGTGTTTATCAGTGATTTTTCCAACAGAAATCAAGTTTGTCCTCAAATCTGGGACGTATAGGGTCGTTTCCAAGTTGAGCATAGTTTTATCGACTCCATTATCAGCTACAACCTTTACAGTTCCCTTTCCTTTAATTTCTGCACACAAGTTGCTTGCGAGATTCAGTGATTTGTATTCAGACTTACTCATACCAATAAATCTGTTGACATCGCCACACAAGTGCGAGGTGCACCCGCTGTCGAGACACCACATACCAGGTGTTTCGGTAGACTCAACCTTGAGTGCGGCTTCCTGCGTCGTAGTCGCGATGTAACTCACTTCAGCGTTGGCGCTCGTGGGATGCGTGTCTTTCTCCTTTCCGCAGTCCCTTGCTTTATGTCCAACTCTACCGCATCTGTGACATCTAAACTTAAACGACGACGTACCTTCTGATGAATCTTCCTTCCCCTTGTTCGCATTCGGCTTGCCATACGATTTCCTTTTGAAATGACGGTTTTTGTTCGCCAACATGGCGTTCGGTACAACTTCCGGCGCTCTCCCTCTCCTCGCGTCGCATTCTTCCAGAATCTTCACTTTTAACACTTCCGGTTCTGGCAAAACGTCTCTTGTCTCGATCGCACAGCGAAAATTCTCAAAAGTTTCCGGCAGACTATACAGTAACATAATTGTCAATTGATCCTTATTGATCACTACGTCCATTTCCTGTAATTTGTCCACTGTGTCGAAAAATTTTCGCACGTGGTCACGCACATCGTCACTTTCGGCCATTTTGTGTAGGGTTAATTGCTTGAGCAACGTTGCCCTTTTAGCAGGACCACTTGACTGATACACTGATTCTAGTTTAGTCCAAACTTCACGTGACGTTTTGCAACCTTTTATTTGTTGTAGTTCTGTGGGGCTAATCGCGAGTATAATGTCTGAACGCGCTTTTCTGTCCATATCGTCCCACTCTTTGGCGGCCGTACTTGTTCCGGCGTCACCCGGTTTCACATCGGGTCGCACCGTTTCACCACTCACGTATTTCCATGTTTCATTCTTGATCAGGATAGCTTCAGCCTGAATTTTCCACGTGTCATAATTGTCTTTACCTAACGGCTCGATACGTGCTATATTACCGGCACTCATGACTGTTTATTCCGCGAAATTTCCGATTCCCTCGAGATCCGCTCAGCGGTTCGAACACGTGCTCGCACAGTCACGATCGCAAATTGTTTTTCACACTAGTCTAGTCTTTCTCTCATTTACACTTTCAGACGCGTCTTCTGGGCCCATAACCTATTAAGGATGGGGTAAATGATTTCAGACTATCTTAGATTACAATAAGCTCGGTTATATTACTGACTTTAGAGAGTGATGTTGTTTGTACAGTGGTTATGCTAAGAGTGAGATAGGAAGGGGAGGAGTATTGCACGGAAGGTGCAAACTGTCCCATGTGACTTCTGGGGTATCTATTAGGTGTCGATAGGTGTCGACACGTCACGGATAATTGTAGTCTGGGCGATAGAGTGACGTAATCAGGCTCAACAGTATTATTATTTTTTTTTTTTTTAATTTAAAAAATAGTCGGTTTTCAGAAAAGTGGTATTTTTTATCTCAATTTTGACAAGAAATCATCCTGTGCAAAATTCGTCAGGAATTCAAAATCACCTTATTTAGTAGAGATAGATAGCTGCGCAGACACATTATTTTTCGGGGTGATTTCGAGATAATTAATATTGTTTTTTTTTTCTGCGTAGACTTAAGTGAGTCAATATGTACAGGGCTAGAGCCCATTATCGTAATGCAGGCAAATCTTGTAACGAATGCAGTACCCGATTCCGCAGTTCTGGAGCCCTCGCAAAACACCACCTGTAAATCTCCGACTCTTCTGGAATTAAAATCACCTGAACCGCGCGAAAAGCAAATACCCTGTACAAGCGGTACAGTAAATACTACAGCCACTGATATCGAAACTGCAGATTTGGCACAATCGACGTCAAATTCCGGCACGGTAAAAGGATTGGTATGTTTCCAAAGATCTTAGTAAAAATATCCAGTTAGGTGTATGAAATTGCAGAATAATTTTCACCCTTCTAGAGGGAGACGCCGGACGCTTTATATTTATTAACAAATATCCCCCCTATAACTTTATCGTATTTATCTCGAACATGCCGAAATTAATACGTCCTATGCAATGGGTATTCGCACAAGAATTGTACGCCGTCCATACATGGTTTTAGATTTGATCCTGAAATTGTCAGTCTGCTTTAAATATCACTTTTTATAGGATCTACGAAGGTTATTACAAAAGGATAGCGATGGAAAAGCTATTTTAATGGTGTACTGTAAAACAGGATATCTCACATCACGCCTTCGAAATCTCCTGGTTCAAAAAATAATTAGATCCAAACAAGACGAAGCCTTTGAAAATATTTCGCTTAGTGGAGTACTTCCTGAGTTCAGGTACATTTAATTGTTAACAACGGTACATTTTTTAATTCTCGTGTCATTGCGATGCACACACCACTCCTGAAACGACTGAATACCTCATCATCTCAATATAGCAGTTATACATCTCAATATTGAGCATTCTATAATATGCATTATTATAGATTTCTTGTATACACGGAAAGAAATTTTCTTTAAAATGTACTGTTAAATTAACGAGAAAAATTACCGGACTGCATTGTAATCGTGGGACGCTAGGGCGCTGCTTTACCATTTACTATTAACAAAAATACTTTTTAAAGTTGTGTGAGTAAAATTTACCGGAGACTACTGTAAATTTTCTAGAGAGCGATTCTTACACAATTTTTACTGTAGCCCACAGTAAAAATTAAACTTTGATTTCTCATAAAAATTTCAAAAACTGTCAAGTGTCTGCCAATTTCAGTGACATAAATTTATTGTCAATTTTATTAATTATTTTATTTTCTATCATGAATTTATTTATTGAGAATTTTATTGGGTTATATATCACTTTATATTTTTTATTTACAATACAGTCAGTGAAAAAAAAAAAAAATCTAATTTAAATTTGTATGTGGGGCTTTCCATCCATTATCGCCGACGTTTGACCTCGACATTTTTTTTTTGCCTAATTTTTTCTTATTTTGTAGTATTATATCGAAAGATCATCTGTGATTTTTTTTTAAATTTTCCAACAAACCGTTTTTTTTTTTTTTCATAAATAATAACAATTCTGAAAAGAATACACCCTTCGAAAATTCTGAAAAAAATCACCGATATTCTACGTCCGAAACTCGATTTTTTGACACCCGTCCGATCGTGGACGGTTGAGATTTTCTATTTTTTCAACCAATATCAAAATTGAAGAATCGCTATTCAACACACACAAGTATCCTCGTGGGCTGATAGCATTCATTTTTGATGAAAAAAAAGACAATCCAACGAACGATTTCACTAGTCCAAAAATTACCAACAAACAAAACAAACGATTTACAAAAAAAAAAAATCAGAAAACTTGAAATTGAACCGAAATATAACTGAAAGTTATAACTCTTTTTTGTTTTCGAAAGGATGGAAAAAACACGAAGTTTTTTAAACACGAAGAATGTTTCTCCCTTTTCACTTCAAGTCGCTCTAAATCCGAAAATATTACGAGTTTTCACTGCAGATTTGGAGTAGTTATGTGTTAAGCTATTCTCAAGATGGTAGATGGTAGAATTTTTCGTTTTTTCAATCCAAAAAAGTTATTAAATTTCTTCTGAGTAGATACACAAATCGCTTTTGAATATTTTCAATCGCTCGGTTTATTGAAGTAAGTTTAAGCAATCGCGAACTTCCCGCGGATGATATGGTTGTCAGGATATGTGGAAGTTTTTCGTGAAGTTTAACTCTGATTGAACCAGCCGTTAATAAATTGCGAGTGTTCAATTAGTATATCGAGCCGCACAGCGTTGCAAGTGAAGCGGTTCAATTTCAAGTTTTCTGAGTTTTTTTTTTTTGGTAAATCGTTTGTTTTGTTGGTAATTTTTGGACTAGTGAAATCATTCGTTGGATTGTATTTTTTTTCATCAAAAATGAATGCTATCAGCCCACGAGGATACTTGTGTGTGTTGAATAGCGATTCTTCAATCTTGATATTGGTTGAAAAAATAGAAAATCTCATCCGTCCACGATCGGACGGGTGTCAAAAAATCGAGTTTCGGACGTAGAATATCGGTGATTTTTTTCAGAATTTTTGAAGGATGTATTCTTTTCAGAGTTGTTATTATTTATGAAAAAAAAACGGTTTGTTGGAAAATTAAAAAAAAAATCACAGATGATCTTTCGATATAATACTACAACATAAGAAAAAATTAGGCAAAAAAAAAAATGTCGAGGTCAAACGTCGGCGATAATGGATGGAAAGCCCCATGTGCATATTATATTTATCGTTAGCTAATCGACTTACTTCTAAGTCATTATTACTCATATTTGTTTTATTAATAGTATTGAAATATTGCTATAGCATTTTACGGAGATGCGGGATTTTCCACATGTTTGTACAGGCCATATTATGACATACTAACATACTGACTCGGGCAAATCCATATAAATACAATCTCATATTGACAGAATTACAACAGATGAATTTAAAAGTTGGGCAAAAGAAATCCATGAGGTATTTCCTAGTGAATCCACGGCAACGTATTATATTCCCTATGCAAAAGTACAAGGACAGCGCATTTGTGCGTCCGGAAAACTCTGGGAACATTTCCACTATACCAAAACATTATTGCATCAAAGTGGACTTTTACGCAATAAGCGCAAAGATAAAGACAACACGCCTGAGGTAGATGCTGAAGAAACTTGCGAAGTTACAGGTGCTTTGATTTGAATGATGATTTATTTTTTGCATTATTATTGGCGTAACTTTTCCGGGTGAGTGATATGTCTAGATATATATTATAAATTGTTGCAGATGACGATAATGATAAACTTAGCTGGCTGAAAACTCACATTGAACCGTGGGGTCGCGTGGTGGAATACTGGGACAAAACTAATCACATCAGGAGGCACAATTTAATCAAAGACAATACGTCCGTTGCAGAATACTTGAAAACATACCGCTGCTTGCAGCAAGAGCTGGGAGCTGAATTGGTATGGATCAATTGGAAAACCAAAATGATGATCCGAGCTGTATCTATTATATTATGTATTGTAAACATAATAACTGTAAATATCGAATGAATTTTCAGATACATCGTGATTTCGAAAAACTATATCCTAGAAAAGGTGATTCGCTGCTCAACAGATGGGATGCTATTCGCACAAGACTTTCGGAATTATTACAGGGTTCCCGCAAACCGAAAGGCTTGGATAACGAAATCTTGATTAATAAACTGAAAACGTTGAGTCCTGGTACGTAATATATCTAAATGATACGTAGACAGTAAAATTAGTTAGGTATGGACTTGAAAGTCTGTATAGAATCACTATAGATATAGGTGTATACTAGGGTGATTCGTTTCAAGCGATGGTTTTTTTTTTTTTTCGCTCCCACATGAAAATCTTGTTCTGTACGCTAAAAAAGAAATTCTGTGCAAATTTGAGCCCTTAATTTTAATCCTAAGTACTTTATTTTTAATTTGGAAGTTTTCCCATTTAAAATACATAGGAAATTTAGGATTTTTTTTTCAATGGCTTATAACTTTGCGGCATTTAACGCTATTGCAATGCACTTAGGCTCGATTTTAAGGGGATTAGTTACTCTTCAAAAGGACCCCCAACAGATTGATGTCAACTCATATACTGTGGTATATACAGGGTGATTCACTGCTACCGAGCCAAATTAAGTGGGTAGGTTCCTTGAAGAATTCTAAGACGAATATTCCTTAGCCAAAAATTCGAGAGATCAACGGTGTCCGAGTTATCGAATATCCTCGTTATCCATTGCTCCGTAGTTTTTGGCAGCCAGCTCATCTGCTCCATAGTTTTATAGCCGTCTACGTCGACCACCAGATAAGTTTCACGGACTAGGTCATTTGCGCCATAGTTTTCGGCCGTCTAGGTCCTCCGCTCCATAGTTTTTGACAACCAGGTCGTCCGCTCCATAGTTTTCGGCAACCAGGTCATCCGTGCCATAGTTTTTTGTCGTCTACGTCAACCACGAAATTTTTTTTTTTTTTTTTTCATGAATTTTTTTTTCAAGTTTTCAAGTTTTCGCTGAGGAACTTTCGTTTCAGAATTACCCAAGGAACCTATCCATTCAATTTGGCTCGGTAGCAGTGAATCACCCTGTATATTAGGGTGATTAAAAAAAAAATCGATATTTTTTAATTTCGAAAATCCCCTATTTAAAAGTTGTTGGAAGGTGAAAAAAGATCCCAGTTAAAATTTCAGCCCGAAAAAAAAATATTTAGAGGTCGCTCATTGAGGTTTTCTATTTTCCATTTAAATAACATGGGAAAAAACATTTTTTTTTTTTTAGAATTTTCTAGCTCACAAACCAATCAACGGATTTTTATGCGCGATGAAGATTTTTGTAGGAAATTGAACGCTCTACAAAAAATGTCTTGTCATTTTTTGATTAAACGACGAGTTCAAAAGTTAACTTTTGAAAGTTGAAAGTAAAAAGTAAAAAGGTAACTTTCGAACTCGTCGTTTAATCAAAAAATGACAAGAGACATTTTTTATAGAGCGTTCAATTTCCTACAAAAATCTTCATCGCGCATAAAAATCCGTTGATTGGTTTGTGAGCTAGAAAATTCTAAGAAAAAAAAATGTTTTTTCCCATGTTATTTAAATGGAAAATAGAAAACCTCAATGAGCGACCTCTAAATATTTTTTTTTCGGGCTGAAATTTTAACTGGGATCTTTTTTCACCTTCCAACAACTTTTAAATAGGGGATTTTCGAAATTAAAAAATATCGATTTGTTTGAATCATCCTAATATATAAGCCACCAAAGTCATATTTGTGCGAAAAAATCTTATTTTTCGCATTTTCCGGTGAAACGATCAAAGTTACAGAAAAATTTTACGAGGTGATTTTGAAGGGTATTCAATTTCCTACAAAAAAAGGCCTTCGACCCAAATCTCTCACATTGATATTTCTCGAGTTCTTGAGCTTTGATTTTTTTGTGGTATGAAATTTTAATGGATTATTGAGTCAAATTTTTTAATGTATATTGATATTTCAATTTCCTATCACTGCATTCTTCAGTAATTATCTATTTTTTAAGTTGCAAGTGAGGAAAAAGATGAGTATTATGAAATTTAATTAGTAATGTAATTTCATACTACCAAAAAGTCAAAGGTCAATAACTCGAGAAATATCAATCTTAGAGATTTGGGTCGCAGGACTTTTTTTGTAGGAAATTGAATACCCTTCAAAATCACCTCGTAAAATTTTTCGGTAACTTTGATCGTTTCACCGGAGAAATTTTTTTCGCACAAATATGACTTTGGTGGCATATATATACCACAATATACAAGTTGACATCAAGCAGTTGGGGGTCCTTTTAAAGAGTAACTAATCCCCTTTAAATTGAGCCTAAGTGCATTGCAATAGCGTTAAATGCCGCAAAGTTATAAGCCATTGAAAAAATAAATCCTAAATTTCCTATGGATTTTAAATGGGAAAACTTCAAAATCAAAAATAAAGTACTTAGAATTAAAATTAAGGGCTCAAATTTGCATAGAATTTCTTTTTTAGCATACAGAACAACATTTTGATATGGGAGCGAAAAAAAAAATAGTCGCTTGAAACGAATCACCCACTGTATACACACACACACACAAGTATAATAAGCGAGGAAGTTCACGTCAAATCGTCAAAGAAACGACCTCGTATTTTTCTTATGTCGATTCACACTTTCTTTTACAACAAGTAGATACGTATCTTGATGTTCGTCTATGACTTCTTTTTCGATTTGGAAGGTCGACTTAATGTAGAATTCGCCAGATAGTGCATTATTTGAATGATATTTGCAGAGCGTCAAGATGCCCTGATCTTATACCTCTTACCAACATTGGTCAAAGCAACACAAATTAAATACCAGCCACTGACCAAGAAACAAAAAATTGCGGATTCAGAAAGCAATAGCGTAGGAAAAGGACGAAATAAAAGACCGTCAGTCCTGGAGTCACAGGAAGCATTCGTTTTACATGTCTATGTAAGTATATTGCTTCGCACGAAGGGGTACATATCCAACAATGTCATGGCATAAGCATGTGTTGCGCTTGCCAGGACATGGAATGTTACTGAATTTATACACGAGTGTTTCTTATGAATTTGGCTGTATGTAGGTATATAACTTACAAATTCGAGGCAGTTGATCTTCTCATGTTATTTATAACTAATAATTACTTTCATTAATAATTTTCATTTACAACTGGTTACAGAATGCTGCATCCGTGGAGTCGGCAATAGCCAATAAAAAGGCACAGCTATTACAGCAAAGACTAACGGCGCAACCCCATATAGTGCTTGTTGGACCGCTGGATAACATTCAAGCCAGCTATGTAGTGGTAGATGATGTCAGGTACAGCACCACGTCTCCGCTGAGGGCATTAGATCTTACCTTCAAAACATTCTATGCGACCGATTGCCACTATCCACTTCAAGCATTTCACATTTGGCTCTTCATCCAAAAGGTAGCATACGATATCACAAATACGGGTGACAAATTTGGTACCAATATGAATACCCTCATTGGTGAAATGTTCTTGTCTGGTCAACCCCTCTAAAGTAACACGTACTGTAATGTCGTGCTTCGTGTGCCAGTGTATATTTCCCGATAACTCCAAACTACTTCGGCATATAAGACTTTCACATCCATCGTCGACTGTGTTTAGATGTAACGAAGATTCTTGTCGGCGAGGTTTTTCTTTATTTAATTCATTCCGTAAACACAGACACAGATCACATTTTTTGTCAACTACGGTTTCCTCATCTTTAACAGTACCTAATAATTTCCCATCAGTCAGTAGCCTAGAAGATACAATCGATCAAGATAACGATTTAAACTCCACATCAAAGATTGATTTAAAAAATATCGACTTACAGTCACAATGGACGTCCGACGAATTAGGTGATGATCATATTGCGGAAGTATTGCATGCGTCAGACATTTTAAATTATTCATCCGGAACGTCTGATGATGAAGAATCCGATTTGATAGTACCTTTGAATTCTCTCACTCCCAGTATACCTACAGGCACACTCACAGAGACGTTATCTAAATATTTAACGGAACAAGCAAGTAATTTTGTGAGCAAATTATACAATTTGTCTGATTTACCAAGAAAGAGAGTACAGTTTATAGTAGAGGAAGTCACTAACCTAGCCAATGGAAGTGCTGCACATGTCGTACGAGACCAGGTGCTAAGCCGTTTGAAAGCTCTGAATGAAAGTCCTGAAAATTTATTCGAAATAACTGCTTTGTTCGATAGACTCGCAAATCCATTTAAAAATTTAGAAACTGAGTATTTTCGTTTGAAATACTTTATTTTATCTGGAAGCCTAATTCTACCGGAACAAGTTCTACTCGGCCAAAGAAATGAATATAAAGAAGAGAACGGTGTACAAAAATTAATACATGTACCTGTCACTGCAGAGTTCGTGCCGATTCGTCAAGTATTCAAAAAGTTTTTTGAGATGCCAAACGTGTATCGGGACACGATGAATTACCTTCAATATCTTCATGAAAACTCGGACATAATTTCAAATTTTGTGCAAGGTTCATTTTGGAAAGAGAAAATGTCAGCATTTGGAAATAAAATTGTTTTACCTGTATTCCTGTACTTTGATGATTATGAAAACAATAATCCTCTCGGTAGCCATGCCGGGATAGGAAAATGTGGTGCTGTGTATCTGAGTATACCTTGTTTGCCAGTTGAATATCAGTCGAAACTGGAAAATATTTTCTTATTCATTTTATTCAATACCATTGACAGAAAAGTGTTTAAGAACAAAATAATTTTTGCTCGAGTTATCGACGAACTCAAATTTCTTAGAGCACAGGGTATAACGGTGTCTACTCCAATTGGAAATGTACAGATGTACTTTGAATTGGCATTAATCTTAGGTGACAATCTTGGTATGCATGGGATGTTGGGTTTCGTGGAATGCTTCCGAGCGAACTTTCCGTGTAGGTTTTGTTTGGTTGAAAGAGATAAAATTAATAGCACTTTTGATGAACGGTGCTGCATTTTGCGAGATGCTTGTAATTATGAGTATGGTTTAACATTAAATGACGTAAGTCGTACAGGAATTGTGGAGGAATGTATTTTTCACGAACTAGATGATTTTCATTTAACTCGCAACCAATCTGTAGATCCAATGCACGATTTTGCTGAAGGTATATGTCCACGTGACGTTTCAAAGGTATTACATCACTTCATATGTGTTGTAAAATTATTTACCTTGGAGGAACTCAATTCGAGAATCAATGGATTCCATTATAGTTTTCACGACAAATCAAACAAACCACCTGAAATCACTCTCGCACGTTTGAAGAGCGGTTCTTTGTCGATGAGTTCGTCAGAAATGTTCATTTTTGTTCGAAATTTACCACTTATTATCGGTGATATAGTCTCGGAGGGAAATATACACTGGCAAGTAATCACACAATTAAAGGCCATAGTTGAAATTATTTTGAGTAAAGCACACTAACCTGCAACACACGATTTATTGCGAACGTTGATCGGAGAATATTTAACACTAATTTCCGAATTATTTCCGAATTCTCTGACGCCGAAACACCACTTCTTACTACATTACCCTCGCATTATGGCTCAAATGGGTCCTTTGTGGAAACTGGCTTCAATGCGGTATGAAAGTAAGCATAGAGAGGGAAAAATCACATCACGCGTTTCCATCAGTCGAGTGAATGTTTGTAGAACCATAGCTATAAAACATCAACTTCAACTAAATCATCGTTTCATGAATACTGTTCCCTACGCTGAATATTCCCATGGCCTGACGCGGAATGTCCTTTTGAAAAAGTTACCTAACTATGCAGATTTTTGTACCGTATTGCCATTAAATATCAGTCAAGATGTGAATGTTACTGAATGGATAGAATTTTCGGGTCAACGCCTAAAGACTAATTCGGTAGTGGTGAGCGCTACTAAAGCTGGTCCAAAATTTTTTACTATTAAAACCATTTTCCTGGAAAAAAATAATCAAGTTGTTCTGGTGGCGAAAACTTTGAACCAATGCTTTTTCGATGCACATTATCAAGCCTACAAGGTCATACTCACAGATGAAGATTCGTGGTGTTGTACTATATGGTCGCGCTTTCGGTATGCATTTCGGATATCGCATATAGTTGCGGCAAATAACAGCAGTTCCTATATTATAAAGAACTGGTATTAGTTTTTGAAACTATCGTCAAGTTTTGTGAACATGTACATAACTATAGGTATATATGCTTACGTTCAATAGATGTAATGGTTTTTGTTGTATTCTTCGGGGATCTCTGAAGGTTTTATTTAGTCTCACTCGTATTTTTCTTTTGTACATAGTTCTCTTTACTTAATATTTCACGTGTGGCTTGCTACACTGTCCGACGAAGAAGGAAGCGGAAGTTCAAGTACAAGTTTTAGTTCTATGCTAGAGAGCGCGTTGCTTAAGGCAGTAGTGCCAACTTACATTTTTACCTATCCCTAGTCTAGCTTAGTTTTTAGTAAAATACTATTGCCAATTGTTATAGCTTTATTTTGGACCTTAGAGCATATATACATGGAGAGAGCCAGTCCTATCTTGTTCCATAAGTGGCAAGCGCAGCAAGGATAGACATAGCAAGGTGATATCCTTTCTCTTTCTGGCAAAATGTGATTGGTCGATTTAAACTAGTCACGTGACTACGTCAGAGCTGTGCCTAGCGGTACGGTATACCCAGTATACCGCATAGCCCTGCGCTTATGTGCTTTAATTCTTCCTGTCTTTGTTACCGACGCGGGCACTCAATTTACCACGCTACGCTCCTGGCTTCGAGAGAGAAAGGTTATCACCTTACTGTTCCCGTCTTTGTCATCACGCTTTTCAGCCAGAAGGCTCTCTCCATGTATATATGCTCTAAGTTTTGGACGTATCGGATTTTTGGTACGAATAAATGGAACCCTATGTAAAAACAATTGTATTTTCATCTCTACCTTCACTTCCTCAAATTGATATGTACAAGAAAATATGGGTAATTCTCATTCTGAAAAACGGAAAGTCACTACCGTGGATGACATGTTTTATTTAAGGGTTGCACTACCTTAGGGGTTGCAAGCTCGGTGAATATTGACCATTAACCTTAAGGTACTGAATATTTATCCCAAGGTAGGAAGTCTGAGAAAAATATAATAGGTAAGGTAATAATTTGAAAACAATATTGTCCATGGAAGTGACCTCTCGTTTTTCAAGATGAGAATTACCCATATAACATTCTTAGATGCATATTGATATGTTTTTTTTTTTTATCTATATACAATGATAATGCGTGCGATTCGAAACACATCAAGAAATAAATGTTCTGAGTAAATATTTGCTGTTATATATTTCAGTGATTTATATGATTATTATCTGAATGTACTGAATAACATGCACGATTGATTAACTTTCAGTAAGTTGCAGCTTCTGATAATTATAAAATATACATCAAACGAATATTCGTTTAAAATTGGATTAAATATTAAAGTTAGCGAAGAATATGTATGTATAATATTAATAGAGATGAGTCATACTTACCAGATCGAATAATAATATCTATTCGATGAATATCAATCACCACCATCCGTATATGAGGAACTACTCGGCATATATATAGCAGATCCTACTATCACTAGAAATATGCTATCTCACATATTAATGACGTAGATATTGCCATACGACGTAAAGTAAAGAGTCACAAGGTGTGGGTACGAATAGTTCACCACTCGAAGGCAATTACTGCAAGTGTGAGACGTATCAAGTCACACATTTATATAATGCATAATGCCATACACTCCCGCGAATTTTATCCTATTGAACCAGTGAATAATGCCGTAATCATATGTTACTATTCCTTCACAGTTCTATATCTCGGTACAATACGCATTCTACACGTTCAGATACTTCTTTAAGTGATGTCTGATGCCTTGCGTTGCATTGTTTGCCATACAGATAAGGACCATTCGCTGAGAAACCTTAATGGAATTGAGCTGCGCGTATATATCATATGTTACCACAATATTTATGTGTCCCCCAACTGCCATACAAATTTGGGTAATGGAAGCCTAGATTTCGGGCTCACAATACCGAAAAATCAAACTCTATTTCTCTCAGTGTACCTAACTGACAACTACTTGACCGTAGACTTTCAACAAAACCTCAGCCGTCTAAATCTAATAAAAAAAGAAAATGGACAAAAAAGGAGAAGCAAAAATGGGCTCGGCGCTATTGTGCATCTATGGAGATAGAGATATATAATAATAAATGCCAAGTAGCCCCAAGCCCATTTTTGTTTCTCCTCTTTTTTCTCCTCCTTTTATTATTATTGGATTTAGACGGCTGACGTTTTGTTAAAGTATACGGTTAGATTGGTATAGTTTTAGAATTACAGGATAATTTAAACTAACAAACCATGTGTTTCGATATCCATTTAATTAGGTGTAGGCCTATATAATATAATGAAGATATCAGTTCTCTTTGCAAAGGCATTGAAGCTCTGTTCGTGAAACGCCGCGCAAGGTAACTACTGAAAATATACTTTGAATTTTTTTTTAGCCACACGCGATATTCGCGATACATATATTGTGACGTTCAAAACGCACAACAAGAAAAGCAACGATGTGTGCAAACCTTCGAGTCACCGAGTATATACATGTACAGTGTGCGCCCACGCTTAACGTACGCTCACTTGTTTAAACATGGAAAATTCCGACTAAATATTAATATATTTCAATTTCTAAAAGCACAGACCGAAAGTAAAAAACTCAAGCTTTCCGATGAGCTATTTTTGGAATTTCTATTACGAGAAATACCAAAAATAGACACCATAGAAACGCATGGAACTCCACCATGAAATGTCAAGGTCATCGGATTACAAATCCCCTTACACGAAACGAAAGGTCATAAAATTAGAAGACGAAAAGATATATTACACTAATAGCAAAAAATGCATCGTTGCAATTTTAGACATCATAGAAAATCATAGAACAATGCGGATTAGCGCGCCGCGACTATATAAACCGCGGCACGCTCAGCGGAGTAAGCTAGTCGGCAAAGCGCCACTATGCGAAACACATCTCTCCAAATTCTCTCAACTCAAATCAACTCAATATCTATATATTGAAGTACAGTTCAGATGTGCGGAAGTCACAAATGACGTCACAGATCGTAGATACGTGTTCTGTGTTTCTTACTGTACTACTATACTGTACTCACTGTACTGTATACATAGGTAAGGGATTCTTATGTCATCTATATATTAAAGTACAAGTCGGATGTGCGGAAGTCACAAATGACGTCACAGATCGTAGATACGTGTTCTGTGTTTCTTACTGTACTACTATACTGTACTCACTGTACTGTACACATAGGTAAGGGTTTCTTATGTCATCTATATATTAAAGTACAGTTCGGATGTGCGGAAGTCACAAATGACGTCACAGATCGTAGATACGTGTTCTGTGTTTCTTACTGTACTACTATACTGTACTCACTGTACTGTATACATAGGTAAGGGTTTCTTATTTCGCCTGTATATCTATCTGATATGATATCGGGAAATGACGTCCCCGGACCATCTATATATTAAAGTACAAGTCGCATGTGCGGAAGTCACAAATGACGTCACAGATCGTAGATACGTGTTCTATGTTTCTTACTGTACTACTATACTGTACTCACTGTACTGTATACATAGGTAAGGGTTTCTTATGTCATATATATATTAAAGTACAAGTCGGATGTGCGGAAGTCACAAATGACGTCACAGATCGTAGATACGTGTTCTGTGTTTCTTACTGTACTACTATACTGTACTTACTGTACTGTATACATAGGTAAGGGTTTCTCATTTCGCCTGTATCTATCTGATATGATATCGGGAAGTGACGTCCCCGGACCATCTATATATTAAAGTACAAGTCGGATGTGCGGAAGTCACAAATGACGTCACAGATCGTAGATACGTGTTCTGTGTTTCTTACTGTACTACTATACTGTACTCACTGTACTGTATACATTGGTAAGGGTTTCTCATTCCGCCTGTATATCGATTTGATATGATATCGGGAAGTAACGTGTTTGCCTAGCAGATGGCCCCGGACCAATCTGATATGATATTGAATAACGCAAAAACCACCAATAACCGAGCGAGCGTAGCGAGTGAGGAATGACGCGAAAACCATACATGACGGATACATGCCCCGGTGTTTAATAAACTATGTTAAGATTATAAGTTGTGTTGGCGCTTTATTACAATAAGTAGTGACCGGCCTGTAGGCCTCAATGCCGCGTAAGTCATCGGAATAGGCGCACGTGTTTTGTTCGTGTGAGCAAAAATCTTCCGCGGCGAAACTTTGACGGGCGTCATAATTATATTGGTAAGTAATTTCTATTGAATATTTTTATTACTGATCGTGGTTTCAGTCAACTTTTTGTTTCTTTGCATGCATTAGAGTTTAAATTACATTGTTTATTATGTTTTATTGCTAAATAATTTTTATTTATTTTGCAAATAAAAAGGGCAAGTATCCGCATCAAAAAGGATAGTCGCCCTACTTACTGTCGCGGATAGTTGCCCCTAGAATGATTAAAAATTTCTTAACAAGCAAAGACGGATTTTATTTTTTTGCTGTTTTTTCGAATTTACTTAGTCTCTCACTTGTTGTAAATTAAATAAATATCTACTTCACAGTTTTATATATTTATTCTAGATGAGCAAAATGCCTCGCAAATATAAGCGAAAACCAGGCGTGGTGCCACGCAACATCAACTGGACAGAAGGTAGCTTAGCACTTGCCTTCGAAGAATTGAGACAAAAAAAAAAAGGTATCAATGAAATTAAAATATTATTAAAATATTATTAAAATATTTTAATAATTAAAACTGAAAACTATTTAATAATGTTAATTAATATTTTATATTGTACTTAATAAAAGATCTCAGTAAATTATAAAGACTGTTGAATAAATAATAAAGATTACTCTAATTGATATAAATTTGTTTCTATCCAAAATGAAAATCATACCGAGGTTACTATCCCCGCACGAGGCAAGTATCCCCTGAAGCATTTTCTACGCTAGGCTACTATCCGTCATAGTAGGCAACTATCCCTCTTTTGAGAGATGAAATAAAACAGTATTTATTCAAAACCATTGTTAATTATGTATACAAAAATAGGCTTTTATAGAAGCTAAAAGACCTGTTGTGAGATACATACTACAATAATTTTCAGCAAGTTCATATTTAAAAAAAAATAACGCTTTTTCAAAAAGTGGGGCAACTATCCGGCTTTTACCCTATATTAAAAGCAGAGGTAAAATCCTGATATATTATATTAGTTTCATTTATACGTGAGTCGGCAAAGTGCCACTCAGCAAAATTAGCAGCTCTTTAAAAAACAATATTCTTATATTTTCTCGAGAATTCGAATCACACAGATTTCTTTATTTTGTTAATCATTTTTGTTTGAATTCATTATTGATAAATAAAATCATATATTTTTGTTATATTCAGTGTTTTGCAAAATTTACTGCATCCACGCCAAATTTCCAGCATACACTCGGTCTTATAGGCGATTCTCCGGTCATTGCGACACGTTGATCGTTTCCTATAAGATCGACGACAATCAGAATACTCAAAATCCGATTCTGTAGGCGATCTGCTGACTATTACAGTACGGCGATCGTTCCCTGCGGGATTTCGGTAACACGTATTATACTCTGGTCTGACAACTGATCACTGACTATTGCAGTACGGCGATCGGATCTTGTCAGAATCCAGAAAACACAACAAGATATACAAAATCCGATTCTACAGGCGATCAGCTGACTATTGCAGTACGGCGATCGTTCCCTGCGGAATTTCGGTCACGCATATCACTCTGGTCTGGCAACTGATCGTTGACTATTGCAGTACGGCGATCGGCTCTTGTCAGAATCCAGATAACACTTACAAATCAAACACAAATCCGATTCTGCAGGCGATTTGTTGACTATTGTAGTACGGCAATCGTTTCCTGTAGGATTTCGGTAACAAACTACTCAGAACACGATCTCACAGGCGATCTGTCGATCATTGCGATACGGCAATCGTTCCCTGAGAGATCACACGGACACACACACACACACACAGAGACGTACGCACACGAACGCGTGCATCAGAAAAAAGGTAACTCCCAAATCATACGCTCTACCTCAGCTATCCCAGGGACGGGCAATTTGGGACGTTACAATATATCGCCTTAAAAATATCAAAAATATTTGACGTAACTCATTTATTAATTGAGCGGCATGTCTAACAACAAGTATAAAAACTGTCCAAATTCTTAATAATCTAACAATTTTAATACTAAAGATAATTAAAAAAAAAAAATATACATATATTTTTCACGCAGTAATTCTAATTTTTCGTATATTTATGTAATAACAATACAGGTGAATGCATTGAAAAAGTATCTCTGTCAAACAAAGATTAGTTATTAGAATTCGAGAAGAAAAAAAGTCTAAATATTTAGTTGACAAATTTTTTTTACCATTTATTTATTACTTTTTTGCATTATTATTGTTTAAACATTTGGGAGTACCATTAATGCTAAACATTACGAGAATGATATAAAAAAAAAATGAATCAAATCGGAAGGGCCCACGGTCGAATACTGGTACAATTGGTATGGGGAACTCCATATATAATACTCCGAGCCGTATGGTGATGATCAAGGGACGTTACTGCATGTGCCATCTATACAGCCTCAAAACTATCAAATCTCACGCAGCGTGTAGGAGACGAAATTATATAGTCACACACCATATTGCGCTTCGACGTTTCCAAACAACATAATAGCGTCCCTTACCGTAGTTTTTCCAGTGGCTGGAAGCCGGTAGTAGCTACGTTTTTGTTTTTTATATATAAACACGTGTATCGACGATGGCACCAACACGTGGCCGGCCGGCGCGCGTAGACAGAGAAAAGGTGAAAAAAGTTATCCTGAAGTACAAGGATTCAATTCTCCACGAGAACGGGAAAATTGTATCGAAGCTGAATGCGATTTGGCAAGCGATTTCAAATGAATTATCGGGTGATATTTCACCATTATCCTTATACACATTCGTCACATGTAATCACGCACAAGTACGAGATTTACTCACACCAAAAAAATCGTTCGACGAAAGTGCGGTTACTGACATATTGAATAATGTGACTAGTGAATTCGAAGAGAGTCGTAATGTCGAGGAATCAGAAGAAGCAAATTCGGTGATCGAATTCACTTTTTCCGTAGCGAAGGATGAGTTCCATAATTTGATTGCGGAAAAAGTGTATAAGCGAGTCGTGAGAAGCCGAATAACCTACAGACGTTGGAAAGTTTTACAACCTGGGATATGGGAAGCATTTGTCACCGATAAAATCTGGCATGCTACCCGGCGAAAATGCGGTTTTAATTTTCGAAATCATTTTATCGCACTTGACGAAAAATCGGGCAACATAAACGGTAAGTGGATAATTTTTTCTGCTCATTCTCTTGTATACACTTTTACTTAATAGTTTAAAAGATTTCAAATAAGTGAGGGAAATTTTGTCATATTTCGATTTTTTTAGCAGTAAGATTACAAAATATTTGCTGAATATGATATGCCTCGTTCAGTGCATGTGCCCATATACACATACAATGTAATATCACGGGTATGGATTGACAACTAAATATTCTACCAGTGAATTTCAACCATCGAAAATTGGAGAAAAATGTACACACTTTTTTTCTAAACGAAGTCTATTTTTTTTTTTTTGTTTTCATTCTCTTTACTGAAAATAGTCCAAAATGATACGCGGGTGTGTTGTACAAAATTCTGTAGTACACGATAATTCATTGTCGTCCTTTTTTTTTTGATTTTTGGTTGTTAATTCTGTTTCTTTTTTGTCTTGCGAATGCAAAGAACCGTAGCTCAGGGATATAATTTCAGTCATGCTTTTCGGTGGAATTATTAAAAAAAAAAAAAAAAATTGATCAAATAACTCTCTAGACTAAGGCTCAAAATGTTTGTTCTGATGCATCGAACCCATATGATTTTTGAATGGTTGTTTTAGAAGCTTAAAGAGATATTGAATATTAAGATTTAAAAAAAAAAACACGAATAGGTAGAACGAAAAAAATTTTAATTGTTCATATTAGATTTTATAATCATATACGAAATAACTGAACAAATTGATGGTCAAAGATTTTTTTTCTGCTCAAGACTGCCTTTTCAATGACAATATAATATATAAGACCTATTGCATTATAAAGTATAATAAAAATCATCTTTTTGTATTAACAACTTACGGAAAATAAGCTGCCATACCGGATCCAAGCTATAGGTACGAATCACAAAAAAAATCATCAAAAGATTGATTTGAATATACAAAAATTCCCAATTTTTTTTTTGTCTTCTCATCCCATTTATATTTCAAATTCATGAAAGCAGCTGAAATGTAAAAAAAATTTATATGAATATTGAATGGGGCTTTAGTTTAAAAAGAACAAGTTAAGGGGTTTAGATCTTGGAAAACTTCTAATTTTTAGCGGAAATGGTATGTGCGCTTCAAGTTTTTATTTATTATATAGGGGAGGGTGGGGTATGACGGCCCCCCATCAAAAAATGATAAAAATAATTTTTTTTTTTTGTTTCATAAAATTTTTTTCAACGTTAAGAATGTTTTTTTGTCTCTTGACAACTATATTTACTTTTCTGTTACTGGAAAAAAATTAGATAAATTTACTTTAATTAAAAAAATTAATTAATTTAAAAAAAATTATTATTTTCAAATGCTGTTACTGGCTCATTTTACCCTACAAATAGACAATCAGCCTGAAAA
Organism: Rhogogaster chlorosoma; assembly: GCA_944452935.1. Classification (NCBI taxonomy): domain Eukaryota; kingdom Metazoa; phylum Arthropoda; class Insecta; order Hymenoptera; family Tenthredinidae; genus Rhogogaster; species Rhogogaster chlorosoma. The sequence continues at coordinate 7,055,319 of OX101799.1, forward strand.
TGAATAAGTACATTGAATTTTTCATAATTTGACGATAAGAATGTAAAAAAATCTATATTTCAGAATTTTTGGCTGGTCCATTTTGCCCCAGGTATCTCGCGTAGGGCTCAAAATGAGCTAAAATATCAAGATCCCGATAATTTGAAGAAAAAAAAAAAAAAAATTTGACCAAATTTTTGGAGGGGGCCTTTCTGCCCCAGGGGGCTGTCTTGCCCCACCCTCCCCTAAACGAACGGGATATACCCATGACATAGTCGGGCACTTTTTATTCGCATAATCAATCGAATAAAATATTAAAAACTTGTTTACTGATGAATTTGATAATTAGAATATTGAATCGATGAGTAATGCTTTAGTTAAACTTAGATTTTCCTTTAGAATGATTCGTAATATGCCATTTTTAATTAATGTTAAAAATTAAAAATCTCTTTATTCGAATGAATGCCCATCTCTGACCCATATATATATATAGAACATGCTATACTTAATATCTTTTCTCAAGGCCTATACGTCATCTTATTCAAGTGACAAATTCATGCTCAAATAAAAACTGGCAACCCTTTGCTAACGTTACTATCGGCAGCTAGGCGGCTTGGTGGGCTACCTCTTAAATCATACTTTGGGGCTTTCACATAGGTACCTGCAAATGCGGAAACACGCTGCGAATCGATATTAAAGACTGCGATGATGGTAATATCGAATTCCAGTGCAAGGTCACTCCAGGATCATCAAGTACTAACCAAGCTCGCTGTGGCAAGGTATACTTGAGACAACCTATTCGGAAAGCTGTTGCGATCGAGGTATCTTCGAAATCTGTAGATGTATATCGAGCCGCGAAAGCTGATCAACTGATGAAGCCTGGAGATCCTGAGCCCCCACATTTGCCGAAACCTACAATTCTCCATGCAGCAAAACACGAGCATGTCGTCAATCAGTATATGGATGCGGATCCACTAACAGCCATATTGAAGATGAAGGCTCTCACACTGCAAGAGACGATCCATAACATCGGAGCCGATCCATTCTACGTTCATTACTGGACGAGTCATCAAAACCATGTGTACAGGAATTACATGTCTTTGGAGGCTGGTTGCATATGCATTGACGCTACAGGCGGCGTGTGTGCAAAAGTAATGGAAGTAAATGGAGAAAAATCCTCACACATTTTTTTGTATGTATGTGTCGTTAACTCGAGAGCTGGACAATACACCGTTACTCAAATGATCTCGGAGACCCACAACACCAACGTAATCCAGTATTGGCTGATGGAGTGGGGTCGTTCTGGCTGCCCGCCTCCAAAAGAAGTCGTGACTGATTCGAGTAGGGCCCTTTTGACGGCTGTCATCAGGTTGTAACGTTCCGGCTAGACCGGGTGGAGTGTGGGGTGCTAGGATACCCGGTGTGGACGGCAAACGGGTCTGGGGGTCTCGTCCCCCTCCGCCGGATGCTTGGTCTGCCGGTAAGGTTTGAAAGAAATGACCAAGAGCCAGGTTTTGATTAGGCGATATATAAAGTCTTATTCCTTAAGATTACAGGTAGCTGGAGGCTTTGGTTCCAGACTATAAAAGAAAAGAAAATAAAAAAAAATAGTTAAACACAAGAAGTAGGTTGCACAAGAAAATAGCGTTATCTAATACTTAAGATCTATGAGAACTAAATCTACGAATGTCGGCTAGTGGCTTAGGCCAAGGATAGTGAAGCTAGGATGTCTAGGTTAAATGCAAGAACGAGTAAAGAAAAATAATATTACAGCAAAATAAATGCAAGAACGAGTAAAGGAAATAACATAAAAGAAATAAGTGAAAGAATCGAGAGTCTATCAGTGACTCGATACGGTATCCCGCGAGATAGTTTAGTTAAGTGTAAAGCAATAAAAGGAAGTCAGAGACCAAATGGTGGCTCTATGCGATATATACGCCTTTGGCGGAAGTTACAGGAAGCTTTTCTTTTCTTGGCTTAAACCTGCGTAATGTATTAAATAACTAGTAAGCTAACTTTGCATAATATATTTATAATCAATCGAATATCGGTATCTAGAAGTTAAGTGGCTATACGGTGACTCTAGTATTTTACGAATTCGCGACCTAGTGCGGAAACGGTGATAGAGGTGAAGCCTCTATCGAAATACGCGAACGCGCCTAGCGGTCCGGGGTCTCTTCCCGCGGTCCGTACGTCTATAAGACGGAGTTCAGTCTGGTGGCCGTAGGTAGGCTGTTGTCCAGAGCGAACTGACTAGTCGCCTCGTTAGGTGAGCTTATATGTGCGCCGGCGGTGGCCTTTACTCGCGAGAGAGTAGCCGCCGCGCGGCGCGGTCAGGTACTTGTGTATGGGCAGTGCTGCCTCTAATTGTAGCGAGACGATACCTAATTGTCTAGTTTACAGGTGTCTGTTTTGCCGGAGGTATCGTCTCGTTACAAGGTGTTTCACACAGTACTCAACAATTGAAGAATATGCTGATCAATGCAAAAGCTCTTCGGTCCCGAAATGTTATGTGCGCATAGACGTGGCACACTTCATCAAAAATTATGCCTTATTTTTGAAAGGTCTTCGTCGCAGCATCAAAACTTTTTACCTCGCATCTCTTGGATCCTTGCTGCGAAATACAAAACTGGAAGAGAGTCGAGCTATTTTGCACGACATATTCACGGTAGCTCTGAACGAAAAAGACGGCTATGAAACCAATGGTGACCTATGCCCGTGTGAGGAGGCCCGAATAAGACTGACAAATCTGATAACCGGTATGTTATTCGAAGCAGCTCGTTATAAATTCACTTATGTGCACTCGTCAGATCAGTATCGAGTCCAAGATCTTTGAAAAATCCGAAATGTTAATGTACTCATCCTTGAGATTCTACAGTCCAGATTCTTAGGGTTTCCTCAAATTCTAGTAAATACTTATTATAGTTTACTAATAAAATACTTTTTGTTACACATGCACGATTTTCACGTCTTAATGCCCTAAGAATCGAGCGTCAAGTCGAAGTTCTTCGATCGACAGGCGATAAAAGTCAGTAGCGGGCGATAAAAGTCGCTAGCGGGTGATAATAGTACATTGTGCAACAAGGAGGTAAAGTGGCACTTTTAACGCCGAGTACTGAAAGATCTTTGATTTTTGATGCGTTTGTACAGGACATAGATTATTTATGTCCTGTACAGACGCATCGAAAGGCTCGGAAAACATGCTTGCGGTATATACACATTTTTTATAGCCCGCTAATGACTTTTATCGCCCGCTAAAGAACTTTTAGCGCCAGCTTCTTTAAATCGGCAAATCGTGCACGTGTCACAAAAAATATTGTGTGTACTAGGGCTCAGCAGGCTTTTTAACCTTGTGTGGTTGCAGTACTCATCTTTAGCTCGCAAACGCACTCGCCTTCGACTCGTGCTAGGTCGCCTTCGACTCGTACTGCAATCTCCACACTCGGTTTACGCCCTTGGTACACGATATACTATCAACCAAAGATTTCCAAAATTTATTTCTCGTAGGTTCAGACGCAGAAGTCGAGGCTCAGACAATATTCGATCAAGTTGACATGACTGACGAATCTGACAAGACTGACGAGCACGATGGGGAGGTCGAAAAAAACAGTTGGTCAGATTGGGCTGAAACTATCAGAGCTGAGGTCAGAAGCGTACGAGAGCATGTTGGTAACCGGGAAAACGCTTACTTTCTTCCCAGCTTTGCGGATCGAGTAATGAGGGACATGAGGCTGTTTCCGTTATGGTCCTGCATCTGCCGTGATACGTTCGGCTATGGTCGTGTACCGGCATCCAGTGCTCCGGTCGAGGGGGAATTCAACAAAATACAAAAAGTCATGCTAAAAGGAGTTACGAAACCCTTGAGACCAGATTGTTTTCTTGAACGGCACATCAACTATATAAACGGAAAAATGAAAATAGTTGATGCCGCGAACTTGGAATGTGATGACCCAATCGATTGCAATAGCAATATCCTACTCAATAATACTCAGGGATCAACACAAGAGATTCAGGCGCGACAACGAGCGGCAATGGCGAAAGGAGATTCAGGCGCTCAGGTAACATGCCTTGGAATCCTTCCAACGGACGAAGCCTGTCCAGCATGCGCGAATGACGATGAACCCTCAGGTGCCCATGCGTGTGTGACTTGTCACCGTTTCGTTCATGCTCTGGACAACTGCTCTATACCCGTTGACAAAACGGAAGAAGGCTACGGTCAAGCACGTATTTGCAAGACTTGCTACGATTATGATCCGCCAGTTGCACCGGAAGTAGCAGGTGCACAAGAAGTCGAGAATTGGAAGGGTCTCGTGGTAAAGCTGTTACGCGCCGAAACCTAAACTATAGACGTTTGCCCGCCGAAGTAAAGCCCGGCGACCGAGGTCCCCCGAGAGCCACCGGAGAAAGCCGAACGCAAGCCCGACGCTCGGCTCAGTATAGAGCCGCCGAGCAGGCCCGAGCGTCGGGCGACTCCGAGACTCACGCCGAGTGATAGGCTCGGGCCTCGGGCGCCGGGCGCCGGGCGGACCTCCCACTACCTAAGCCGGGCCAATCAGGACCAGACTAGCACTAAGTATTCTGTATATAAGCAGCAGCCTGCGCGCTGAAAATAACCAGTCAGTCACCCAGACGCCGAGAGACCACATCGAAGCAATAAAGCATACAACCACATGAGACCAGAGATTTGTTTTAAATAAGCTCCGAAGCACCCACTCCCACCTCCCAGTCAGACAGCATCATTTCTGACAAAGCCTAGGCGTAATCGTCAAGCCAGGTACTTGGGAGGTGATACCCCTCGAATAAAAGACGCACTGACGTGGGTGAAGCACACCGCCATTCCAATCATGAAAAATGGACTTTCGATGAAGCTACAAGTAGTGCAACTGGGGGTGAATAAATATAGTCTCACAAAAACCTGCTCGTTCGATAGCCTCTTCCAGGTCATACTCGCTGGCGCTTCAGATTATCCGGTTCTACGAGAATTGGTTAGCCATTGGTCTAAGTATATCTTTTTTTTTATAATAACTGCATGATCACACATGGCATGAATATTGCATTCACGTCAGTCTCTTTTTTAAGAGTGTTTTGCACATACGTTCCCAATCAGAAGTAAAAGTCATCGTAAATTGAAGTGTGTTCCGATAAGTTAAAAAATTGTTTTAAATCAATGACATCGAAGACATCGAGGACATTGATTTTTAACAGTAATAATGTCGCAAAATTATGATTGAAATTTTTTTGAAAATGCTGATCACTGAGTAGTCAGATTTTTTTTCATGAATTGTAATATCTAATCTTTTATATCACACAACTTTTTCCATAAATTTAAGTTTATCGTTCATATCCTCAAAAGTGAATAATTTGGAATTCTCTGTAGAAAACATTATTTAATTTTTTCCTCTGCTATAATGAGATTGTTTTATTTTGAAGAAATTTCATCAATTTTTCTAATTTTCATTAAATAACCCGTGTGCTTGATAAATTATATAAACAAATTATTCAAACATTTTAGAGTAGATTTCCTCGAAAATATATATATCTATGAAACCAGTCAGTCAATGACCTTGAAATTATGCAAGGGTATTCTGTAAACACTATGTGAAAACATTTACAAAATGCTCATGAACTTAAGCTCGATCTTAAGTTCGAGCTTGAGGTCGATCTTGTACGAAAAAATTCAAATTCGAACTTAAAACCGATCTCAAGTACGCCTAAATACAATCTGCATTGTGTTTAGTAATATATGAATTGCAGGTACGTAAAACGGACGAGAGAAATCCATTATACAGTCTTGTCGACCATACATTAGACCATGGTTTGGTAGCACACAGTTACCGTATGCGGACGAAAATACTGGTAGAGTTATTCTCAACGCAAGAAGATGAAAACCGGAATCAAACCGCGATAAAAATCGAGCACGGTGTAATAGTGATTGACTGCGACACCAATATCGGAAATATGGCGACCAAACTTTTCAACGAAACGCCGAGCTTTATAGAGATCGTCCAGTGCGAAAATAAGTGGCCCCCAAAAACAAATTGCATTCCGGTTGGCAGTATATCCGCTGAACGTCTTGTATGCGGAGATCTAACCGAAGCAATAAAACAGGACATCCTTTTAATTGGACCTCGCCATTGCCAAACTCGAGATTGTGATGGGATTGCAGAATATAAAGAGCGAATTATTAGTAAGGGATTGTAGATACATATACATTTGTTGTATTTATTGATGAAACTGTGGCTACAGCCACAGCTGAATATCGGGCCTAGCACTGTATCTTATTACACCGATTTGAATGAGACTTGACTTGTAACGAGTGTTCAACTATTAAGACTTAAATGTTATAAAAAATAACAATTACATTGTTTTACAACTCCAGGTAATGTTCTCCTCCTTGACATATACACCGAAAAAAACGAAGGAATAAGAATCGAACTAGGAAAGATACCGGTTATGATAGCTGATCCGTCAACGTCACCAAAAGGACAGCTATCCCTCATTGGAATAGTTTTATATCAAGGTCCGGCCGTCCGACAAAGACACAGCGACAACGAAGCGACCGGGCATTATAAAGCATTGGCACTCCGACAAGCAAAAGAATGGGTAGAATATGACGACTTACGGCTGAAAGAAAGAAAGGTGCCAATGAACGCGGTAATAAGCCCAAGTTTCGTTGTATATGCGAGGATTTGATCTCATCATCTGGAAGTACCAGCTACGAATTGTTAGTTAATACTTTTGTAGAGTGATCTAAATGGAAATAAACATTTTTTATTGTATCACTCTATTACCATGTTGATTTTAAAAGCTTGAGTCCAAATTTTCAATACTTGCCTACCCAAAATTATTAAAGAAACAAATTGTTAATCAACAGCTGCAGTGCAAATTGGAATGTTTACTTTCTAACTTTGTTTCAAATCGATTGCCTGACAAACCCCCAGGGTCCAAATTTCATTCAAATCGGTTGACAAGAAGTTCGTACACGGTTGTTGTACTTTTTGATAATAATCATAGAGGGGGTAGTTTTTGAACGAAAGAGTTGGAGCAATAAAATCGTCGACGGACTATCTTTCAAGTACTTCATACGTGTAATTGGATTGACGGTCAACCGATGCGTTGGACTTTTTATTTTGAGGGCTTTTCTCTTGCGCCTTGAAGTAATGAGGGTGGTCTTTCGCTCAAGAGGTGGCCTGGTGAGTTTTCAAAGTGCATATTTCGAAAGCACAAGATGAGCACTAAATCGCTGTGCTGTTAAAAAAAAATACATATTTTTTTTCATTTGCGGCTGTGCTAGCTTTTTTCAAAGTTGACACGGCCACTGTTTTTCGTAAAATGGCAAGAGCAAAAAAATTGCGAATGGAGCAATAAATTAGCACGAAAAGAGCACTAAATTATTGCTCTATTCGCAATTTTATTGCTCTTGCCAATTCGGTAAAAACGATGGTTGTCCACTCGACTTTGGAAAAAACTGGCACAGCCGCACGCATAGAAAAAAATACATATTTTGATTTTCGATAGCACGGTAATTTAGTGCTCATTTTGCGCTTTCAAAATATACAACTGAGCTGTAGAGCTATATATATATATTAAGATTCGCACGAGTAATAAAATTACACATGCAATATCTTATTGAAGCACCTTACTTATTTGGGGAAAATCAGCGATTAGATTCAAATTGTGCTGTTCAAACGGGTAGTTTTTACTCGAAAAGGATGGAACAACAAAATTGTACATAGATTGTATTGAAATCACGTAATTTATAAAGTTTAAATCAGTGATTTAATTCGAATTCTTGCTATGTATTTATTTCTGATCGTTATCTCTTGAGCGTCTCAGGCACAGGGGTAGTTTTGTTGATCAAAAGAGGTGGAGCAATAAAATCGTTGATGGACTATCTGTTGAGCACTTTATTTATGTACGTAGTTGGATTCGCGGCCAATTGATGCATTGGGCCATTATCATTTCGATGACTTTTCTCTTGCGCCACAGAGTAAGAAAGGTGGTTTTTCGCTCAAGGGATGGCCTGGTAAATTTTCTGAGCGCATATTTTTAAAGCACTAAATGAGCACTAAATCGCTGTGCTATCAGAAAAATACATCGTTTTTTTTCCATGTGTGGTTGTGCCAGCTTTTTTCAAAGCTGACAAGAAGGGTGGTTTTTTGCTCAAGGGGTGGTCTGATGAAGTTTTCAAGTGTATATTTTGAAAGCACAAAATGAGCACTAAATTGCTGTGCTGTTAAAAAAAAATACATCTTTTTTTTTCATTTGCGGCTGTGCTAGCGTTTTTCAAAGTTGACACGGCCACTGTTTTTCGTAAAATGGCAAGAGCAAAAAAATTGCGAATAGAGCAACAAATTAGCACAAAAAGAGCACTAAATACTCATGTTGGTTAGAATCGATTGTGCTCATTTTGCTGTGCTAGCTTTATAGACGTAAAGATAATAGAACAACGGTAATTCGGGAATAATAATTCTTAATACGGAAAATACTTATTTTACTGAGCCTGGGTCCGCCTTAGCGGTAGAAAAAACGATAATAATGCTGGCTAGCTAGTGCGCCGTTAAAGCGATACAAAACAAGCTATTATACTACGTTTTAGGCACGTATCACCGAGCGATACGATACTCAGGCAAAATATCCTATACTTGGCGGCACTAGCGATATTATAAAAGATCTAATATAATTTGGCTCAATAAATTAGTTTGACTCGAGAGATTTACAACAAAAGAAGCTAAGTTAACAAGGAATCGCGTAGCGATAGAACAAATAAGAGAAACTACTAATTAACCCGAAGGTTCGCAAAGGTAAACTACTATTAACTCGATATAGAAGATATCGAGCGGGATATTCGGTACGCGATATTATTCAAAGATGAGCTAAATTAACAACAAAATCTTAAACAACTATGACAACTACGTTCAGCCAACCCTCGGGGAGTTGGAAAATAGTTTAGCGACACACCATACAAGAAAATATTACAAGAAAAGCACAGAAATCATAGAAAATCAAAGATATCACATAAATCAAGAGAAAATCAAAGAAATAGCACAAAAATATCAAAGAAATCAGATTACATGCGTAATAAGCGGTAACGAGCTAGCAAATCGGTATAAGCAGGCGAAAGATAGCAAATTACTACTCAAAAAGCAACTACAAGTAGAAATATTCAAACAAAGCCAATCAGACACGAACTCTTTTCGCTGAACTTCCCCTTCTTCGATAATTAACCTAACTTATTCTACGATACTTAATCTACGGTAATTTCCTACGATAAATTTGCAATGACGTAGCCCGTAGGCTACGTACGAACTAAAAACTACGATATTCGATAACAAGGAAGTTCAGCGGAATTTTCGTGGTTTATAAGCGATCTTAGAGACCTTACCTTATTGCAGAATCTGCTGCTCGTCACACACTTAACTGAACTTAACTTTAACTACCGCACAGCGGAAACTAAAGGCGGAATCGAATGCGAGATTAGCGAGAGAAACACGTCTAGTCTAGGCAATTGCTCAACGTAGAAGTGACGATGGTCTTCTTGATTTTCGGCAACGAGGCTCCTTACATGGTCTAAAGGGTGGGGACTCTATGAGACGTCTCTCCGTACCTCATTGGTTATTCTAATTACCCGACGGTAATTCGCACGATCGGCTCGTCAGCCGATGCGTGCGATGCGCTGATCCTTGCCGTGCGGCAAGCGGCAGGCGGTAGAGATGCGATACTCGGCCGTAAATGCGGCAGGATGACCTCGGGAAGGCGCGACCTTGGATTCTATGATGCGGTACCTTCCTGACTTCAATAATCCCTGCGGGATTTGCTCTGCAGCGGCAGACTCACACGAAGACGACCTCGCTGCAACTCCCTGACAGAACCTAGGTGTCCCGATTCTGGGTCGCCACCTTTCTTGGCCTGCCAGGAACACGTAGAAGGCTCTCCTGGCCTCCCTTCCGTGGCTCGTCCTCTGGCGATACTGGCAGGAGCGGTATGGTGTTCTCGGCTGCTGTGACGGGAGATTGTAGCGTTAGCGTACAACCCTATACGCCGTCGTCGCAATCCGCTGCTGGCGATAAATAAGTTCTTCTGGCGTGGAGCCGTCTGCGACCCCTATCTCACAGCGAGAATCTTTCCAAGGTCGACCTCCTTCCCTCCAGGTGTTGCGATACTACCCGTGGCTTGCAGGTCCTGGGCTGCGTATCGTGGCGGCTTCTGCAGTAGCGTAAATCGGAGGTCATCTCGGTCTCGGTAGTCGGCGGAAATCCTCGTAGCGTCGTTATGGCTCCTTCTCTCTCTCTCTCTCGCGGTACATTAACAAAAAAAAGCACTTCAAATTACTATTTGTTCGGAATCTACTATTTGTCTGTGGTGTGCCGCTATTTTCCCGAGGGTGAGACGTGTCTCGTCTCTCTCTCGCGGTATTATTCCTCTTAGTTCTAATGAAACTACTAAGATTCGGTAACCAGAAGGGCTCCTGTGACGGCAGCAAATCTGCAACGTCACAATGGGTGTGACATGTTTGCAGCATGGCGTGATAACTATAGTCGAAAATCGGTGAACGATAGATGCAGAATGAAATTGAACTCTTCTTCAAAACTTGATTTTGAATTTGAATTACTGAGATCACCGTGCCTGGACCATTAGTTCTTGTTATGAACACACTATAGGTATTTTCTTAACTTCAATTTTCAACGGATTACTCATTCCTTCCATTCATTTCTTTCAACACCACCTCTTGCGAAAACCACGAAGCACTAGTGCGTGGAAAATGTTTTCTAATTTTTGAATTTGAAAAAAAAAAGGATGGTATGTAGGGCACGGGCACTCAAAAGGACTTTTTGAGGAGTGTGAAAGTGTCACACGATTCGGAGACGAGGTCTTTCCGCGCCCTTGTCATTTAACCACTATTATATCGCAGTTTCAGTGTACAATAATAAATATATTATCAATGCCAAAAATACCCCAACAGTATTTGATCATGCTCCCGACAATTTTGTGGGTGTGATCGTTACACATTGACTGGAAGAAATAATTCAAAGAAAAGAGTGCAATTGATAATTTTCAGAACAATCTATGCCCGCCGAGTTCGTATCATCATACGAGCTAACTTCCTTCAGCCATATTTTCCGTCGCCAATATGCTGTTTTATCACAGGTTTGATCAATGATTCTACTGGTTTTCTATTCATTTCCATTGATTAGCATTTGAAGAACATAATTTGAAGTCTGAAAATTAACAAAGGGAACGCTCGGCTTCGATGCCTGATTTCACGTATTATGTTGTACTATTTTTGTAAGGAAATGATGTTTGTAATCTGACGCTGAAAAAGAGTATGGATGTTCTCGAGTTTTTGGCTGGGGAAACCATTTTGGAACTCGGTTTTAATTTTTTACATTTACAATGTTTTTGCCGTTATTTCATTACTTTTTGTATGTGCAAACGGGTCAGCGCTAAGCTGACTTTAATGTATTCTACATATTACACATATATAAAGATCAACTTGCGATCATTCGTGATGGAATGCATTTGCTACAATGAACAAGTGTATTTTGGAACTTGCGCAAAAGATACGAGCTATTTTATTCGGCCAAGAAATTTCATCTTGAGAATTATACAATAGCTTGTTCCGATCATAGTTTATGCTTCCCATGATCCCATTTTATTTAGACAAAGCAACATATTTAGATGTCGTACGAACATAGAATACGGAAAATGTTCTACAATTGTTCGATTGTGAAACTCTTAAGTAAAATAGCCATGTCCAATCGAAACAGACCATCATGAGATTCTATAATATTTTTCAAGTTGATCTAAAAAATATCTACATTAGACTGTTTCAGAAAAAAAATTCTATAATTTTTTCAGAATGAATGTATTTCAAAAGTTTTTTTGTCACGGAAAAAAAAATTCCCTCAAAATTTCAGCTCGATATCTCGAAAATTCAGTTGGCACAAGGAGGAGTCCTTTTTCCCGTTTAAAACGAACATGTAAAAATTTATTTTTCTTATTTCTAAAATAAATGGGTGTAAAAATTTTTTTTCCGGATTTTCGTTTTCATAATCTTGTAGGAAATTTATTTCTCTACAGAATTGGTTCTTCAATTATATGAAGAAAAAAAAAATTTTCACGATAATTTTATCATATAAAATTATATCAAATTATACGTAATTATATATGATTATATAGAAAAAAAAATTGCCGGATAAATGTTATTATATCTCAGAAACTACGCAGCAGATTTTGTCGGAATTTCACGAACAAGATCAAGTGGGCAGAGTCTTACGCCCTATAAATTTTATAAAAAAAAACTACGGAGCGGTGGACGTAGACACCGGAAACTAAGGAGCGAAGGACCTGGATACCGAAAACTACGGAGCGAAGGACCTGGATACCGAAAACTACGGAGCGAAGGACCTGGATACCGAAAACTACGGAGCGAAGGACCTGGATACCGAAAACTACGGAGCGAAGGACCTGGATACCGAAAACTACGGAGCGAAGGACCTGGATACCGAAAACTACGGAGCGAAGGACCTGGATACCGAAAACTACGGTGCGAAGGACCTGGATACCGAAAACTACGGAGCGAAGGACCTGGATACCGAAAACTACGGAGCGAAGGACTTGGATACCGAAAACTACGGAGCGAAGGACCTGGATACCGAAAACTACGGAGCGAAGGACCTGGATACCGAAAACTACGGAGCGAAGGACCTGGATACCGAAAACTACGGTGCGAAGGACCTGGATACCGAAAACTACGGAGCGAAGGACCTGGATACCGAAAACTACGGAGCGAAGGACCTGGATACCGAAAACTACGGAGCGAAGGACCTGGATACCGAAAACTACGGAGCGAAGGACCTGGATACCGAAAACTACGGTGCGAAGGACCTGGATACCGAAAACTACGGAGCGAAGGACCTGGATACCGAAAACTACGGAGCGAAGGACCTGGATACCGAAAACTACGGAGCGAAGGACCTGGATACCGAAAACTACGGAGCGGAGGACCTGGATACCGAAAACTACGGAGCGAAGGACCTGGACACCGAAAACTGCGGTGCGGACACATTACTGAGTACAAATTTTTTTGGGGAGCACGAGTAGACGTGACGCATCAATAATAATGACAATAATAATAACAATGATAAATGAAATATGATTATAAATAATACTATAATAATATAATAATATTATATTATAATCATACTGGCACGCGGCCGCGATTTGCTGCTGCGCATGCGCATTTTGTAAATCAGGCATCGATCAATAATTCTGCGCATGCGCATTTTGTAAAATAATCAATATTATTAATAACTCAGTTATGCGTGGTCAATTATTGCTCAAAAACAATAGGGGGCGAGATTTCGGTGACGAGAACACTCCTTCCAAATGGCAAGTTCATAAGTGCAACGGTTCGACAGTTATCGTGGTCCCAAGAAGAACGTCTGCAACGAAGAAGAAGAAGGAGAAGATTGTGTTTTTCGATCAACTTCGACGGTCAATATCTCAGGAACCACGCGGTAGATTTTGTCGAAATTTCGCGAGCAAGGTCAAATGGCGAGGGCCTTACGCCCATATAAATTTTATTAGGAAATCATCAGCGGTTCAAAAGATATGACAGATTTTTTACAAGAACAAGAGCTGGCTCGGGTAAATGTTTCGTGGCTGGCGCGCCGAGTTTTCACTGTCGGAGGGGGGGAACTCGGCGATTCGCTGCCGCGAATCTTGATTCTGAGCGGTGATTTCAGGCAACTTCCACTCATTAAGATGCATAGTATTCGTAGCGAAACAGTCAATTTATCAATTAAATTTAGTTCGGTCTGGCAATACTTCGTGAAATATTCTTTGACGCAAAACATGCGAACATTACCTCAAGAAGTTGACTTTATGAAATTTTTGATAGATCTAGGGGATGGAATTCTGAATGACATTAATGATAATTTTAGCATTCCAAACCGTTGTATAGCGGACATAAACGCTGATATAGTAGAAGACACATTTGGTAGACTTATCAGGAATAAACAATATAGAGAAGCAGCAAAATGTGCAATTTTAGCTGCAGGAAATGTGGACGTAGATGAAATAAATATAAGAGTTGTGCAGCTATTAGAAATGGAAAGTGAGCGAATCTATACAAGTGTAGATAGTACAGAGAATTGTGAAGACAATGGTGATATCGAAGAAATTCTTCTGCTAGAATATTTGAACACTTTGAATCCCCCATCTCTTCCTCCACATGAACTTCGGTTAAGGGTGAATAGCGTCGTCATGCTAATTCGAAATCTAAGTATTGGCGAAGGTCTATGTAACGGTACTCGATTATTGATTTTGGATTTGAGAAATAATATGCTTCGATGTGAAATTCTCACCGGTGATAAGACGGGAGAAATTGTATTTCTGAATCGTATAACTTTATATTGTGAAAACAATTATCCATTTACGTTCAAAAGGAGACAATTTCCTATAAAATTAGCTTTCGCAATGACTATCAATAAGTCGCAAGGACAGACTTTCGACAAAATTGGACTCGACCTTAGAAAAGATGTGTTTAATCATGGACAATTATACGTTGCCTGTTCACGAGTTCGGTCGTGGGATACCTTAAAAATTTACTTAGGCAATCAACGCGACAACACATTTGTTAAAAATTGTGTATATAGAGAACTCTATGAATAGGGATTATATTCCAATCAGCAGAACGACGGGAAAAACCGTGAACATAAAAATGAGAATAAGAATAGAACGATTTATTACGTTCGGTACACGGCGTATACAAATCGTTACAGTTTATTTTATTCCCCATCAATTGTTTCGGTATTCATTTAGTAATTAGAAAATAGGTGTGTTTGTCAAATTTACTCAGGTGGCGCTCTGCGCTTTGTAATCAATCGTTATTGAAGAGTGAAAAAAAAAAACAACCAATTGACGATGCAATTGCCTCCGACTGAGTAGAACGAAGGCGCCTGACAAAACCTGATTACAAACAGTTGAAAGAAATTTTTCAATTGCTATTGTCTACATATTATTTTCCATAACAACGAAGAATTCTATCGAGCACGGACGTGAAAAAAATTATATTCGAAAATAATCTAACCGATATCACAGTGAAAAAATACGAAGTTGAAGTGATTATGTCTTCGAAAAATTCTCAAAGCAGCAGTAAGTACACGCAATATAATACTTCTTCGTCTTCTCTTCCAATTGGTAATAACACGGGTCAACACAAAATTTGACGTTAACATTAGAGTATGAAATTTCGATGAATTAGATGATAGTTAAACGAAAAAAAATTATATGGCTTGAAAAAGTTTGCTTTTGTATCCAGGAGAACGTTTAAACAATATTTCTAAAAACTTGTGATTTTTATTTTTATTTTATAAAAAAACGATACAAATATAAAATATGTACATTATTTTTATTAATTTTAACTATTAAATTAGCTCACAAAAAAGAATTACTTAAAATTCCTATAAAAACTCAAAAATGAGTATAATTACGACAGTTATCATAAAAGCAAACTTTATATAGAAAAAAGGTATTTTTTAATCGTTTTTGTGGCTAATCAACCAGAAAATCACAAAATAAACTTTAGGAAGGAATGAATTTTTTTTTGTTGGGCCGTGTAATCAATGATATGAAAGGGGGATTTAATTAGACTGGGTCATATTTTCAGGGTAGATTCCTTCATGTCATGTTAGATTAATCTGATTTAATATTTCAATGTGCCCTAATTCACGCCGTTCACTGTCATATTAATTTGTTTGTGTAGCATCTTCGGAATCGTTACTACTTAAAGAAGACGAAGATGTCGAATTTTATGAAAAAGACGATACTAATGTCCTGGACTGTGACTTGACGAAAATTGAATATACTTCAAGCGAACAATTACATAAAATGACAGCATACGATTCCACGGTGTTAGTACATTCTTTATTTTATTTGAATTGAATTCAAATAGACTATGAAAATATTACATTCAAATTCAACATGCGCAATAATAGACCAGGCAATAGGGATATTTACGTGACAAAAATATTACCTGAAAACGGATTGCGCCATCAGACGCGGAACAGTCCGTAGATTCAGTGTGCCATGTTTTCTACTCGGAAATGTCATTAATTACTTTGTTATTAACAAAAAACCTCTAAAAAAAGTGTTTTTTTTCGTTTTTCGCATATAAAAGCTGAACCAATGGAGCAATCTTGATGCTTTCAACAGACGAATTGTAGAGAATGAAAAGACGAAGAGAATGAGCCCCTGACGAACTCGATCGGATCAATATTAACGGAGAAAATTCGAAAAAACTCGAAAAAACGGCGTTTTTTCAAAAATTCATAACTCCGCCATTTTTAAAGCTGTAGCACGGTCTCTCCGCGAGAAAGTAACGATCGATGGGTACTACATGTGTGCTAAATCCAGGCATTGTCGTATCATTACTTTTTGCATAATTGCAATTTGAATTTTTCTATGCACTATCTTGCAAAACGGCTGGATGCTCTTGAGGTGGTCCGATTTTATTTTTTAAGACGGATTTTGAAAGTCGAAGTATAGTACTTCAAAACGTCAATTCTGATTTTTCGTTAAAATGATGAAAAGTAGGTGAAAAATGCTTGCAAACATGACCAAAAACGGCCGAGCGCGCGAAAGCGGTCGAGTAGTGGTGGTAGGCGGCCGAAGCGGGGAACCGCGCTTCTATTACTATATATACTTCTCCGCTTCGGCCGCCTACCACCACTACTCGACCGCTTTCGCGCGCTCGGCCGTTTTTGGTCATGTTTGCAAGCATTTTTCACCTATTTTTCATCATTTTAACGAAAAATCAGAATTGACGTTTTGAAGTACTATACTTCGACTTTCAAAATCCGTCTTAAAAAATAAAATCGGACCACCTCAAGAGCATCCAGCCGTTTTGCAAGATAGTGCATAGAAAAATTCAAATTGCAATTATGCAAAAAGTAATGATACGACAATGCCTGGATTTAGCACACATGTAGTACCCATCGATCGTTACTTTCTCGCGGAGAGACCGTGCTACAGCTTTAAAAATGGCGGAGTTATGAATTTTTGAAAAAAACGCCGTTTTTTCGAGTTTTTTCGAATTTTCTCCGTTAATATTGATCCGATCGAGTTCGTCAGGGGCTCATTCTCTTCGTCTTTTCATTCTCTACAATTCGTCTGTTGAAAGCATCAAGATTGCTCCATTGGTTCAGCTTTTATATGCGAAAAACGAAAAAAAACACTTTTTTTAGAGGTTTTTTGTTAATAACAAAGTAATTAATGACATTTCCGAGTAGAAAACATGGCACACTGAATCTACGGACTGTTCCGCGTCTGATGGCGCAATCCGTTTTCAGGTAATATTTTTGTCACAAAATCACTCATTTTCTGCTCTATTGCCTGGTCTATAAAATCAATTCACTGTTATAATTTGCTGAATTCCATGATCTACACCGATCGAGTTAACATTATATTTTGTTTTACAGAGAAGTAATCGGTTATGTGGATACAATTGAAGCGTCGAGGTTGGTAGGTGCAAAAAATCTCAAACTCTTCAAATTTTACTTAAGGTAGTAGCCCACTGTGACGGCTGAAATTTCTACGTTTTTTCGGGAATTTTTTTTAATAAGAAGTGTAACGTGGCAAACGTTCTGACCTCCTCCTCCCCAGCCTTACGGACGTACTTAGTCCCGCACCCGTCTAAGTATCGGTCCTGGCGATTTAAATTCCTCGCGCCGTCGTCCAGCGGAGCCATTTTGGTTGCGAGTCGCCACTTGCCGCTGACCGGCAACAGTCAGCGCCCGCAGGACGACTGGCCAAATTCCGAACTAAGCGGAAGAGGAAAAATCGCCACTTGCTATTGTACCGCGGACGCGATCATTAGTGCTTTGCTGCTTTTGCCTTTTGTGAGAGTGAGAGTGAGAGAGAGTGACCCTAAAGAATCATTATAACGACCCGGCTACCCTTTTGCGACTTGTGAGACTGTGATTTTTGGAATATTGGACTACTGCTTTTGGTAATACGACGACTTGGCATTCCCCTGGACACGTGCGGATTTCGGACGATCACCACCGCCTTGTTCTTCGCCCCTACGAGACCTTCCTCAAGGTAGGATCTTTCCTATTAGCCCTTTTCGCCATTCCCCCGTCGTATTGTGTTTATTTCAGGATCCTACGAGTCTCGCGATACCCCAAAACCTCGCCCGCGCCCACGTGCCGTTTTCCCCGCGATCCGTTAACATTTCAAAGTGCCTAGTTCCCTTTTAGTTCATCTAGTTCCGTCCCCCAGCGCCACCGTCGCGATTCTTCTGACGTCACGCGTCACAGCGCCGCTCTGCTGCGAGTCCGAGAATCCGAGGTACCCCAGTCTCGCTTCCCCCACCCCTCCCGCGCGCAAGCCGAGCGATCGCCCAGCGCAGTCAACTTTCAGAGACCAAGCTGGACACTTGGTCTTGCCGAGTTTGACAGCTGGTCGCGGGGCGTTTTGTCGGAGTGACTTGAGGAGTGCCTAGAGCCACCTCGTCACTTCAGTAGAGTCATTTTGCTTGTTATTTCTTATTTAGAGTTTTGATTATTGTTAATTTTTGGTTATTTGAGATTTATTATTTAATATTTAGAATTTAGAGTAGCGTAGAGTCAATATTTTTATACCATTTTTTATACAAGACGCCAGGTAGCGGGCGGTAAATCGCGACCATTTTCTTTTTTTCTTTTTTTGAATAAATATTTCTAGTCAAATTAATATAATCGGTGTCTTTATTCCTCGCCCCCACGGAATCCCTCTACCTAGATCTAGGCTAGCTGTAAGCGAGAGAGTGCGAGGACTTCGAGCCCGGAGTCTGGCGCCCAACGAACCATCCAAGGAGGCCAGGTTTGTATTCGGCTTACCCCTAGGTGAACCCGAGCCTAGGACGAGTTACCGGTTACAGAAGATAAAATGCGATCATTTTGTAATTTTGACATATTCTTATTAGTATTTTGAAGTGTTGAAAAAAAAAAAAATCACTTAATTTTACATTCATTTCTTTATAATATTTTGAGTGAAAGTAGAGTCCTCGAAAAAAAGGTGAGGAGTTTTGGGGAAGCACACAGGGTTCTATAGTTATCTAAAATGAAAAAATCAAAGAGATTATTTTTTTGTAAACTATATTCTAGTGAACTAACCAATAATATACATAAGAAAATAAAATAAAATAAAATGGCGGACTTGTGAAATAAAGCTTGTGAAAACCTAATTTTTTTCGTTGATAAATTGTTCGAAAAAAATCATTTATTATTAAAAAATTAAATGTTTTAGAGGTTAGGTAATGTAATGTAATGTAATGTTCGTTTATTGTTCCCCTCAGGGTTACAAGAGGCTTCCGCCCCGGTTTACAAACTTTTACAATCCCCTACATCTAGCCTTACTCTTGTGACGGACGCGGTATGGTTGTTTAATCCGAGCGGTTGATTAATAACGAGTTATTAATAATGGTAGTGTCGCGTCACAGACTGAATAAAAATTATAAATTAGATTTATCTCGCGATAAACCGGTAAATGGGATTCGTTTGCCACTAGTCCTATACAGGTCTCAATTTCAATAGTTTAACTGTGGAGGCTAATTAATTAATAATTAGGATGGTTGTTTAAAATAAATGGTGAGAAGAATTAACTGGTAAAAACGATACTATATTCTTAAATGAAAGTAATACTGAGCCCAGTTCAAACGTCTGACAACGGATATCGGTTTGAACGTAAAACAAATGTTATATGATATAATAAATGAATCTCCCTATGCCGACGTGGGGATCGTAGAGGCTCGTCCCTTATCAATTGACGGGTGTTTAATTATAAGCTAACGTTAAAGCAACAATATAACGCACGAGTGCGGAGAAATATACCCTGATCAACGATACCCACGTTAACATACAGCACAATATAAGAATTGTCATGTACTCGAACCACGATTGCATTCTTGGAACTCTCTCTCTCTCTTTCTAACTTTATGTTTTAAGTGGTATTGGTAACTATGGTATTTAATTTAGGATGCACCAATATGCTTATAACTACTTATTAATCTATAGAATCATAAATTGGTCTCCGCGTTATACGGTCGGGCCGATTACATACACATGCATATATGTATATCAACACAAGATGACCGTATAATGCGACCCTTCTTTATAGATTCTCTTTCTATAACTGTAATGCCAGGATAGAAAGATCCCGGCCGTGAATAGGGGAAAAACTGAGAATATAGAGATCGATATGATCTCTATATAGAGTGAACTGTAAAATAACGGAATTTTGATTAGACTGAAGGTCGAATTAACAAGTGATTAGAATGCCACCAATTTGTATGTGACGATTACAAGAATTCTGGATAATATAGTAATGATTTTGATGATACGGAAATAATGGTATGAGCAAGACGTCGACACTTAGCTTTCGGTGACTTGGCGTGATGTGCGTCTACAAGATTGGCAATCGGTCGGGCGCCCTCACCTTCGCAAAGACCCCGATTAACTCGTCGTTTTTAGTGTTCAAATGTTTTCAAATGTTTATAGCTTTCACTGAATTTAATTGTCTGATTGATGAATGTCTCTTAATACTACAAAGATTCAAAATGAATCTAAGGCGGAAGGCTTTTAAATGAAGAATTAAAATAGAGTATGTGTCCGTGCACTGAATTTAAACTAGGTGATAACCAGAACGCCAGACTACTGGTTTATATCTTGGTTATTTGAGTTTTTTATCGAATACTGAGTCCTTTACACTACCACTGATCTGACGAAGAAAAGATTGAGTGTAACTCTTTGCTCTAATTGGTATACGGATCAATGCGTCCACACACCTCGTGACTTGACAGACGAAAGACGCTAATTCAAGTTCAGAGTTGACGAGGTGCCCGTGATTGCAAGAAACCTGCATTTCCCCCGCGAGTTAATTAGCCAATTAGGGCCCTACTTTGCATCTCATTAGAGCCTGGTTGGCTCGGGACCCGCCCAAGCTAGGTGTAGGTGGTGGGGTCCCGAGTCACTCGACGCGGTCCCATCCCCTACTCCGTCTTGCTCATACTCTACTTATTCTAGCTTATTGTATTTAAATTTAAAATAATAGTATCCTCTTATTCGGGCCTTCCGTTCATCCGTCCATCCCTTAAGTTATGTTATGATCCATTATATTCTAGGTTTATATGGCCTAATTATTGCGGGGGTTCCTTTAGGAATTCGGAATTGACACGAATCGTTTGTTCGTCTTCTAAATCAGGCTATATGCTACCAATTTGGTAGCTGCTATTGTTAGCTGCTATTGTTCCTTCGTTTTATTTCCCTAACCTAAATAAAATTAGAATCAGAGAGAAGAGTGTTAGGTAATTCGCATTTATGCCTTCTATACCTGTGTGGAAACGAGGGGTCAGCAAGTTTAACGTCGCCTCGCCTCGTTCCACAGGACATCGGTTATTGAAGCTACGCAGATCTCCGCTATCGGCATCTACGCGACTTTTGACGCCTTTAAGAGGGATCGGATATTTATTACAGTATTGTATTCCTTGGCGAGGTTTGGTATCTGTTCTGGGACACGTTCCCCGTGTAACCCAAAACTTTATTTTACTTTACTTTACTTTTGCTGATTTACTGTAACTTACTCTACTGATTCTAAATAATCGATTAAAGAATTTATGAGATTAAACCGCCAATAAAACATACTAAGTAGTTGCGTGAAGCAATTTAGATCAATGTGAATTGCGTTCGTAACACTCTCTACTTAATTCTATATCTTACTCCTACCCTACTTATTCTATTTTACATTTTACATTACTATCTTACATTTTCCTACCACCTTCTATGCTATCCGCTTTTTCTCTCTCTCTCCTCTCTCCGCCTTACTTTTTACTATACTTTTTACTCTTACATCTCTCTCTCTCTTGATCTCCTATCTTATCTTTCCTTATCCTATTTCCTGCCTTCCTCCCAGCTCCTCTCCCAGCTCCTCTCCCTCCACTCTCTCATCCGCTCTCTCCCATTCATCCCTCCTCGACATGCATTCTCCATTCCAACTTCCGTCTCCTTGTCTCCTTCCTCTCTCTCTCTCATTCGTGCCTCTCCATTCCCTTTCCCTTCTTTCTCTTATTTCCTCCCTTACCCCCTCTATCTCCCTCAGCCACCTCTCTCCTCTTCCGTCCTCTCCTAACACTTCCCCTATCTCCTCTCTCCATCTGCTTCCTCCTCCAACCGCCTCCCTACATTCTTCCCACACATGTTCCCACGATTCTACCCTATCCTCGCATACCCTGCATCTTTTCTTTCCCTCCTCCTCCCAGTACTTTCCTTCTGCCATTTCATTCCCTAGTCTAAATCTCGCTATTCTTTCCCACCTGCTTTCCCCCCAGCCTTTGTACAGATATTTCGGCACTCCTTCCCCTTTTATCCATCCGTACCATCTGTTGTACCTCGACTCCCTTATCTTCCCCCATCTCTCCCTCTCCTGACTTTCCCTGTCTTCCCTTGCTGCCTCCTCGTAATCCACCTCTCCTCTGTGTCTCCTTCTTGCTGTTTCCTCCGTGTCTAGCCTCCTCATTTTCATGAATTCAACCCTTCCCTCTTCCCATTTCGTTAGCCTCTCCCCCTCTTTCCCTTTCCCGCACCTCCTCCCAGCATAACCTCACCAGCCTACTCCCCCTGCCTTCCTGTAGCCTCTTTTCATAGTTCCATGCTCTCTTCCCCGCTCTTGTTCTCATCTTCTCTCTTTGCAATTCTTCCCTCACCATATACCCTGGAGTCCTCCAGTCCACCCCTAAAACCCATTTCATATATCTTTCCTGCATTGCCTCAACTCTCTTCCATTCCCTCCACCCCCAAATCTCCGCTGCATACTCCGCCACTGTCCACACTAGTCTGTCAAACAGCCATAACCTTCTTCCCCAATCTCTCCCGAATCTCCTCTTTCCTATCCCCCACACCTGTTTCATCACCGAACTCGCCTTCTTTACCCTTTCCCTTACATGTGCCTCCTGTCCTCCGCCCTTTGTCACTACGTATCCTAGATAGCAGAACTTCTTCACCTCCTCTAACCTCTCTTCCTTCCATCTCCATATTACCCTTTCTTTTCTTCCTCCTCCCGCCCTGAATCTCATTACCTTCGTCTTTCCTACGTTCATTTCTAACTTCTTTTCCTCCAAGTAACTCTCCAACCTCATCAGCATTTTCCTCATTCCCAACTCATTTCCTGCTAACAGTACTACATCGTCTGCATACGCCAACGTGTAGACCCTGTTTCCCCCAGTATCACTCCTCCTTCGCTCCTTATCCTTCCCATTCTCTCCTCCAAGTCTGCCGTCAGCAAATTAAACAAGTACGGGCTCAGCGGACAACCCTGCCTTACCCCCCTCCATGTCCAGAACTCTTCCCCTACTTCCTCCCCTATCTTCACCCTGCTTTTCGTCTCCTTATAAATTTTTTTTATTCTATCCCTCAGCCCTTCACTTATTCCCCTTTCCCTCATCGCTTCCCACAAAACCTCCCTGTCCACCGAGTCAAACGCCGCCTTCAAATCTATGAAAGCTGCCACCATTTTCCCTCTCTCCTTTCCTATGTTCCTGTTTATCAAGTAGTTCAACACATAAATGTTGTCTACTGTGCCTATCCCTTTTCTTAATCCCGTCTGATTTTGCGGTACCATTTCTCCCCTTTCCATCTCTTCGTATAGCCTGTTCGCCAGCACCGTCGCATATACCTTATATAACGTCGGCATCAAAGTCACCCCTCTATACTCCTCTACCCTTTCCCCTTCACCCTTCTTCCGTATCGGCACTACTATCCCCTCCATCCACTCTTCCGGCCATCCTTCCCCCCTCCAAACTCTATTGCATATCTCCCACACCCATTCCTCTATCTCCCTCCCCCCGTACCTCCACACCTCATTTGTCACCCCATCTACTCCTGGCGCCTTCCCGTCCTTCATTTTCCTTATCGCATTTCCTATCTCCTCTCTACTTATTTCCCTTTCCTCCTCCTCCTGTTTTAGAGGTTAGGTATTTAGCTATGTGTGTCAAGAATAACTGGTTAAATTTTCAGCCAAATCGGTTGAATGGTTTTGAGTCAGTGCTTCCCCGAAACTCCTCGCCTTTTTTTCGAGGACTCTACTTTCACTTAAAATATTGCAAGGAAATGAATGTAAAATTAAGTGAAATTTTTTTTTTTCAATACTTCAAAATACTAATAAAAATATGTCAAAATTACAAAATGATCGCATTTTATCTTCTTATTAAAAAAAATTCCCGAAAAAACGTAGAAATTTCAGCCGTCACAGTGGGCTACTACCTTAAACAACGGTTCAGGAGATCGTATTCAAGTTGTGGCCTGGCGGAGTGAAGTGGATCGATGCGAAACAATCTTGAAACCAAACTCAGTACGTGCATGAAATATCGAATAAAATTTTTGGAAAAGTTCCGCAAAAATTGATAAAATATTGATATCTCTGAATTAGAATAATATCCATGACAAAGTCAAAAAAATTATTTAATTTCTGTTTTAAATTTGTCACCACATTCTGCTGAATTATTGGACGTTCAAATTATAGATATTACACGTCGATGGTGCATACGCTAAACCTTCTTTAGTTGGGAATTTCAATAAAGGAACCATAAACTCCGAATTAATCATACAGTCTGCAACGAAATTGAATATATTTGGGTATCACTCGATAATGGAACATGCATCCGTCACAGCGCCAGAACTCATACTATTGAAGAATATTGGAGGTGCAACCAACAAGTGCATCAGTGAGTGTTATGACATTTATACTATTGAGTTCATAATCAAGTTCGGAAAAATATTTTAAAAAAGTTACTCTTTTTAATGAAAAAATTATGTTTAATTACAAATTGATCGAAAAAAAAAAACAATTATGATGAATCGAAAGTAGATAAACAATGCCGGTTCTGGATATAGATTCCTACCCCGACATGTTACCGACCTACTTAGCCGAGACGCAAACCCCTTCTGTGACGTCATCGAATGTTCTAGAAGGTTCTGCGTTGTTTTTCGGACACGTCACGGGCCTTCAACGTCACAGAGGGTCGAAGTTGTTGTTCCGACGCGTCACCGAACTTCGACGGTGCGGAAGGTTCTACGTCGTCGTCGATTTGACCAGACCTAAGACGCGGGAATTCCAGGAATTGTTTTTGCATTCCGTTTCCCAGGAATTGTTTTTGCATTCCGTTTCCCAGGAATTGTTTTTGCATCCCGTTTTCGAGATATCATCTTTCGTAACTATGACGCGAGACTGATCTACGCGGTTCTTTCAGCTTTATGAACTTAGCCCCCCAACATGTTCCAAAAAATTTGAAAAAAATACCACAGATTGTCCGTCGTTTGCTCGTGATTGCCACATGTTTTTTTTTGTTTGCCCCCATTTGGTTCCCGAAATATGAATTTCGAAAATTCGGGGGGCTATCGATGTGAAGTCAGCCCCCCAACTTGAAAATATCGGATTTTTTTACCCACGAAATTTTTAGGGTTTCGTTTGCCCTTGATTGCCCCATGATTCGTTTTGGTCCCCAAGTCTTAGTTTTCGAATAATCGCGATAATTATCGCTTGGATTATTTTTGAATAGAATAGTATTGCAATAAATCTGCCATGCATGTTCCTAAAAATTTGAAAAAAATTCCACAGATTGTCTTTCGTTTGCTCGTGATTGCCACAGGTTTTTTTTTGTTTGCCCCCATTTGGTTCTCGACGTATCACATACTGTTTTTCATGACAACTGCATGGCAGCCTTTGCTTTCGACGCAATGATAGTGTGGCAAAAATTTTGTCACACTCCTCAACAAAAATTCATTTTCTCCACTGTTTACACGAAGAGAAAGTGAAGGTTGCCATGCATGCGTGATGAAAATATAATTGCTGAGTAAAATACGATTCTTTTTTTTTTTATGATTTCAATGTTTTCTCGAATAACTATCTTATTTAACTAGGAGACCTTACGGCAGCCGGATTTTTTTTTTTTTTTTATATTTATGGTACGTGTAGTTGGGACCTTGAATAAGAATTTCCCAAAGCAGTTCGATGCGATACTCAAAATTCTTCGAGATAATCGACTTTGAAGTTTTGTACTCGACCTTATATTCACTAGATACGACGCTTGTTTCAACGAAAGGCGTAGTGCAGACGGTAGAGTTCGAGTCCAGTAATCGCTGGATCGCTGGTTCGAGTCTCGTCGCGTGAGTTTTTTTTTTTTTTTTTCTTAGAAACTTTTTCCTTTTTTGTTCTTTTTCATATTCCGAAAATTGAATTTTTCATTAGGAATATCAACTTTAAATAAACAATATTAATTATAAAATAACAATAAAGGTTCTGTCAAAAAAACAACGACGTCGGGTAGGAAATAAAATGCTATTTTATTGTCATATCTTTAATATGATAAGTGTTAGGTATATTACGTCTAGTGGCACGAGCCAGAATGGTAGTTATCGTAAAAACATGGAAAACAGAAATTTTTTCGGCATCTAGCACACTGTATAAATGTCGCATTATTACAGGCGCATTTTATTTTCAAAAGCTCGACTGCGACTTTGGTGACATGCTCAGGTATGCGTGGTTTGCATCAAAACTGTGCGATGAAAGAACAATCTTTCAAAATGTTAATGAAGTTTGCTTCGCAGTCGAGCTTTTGAAAATAAAATGCGCCTGTAATAATGCGACATTTATACAGTGTGCTAGATGCCGAAAAAATTTCTGTTTTCCATGTTTTTACGATAACTACCATTCTGGCTCGTGCCACTAGACGTAATATACCTAACACTTATCATATTAAAGATATGACAATAAAATAGCATTTTATTTCCTACCCGACGTCGTTGTTTTTTTGACAGAACCTTTATTGTTATTTTATAATTAATATTGTTTATTTAAAGTTGATATTCCTAATGAAAAATTCAATTTTCGGAATGTGAAAAAGAACAAAAAAGGAAAAAGTTTCTATGAAGAAAAAAAAAAAAACTCACGCGACGAGACTCGAACCAGCGATCCAGCGATTACTGGACTCGAACTCTACCGTCTGCGCTACGCCTTTCGTTGAAACAAGCGTCGTATCTAGTGAATATAAGGTCGAGTACAAAACTTCAAAGTCGATTATCTCGAAGAATTTTGAGTATCGCATCGAACTGCTTTGGGAAATTCTTATTCAAGGTCCCAACTACACGTACCATAAATATAAAAAAAAACAAAAATCCGGCTGCCGTAAGGTCTCCTAGTTAGCGCGCATTTCAACGCGTGAAGATGATAACATACCGATGAATTTCCAAATATTTGGATGCAGACCTCCGAGTTTCCGTTTGGCGTCATTGTGGAATGACTCCACTAAATTGTTGGTGCGGATTGGACAGTTGTGGACGCTGACCACCGCTGCCAGTTGGCCCCACTGCGTCCGCATGTAACGCATGAACTGCAGTATAGCCGGAAACTCGTTGGCGATCGCATCGGCCAATTCAGTCAATAATCCGAGTCCCTCGGCAAATCTTTCTGCGGGAGCTAGCGGCAGCGCCATGGCTAACGCCAGAATAGTGGTGCGAGCGTTGGAAAGACCCAAGCGCCTCCACCTCCTCTCAATGGCCTTGTGCAAATAGAAAATTCATGAAATTAGGAGATCCGTTGTAATCAATCTAATATTAGATATTGCATGCGGTAAACGTATAGGTAAATCGGATCACCGAATTGAACCTGACCTGTGAATAATTCATGAAATGTAAAAACAAATCGAATTATAAATGGATGATTTTCCGGTTGGGGCAGGGGGTCTGTGTTGTAACAACATAGAGGAAAAAACTCTCAAATTCGCTAAGAATTCTGCCAAACATTTTCTTTCTATATTTACTGTCAAGTATGAACCCTCTTTCGGAAAATCATCTATTCATAATTCAGTTTATCTTGCATGTCATTTACAGACGGTACATTTTCAACCAAATTACCCGATTTATCAACCTTCTCTTTACTTTTGGAGCGTGGAATAAATTTTATGGTATCTTGCAGGGTAGCCTGGATACAGTTGTAACAGTTTTAAAGTTGAATCAAAGTGACTTCGTTGCAACCGTAACGGTTGAACAAAAGTGACTTTCAACCTGAAAACTGTTACAACTGTACCCAGTCTACCCTACCTGATTAAAGTGGAACCAGCATCCATGAATGCTGGCTCGAGAAAATATATCTCGTATCGCACTCATCGCCGGACGTTCGTAATCTCCCATCACGAAGCGCAAAGATTCCCCAAGTCCAGGAGCCAGTTGTAAAATTTTGGCAAAAATTGCTCTGTAGAGTGCCCTTCTTTGCGTGCTACACAATACGAACACAGCAGCGATGCCCTAAAAAGTGTATCTAGATATATGTTATGTCATATTTATTTATTGAGATAATCACGAGTAAGAAAAAACATACGGCATCCGCAATACGCAAGTGTATTGTATATAATTGTGCGACCGGTGGTTGGTATGGTGCAACCTGGAAATAATTGTATTTATTCAAAATATTAGTCATCATCTATTCTGTCAAAGCTGTGTACGTCGAAGAAAATTGGAAATCGGATTTCTCGTTAACGGTAGGTTCTAAAGAGGTGAAACCGTATGGGCTTTACAATATTGTAGTGGAAAAATTAATTTCCTGGCGCCCCGTTCATAATTTGTGAGATTGCCCGTATAGTTTGATTTGGTATCACCTTAAATGTGCCATCGATGTAAATTTCGCGTGCAGTACCAAGACTTTCAAGCATCGCATCGCTAATAAAAATCAACGCAATGGAGTCGTCGGCTGTCTCGACAAGGCCTCGATAAATATTATGTGTTAGTTCATAATTATATAGGACTCCCGCTAGTTCGTGCAAGTCAGCGGGTATGATCGGTCTAATTTTCCTACGCGCCCGGTCCATCGCGCTTTTCATCGCAGGAAATAGTAGCCTTCGTGCCACTTCAGGATTTCTGCAATTGGATTGAAAATATGGTATGAACACATGCATGCTCATATGATAACTCTGGGTTGAAATACCTCGAACATGCATCTGATTGGATCATGATTTTTCTAATTTATCCGGTTAAACTGACTTAGCGATTCTACGAAATTAGATATAGACCTTGCACACACGGTATCGAAAATAGACTTAAGAGTGTCATTAGTATCGACAGCTAAGTCAATCATCTCGTATCGCATTGTCAGCTCCTGAATAATTGTCGGATTGGGTCGGTGGCCCTCGTGCGGCACATAAACGTCTAGACGTTCATGTGGCGGTTGTCCTGTGACCTCTGCAGCACCTCGACATTTCGTAGTTGTCCTCGTCGAACAACGATATAAATGCGGCGATGTCGTATCGATATGATACTCATATCCCGCGTGTATATACCGCACAGTATTCTCCCATTTTCCACGTATTTGCTGCATCTGTAGTTTAAAGAACTAATAAATAGCTGTGCACTTTGAACAAAGTAACACGTAGTTGAAGAACAACTCATCCCAGTTATCCAGAGATTGTTCAACTTTTAGATTTTTAGAACAAAAGCGGAAATATTGAATTTATACTAGCTTTCTTATGCACAACAGTACAGGACTTGATAAGACCTCTGAAGGGGTATATGAGTTCTAACATTTCGTGTATCTAATGACATTATACGATCTTTGGCTATACTTAAGGGGTTATATCCAGTTAGAATTTTCAAAAAATCGATTTCTTGTTTTTTGCGTTTCCGCAATGTACATATTTTTAAGTATATTCTCTGAAAATTTCAAGTTGATCCGGAAAATATTTACGAAGATAAACGCATATATGTAAGGACGTCTGTAGACGTTCAAAAGTGGGCGGAGTTGACAAATTTAATACTTTTGGTGACTAGAGTAGTTAATAGAACTAAAATATACAGAAGCTCAACATATTTCCTTGTTTCCTTCTCTATCCTACTCGAGTATCTTTTAAAATTTACCCACATGCCAACTGAGTGTAAACGTTTTTTGAAACTTTAATCGCGTTTTTCTCGAAACAGTATTTTCAAAGTCGGTGAGCGAGCCATTTCCGAAACGGCTCGACCGATCGGTCTCGAATTTTCACACAATCTTCTTAGATATATTCCCCAGGTAGTAATCGAAGGAATAAGATTTCTGAAAATTATTTCGATATTTTAGACCACTTGAAGTTGGACATTTTTTGAAGAATTTCGATTTTTTTTTTTTGGGAAGCCGCCACTTTGTCAAAAATCAAAAATTTGACTATTTCTTCGATTAATACCTGTATTCATCTATCGACTAGAGAAATTTTCTGGATTTTTTTATTTTAAATAATCCAAACCAGAGATATCGTGCTCACCGCCGGACACCTTTGTCTGGAGGGCCTCCAGGAGATCGCCTACAGGAGCAGTACAACATCATATTTTTGAAATCGGACAACGGGGTTTTAAAATTTGAGAAATTTGCTATATGTACATGTTTTTTATATAAATGTTGAATAAAAGGTTTTTCCAAAAGAAAATCGTTAAAAAAGTGTTTCTTTGCGCGCGCAACTGGATATAACCCCTCAAAGGTAAAAGGGTGTATCTTTTTCTCTTTATCTTAATTTGTCTCCCATGAAAAATCAACCTCTGGAATTTGAGTATGCCCGAATGACCCGTTCTCGAGTGATAAGCAAATCAAATAATGCTAATATCTACAGGCGACACGGAAACAAAAGAATAATAATAAAACTTGCCGTAAAACAAGGCACTTCTTCATACGCCACTGGCTATCAGTGCTATCACTGGTGAACGGTGGTAGCTGTGGTAAACGGTGGTAACTGTGGTAAACGGTGGTAGCTGTGATGAACGGTGGTGAACACTTAATTCGTTAGATTAGCCCTGAAAAGGGCTTTTTATGAGAAAGTGGAAAAAACAGAAGTGGGTGCAAAGTAGGAAAAAAAAAAAAATTAATAATTCGAAGAATCAGAATAATCAAGAAAGTTGTAGAATATAGGAAGAGGTATACGAAAAGGCAGCTATAGAAATGAAATTACTCGAAAAACTAGAAAAGCAAAAAATTAAAAACGCAAATGTAGGCAAGAAGAATCCCAGTCAGCAGACTTGGCATATTTACGTTACCGTGATATCACACTGTAAAATTTCTGGTACATACCAAAGTTTATGTAAGTTTTATGTAACATTGGTGTATCAGTGATCTTTTAATATATCAGAGATGTGCTTGACATGTAACACTGTAGTATCATGAAGATAGTACATTGTTATGTAGCATTTATATCACCCAGTTCTCTCTTTGAGCAGTGCCCAAGGTTGATGTAGCCGTAGTATAACTAGGATGTCGCATTGTTATGTCACCCGAAAAGCGCAACTGAGATGTAACATTGATATCACTAAGTACTATCTTTGAGCATTTCTCAAGTGTGATGTACTTGTAATATAATAAGGATGTTGCAATGTTACACCACCCAAAAAGCTCAACTGAGATGTAACGTTGATATCACCAAGTACTATCTTTGAGCATTTCTCAAGTGTGATGTACTTGTGATATAATAAGGATGTTGAAGTGTTATATCACCCAGAAAGCACAATTGATATGTAAAGTTGATATTACCTAGTTCTATCTTTGAAAATGACTCAAGTTTGATGTAGCAGTAATATCACACTGTTATGTTTTATATTGCTATAGAATTAAAAGATTTGAATCATATTGGAGGTCTATATAATCTATTATACAATAATCTTGTAGTGACT
Organism: Rhogogaster chlorosoma; assembly: GCA_944452935.1. Lineage (NCBI taxonomy): Eukaryota > Metazoa > Arthropoda > Insecta > Hymenoptera > Tenthredinidae > Rhogogaster > Rhogogaster chlorosoma. The sequence continues at coordinate 7,087,010 of OX101799.1, forward strand.
AACATTAATTATTATACTTATATATGATCCGTACACTGTGTACGGTACACATTCACGCTGTAGCCAAGCGCGTGGTAACGCGACAGCACTCACGAATAATTTCATCGAATGACCCGTAAGACTGAACTGTGCGTGGTGCCTCGAAATTTGACCTGGTTCGGATGAGAATATATGTCAGCGATAGAATTTTAAAATGATATCAATTTGCAGAAAAAAGTGATTTATTTAGGAATTAGTTATAGGAAATTGGGAAAAATATGACGTTACGCGTTACGTTAGGTTATAGATTAAGTTTGATACTCTTGTTTTTAGCCACGTGATTTTCGATTGACTTACAAGGGATATCACCGGGGCCGAAACCGGATTTGGACGAGTCTTTGCCCTATTTTAGCGAAGTCATTCGGTGCACCTCTCAGCCGCTTACGACAAAAATTAAATAGTACATTTCGTTACGACTACGGAAAGGCTTTTTTGGAGAAACGAAAGGTTTACGGCACGAGCCGAAGGCGAGTGCTGTAACAAGGCTAGTTAAAAAGCCTTTACGTACGAGGAACGGTCTAATTTTTTCATCACGGAAGCCGGAAAATCGCAACGAAGTTGCGATTTTGAGGTTAGAATGATGAAAATAAATTTACCTACGCTCATGTACCATTTCAGCTGCTAATCTGTCAGCAAAACCGCGTGGCCGAGCGGTTAACGTTTACGGTTGTCGCACGGACTGCCTGATTCCGTGTCCCGACAACAAAGTATTTTTCAATTTTTTTTTTTTTTTGCTTTCTTTTCATTTCTCTCTCTTTGTCTGTGAATATTAAATGCAAATATCAGTTAATTTCGAGCGAAAACCCATTGTTTATATTGAATTTATGAATTTTTTTAATAATATTAATAATATGAGTACGATTGTGATTTTCATGCGGAATTCAATTGATTTTTTTTTTAAGAAAAGAGCTTATACTTTTAATACTTATGAACGATTTTTCGCTCGTAATTAACTTATTTGTATTCTATGCTCATAGATAATGAGAAATATAAAGAAAAAAAAAACCACTGCAGGCATGATTTGAAATTGGGCTGCTCGTGTGTCAGTCGTTAGCGCTAACCGCTCGACCACACCACTCTGTTTCCGCTTATGTTCTAGACGTCTCCATCGGAGGGTCAGAGTCGGGCTAGGTTCAAATTTGAGCCAATGAGAAGTGAGATTTGAAAAGACTACCGTAATTTCTTTTCGAATCTTCTTTCTCATTGGCTCAAATTTGAACGTAACCCGCCTCCGACCCTCCGATGGAAACATAGTCAAAGTGCGAATACTTTTTCCGGATTTAAATTATACCTATATATACAAAACACGAGTATATCTGTCTAAGATATGAATATTATGATTTTCTTATCACTTATTGTTTTTTCTCATCAGATATATATATATATACAGGGTGTCTCGAAATTCGCGCATGTGCTACATACGGGCGGATTCCTTGCGAAGAATGGATACGGAATATCCAAGTAAAAACTTCCGCGAGGACTTAGTTTTCCTGTAAAAGCACTTATTAACGAACCAATCAGCGTTCATCTTTAGAAGACTGTCGAAAATCCGTATCGCCGTCCGCTTTATTAGCGTGAGCGAAACAATAATGTGTGGTGTTTCCCGCTCGCTTGTCACAACGCGCTTGTATACGTGAGCGCGACACATAGACAGGTATACGAGAGCGTTGTGACAAGCGAGCGGGGAACACCACACATCATTGTTTCGCTCGCGCTAATAAGGCGGACGGCGATACGGATTTTAGACAGTCTTCTAAAGATGAACGCTGATTGGTTCGTTAATAAGTGCTTTTACAGGAAAACTAAGTCCTCGCGGAAGTTTTTACTTGGATATTCCGTATCCATTCTTCGCAAGGAATCCGCCCGTATGTAGCACATGCGCGAATTTCGAGACATCCTGTATATATATATTTATATATACAGAGATGATCTGTGGAAAGTTATAAGCCGTGTGGGTAGGCAACCGGTGATACACTACGAAATGGCAACGCTGTCGATGCGAGAGTCGAATAAGTCGAATGACCGTATCTACAGACGACGTAACGGCAGCTGTCATTCTGCGGCTCTCATGTTGTTAGGTTAGAATGAGAGTTATAAATAATTGTCAGATTTAGATTTTGTAATCACAGTTCCTTAATACAACGGTAAATATTCTTTCTTAAGAAAGTGTAATGGGTTATTCAGGTAATTGCGGATGTCAATATCGGTTTATTTCGAACATTATTAGGTTATAACCTAACATTATTAGGTTATAACCCCGCAGAATGACAGCTGCCGTTACGTCGTCTGTAGATACGGTCATTCGACTCATTCGACTTATTCGACTCTCGCATCGACTACGTTGCCATTTCGTAGTGAAACACCGGTTGCATACCCACACGGCTTATAACTTTCCACAGATCATCTCTGTATATATGATGATCATATTCCGCATATGGTGACTTCCGTTTTCATCGTTCACCGCCATTGTCGAGTGCAGAGCTGATTCACACGCGGCATGGCGTACGTGCGCCGTGCGCCCGTACGTCGTATCATTTTTCAATCCTCGATTTCTGCCGCATCGTCAATCAATTCAATATCAATCCTAATTATTCAGTAATATAAACAAATACATTTTGATTTTTCGTCGATATAAATATATATAAACTGTTGGTGAAAGTGAAAGTACGCACGCACGCCATGCGCCCGTACGTCTCATCATTTTTCAATCCGCCGATTTCTGCCGCATCGTCAATCAATTCAATATCAATCCTAATTATATAGTAATATAAACAAATAAATTTTGATTTCTCGTCGATATAAATATATATAAACTGTTGGTGAAAGTGAACTATATACGACAGCGAGGGCGACGACACGCTACCTGTGTACCACGTGTAAGGTAAGTTAATATATTGCATGATAATTGTTGATCGACATAGTTATAGATTGTCTATTCTTCACTTGTGCTGCAATTACTATGAAAACTTACTCCAGAACGATAGCGAATTTCGATTTTTGACCACGTAAATCATATATTTCTACACCTATTTTTATTTTCCATTTCTCTATATTGATACTGCGTTATTCGTGTTGCGATTTTTCGGAAATTGTATATGTTATTATGCCAGTATTTATTCTACAATTTAATAAAAGTGAAATTTGCTCTGTTATGTATAGTTGGTTTCCAGTATAAATCAAATGCTGAAATATGAACTGTATTAGCAGTCAACAATACAGACACGCCAAGGGTTGAGAGGTGAAGATGTGCTGATCAGACTGTCCAGAGCTAGGTAATCCTTTGAAAAACATTTCGAGAACCATTACCCCTTATTTATTTTGAATATACACAAGCTGTTAATTGTCCTCGTTCGCTCGCTTCGCTCGCTCACTCGTTTCCTTTTGCGTTATTCCTCACTCGCTGCGCTCGCTCGGTTATTGGTGGTTTTCGGGTCATTCCTCACTCGCTACGCTCGCTCGGTTATTGGTGGTTTTTGCGTTATTCAATATCATATCAGATTGGTCCGGGGCCATCTGCTGGGCAAACACGTTACTTTCCGATATCATATCAGATAGATACAAGCGAAATAAGAAACCCTTACCTATGTATACAGTACAGTGAGTACAGTATAGTAGTACAGTAAGAAACACAGAACACGTATCTACGATCTGTGACGTCATTTGTGACTTCCGCACATCCGACTTGTACTTTAATATATAGGTTGTTAAGCCCTGTCAAAACTATCAACGCTGTTTTGCCTGTGAGCATGAGTGAACTAACAACAAGACATGATGTTGTGTGAGTGAGAGCGTATTACTTACGCAAGTGAGACACACGTTACTTCTCGAGACACTCTATTTATCACTACTTATAAAATAAGTGATGAAAAAAGTTAAAATTCATCATTTTTTTAAATAACATTTCTAATAACATCCCACAACTATTCTTCACGGCGAGGCAATATTTTTTCAAAAAACTGTGAACATATCACAATTAGAATTAGAAAATATTACCTATATTATAATAGGGAGATATTATCTATGTATCATACAGTAGAATGCTACCACATGATGAGTGATCTCTCGAATAGTCCAAGTTTTTGATGGTAATTTTCCACTGTTTTGTTCATACGTAGTGATAGACCAGGCAATAGAGCAGAAAATGAGTGATTTTGTGACAAAAATATTACCTGAAAACGGATTGCGCCATCAGACGCGGAACAGTCCGTAGATTCAGTGTGCCATGTTTTCTACTCGGAAATGTCATTAATTACTTTGTTATTAACAAAAAACCTCTAAAAAAAGTGTTTTTTTTCGTTTTTCGCATATAAAAGCTGAACCAATGGAGCAATCTTGATGCTTTCAGCAGACGAATTGTAGAGAATGAAAAGACGAAGAGAATGAGCCCCTGACGAACTCGATCGGATCAATATTAACGGAGAAAATTCGAAAAAACTCGAAAAAACGGCGTTTTTTCAAAAATTCATAACTCCGCCATTTTTAAAGCTGTAGCACGGTCTCTCCGCGAGAAAGTAACGATCGATGGGTACTACATGTGTGCTAAATCCAGGCATTGTCGTATCATTACTTTTTGCATAATTGCAATTTGAATTTTTCTATGCACTATCTTGCAAAACGGCTGGATGCTCTTGAGGTGGTCCGATTTTATTTTTTAAGACGGATTTTGAAAGTCGAAGTATAGTACTTCAAAACGTCAATTCTGATTTTTCGTTAAAATGATGAAAAGTAGGTGAAAAATGCTTGCAAACATGACCAAAAACGGCCGAGCGCGCGAAAGCGGTCGAGTAGTGGTGGTAGGCGGCCGAAGCGGGGAACCGCGCTTCTATTACTATATATACTTCTCCGCTTCGGCCGCCTACCACCACTACTCGACCGCTTTCGCGCGCTCGGCCGTTTTTGGTCATGTTTGCAAGCATTTTTCACCTATTTTTCATCATTTTAACGAAAAATCAGAATTGACGTTTTGAAGTACTATACTTCGACTTTCAAAATCCGTCTTAAAAAATAAAATCGGACCACCTCAAGAGCATCCAGCCGTTTTGCAAGATAGTGCATAGAAAAATTCAAATTGCAATTATGCAAAAAGTAATGATACGACAATGCCTGGATTTAGCACACATGTAGTACCCATCGATCGTTACTTTCTCGCGGAGAGACCGTGCTACAGCTTTAAAAATGGCGGAGTTATGAATTTTTGAAAAAACGCCGTTTTTTCGAGTTTTTTCGAATTTTCTCCGTTAATATTGATCCGATCGAGTTCGTCAGGGGCTCATTCTCTTCGTCTTTTCATTCTCTACAATTCGTCTGCTGAAAGCATCAAGATTGCTCCATTGGTTCAGCTTTTATATGCGAAAAACGAAAAAAAACACTTTTTTTAGAGGTTTTTTGTTAATAACAAAGTAATTAATGACATTTCCGAGTAGAAAACATGGCACACTGAATCTACGGACTGTTCCGCGTCTGATGGCGCAATCCGTTTTCAGGTAATATTTTTGTCACGTAAATATCCCTATTGCCTGGTCTATGATCCAAAGTTTAACAAGTAGCAGCATGTGTTCTTACATTTACAAGTAGAAAAAGCGTGTGCCTCTACGCGTACAATATCGTACCTTGTCGTTAATCAAATTTCCACCCCCACTAGCAAGACGATTACCTCGATTAGTAAAGAACATAATCAATAGAATATTCTTTAACTGTGAAAATGTCTAATTTAAATTGAATAATATATTATAATAAAACAAGGGTAGGAATGAGTGAGGATAGATGAACGCAATAAAACACTAGATTACCCGTAAAAAACCACACTTGCCTGGGCATAAAAACCCTCTCGATTTGAGGGAAAAGCCGGGGCAAGCGAATTCTTTATTTTACAAGTGAAAGGAAATTTACAATGATAGGAAAGAGGCTCGACCAGGAGAATCAACAAATAGAAAAGAGAAGCTAATGTAGAGATGCAATAACTATAATTACTCGCGCGCAATACTTATAAGCTATTAAGGTACCTTTCGCACGCTAAGAGAGCTCTCTTACCCTATTCGTGTACGTTGGCGCCGAAGAAGAAGAAGAAGCTGTCCAGCCTACTGGCACCAGCGGGGGCGAGGAACACCTATACCGGTCGCAGCGTGCCTCGACGTCTCGAGGGCCAACCCTGGACCACGGGCTGCTTGAAGAAGACAGCCGCGTAGATGTTCGCTCGGGAACTCGCACGTCGAACAGGTCGCACGTGGCGAAATTCCCCACACACACACCAGGAACTCACACCCCAGAACAAAACCTCTCTAAATCGGTGTTAGCCGAAGAGCACACGTTCTGAAAAGAACGTGTGTACCAAATCGACTAACGACCCAACACCAAAAACCCAGATTTCTACGCAAAGGCTATTCTTTCGAACGTCGTCTTAATGCTGCTAGCGCGGCTTGTTACGGCGAGCGAAGCGAAAAGAAGAGTGAGCGCGCGTGTGTCTTGTCGAGGGAGAGCCCGTATAGCGGCGCGCGCGTCGGTCTTCGCAAGGCGCTGTAACCAGCTAAAAAGGCGCGAAACCCCAGGTCCCTCAATTAATATTAAAAGCCTGAACGAGCTGAACAAACTGTATAGGGTTCCTGAAAGAAGTGACTCGATAAACTGCGTATACATTAAAAACGCAGCATGCCGAAGATTAAAGATAAAATCAGTTTGTCAAAGAGACAACGTCGCCGTTTGGTTGAAAAGGAATATCAGAACTTATCAATTAAGGCTCAAGGCAATCAACCTACTATTTGTGGACCTTCAACGCACAATGTTGTCAATGCTACCTCGGTTTTATCGATAGATTCCGAAAATATAGATTATAATTTAGATGTAGACTGTCAACAGGATATTGATTTGAATTGTAGTGTCAGATCAAATAGTAACAGTGATAGTACAACACAATCAGTTCTACATGTCGAGACATTTCATAATAGCGATGATGAGACTTGTCAAAATATAACTGATGAGTTACATTTTCCAAATATCACCAAAAGAAATTTTCAAGATGACCTTCGACACTGGGCAGTTACGCGTAACATCACTCACACAGATGTTGATGCATTATTAGTAGTCTTACGTGCACATGGATTTATCGTGCCCCGCGATACCAGAACTCTTGTAAAAACTGCCACAAATTTAGCTATAATCGAAATGAAGCCAGGGCATTATTATCACTTTGGACTGCGTTTAGGCTTATTACAATCAATTTCCGAATATTATTTACCTGGCAAATGCCCCTCTGAACTAAAAATCAATGTTAATATAGATGGACTCCCACTTACTTAGAGTAGTGGCAGTCAATTTTGGCCAATTTTAGCAGCTATTGAGGCAGATTTTCCTACGGTACCGTTTGTCATTGGAATATATCACGGTTACCAAAAGCCTCATGATAGTAACGAATTTCTACAATATTTCATCAACGATTTTGAGAACGTTTTGGCTACAGGTATAACAATTGAAAATCAATTAGTTGAAATCAAACTCAATGCAATTGTTTGTGACGCACCAGCGAAAGCATATACAGGGACTTTCTGTGGTGGCGGCACAGTTAGTTGCATTAGCCACCGCCACTACACACAAGCTCGCTTCGTCCATGTGACAACCGAAGACTTCACGCTTATGGTTGCTATACTCTTTGCTCTGTTCAAGCTGCATCATTCTTTTTTTCGGTTGGTATCCCTGGCACACGGACGAAGCGTGCGTGTGTTTGATGGAACTAGCTGTGCCGCCACCACAGAAAGTCCCTGTATATGTGGGATAAAAGGGCATAACGCATACTTTGGCTGTGGGAAATGTATCCAAGAAGGGGAATTCATCGATAACCGTGTTACTTATCCTGAAGTCGATGCACCGTTACGGACAGAAGAATCATTTAGAAGAAAAACTCAAGAAGAACATCATAAAAAAATATCGATACTAGAAACGTTGTCAATTTGCATGATTTCCAGTTTTCCCCTTGACTATTTGCATCTGGTATGTTTAGGCATTATGAAAAAATTAGTACAGTTCTGGGTGAAAGGAAAAAAAAATGTCAGAATGACAAATGAAAACTTGACGCGGGCCTCAAATCATCTCTTAACGCTTAACAGTTCAATTTCAAAAGAGTTTGCTAGAAAAGCAAGGCCTTTACAAGAGATAGATAGATACAAAGTTACGGAACTTAGACAATTATTATTATATACCGGATTACTCATATTCAAAGACACTCTGACAAAAGATCAGTATAATCATTTTCTCAGTTTAAGTACAGCCATTCGCATTTTGTCAAGTCAAGATTTACATTTAAAGTACAATAATTATGCTAAAAACCTATTGATATATTATGTGAAAACTTTCCCACTTCTGTATGGTTATCGGTACCTCTCGTATAACGTTCATAACTTAGTACATTTATCTGGCGATGTTAAGCTTAAGGGCCCGCTAGATAAATTCAGTACTTTCAAATTTGAAAACCACATGCAAAAAATAAAAAAAATGGTGAAGTCATCCAATAAACCTCTGCAACAGTTTGTTAAACGTCATAAGGAACATTGTAATATAAGTTCCATGCATGCGAGTAAAAAAAGACTCAATTATCCAATAATCAAATACGATAAATGTCAACATTCTGGGAAAATTCAGACAATTCAATCCATTCAATACGAGGCCGTTTTTTTTAGTACACAAACACCCAATAACTGTTGCTACATGACAAACGGGACTATTGTCATTTTGGATCAGATTTATCTTCATAACGGAAAAATATATTTTTGTGGTAAAACATTTTCTAATTGTCAATCTTTGTTCACTACTCCTTTTGAATCTTCAAACATAGGTATAGTCGTTGTATCCAACGAACAAAGTCAAGTCGTGCAATTTGAAGTTTCTAACATAAAATGCAAATGCCTTAAATTCACATCAACAAATAATGAATTTATAATATTGCCTTTGACACATCAGGTGTGATTTATGTTGAAAATATACCGAGCATCGTTCAGTGTGTCGATCTCGTTACCTTAATTGTTGACACACACCATATATTTTATTTTATTCTGTCTATCATGTCATTATTTGAATATTCATGAATTCCTAACAACCACAACTGTTAAAATTTCGGGTTCAGTTTTTTCACAATCCGGTCAACTGCAGATAACAATCTTATTGAATATAATATTAAAAACTGTAGTCTCGTTATACTATTCGATGATTTCTTCATTTTGTATAGATTCGAATAGTCAGTCACAGTGCGAAAAAAATGAACGCGAAAATTTAGCAGACTACGGAGTGTAAATAACAGTCAAGAATTCACTTTTAACCTATATTTAGTCGTTACCAAATAGTAATATCAAGGTATAATTCTATAATGTTTCGATTTTCAACATAGTGATGAATTCTTCTTGGACTACTTTCCTAGAGAGACAATTTTAATTTTTTTTTTTCATATTTTTCCTGGGTAAGTATAAAAGTATTTCCTTGCTATTGTTTTGATGCTCGATTTCAGCGTGAAATGTTATTTTTGTACGTTTGAGTGTATAATGTATATTACGTTTGACGCTGAAATCGCGCTCGCGTTGCATAGGTATAGGTATGGGTATGCATACATACATTTTTTTATCGCGTTTATGGGGCTGTTACACAGAGTGTGTCGCGTTTCGCGTCGCGGCAAACATAATACTTATGCAACAACCAATGGGAGGGCTGCTTTTTCGAAAGAGATATCAATACGCAGCCCTCCCATTGGTTAGTGGATAAGTATTGTTTCCCGCGCTGCAAGACGCGAGGCGCTCGGTGTACCCAGACCGCCATCCCATGACGCACGGTTATCGATTCCGTTCCGTCGATCCTAAGCAACCATCCCACGTGCAACGTGCATACAACAATAAGCCACGATTTTGAGTTCTGTTTGTGCACAAACAATTGTCAGATCCAAAATTTCCCGATTAGAAATAAGATTTATTCCTAGTTCAATTATTACTCTATATCATTTCTCGTTATATTATTCCCTCATATTATTTTGGATGATAGTCAGTTAATCAAAATTAGTAGCATTGACTAACCAGCGTGATTGATCTTCAATCTTCGACGAATGCAGGTAATTTTAAATACTTTTTCATCATTTTAACCTCAAAATCGCAACTTCGTTGCGATTTCCCGGCTTTCGTGACGAAAAAATTTGACCGTTCCTCGTACGTGAAGGCTTTTTGACGAACCTCGTTACAGCACTCGCCTTCGGCTCGTGCCGTAAACCTTTCGTTTCGCCCAAAAAGCCTTTCCGTAGTCGTAACGAAATGTACTATTTTAAAATCAATCACAGCCACGTTAGGGATCATCAACATAACCTCATAATTATATGTACTCACGCTGATACTGAATCTGTATTTGTAATATTTTCATAAATCTTCGTTGAGTACAATTTTTTTGACATCCAGACATTGGTCATATACTGTATTTTGTATGTGTGTTTGGGATTTCAGTAACAAACAATCAGTGAAATGGTTCCCCCATATGCAGTTGTATCGTTTATGATGAATAATGATGACGATGAGCAAGTAACGTCAGAAGTACCTAGTTGTTGGTTGACTGCTAACAGACTGAAATGCTGGTGGCCTAAAGTTAAAAATATAAGTTATTTAATTTCAAAAAGGGTTGTACCTGACCCTGACAATCCTTCCAAATGGACGTTACATGACATTATCTTTGAAAATTATTATGGTAAGCTGAATTCTCAAGTAAATTACAGTGTTCCTATTAGGTTCAATGTGACTTTTGGAATAACGCAAATTTATCTTGTGTAGATTTATAAATTATTTTTGAAGAATATATGGTACAAATTGGATCTAGTTTGTCATCATCAGACTATAAGTTACGATTACCTATCATCGTACAGAATTTAGAATAAAGTCGTATCGATCATTTTATCAGAGTCAGTAGAAGATTATTATTCCACGAAAATGAATTAGTATAAATTGAAGAACCGGAATGAATGAATCCTGTATCCTAGATACAATCGAACTTGCTCGAAGAAGAGCTGAAGTTGTTTCGTCCAGTGATGAACAAGATTTTCGTATCAATGAGGGCCGTAATCAGAGAAAAAGAAGAAAAACTTCCTTGAAAACTGTACCCGAGACTTCTGATGAGGAAGATGTATCATCGAAAATTAAACAAGTTGAACTTCCTTCTCCTCCAGCCAATTTAGACGTGGATAAAACAATATTTATGGATAACATACCAATTCTATTTGACTATGACAAAGAAAAATCACAAGGTGATTCTATAGATGCAATAAGATACAATTCATTCAATTAATTTTTCATTCATTTAACGTATTTTTATTGTTCATATGGGTCATTCTCAGTTAAGAGGTGAATTCGACGTCCACGGTGAAAAATCACCTTTTTTAAAAAAATTTATTAAAAAGAATTTAATTACCTCTTAAAACTCGTGGTCATGTAAGTGGTCACTCAAATTCATTTCTTAATTTTATTTAATTTAGTCCCAATTTCCTCTCAAAGACGGAAAACATCTCTCCCCTGGTCTGTCCCTGGGCCGATTCTGTTCATGTATTAGTAATTTAAAGTACTTAGAAATCGAATATATTATTTAAATTATATATTTCAACAAAGTAAATTAAATAAATTATCGTAATCAAGGAAGTAAAATTGCGTGATATTTTTTCTTATGAAAAATATTGTGACTAAATTAAATAAAATTAAGAAATGAATTTGAGTGACCACTTACATGAGCACGAGTTTTAAGAGGTAATTACATTCTTTTTAATAAATTTTTTTAAAAAAGGTGATTTTTCACCGTGGACGTCGAATTTACCTCTTAACTGAGAATGACCCATGTATCAGGGTGATTGATGGCTATAATGATTATTCTTATTTTCATATGAAAATAATTTTCAAACACACTTTGTTCTAGGTGAACCGCGTGTTATAGCCGAATATAAGTCAGGTCATTATTATAATTGATCGAAACAATTAGTTATTTCTTTCTGCCTTGTATGTACTCCGAAATCACGTCTTCCATCTGTACTAAACGCATGATGGTTTTCAGCTTCGCAACTCAATGAACCAGGACCAATCAGGGAACCAACCAGAAAACTACGGATAGTGTCTTCTGAAATACTAAATAAACCTCCGCTGGGTACGAAATCAGTTATTATTCAGAGATATATACCTAGTGATTGCTCACCACAGCACTGTCTGTACTCTGTCCAACGAGAGAAAGGTCTCATTTCGCGCATCGGTGAACGAAGTGGGGGATAGAGTGGAAAATGCGCCGCTTGCTACTCAGGACTGTATACGTAAAATCAGCGCGAGACTAAGTGGGCGAAGATCTAACCGAAACAGACGAGTTTTCTTTCGATCGTGAGGCCTTTCTCTCGTTGCATTGAGTATGAATAGTTGTTATTACTCTCTTATACACATTCGTGGTATTCACTTAATAAGATTTTCCATATGAATGCAAGAAATGTTCTCCACAGAAATAGTATCACCTGCCGCAGGACGCAAGAGTCAAGTGACATTGCCTTTATCAACATCGGCTTCATCATTCAAGTTAAACACATCTCAGTCTGATTCCGATACTGTAATTGAAAATGGTAGTTATATTTGCAAATGATTAATTTATTCTCAATACTAGCTATCTGAAAACAATTCGATCAGATAATTATCTTAATAATTAAATTTGGAAATTTGAAATTTCCTAAATCTAATACGAAATATGTTTATGATTCAGATTTACCTGACACTCTTGAAACACGTCATGATTCATCAGTCGTGAACAATTATGCTATTACATCTACTCCAAAATCATCACAAAAACCTATCAAATATTCAGAAGGTTCAGGTATGCTTCTGTACACGTAATTATATGTTCAGAATCATTCAATTATCTGGACATTATGGTAATAACCGTTTTTTATCTGCAGATGCTCCCACGTCGACTGTGCCGCTACGCACACTTATAGAAGGTTGGTATAATTGGTGGCTTTAAAATGCATTGCTGAAACGCCATGTCTATATTTAAATGGTTTCATCATTTCTATTTATGATTACAGAGAATTTCCAACAACTATTTCGGAGTATATCAGAGATATTGGTAGATTTAGCAGAGGTGAAAAATTGCATAAATACTCTACAAAGACGAACGGTCGAAAAATCTTGTACTGGCACAAATAATGCATTTGATATCATCGAAGCTGTGTTTCCCTTCCGGAATAGACTGCAAGTGGCCAAATTTGAAGCTGATTTGGAAAAAACAATACCGCGGTCCAATGTGGTGAGTGTATCTTCAAAAATTTATGAAACGTGTGCCGAGGTAGCTCTGGACATTATTATTTCCTAAATAAAAAAGGATTCAGTTTACAATTTGATACCCGAAATTGCAGTCTAATAATAGTGAGGAATTTCATTTTTAAAGAATCATGTTTGATTACAGATTCTTTGTCTCAAAAAAGTTGGAGGTAGTGGAATGAAAGAATCTCTCATCCGAATTCTCAGGAAAGTATTTTCGAATCAACTTGCTAGGGAATCATCATGGTTGGGGCAGCGTGGAAACTTTAAGGTCAACGATCTCTCAATAATGAAGTGCATAAAAGGTTCGTTAGTATATTCATGTACCTACAATAAAATATATTGAAATAATTGTTTTACAAGGAACCGGACTCTGATGTTGTATCAAAAATTGGAATTCGATTCATTGCTCACATATTCAGCAAAGTATTTTCACTTATATTTTCAGATGTAATAGCGGCCAAATATGATCACACTGACAAAGAATTTGAAGAAATGGCAAGTGAATGGTTTCGTCAAGCAAATCAACGCTATGGCAGAGAACTTGTTAAACTTTCAAAGAAAAATAGTACTTTATAAGTTAAGAACAGTCTAAGTCAGTTTCCAGGTTCTAAATTATAACCATCATTTCTTAACCCTATTCTAATAAGCTATGATAATTTCACCAACAGTATATTGTAACGTGGCAAACGTTCTGACCTCCTCCTTCCCAGCCTTACGGACGTACTTAGTCCCGAACCCGTCTAAGTACCGGTCCTCGCGATTTAAATTCCTCGCGCCGTCGTCCAGCGGAGCCATTTTGGTTGCGAGTCGCCACTTGCCGCTGACCGGCAACAGTCAGCGCCCGCAGGACGACTGGCAAAATTCCGAACTAAGCGGAAGAGGAAGAATCGCCACTTGCTTTTGTACCGCGTACGCGACTAGAGGTGTTTCGTGCAACGTTTTCCAAGTGAGTGAGAGAGTGTGAGAGAGAGAGTTTTGGTGATAAATTATACGACCCGGCTATTCCCCTTATACTTGCGAGATTTGGATATTGGCACATTGGACTTGGATTTGGTTATTACGACGACTTGGCATACTCTGGGACACGTGCGGATTACGGAATATTACCGACGCCCGGCCCTTTCTTCCCCCTGCAAGACCTTCCTAAAGGTAGGATCTTTCTATTCTAGCCCTTTTGCCGTTTCCCCGTCGTGTTTAGTTTATTCCAGCGCCTACGAGTCTCGCAGATACCCCAAAACCTCGCCAGCGCCCACGTGCCGTTTTCCCCGCGATCCGTTAGAGTTCAAATTGCCTAGTTCCCTTTTAGTTCATCTAGTTCCGTCCCCCAGCGCCACCGTCGCGACTCTTTCGACGTCACGCGTCACAGCGCCACGCTGCTGCGAGTCAGAGAGTCCGAGGTACCCCAGTTTCGCTTCCCCCACCCCTCCCGCGCGACAGCTGAGCGATCGCCCAGCACAGTCAACTTTCAGAGGCCAAGCTGAACACTTGGTCTTGCAGAGTTTGACAGCTGGTCGCGAGGCGTTTTGTCGGAGTGACTTGAGGAGTGCCTAGAGCCACTTCGTCACTCCAGTAGAGTCATTTTGCTTGTTATTTGATTATTTAGATTTTGCTTTGTTGTTTAGTTTTAGAGTTTAATTGAGAATTGTTATTTATTGTTTAGAGTTTAACGTAGAGTAGAGTTTAGAGTCAATATTTTACACAAGATTTTTATAACCGACGCCAGGTAGCGGGCGGTCAATCGCGACCTTTTTCTTTTTTTCTTTTTTTTCAATAAATATTATCAATCAAATTTACATAATCGGTGTCTTTATTCCTCGCCCCCACGGAATCCCTCTACCTAGAGATAAGCTAGTCGTAAGCGCGAGAGAGAGAGGACTCCGCGCCCGGAGTCTGGCGCCCAACTACCTAATCGCGGAGGCCAGGTTTGTATTCGGCTTACCCCTAGGCGAACCCGAGTCTAGGACGAGTTACCGGTTACAAATTTGGCGCCCAACGTGGGGCCCGAATAAAGACACCTCGGGTCAAGGCCGAACCTACCCCTGCTACCGAGTTCAGCTTCGCGCTTTAGTTTATAGTGAGTGTCGAGTTCCGTTTCCCCGTTCCATCCCGCTCGTTTTATACCGTGAGATTAGCTAAGCGTCATGGAGGATATCCCTGTCGAGGGAATCTCGCTACCGTCGCAGGTGGCTGACGTGACCGGGGCCACGATATCCTGGATCTGTGCGATGCCCTTGGAGGACGTCGACAGTATCCTCAGTCACTTCCGTCTGCGAACCGACGGGACCCCCCACGAGCGACGCTGGAGACTACTCCGGTACAATCAAGTTTTAAAAGGTCGTAACGTCACCTGGATTCCCGAGGAAGACGCGCTTCCAGCCCCCGCACAGCCGTCTGATCCCCCACCCCCACCCCGAGTGACAGCTACGACTCGTATCGTCGACCCCTTCGATCTGTTAGGGCCTTCAGCCCCGACAGATCCGACCCCCCCGCTACAGGCATCACTGCCTATACCCCCGCGGAATACTCCTTCACCTCCGATCGCGCCCCGGACTTCATCCGCACCCCCGTATAATCCCAGTCCCGCAGTCGCGCCCCCGATTTTGGGGTCCGTGACACGCCCCGCGCCCCCGATCCCTCCGCGATCGACCCCCCCGGGTCTCGCGATTCCTCAACCGACACCCCCACCCCGTACCGGACCCGCTCTTGACCCCGCCAGGGATCAGAGCACCCCGAGAGTCCAGACTGCCGCTTCTCACCCGCGATACGGGACAGCCGGCGACAACCCTGCCGCCGTGCGCCCTGTAATTCCGTTCCAGGAGGAACGAAACCGCGGAGAGAACGGTCGTGCCTATTTACAACCCCCTCTAGCGCCCCCACCCGGTATTCCTTCTCCGAATATCGCCCTTGAGCCAGTCTTGGCTCACTATATGAGTACCCCCCGAGGTCCCTCTGCTGCGCCGCCCCCGCGATACGAGTCGACCGGCGGACTTTTGGCCGCTGCACGTCCTCGAGTTCGGTTCCAGGAGGAACTGAATCGTGGGGAGTTCGGTAACGCCAACCCCGCACATCCCCCAGCACCCCCGAGAGTTTCGGAACCACCCCCATGCGATCACCCTTATCAGTGTCGGACTTCTTCGCATCGGTATTATAGCCTGCCGATGGACACTGTCACCCCGCGCAGTGCGTTTGCGCCAGTACACCCTGCGCCGCAGACACAACCCGCGCCACCGAACCCCAGCCTTAATCCCTTCGCGTATCGTAGTCATTCCCACCCCGTGTATGGTAGCCACCCTACATGCGCGCCCCCTAGCCAAGAGTACCCGCCAGTTTCGAGTCACGCGTCCCTGGCCTATCAAGACCATCGACCCCCCGCGGTCTCGAACTACCCCCCGCAGTCTTACGCTGACGAGCCAGCGTATTACCGACCCCAAGCCCCCGCGATTCCCCCTGTACCGGACTTCTATTCCCAGACCCCCGCCGAGTACCCCCCCCAGCCAAGCCGAACCCCTAGAGAAAATACCTGGGGAACCCACGACCTTCTAGACCCTCGAGTTCCCCGAGGACAACCTCGGGATGCACTCGAGGCAGTAAGGAAGTGGAACTTAGGATTCTCGGGGCGAGGTGACGCGAGTCCTGAAGAGTTTCTCCGTCGCATCGAAGAGTGTCGATCGAGCAGCCGCCTTAGCGATCCCGAACTGCTCGGCGCCCTCCCCTTCCTCTTCACCGGTATCGCCCTGCAATGGTACCGACTTCACTACCCCGACTGGCGTACCTGGGGCGACTTCGTTGCCGAGTTTCGAGTCCGCTTCGGCGGAATAAATCACGAGGTCCGTGTCCGAGACGAAGCGCGTCGTCGTACCCAAGGCCCAGACGAATCTATTGCCGACTACCTCGACTGTCTGAGGATGATCCTCAGCCGTCTTCCCCACCCCTGGTCAGAGAGAGAGCAGCTCGATCTGGCCTACACCAACCTACACCCCCGGTATCGCCACATGATCACCCGCGACTCCGTGACGTCCTTCAAAGCCCTCGAGTACGCGGGTAGACAGGTGGAAGCGGATAGAGCCTTGGACAGGTTCTACGCACCCCCACCCGCCCCCGAGGCAACCTATTTCCCGGAATGCTCATATCGAGGTTCCGTTAGCGGCCCCAGCCCCAACACACCCCGGAATCCAGTCCCGGCCCACGAGACGAATCCTTTTCTAGATCCCCCGAGCGAACCGTCAGCGACAGCCGCGCTCGACAGACCCCCCGCGAAGTCACGTTCCCGAAACCGCGGAAAGAAAACACCCGTTTCGGCCCCCGGACGCGACCAGAGTGCTTCCCCACCCCCGCTGATGTCACTTCAAGTCTCGGCCCCCACCTCAACACCCCAAGCTCCCCAGCAACCGACAACCAGCCAACCCAGTGACGTGCCGGCGTATCCCACGCAGCACGGGTGGCCGGCCGGTTGCTACCGATGCTATTCCCATGGACACTTTGTCCGAGAGTGCCCCCACCCCCCTTCCTACACCGCGTGTTCTCGATGCAGAGCCCCGGGAGTTACTGACGCGACGTGCAGACGCTGTTCCGGGACCGCGTCGGGAAACGCCAACAGGAATCAGTAGACCGGGTCCCTACTAATTCCTCCCCAGCCCCCCGACCCGATCCTCTGCTAGAAGTCTCGGCGAATGACACCCCCTTCCGCGGAAACCATCGCGATTCGCGGTATTACCTCCGGATAGAGGTAGCCGGACGCGTCATCGAAGCTCTCTTCGATCCCGGCTCCAGCCGAACGTATCTTGGTGGTCCTGCGTTACCCCAGTTCCGAGATCTCATTCCCGTCCTCAACCCCCTCCCCTCGAACAACATCGTATACCCGAACGGCGCCGTGGACGCAGTGACAGGCGAGATGACGATGCCCCTCAGTCTCGGAGAGCGAACGTGCCTCGTCTCCGTCCGCGTCGCGCCGACCATCCAATACGCATGCATCCTCGGTATGGATGCAATCACCTCTTTCGGATTCCGCGTAGATTTCGGCCGCGGAACCTGGGAGATCCCGCCAGTACCCGACTCCCAGTCCCGAGACACCCCCGCGAGGGAGAGAGGAAACCAGTCCCGAGTCACCCCCGAGAGAGAGAGAGAACCCTTCGAAAATGAGTGTGCCGGCCTATCAGAGCTTACGAGCTCGGAAAAGTCTCGGCTAGATACCCTGTTAGGCCAAGTGCTTCCCCCACCTAACCCCCACCCCGGAACCACCGACTTAGCAACCCATAGTATCGACGTCCAAGGACACCCCCCGATAAAGCAACGGTACTATCAGGTGTCTCCGAAGGTGCGTGAGTACATGTACCAGGAGGTAGACACCATGTTAGCCGGCGATATCATCGAGCCTTCCCGTAGCGAGTGGTCTAATCCCATTGTCATGATCCGTAAGCCCTCCGGAAGGTACCGGTTCTGTCTAGACTTCCGTAAAGTCAATCAGGTCGCGAAGAAGGATGCGTATCCCCTTCCCCACATGAACAGCATCCTTGATAAACTCCGCGAGGCGAAGTATATCACCACCCTCGACCTGAGTCAGGCCTACTTCCAAGTCCCGCTAGAACCCGCGAGCAGAGAGATCACCGCGTTCACAGTCCCGGGTCGCGGTCTTTTCCATTTCAAGCGTATGCCGTATGGCCTATCAGGTGCCCCCGCCACTTTCCAACGCCTGATGGATCGCTTGATCGGTCCCGAGATGGAGCCACATGTCTTCGTGTACCTTGATGATGTCATCATCGTAAATCAGACCTTCGAGGACCACCTACGGTGGCTCGAGAGAGTGCTTCGTCGGATTACCGAAGCAGGACTCACCATCAACCCCGACAAGTGCGAGTTCTGCCGTTCCGAGGTCAAATACTTAGGGTTCCGCGTCAACCGAGACGGTCTACAGGCTGACCCCGAGAAAGTCGAGGCCATCGTGAACTACCCCATCCCGAGTACCGTGAAACAAGTCCGACGCTTTCTCGGTATGGCCTCCTGGTACCGCCGTTTCATCGACGACTTTGCCACCAAAGCGGAGCCGCTGAACAATCTCCTCAAGAAAAGCCGTCGCTGGCAGTGGGGAGACGCGCAGCAGCAGGCCTTCGAAGCCCTTCGTTCCGCTTTAGTCTCGCCCCCTACCCTAGCCTGTCCCGATTTCAGCCTACCCTTTTCCCTGCAGACCGACGCGAGCGACTTTGGCATCGGTGCTGTCCTCACGCAGACCGTGCAGGACGTTGAGCACGTGATAGCCTACGCCAGTCGTTCGCTCACGGATGCAGAGCGGAAATATACGGTCACTGAACGCGAGTGTCTCGCTGTTCTATGGTCCGTCCGCAAGTTCCGTCCCTATCTCGAGGGTTACCACTTTACAGTGATCACAGATCATAGTAGTCTTCGGTGGCTATACCACCTTCACAACCCGACCGGTCGACTCGCTAGGTGGGCGTTGGAGTTGCTCGAGTACGATTTCGAGATCGTGCATCGAAAAGGAGCTCTACACCACGTCCCCGACGCGTTGTCGCGAATCCCTGAACCGACCCCGATAGCCGCCGTAGAGGAAATCCTCGACCCCTGGTACCGTCGCCGAGTAGATGCCGTCCAGAAGATGCCCGTACAGTATCCGAACTGGAAGGTAGAAGAAGGCCGATTGTACCGCCACCGTGTCGACCCCTTAGCAGACCCCCTACTTCCCGACCTAGATCCCTGGAAATTAGTCCTACCCTCCGAGAGACGTCCCGAAGCCCTCCGCGAGGCTCACGCGATCCCCACAGCCGGCCATCTTGGAGTCGAGAAGACATACGCCCGTGTCGCCCTCCTCTACTACTGGCCTGGCATATACCGCGATGTAGCTCAGTATATCCGCACCTGCGAGGAATGCCAGCGGTGTAAAGTGTCTCAAACAGGGCCGCAAGGACTGATGGGACGCAGAGTCACCGAAGGGCCATTTACCGCGGTGGCTGCGGATATCATGGGTCCCTTTCCCCCGAGTCGTCAAGGGTTCGCGTATGTCCTGGTCATCCATGACCTCTTCACGAAGTGGGTCGAGTGCGTGCCTCTCCGTAAAGCGAACGGTTCCGCTATCCTGAAGGCGTTAGAAGAACTCGTCTTCTATCGCTGGGGAATCCCGGAAGTACTTCTGACGGACAACGGTACCGAGTTCGCTAACAAGGTCATCACCGCCGCGTGTACCGACCTTGGAATTTACCACACCACCATCCCCCCCTACCATGCCCAAGCCAACCCTGTAGAGCGCGTGAATCGGGTGATAAAGACTATGATTACCACCTTTCTCGAAGGTGATCATCGCGAGTGGGACCGGCACCTGCCCGAGTTCCGCTTCGCCATTAACTCCGCGGTTCACAGCTCAACCAAAGTCTCGCCCGCCTTCCTGAACTTCGGACGGGAGATGCGCCCTCCCCGAACCATCCGAAGGCAGGAAGAAGGCCCCCCCGTCATAGCCCTGCAATCCCCGGAAGAGTGGGAGAGTCGCGTGCGTAGATTAGACGCGTTGAGGGACTTGGTTACCCAGAATCTCGAGGATGCCACCGAACGTCAGGCTCGATATTACAATCGCGGTCATCGGGACGTGACATTCCGGTCGGGCGACCTTGTCCTCCGCCGTCAGAGGATATTATCCTCCGCCGCGAACTACGTAGCCTCGAAACTCTCGGCCAAGTTTCACGGACCGTTCGTGGTCAAGCGCAGACGAAGCCCTACGGTCTACAGCCTGACAGATCCCGCCGGAAATCCGGCTGGCAAGGTCCACGTCAAGGACTTGAAGCCGTATCACCCTGCGACAGCGGACCTGGCGGAACAGGCCGATGAGTCGAGACTCGTAGGACCCCCTGGTATCGCCCCCGACCCCCCAGTCCCTCTCAGAGCACCGAGTCCCGCACTAAGTTCTTCTGATTCGCAGGTTGACGATGTCGAGGAGCCGACCCTTCGGCCGCAGAGGCGGACCAGCCAGGGCGAGATCGCCGTCCCCGAACCTGGACGTGGGGATGGAGCCCCTCGACCAAGAGGACCGTCACGGAGCCCAGCTGGCACTCCGCAGGGACTCCACGTTCGAGGACGAGCTGGAGAGGGTGAGGCGCCTTCTCGCAGCAACCCCGACGTCCTTGGAGCCGGAGCCGGAGCAGACGCCGATGGAGTTCGTCTCGATACCGCCAGCCGAGGACAACCCGGCGCCCGACGTCGCCGCGGCCGACCCCCTGGCGTTAGAGGGACCCGAGATCGTGATGATCGCGGAGATTCCTCGCGCCCGGGCCCCAGTACCGCCCCCGAACCCCAACCCTCGACCAGTACCGGCCCCACCAACTCCCCTCCCCGCCCCTACTACCTCCGCCCCCGCCCCTGAGCCGAAGCGGAAACGCCGACGCCGCAGGGCAACCCGCAAGCGTCGCACGACGCAACCGGCAACCCCCTCCCTCGTGAGTGCGTCTTCCACGCACTCACTGGATTCGGTCCCCGGCCCCCCTACCAACCGTACCGTCCCCGCTTCGACTCCCGCGAACCGAGGTACCTTTCTTAGGTCCTCTGATCCCTCCCGCGACGCCCCGGGCCCCAGCAGACCGTCCGCGAGGGTGGCTGCGCTGCTGGACCGGCCATATCAGCGTCCACCACCCCGCGCCGCCCCCGAAGTACCGGCCCCGAACCCGGAAAACCCCGCGCCCCGTCCCCCGCCAATCACGAGCACCGCGTGCTGGGCTTGCGGCCAGGAAGGCCATAAGTACAGCCGGTGCCCGGCACCCCAAACTCCGCACTGCTTTGTGTGTGGGTGGCGAGGGTATACCGCCCGAACCTGCCCCACGCACAGGCGGATGTGGGAGAGGGCCTACGTAGCCCACCAACTCACCCGACAAGCAGCCCCCATCCCCGAACCCGTCGCGGCGCTGGAGGCGCCGAGAATCCCAGCGTTGATGTCGCTGCGGATCCCGCCTCCAGCAGTCGAACCGACTCCCCCACCATCCCCCCCGCGCATTGCCCTTCCCCCTGGTACCGCGAATAGCCCCTCTCCCGCGGACATGCTACGCATGATCCGGGAGATGCTGGACCGTCGCCGGTAAAGCCCCGCGAGAGAACCCCAGTCCCGGTCCTTCAGTAAAAACGAAAATATAGGCCCGGTCCCCCAAATAAAATCAACCCCCAGTCCCGCACCCCAAAACTACTCCTGAGACCCCGCACCTTCGCCCAGCCACCCCGTACAAAGTCAAGACTGATTAGAGATAGATTTCCGTGAGGCTGGGGAAGTCGGAGGTTGCGGAAGCGTCCGAGTAAAACCCGTACGTTCCGTTTGGCGGAGGGGTGTTGTAACGTGGCAAACGTTCTGACCTCCTCCTTCCCAGCCTTACGGACGTACTTAGTCCCGAACCCGTCTAAGTACCGGTCCTCGCGATTTAAATTCCTCGCGCCGTCGTCCAGCGGAGCCATTTTGGTTGCGAGTCGCCACTTGCCGCTGACCGGCAACAGTCAGCGCCCGCAGGACGACTGGCAAAATTCCGAACTAAGCGGAAGAGGAAGAATCGCCACTTGCTTTTGTACCGCGTACGCGACTAGAGGTGTTTCGTGCAACGTTTTCCAAGTGAGTGAGAGAGTGTGAGAGAGAGAGTTTTGGTGATAAATTATACGACCCGGCTATTCCCCTTATACTTGCGAGATTTGGATATTGGCACATTGGACTTGGATTTGGTTATTACGACGACTTGGCATACTCTGGGACACGTGCGGATTACGGAATATTACCGACGCCCGGCCCTTTCTTCCCCCTGCAAGACCTTCCTAAAGGTAGGATCTTTCTATTCTAGCCCTTTTGCCGTTTCCCCGTCGTGTTTAGTTTATTCCAGCGCCTACGAGTCTCGCAGATACCCCAAAACCTCGCCAGCGCCCACGTGCCGTTTTCCCCGCGATCCGTTAGAGTTCAAATTGCCTAGTTCCCTTTTAGTTCATCTAGTTCCGTCCCCCAGCGCCACCGTCGCGACTCTTTCGACGTCACGCGTCACAGCGCCACGCTGCTGCGAGTCAGAGAGTCCGAGGTACCCCAGTTTCGCTTCCCCCACCCCTCCCGCGCGACAGCTGAGCGATCGCCCAGCACAGTCAACTTTCAGAGGCCAAGCTGAACACTTGGTCTTGCAGAGTTTGACAGCTGGTCGCGAGGCGTTTTGTCGGAGTGACTTGAGGAGTGCCTAGAGCCACTTCGTCACTCCAGTAGAGTCATTTTGCTTGTTATTTGATTATTTAGATTTTGCTTTGTTGTTTAGTTTTAGAGTTTAATTGAGAATTGTTATTTATTGTTTAGAGTTTAACGTAGAGTAGAGTTTAGAGTCAATATTTTACACAAGATTTTTATAACCGACGCCAGGTAGCGGGCGGTCAATCGCGACCTTTTTCTTTTTTTCTTTTTTTTCAATAAATATTATCAATCAAATTTACATAATCGGTGTCTTTATTCCTCGCCCCCACGGAATCCCTCTACCTAGAGATAAGCTAGTCGTAAGCGCGAGAGAGAGAGGACTCCGCGCCCGGAGTCTGGCGCCCAACTACCTAATCGCGGAGGCCAGGTTTGTATTCGGCTTACCCCTAGGCGAACCCGAGTCTAGGACGAGTTACCGGTTACAATATATATATATATATATATTTATTGTGACGTTGCAGATTTGCTGCCGTCACAGGAGCCCTTCTGGCTACCGATTTTTAGCAATTTAACTAGAATTAGAGTACCGATACCGCGAGAGAGAGACGAGATACGTCTCACCCTCGGGAAAACAGCGACACACCATAGACAACTAGTAGACTGTTGAATAGTTGGTAATTTGAAGTGCTTTTCTGTTAATGTACCGCGAGAGAGAGAGAGAAGGAGAAGAAGACATGCCGCTACGAGAACTACCGCAAGGAAACTTCAGATACCGCGATGACCTCCATGGTACGCACTCCGGAGTAGTGTACTACTGCTAACACCTGGAGGGAAGGATGTAGATCCTGGGAGTACTCTGGCCTGTGAGACATAGGGGTCGCATACGGCTCCACGCCAGCAGAGTGCATCTACCGCTTGCGACTGGCCTTGCAACAACGGCGTATAGGGCTGCACGCCATCGCTGCAGCTTCCCGTTACCGCACCAAGAACATCACCACACCTGCCCCTATCGCCGACGCCAGGATGGCCACGGCGTTCGGTTTATCGCTACAGGACGAGCCTCGTGAGAGAGACGCAACTCACGTGCTTCTGGCAGGCCGAAAAGGATCCAGGTTCTGTCAGGAGGCTGCCACATGTGCCGTGGGGCCACGACAGTGCAAATCCCGCAGAGATTGGTGGCACAAGTGCGATATCGCATCTTAGAATCCCAGGACCCACCTTCCCGAGGTCATCATGCCGCATACACGGCGACGTATCGCAACTCTATCGCCTGCCGCTTGCCGCTCGGCAAGGAGTCGATACCGCGCACGCATCAGCTGACGAGCTGGTCGTGCGAATTACCGTCAGGTAATTAGGAAACCAATCAGGCATAGAGAGACGTCTCGTAGGACCTCCCACCCCTTGGTCAACAGCATTAGGCACCCCGATACCGAAAATCGGGAAGACGTTCGTCACTTCTACGTTCAGCATTCCTATCGCTCAGACGTATTGTAATACCGCTCTCTCTCGCCTAGTTTTCGCAGTTATCGCCAATATCGTTGTTCCGCTTAGCGGGTGTTAAGTTAAAGTGCGACGAGCAGCAAACTCATCGTCAAGGTAAGGTCTCTAGTAATTTCCGCTTACCGAGTCACGCAATTCCCGCTGGACTTCCTAAATTATCGTATCGTCGATTTTTAAACTCGTACGTAGCCGGCGGGCTACGCCTTTTCGCATTTTCTTAGCTTAAGTAGTATCGTAGATTAGTTAAGTTAGTTAAGTTAGTTTAGTGAGAAAGGAAGTCCAGCGCAAGAGTTTCGTGTCTGATTGAGCTTTTGGTGTCTTTTAGTTGCTTTTTGGGTTTGATATTTGCTTTTATTATTCGCTACCGCTTACCTACGATATATTTGCTAGCTTGTTACCGCTTTGTTACGCACGTAATTTGTTATCTTTGATATTTCTTTGGTTTCTTTGATTTATGCGATATCTTGATTTCTATGATTTTCTGTATCTTATATTTCGTATTATCGTGTATGGTGTGTCGCTAACTATTTTACCAACTCCCCGAGGGTTGGCTGAACGTAGTTGTCATAGATTAAGTTGTTTAAGTAAGTAATTTTGTATTTTTCTGGTCAATATCGCATATCAGACCGAGAGCCAGCAAGAAAAACGACGTATGATTTGCGAAATTTTTTCCCTTTGAGAGAAGTTAGCCAGTGTTATAAAACCCGGGAAAAAGCAAGTATGGCGGCCTTTCGGTGTCGACGTTGCGCTGCGCAATTTTTTGAATGTGTCAAAAAAAGCTGTGTCCTTGGAGAATGTGCGAAAATGTAATTCTTGTTTTATATCATAGATTCGATAGCCCGATTATGACGGAGTCGTATGCCATACCGATACGGTGTCTCAAACTGTCCGCCATACTGAATTAAACGTGTCATTTTTTTTATGTTCTTTCGAAATACTTGCGAAAAAATGATTTTTTCATCCAGCCTTAAAAAAAGATGTCTCATCACCGATTATGACCATGCCATACCGTTTCGGTGTCTCTAAGTACACGCCATACTGATTCAAAGATGTCGAATTTTTGACTAGTCCATGTATCATAGGCGAAAACCTGGAAAAGACAAGTATCCATTGATTTTAATGTCTAGAAGACAAGTCTGTATGTGCCATACCGATTGGATGTCTCGAACGTGAGAAATTAACCGTTAAAGTTGTCAAATTTTTACAAGTGTCATGTATAACAGGCGAAAATGCCATACTCATGTTTTTGAGACATATTTAATGTCTGGAATACGAATAAATATGTGCCATACCGATACCATGTCTCTAAGGCGAGGAACAAACCTGTAAAGTTGTAAAATTTTTGACGCGCACAAGGCCGCGGGGATTATTGTTGGGATGACGTGACGAGAGGGACGCGCGGTGAGGGTTCGACAGGGAGGGGGACGAAACTGCGGAGCCAAGCAGCCGGCACCTAATCTAATGAGAATGAATAATGCGAAACATATAATCCAAATTTAATGTATTTCATTTCTTTTAATAAATTACAAGCTGTTAATTGTCCTCGTTCGCTCGCTTCGCTCACTCACTCGTTTGGTTTTGCGTTATTCCTCACTCGCTACGCTTGCTCGGTTATTGGTGGTTTTTGCGTTATTCAAATTTTGGGATGTGTGTGTATGTGTACGTGGCTATCCCGTGTGAAGTCCGAAAACGGATAGCACACTAAGAACAAATATCATGAATATACAATTGTAGCTATGAATTGATTTATTCACACAGCACCTATATGGCTAGTTCTTACAGTGAAGGAATTTTGATGCGCTCAACTAATAGCTCCTTTGTTTTTTAATATTTTTGATTAATTTCAAATCTGGAATAAGAAACTAATTGGCTTTTATTTGGGCACTGAAATTCAGCGAGGTCAGAAAATATCTTTTTCGAGAAAAATGCCTAAACATGAGCAAAATTGTCACTTTCCTGGGAGGGGATTCTACAAAACACAAGTCTTCTACCTAAATATTACGTAAACTAAGTACAGAAATCAAAGAGATTGTATCTAAGCACAGTAACAATCAATACAACTTTGCTAAAATCTGAAAAGAAATTATGAATCTCCCTATTTTTATTCGAATTTCCATCATAGAATAGAGGGGACACGAATTGTGTATCACATTCCTGGCAGCTAAAAATATGTTAAAAACACCCCCAAATTATATAATGAGTACTGTTGTCACACTTCCGATACAAAGCAGCTAGTTAAGTTAGCTCATTGCCGCTTGAACTGCTACCAATCAGCCTATGAGACAGTCGTGACGAAGATCTCGTCGACCGCAAACGCGCTCGGGCCAGAACAGTTCTCACTTGTCTGGCATGTATTTACATGAACAATATTTGGGTTTCTTAAAGATTTTTAATTATTTTGATTAATATACCTAGTGTAAATATAATATAAAGCATTAACATTGCATTTAAATACAGTGTTTTTGTGTTGTTAATGAATAACCCCCAAATTATCACTTTCCTGTGTATCACTTGTCTGGCCATTTAAATTTAAAAAAAAATCGCAATTTATCCACTTAAATTTTAAAACTGCCATAATTTGAATATTTACCAATATTTTGTTTGACCAACAAAATTTTAGCTCATTTAAGTCAAAATGATGAGCTCTGGCCACTTCGCAAACTAAATCTAAAATAACAGTGTGAAGCTAAAAGCGCTCCATTTTATTCCTTCATAATAAGAACTAGCCATATAGTTGTTACGCGCCGAAACCTAAAAATATAGACGTTTGCCCGCCGAAGTCAAACCCGGCGCCCGAGGTCCCCCGAGCACAGCCGGAGACCGCCGAACGCAAGCCCGACGCTCGGCTCAGTATAGAGCCGCCGAGCAGGCCCGAGCGTCGGGCGACTCCGAGACTCACGCGAGTGATAGGCTCGGGCCTCGGACGCCGGGCGGACCGCCCATCCCCTTCGCCGAGCCAATTAGGGCCAGCCTAGCTATAAGTGATACTGTATATAAGCAGCAGCCTGCGCGCTGCTCGACACCAGTCAGTCATCAAGACGCCAAGAGAGCAGATCAGAGGAATAAAAACATACATCCACATAAGACCAGAGATTTCTTCTTAAACAAGCTCCGAGGCACCCTCTCCCACCTACCTCCTAAGTTCAGCTCATTGCTGACAATTGGCGCCCAACGTGGGGCCTGATTGAGGCTCGACAGCTCCAACGAACCGGACGCGGCTCATGCCGAAAGGGCGAACCGGCACAAGGCAGTCTCTACGTCTACAAGGCGTACCAGCAGAAACCCCACTACTTCTGGGAGTAGTAAAACACCCAGTGGCGCCCAAACTGCCTGCTCAACTACCCGAAGACGCAATGCCGAACCAAGAGGATGGCCGAGGGGACCACCTAGAGGAAGGTTATCCGCTGCCAGCCGCCTTCCGCGATTGGGAGACTCTAGCCCAAACTCTCCGAAATGTCCTACCCCCACTGCCAGAGTTCCGTGGAAAGGATCATGAGGACCCGCAGAAGTTCCTGCGAAGGGGCGAAGAGTATTGCAGAGCCTTGAAAGTTCCCGAGACCCAATACCTACGAACGGTAACGAAGGGACTGAAGGATGACGCAGAAAAATGGTGGAGCTGCTACAAAAGCCTGGACTGGGAATGGCAGAAGTTTACGGAAATCTTCTTAAACCGCTACGCCAGCCAAGCGGTCCAGTCGCGCCTGAACGCACAGCTGTTCTCACAACGCCAGAACGAGAGAGAAGCAGTCGGGGTATTTTTACAACAAAAATACCAGTTGTACCAGCGAATCCGGCCGAACGAACCCGAGGGTACTAAGGTGGCAGTACTGCTCGAACTCCTGCGGCCCTCCTTGCGTACCGCGATACGGCCAACCAAACCACAGGACTTCTCCGAGCTGTTGACGCATGCGCTGGAAGCCGAATACGACGAGGAACCCAAGCTGAGCAAGTATAAGAAGGAGGAAGTCAGAGCGGAAAGAGTCAGTAAGCCTGCAGACACAGAGACGGCAAGGTCGCTCCCGAAATGCTGGCACTGCCCAGAAAAACACTTCCACAAGGATTGTCCAGTACTTGCCAGTCGCCGGCAGGAAAACTGGAGGGCAGCGGCAGACGAGCCCGAAGCTGCCGCGAGCCAACCCTAAATTCAGCAACTACGGGCAAACCCATCTTGCCACGGGTGCGCATAACCCTGAACGGCAAGACGGCAGAGGCAACGATCGACACAGCCGCCACCGAAAACTTCATAAGTACCAGACTTATATCCCAAACCGACTTGAAGGAAGGAGGACCAGTCCAGGCCCGACTCGCAGCCAGCAACCACACCATGAAGATAATCGGGATCGCCAACCTAACCTTGGACATCGAGGGTCTGAGGATGGAGATCGAGGCACTCGTCGCCCCAGAGCTAAGAGAAGACCTCCTCTTAGGCCTACCCTGGCTAAAGAAGGAAAAGGCCATCATCGATGTCTCCCACGGACGGATTCACTTAGGAGAGGCTGATCGAACAACAGCGCGCTTAATCAGTCCGTCCAACCGACAGCACCCGAGGGAAGATCAAAAGGAACTCGTCTCGACGCACGAGTTCCCGAAAGAATACAGAGAGATATTCCAGGAGCTGATGGGTCAAGAAGTACTCGCAGGGTACTTGAACCGATTCTGCAGAGGGTACTTAGACGACATAATCGTCCACTCAAGGACCTGGGGCGAGCAGCCCACCACACCACCGTCCAAGCAGGGCGGAAGCCAGGGCGAGCAGCCTAACACACCACCGTCCAAGCAGGGCGGAAGCCAGGGCGAACAGCCTAAGACACCACCGTCCAAACAGGGCGGAAGCCAGGGCGAGCAGCCTAACACACCACCGTCCAAGCAGGGCGGAAGCCAGGGCGAGCAGCCTAACACACCACCGTCCAAGCAGGGCGGAAGCCAGGGCGAGCAGCCCACCACAACCCCGTCTACGCCGGACGGAAGCCAGGGCGAGCAGCCCACCACAATCCCGTCCACGCCGGACGGAAACCAGGGCGAGCAGCTTATCACAGCCCCGTCCACGCCGGACAAAAACCAGGGCAAACAACCTACCACGACCCCGTCCACGCAGGGCAAAAACCAGGGCAAATGGCCGAACACAACGCCGCCCACACAGGGCAGGTTCAAGGGCACTGAGGCCAGAGCCATCAAGGGTGGTCCAACGAACGGGCCTCGAAAGCAGAGACCTACGACATCTCCTTCGGAAGAAGAAGAAGAAGGCCAGAACGGCACGCGCCGCTACAACCTCCGTCCCCGGAGGACCTGCGGGGTAGCCGAATAAGAAGACGCCCCCCCCGTGCAATATAATAGATATTAATAAAGTATTTAACCATAGCGTAAGATAGATATTAATGAAGTATTTACCCATAGAATAAGATAGAAATTAAGAATGCACATATGAAATATTTAAGTCCTAGCATGAGATAAATAAGAGAAAGATAAAGTACTTAACCGTAAACATACAAAAAATAAGAAACATTATACCAAATATAAAAAAAAAAAAAAAAAACTATAACGACAGGCAAACGCCTCAAGGAGGTGGCGGATTGTTACGCGCCGAAACCTAAAAATATAGACGTTTGCCCGCCGAAGTCAAACCCGGCGCCCGAGGTCCCCCGAGCACAGCCGGAGACCGCCGAACGCAAGCCCGACGCTCGGCTCAGTATAGAGCCGCCGAGCAGGCCCGAGCGTCGGGCGACTCCGAGACTCACGCGAGTGATAGGCTCGGGCCTCGGACGCCGGGCGGACCGCCCATCCCCTTCGCCGAGCCAATTAGGGCCAGCCTAGCTGTAAGTGATACTGTATATAAGCAGCAGCCTGCGCGCTGCTCGACACCAGTCAGTCATCAAGACGCCAAGAGAGCAGATCAGAGGAATAAAAACATACATCCACATAAGACCAGAGATTTCTTCTTAAACAAGCTCCGAGGCACCCTCTCCCACCTACCTCCTAAGTTCAGCTCATTGCTGACATAGTATTTCCTTGTAGACAATATTTCTTGTATATAATTTAAATAAGAAACCCTTATATACAGTACAGTGAGTACAGTAAAGTATACAGTAAGAAACACACAACACGTATCTACGATCTGTGACGTCATTTGTGACATCCGGACATCCGACTTGTACTTTAATATATAGAATGTTAGTCCTAATTTTTATTGAAACCATTCATTTCATATCACTTCTTCATTAATGTAACGATTAGAGAATTATCTTCCAACAATTACCAATGATTTCATGAATATTTTGAAAAAAAAAATAGTTTTTTCATCATGGCAGCCATTATATACCTCCTATCAGTATGGCATTGCATACATTCTTCAAAATGGACCACGAGGGTCATAAAAACGGACCGCCATACTTTCGCCTATGATACATGGACTGGTCAAAAATTCGACATATTTGAATCAGTATGGCGTGTACTTAGAGACACCGAAACGGTATGGCATGGTCATAATCGGTGATGAGACATCTTTTTTTAAGGCTGGATGAAAAAATCATTTTTTCGCAAGTATTTCGAAAGAACATAAAAAAAATGACACGTTTAATTCAGTATGGCGGACAGTTTGAGACACCGTATCGGTATGGCATACGACTCCGTCATAATCGGGCTATCGAATCTATGATATAAAACAAGAATTACATTTTCGCACATTCTCCAAGGACACAGCTTTTTTTGACACATTCAAAAAATTGCGCAGCGCAACGTCGACACCGAAAGGCCGCCATACTTGCTTTTTCCCGGGTTTTATAATACTGGCTGACTTCTCTCAAAGGGAAAAAATTTCGCAAATCATACGTCGTTTTTCTTGCTGGCTCTCGGTCTATATTGGCGATTTTCCGCTCGATACCTTCCGTATCGAGTCAAGTATTCTATATCGAGTCAGTAGTTTATCTTTTGCGAACCTACGGGTTATTTCATCAGTTATTTTGCGCAGTTTTCTTTGACGAACCTTTTGTTATAATTTAGAATATCGATTGTTCAAGTCTTCTGTTACCGCTACTTAAGTCTGAATATCGTAGATCATTTTTGGTAATATCGCTAGCGTCGCCAGTAGGGCCTATTTGCTCGAGTATCGTATCGCTCGGTGATACGCAGTCTAAAAAGTAGTATAGTAGTTTGTTTTGTATCGCTTCTCCGGCGCTCGCTAGCTAGCCAGCTTAACTTTGTTTTCGTACCGCTACAGCGGACTCAGACTCAATAGATTTGGTATTTTTGAGTATTAAAAACTATTATTCCCGCAGTTCAATTTATATTATTCATTTGCTATTTCGCTAAGCGAAGCCGATTATTGTGAAATATCTTTTTGATTGTAATTGATTGTACCGCGTGTACCGTATCTTTTGGTAAAATATATTATACGAACTGTTTAAAGGATTTATCTGGTGTTTCGAATTTATTTCCGACAATTTACTGTATTTAAAATAAGGTGTACCCAGCCCCTCTATCATTATCGCAGTAAATCTGAGCTAACTGTGCCGTCGAGGCCGTCGTTCCAATATCTTCGTTTTTGGTCTGTTATCGCTGCTTTTTGTGGATTTCTTTGTAAATCGACGCATCCGCGTCTGGCGCCCAACACTACCGATTATCGCAGTTTATTTGTTGTAAATTTATCTTAGCCACAGGAACGCCGTAGAGCGCGGTGATAGCTCTGGAGTCACCGTTGCATTATATAAGATATACATAAGTTTGTAATGTATCGTATATTCTTTATAGTTTATTATTGTTTCTATTCAGTTTTTTATTTTGTGAGCAATTAATGCTTGTGATTTTGTCCAACTCCTACCTATAACGAGTTCTTCGATTTGTTACCTAACGGATTTACGTAAAATAATATGTACCAAAGTACTATCAGTTCCTATGATTATAATCCTACACCGAGAAAAAAAGTTATTGGAATTATTAAATATTAGTTGATTCAACAAAATCCGGCGTTTCCATAGGAGCCATAACACATTTGCTAAATAGAACACGATCTTCAGTTTTGAGTGAAACAAATTATTTTTTAACAATAAGAAAGAACAAATTAAGTCAACTAAATCTTCATTTGTTGGAACAATTTATTGAATTTGCCATAGCAGATCAAGTCTTGAAGCACACATATTATTTCTCGATTAGAGAAACTGTATTCGCCACCCAAACGATATTGAGTTTATCTGTTTGGATATTATTTCCATCCAACTAAATATACAATTAATTGAAAGCAAATATACTTGGAAGAAGCAACTGCCAGATCGAAACATTAACATGCAAGAATAATTGAATATTGTATTTGCACAAACGGAAACAATATCTCATCGAAGTGCACTGTTAGAAATGATTGTGAATTTACAATACAATTATGATACAAATGATGTGTAAATATGAAAATTTCGTGCAGCAATTCGAATTGCTTCGCAATTTTTGGGAATTCACGAACAAGTTTTTTATTTTACTACACTTAGTAGCAAAAAAATGACACTGGTATCTTGAATTTACAAACTTGTGTAGGAATTGTATTGTAAGTGTGAATTCACTATACAATTCTTTAATTTTACTGATCATTTTGCTGAAATTGCTGAACACGGAATGGAGCGAATTTACTGAAAGTTTCGTAAGATTACAAATTTACGACATTCGCGTCGTAAATGTATTGTAATTGCGAATTTACTTCACATGATTTGAATTTCACCAGACATTCTTGCTGAAATTGCTGAACACGGAATGGAGCGAATTTACTGAAAGTTTCGTAAGATTACAAAGGGCATAGCCGAATAAGCATGTCAAAAGTGCCCTTTCACCAAATGAGTCGCGGACTTCACTGCTAGTTCAACCTTGGTAAAAAAGGTATCCATGCCAAATTTCAACCCTCTGGCCCTTCTGTCGTGGTAGTTATCACGGAAAAACGAGATTTTCGAATTTTATTTTGATTTCTGCCATTTCATCGATTCGACCTTCACCAAAATTCATGGTACTGTGTTTCCATTGGTAAAATGGGGAAAAAATTGCCCCAATGTTCAGCACAGCAAATCTGATCTTTAAAAAATTCCTAAAGATTTAAATTCGATATTTTGAGTGGATTTTCACGAGGCACTAAGTTCTTATAATTTTATTTGCAAACTTTGACGATTTCCGCTTCGATTTCTTCATTGGCCTTCGTTCTACTTTTGGTGCGTCATATCGAAAAAAAATAAATAAGCCTTCTTGAATTTTTCAAAATTCGAATTCCATTCCGAAGCAAGTAAAATACGTATTTTCGCATGTATTTTGATCCCCTTCTCCTCTCCGAATTCTTTCAAGGCTATAGATGAGGGTGGCCCAAAAAAAAAGAATATTTTTTTTTCGAATTCCTTACGAAAATATGTTAGTTCATCATGTTTTAAGAACCCACTCCAAAGCGCAGCTCAAAAAAAAATCTTAAGAAGTCGCTCAAGATTTTTAAAAATTTCCAAAAACGTCGAAAATCGACTTTAAAAAAAAATAAAAAAAATTTTCTCGTTATTTCACTATTTTCTACTATAAAAATGATCAGGATCTTGAAATTTTCAAGTCGATATTTTGATATTTAAAGGTCGCTCAAGATTTTTCTGAGTTTCCAAGTAGAGTACCTCAGACCTTTTCGAGCGACTTCTGAACATGAATATTAATGACCTTTTTTTTTTATTGCTTGAAGTTGACATACTGAAGAATAGAAATAAGGCTAGAGAGGTGCAAAAAAACAAAAAATTTCGAGCCGATTTTCACTATTAAAAAAAAAGTTATAAATTTCCGTCAATTACATTTTATTCATGCTATGCCCTTTACGACATTCGCGTC
Source organism: Rhogogaster chlorosoma (assembly GCA_944452935.1). Taxonomy (NCBI): domain Eukaryota; kingdom Metazoa; phylum Arthropoda; class Insecta; order Hymenoptera; family Tenthredinidae; genus Rhogogaster; species Rhogogaster chlorosoma. Next base: position 7,121,792 of record OX101799.1, read on the forward strand.
GTAAATGTATTGTAATTGCGAATTTACTTCACATGATTTGAATTTCATCAGACATTCTTGCTGAAATTGCTGAACACGTAGTGAAGTGAATTTACTGAAAGTTTCGTAAGATTACAAATTTGCGACGATCGCGTCGTAAATGTATTGTAATTACGAATTTACTTTACTTGATTTGGGTTTCACTAGACGTTCTTGCTGAAATTGCTGAACGCGGAAAAGCATTGGATTCATTCGAAGTCTTTTAAAATCACAATGTCACCACAGTCAAAGAAGTTATTCATTTATTATCATATTAAATCGGTGAACAAAACCGGCGGCGTCGATTTCAGCTGAATTGTGGTTTATGATTTGATTAATGTGATGATCAAATGGAATAACTGCAGAGCTTATACAGTGATTACAGCTTACAGGTAAGTGATAATTGACTTGAATCCTATCAACCTAACCTACCCCAACCTAACCTCTCGATCGTTCGACTGAAAAATTCATTGTTTTATTGAGAAGAATATTCACAGCCATTTGAATTTTGGAAGACTATTTGTGCGACAGTTCAAAACCTTCAAGACCTTCTGCAAAATACTGATAAACAAAAAAAAAAGAATAGTGAATAAGCACTCGAAGGTCCATGATCCTCCGACAATTATTTCAAAAATAATATCCTCTTCACGAAGTGGGTCGAGTGCGTGCCTCTCCGTAAAGCGAACGGTTCCGCTATCCTGAAGGCGTTAGAAGAACTCGTCTTCTATCGCTGGGGAATCCCGGAAGTACTTCTGACGGACAACGGTACCGAGTTCGCTAACAAGGTCATCACCGCCGCGTGTACCGACCTTGGAATTTACCACACCACCATCCCCCCCTACCATGCCCAAGCCAACCCTGTAGAGCGCGTGAATCGGGTGATAAAGACTATGATTACCACCTTTCTCGAAGGTGATCATCGCGAGTGGGACCGGCACCTGCCCGAGTTCCGCTTCGCCATTAACTCCGCGGTTCACAGCTCAACCAAAGTCTCGCCCGCCTTCCTGAACTTCGGACGGGAGATGCGCCCTCCCCGAACCATCCGAAGGCAGGAAGAAGGCCCCCCCGTCATAGCCCTGCAATCCCCGGAAGAGTGGGAGAGTCGCGTGCGTAGATTAGACGCGTTGAGGGACTTGGTTACCCAGAATCTCGAGGATGCCACCGAACGTCAGGCTCGATATTACAATCGCGGTCATCGGGACGTGACATTCCGGTCGGGCGACCTTGTCCTCCGCCGTCAGAGGATATTATCCTCCGCCGCGAACTACGTAGCCTCGAAACTCTCGGCCAAGTTTCACGGACCGTTCGTGGTCAAGCGCAGACGAAGCCCTACGGTCTACAGCCTGACAGATCCCGCCGGAAATCCGGCTGGCAAGGTCCACGTCAAGGACTTGAAGCCGTATCACCCTGCGACAGCGGACCTGGCGGAACAGGCCGATGAGTCGAGACTCGTAGGACCCCCTGGTATCGCCCCCGACCCCCCAGTCCCTCTCAGAGCACCGAGTCCCGCACTAAGTTCTTCTGATTCGCAGGTTGACGATGTCGAGGAGCCGACCCTTCGGCCGCAGAGGCGGACCAGCCAGGGCGAGATCGCCGTCCCCGAACCTGGACGTGGGGATGGAGCCCCTCGACCAAGAGGACCGTCACGGAGCCCAGCTGGCACTCCGCAGGGACTCCACGTTCGAGGACGAGCTGGAGAGGGTGAGGCGCCTTCTCGCAGCAACCCCGACGTCCTTGGAGCCGGAGCCGGAGCAGACGCCGATGGAGTTCGTCTCGATACCGCCAGCCGAGGACAACCCGGCGCCCGACGTCGCCGCGGCCGACCCCCTGGCGTTAGAGGGACCCGAGATCGTGATGATCGCGGAGATTCCTCGCGCCCGGGCCCCAGTACCGCCCCCGAACCCCAACCCTCGACCAGTACCGGCCCCACCAACTCCCCTCCCCGCCCCTACTACCTCCGCCCCCGCCCCTGAGCCGAAGCGGAAACGCCGACGCCGCAGGGCAACCCGCAAGCGTCGCACGACGCAACCGGCAACCCCCTCCCTCGTGAGTGCGTCTTCCACGCACTCACTGGATTCGGTCCCCGGCCCCCCTACCAACCGTACCGTCCCCGCTTCGACTCCCGCGAACCGAGGTACCTTTCTTAGGTCCTCTGATCCCTCCCGCGACGCCCCGGGCCCCAGCAGACCGTCCGCGAGGGTGGCTGCGCTGCTGGACCGGCCATATCAGCGTCCACCACCCCGCGCCGCCCCCGAAGTACCGGCCCCGAACCCGGAAAACCCCGCGCCCCGTCCCCCGCCAATCACGAGCACCGCGTGCTGGGCTTGCGGCCAGGAAGGCCATAAGTACAGCCGGTGCCCGGCACCCCAAACTCCGCACTGCTTTGTGTGTGGGTGGCGAGGGTATACCGCCCGAACCTGCCCCACGCACAGGCGGATGTGGGAGAGGGCCTACGTAGCCCACCAACTCACCCGACAAGCAGCCCCCATCCCCGAACCCGTCGCGGCGCTGGAGGCGCCGAGAATCCCAGCGTTGATGTCGCTGCGGATCCCGCCTCCAGCAGTCGAACCGACTCCCCCACCATCCCCCCCGCGCATTGCCCTTCCCCCTGGTACCGCGAATAGCCCCTCTCCCGCGGACATGCTACGCATGATCCGGGAGATGCTGGACCGTCGCCGGTAAAGCCCCGCGAGAGAACCCCAGTCCCGGTCCTTCAGTAAAAACGAAAATATAGGCCCGGTCCCCCAAATAAAATCAACCCCCAGTCCCGCACCCCAAAACTACTCCTGAGACCCCGCACCTTCGCCCAGCCACCCCGTACAAAGTCAAGACTGATTAGAGATAGATTTCCGTGAGGCTGGGGAAGTCGGAGGTTGCGGAAGCGTCCGAGTAAAACCCGTACGTTCCGTTTGGCGGAGGGGTGTTGTAACGTGGCAAACGTTCTGACCTCCTCCTTCCCAGCCTTACGGACGTACTTAGTCCCGAACCCGTCTAAGTACCGGTCCTCGCGATTTAAATTCCTCGCGCCGTCGTCCAGCGGAGCCATTTTGGTTGCGAGTCGCCACTTGCCGCTGACCGGCAACAGTCAGCGCCCGCAGGACGACTGGCAAAATTCCGAACTAAGCGGAAGAGGAAGAATCGCCACTTGCTTTTGTACCGCGTACGCGACTAGAGGTGTTTCGTGCAACGTTTTCCAAGTGAGTGAGAGAGTGTGAGAGAGAGAGTTTTGGTGATAAATTATACGACCCGGCTATTCCCCTTATACTTGCGAGATTTGGATATTGGCACATTGGACTTGGATTTGGTTATTACGACGACTTGGCATACTCTGGGACACGTGCGGATTACGGAATATTACCGACGCCCGGCCCTTTCTTCCCCCTGCAAGACCTTCCTAAAGGTAGGATCTTTCTATTCTAGCCCTTTTGCCGTTTCCCCGTCGTGTTTAGTTTATTCCAGCGCCTACGAGTCTCGCAGATACCCCAAAACCTCGCCAGCGCCCACGTGCCGTTTTCCCCGCGATCCGTTAGAGTTCAAATTGCCTAGTTCCCTTTTAGTTCATCTAGTTCCGTCCCCCAGCGCCACCGTCGCGACTCTTTCGACGTCACGCGTCACAGCGCCACGCTGCTGCGAGTCAGAGAGTCCGAGGTACCCCAGTTTCGCTTCCCCCACCCCTCCCGCGCGACAGCTGAGCGATCGCCCAGCACAGTCAACTTTCAGAGGCCAAGCTGAACACTTGGTCTTGCAGAGTTTGACAGCTGGTCGCGAGGCGTTTTGTCGGAGTGACTTGAGGAGTGCCTAGAGCCACTTCGTCACTCCAGTAGAGTCATTTTGCTTGTTATTTGATTATTTAGATTTTGCTTTGTTGTTTAGTTTTAGAGTTTAATTGAGAATTGTTATTTATTGTTTAGAGTTTAACGTAGAGTAGAGTTTAGAGTCAATATTTTACACAAGATTTTTATAACCGACGCCAGGTAGCGGGCGGTCAATCGCGACCTTTTTCTTTTTTTCTTTTTTTTCAATAAATATTATCAATCAAATTTACATAATCGGTGTCTTTATTCCTCGCCCCCACGGAATCCCTCTACCTAGAGATAAGCTAGTCGTAAGCGCGAGAGAGAGAGGACTCCGCGCCCGGAGTCTGGCGCCCAACTACCTAATCGCGGAGGCCAGGTTTGTATTCGGCTTACCCCTAGGCGAACCCGAGTCTAGGACGAGTTACCGGTTACAATATATATATATATATATATTTATTGTGACGTTGCAGATTTGCTGCCGTCACAGGAGCCCTTCTGGCTACCGATTTTTAGCAATTTAACTAGAATTAGAGTACCGATACCGCGAGAGAGAGACGAGATACGTCTCACCCTCGGGAAAACAGCGACACACCATAGACAACTAGTAGACTGTTGAATAGTTGGTAATTTGAAGTGCTTTTCTGTTAATGTACCGCGAGAGAGAGAGAGAAGGAGAAGAAGACATGCCGCTACGAGAACTACCGCAAGGAAACTTCAGATACCGCGATGACCTCCATGGTACGCACTCCGGAGTAGTGTACTACTGCTAACACCTGGAGGGAAGGATGTAGATCCTGGGAGTACTCTGGCCTGTGAGACATAGGGGTCGCATACGGCTCCACGCCAGCAGAGTGCATCTACCGCTTGCGACTGGCCTTGCAACAACGGCGTATAGGGCTGCACGCCATCGCTGCAGCTTCCCGTTACCGCACCAAGAACATCACCACACCTGCCCCTATCGCCGACGCCAGGATGGCCACGGCGTTCGGTTTATCGCTACAGGACGAGCCTCGTGAGAGAGACGCAACTCACGTGCTTCTGGCAGGCCGAAAAGGATCCAGGTTCTGTCAGGAGGCTGCCACATGTGCCGTGGGGCCACGACAGTGCAAATCCCGCAGAGATTGGTGGCACAAGTGCGATATCGCATCTTAGAATCCCAGGACCCACCTTCCCGAGGTCATCATGCCGCATACACGGCGACGTATCGCAACTCTATCGCCTGCCGCTTGCCGCTCGGCAAGGAGTCGATACCGCGCACGCATCAGCTGACGAGCTGGTCGTGCGAATTACCGTCAGGTAATTAGGAAACCAATCAGGCATAGAGAGACGTCTCGTAGGACCTCCCACCCCTTGGTCAACAGCATTAGGCACCCCGATACCGAAAATCGGGAAGACGTTCGTCACTTCTACGTTCAGCATTCCTATCGCTCAGACGTATTGTAATACCGCTCTCTCTCGCCTAGTTTTCGCAGTTATCGCCAATATCGTTGTTCCGCTTAGCGGGTGTTAAGTTAAAGTGCGACGAGCAGCAAACTCATCGTCAAGGTAAGGTCTCTAGTAATTTCCGCTTACCGAGTCACGCAATTCCCGCTGGACTTCCTAAATTATCGTATCGTCGATTTTTAAACTCGTACGTAGCCGGCGGGCTACGCCTTTTCGCATTTTCTTAGCTTAAGTAGTATCGTAGATTAGTTAAGTTAGTTAAGTTAGTTTAGTGAGAAAGGAAGTCCAGCGCAAGAGTTTCGTGTCTGATTGAGCTTTTGGTGTCTTTTAGTTGCTTTTTGGGTTTGATATTTGCTTTTATTATTCGCTACCGCTTACCTACGATATATTTGCTAGCTTGTTACCGCTTTGTTACGCACGTAATTTGTTATCTTTGATATTTCTTTGGTTTCTTTGATTTATGCGATATCTTGATTTCTATGATTTTCTGTATCTTATATTTCGTATTATCGTGTATGGTGTGTCGCTAACTATTTTACCAACTCCCCGAGGGTTGGCTGAACGTAGTTGTCATAGATTAAGTTGTTTAAGTAAGTAATTTTGTATTTTTCTGGTCAATATCGCATATCAGACCGAGAGCCAGCAAGAAAAACGACGTATGATTTGCGAAATTTTTTCCCTTTGAGAGAAGTTAGCCAGTGTTATAAAACCCGGGAAAAAGCAAGTATGGCGGCCTTTCGGTGTCGACGTTGCGCTGCGCAATTTTTTGAATGTGTCAAAAAAAGCTGTGTCCTTGGAGAATGTGCGAAAATGTAATTCTTGTTTTATATCATAGATTCGATAGCCCGATTATGACGGAGTCGTATGCCATACCGATACGGTGTCTCAAACTGTCCGCCATACTGAATTAAACGTGTCATTTTTTTTATGTTCTTTCGAAATACTTGCGAAAAAATGATTTTTTCATCCAGCCTTAAAAAAAGATGTCTCATCACCGATTATGACCATGCCATACCGTTTCGGTGTCTCTAAGTACACGCCATACTGATTCAAAGATGTCGAATTTTTGACTAGTCCATGTATCATAGGCGAAAACCTGGAAAAGACAAGTATCCATTGATTTTAATGTCTAGAAGACAAGTCTGTATGTGCCATACCGATTGGATGTCTCGAACGTGAGAAATTAACCGTTAAAGTTGTCAAATTTTTACAAGTGTCATGTATAACAGGCGAAAATGCCATACTCATGTTTTTGAGACATATTTAATGTCTGGAATACGAATAAATATGTGCCATACCGATACCATGTCTCTAAGGCGAGGAACAAACCTGTAAAGTTGTAAAATTTTTGACGCGCACAAGGCCGCGGGGATTATTGTTGGGATGACGTGACGAGAGGGACGCGCGGTGAGGGTTCGACAGGGAGGGGGACGAAACTGCGGAGCCAAGCAGCCGGCACCTAATCTAATGAGAATGAATAATGCGAAACATATAATCCAAATTTAATGTATTTCATTTCTTTTAATAAATTACAAGCTGTTAATTGTCCTCGTTCGCTCGCTTCGCTCACTCACTCGTTTGGTTTTGCGTTATTCCTCACTCGCTACGCTTGCTCGGTTATTGGTGGTTTTTGCGTTATTCAAATTTTGGGATGTGTGTGTATGTGTACGTGGCTATCCCGTGTGAAGTCCGAAAACGGATAGCACACTAAGAACAAATATCATGAATATACAATTGTAGCTATGAATTGATTTATTCACACAGCACCTATATGGCTAGTTCTTACAGTGAAGGAATTTTGATGCGCTCAACTAATAGCTCCTTTGTTTTTTAATATTTTTGATTAATTTCAAATCTGGAATAAGAAACTAATTGGCTTTTATTTGGGCACTGAAATTCAGCGAGGTCAGAAAATATCTTTTTCGAGAAAAATGCCTAAACATGAGCAAAATTGTCACTTTCCTGGGAGGGGATTCTACAAAACACAAGTCTTCTACCTAAATATTACGTAAACTAAGTACAGAAATCAAAGAGATTGTATCTAAGCACAGTAACAATCAATACAACTTTGCTAAAATCTGAAAAGAAATTATGAATCTCCCTATTTTTATTCGAATTTCCATCATAGAATAGAGGGGACACGAATTGTGTATCACATTCCTGGCAGCTAAAAATATGTTAAAAACACCCCCAAATTATATAATGAGTACTGTTGTCACACTTCCGATACAAAGCAGCTAGTTAAGTTAGCTCATTGCCGCTTGAACTGCTACCAATCAGCCTATGAGACAGTCGTGACGAAGATCTCGTCGACCGCAAACGCGCTCGGGCCAGAACAGTTCTCACTTGTCTGGCATGTATTTACATGAACAATATTTGGGTTTCTTAAAGATTTTTAATTATTTTGATTAATATACCTAGTGTAAATATAATATAAAGCATTAACATTGCATTTAAATACAGTGTTTTTGTGTTGTTAATGAATAACCCCCAAATTATCACTTTCCTGTGTATCACTTGTCTGGCCATTTAAATTTAAAAAAAAATCGCAATTTATCCACTTAAATTTTAAAACTGCCATAATTTGAATATTTACCAATATTTTGTTTGACCAACAAAATTTTAGCTCATTTAAGTCAAAATGATGAGCTCTGGCCACTTCGCAAACTAAATCTAAAATAACAGTGTGAAGCTAAAAGCGCTCCATTTTATTCCTTCATAATAAGAACTAGCCATATAGTTGTTACGCGCCGAAACCTAAAAATATAGACGTTTGCCCGCCGAAGTCAAACCCGGCGCCCGAGGTCCCCCGAGCACAGCCGGAGACCGCCGAACGCAAGCCCGACGCTCGGCTCAGTATAGAGCCGCCGAGCAGGCCCGAGCGTCGGGCGACTCCGAGACTCACGCGAGTGATAGGCTCGGGCCTCGGACGCCGGGCGGACCGCCCATCCCCTTCGCCGAGCCAATTAGGGCCAGCCTAGCTATAAGTGATACTGTATATAAGCAGCAGCCTGCGCGCTGCTCGACACCAGTCAGTCATCAAGACGCCAAGAGAGCAGATCAGAGGAATAAAAACATACATCCACATAAGACCAGAGATTTCTTCTTAAACAAGCTCCGAGGCACCCTCTCCCACCTACCTCCTAAGTTCAGCTCATTGCTGACAATTGGCGCCCAACGTGGGGCCTGATTGAGGCTCGACAGCTCCAACGAACCGGACGCGGCTCATGCCGAAAGGGCGAACCGGCACAAGGCAGTCTCTACGTCTACAAGGCGTACCAGCAGAAACCCCACTACTTCTGGGAGTAGTAAAACACCCAGTGGCGCCCAAACTGCCTGCTCAACTACCCGAAGACGCAATGCCGAACCAAGAGGATGGCCGAGGGGACCACCTAGAGGAAGGTTATCCGCTGCCAGCCGCCTTCCGCGATTGGGAGACTCTAGCCCAAACTCTCCGAAATGTCCTACCCCCACTGCCAGAGTTCCGTGGAAAGGATCATGAGGACCCGCAGAAGTTCCTGCGAAGGGGCGAAGAGTATTGCAGAGCCTTGAAAGTTCCCGAGACCCAATACCTACGAACGGTAACGAAGGGACTGAAGGATGACGCAGAAAAATGGTGGAGCTGCTACAAAAGCCTGGACTGGGAATGGCAGAAGTTTACGGAAATCTTCTTAAACCGCTACGCCAGCCAAGCGGTCCAGTCGCGCCTGAACGCACAGCTGTTCTCACAACGCCAGAACGAGAGAGAAGCAGTCGGGGTATTTTTACAACAAAAATACCAGTTGTACCAGCGAATCCGGCCGAACGAACCCGAGGGTACTAAGGTGGCAGTACTGCTCGAACTCCTGCGGCCCTCCTTGCGTACCGCGATACGGCCAACCAAACCACAGGACTTCTCCGAGCTGTTGACGCATGCGCTGGAAGCCGAATACGACGAGGAACCCAAGCTGAGCAAGTATAAGAAGGAGGAAGTCAGAGCGGAAAGAGTCAGTAAGCCTGCAGACACAGAGACGGCAAGGTCGCTCCCGAAATGCTGGCACTGCCCAGAAAAACACTTCCACAAGGATTGTCCAGTACTTGCCAGTCGCCGGCAGGAAAACTGGAGGGCAGCGGCAGACGAGCCCGAAGCTGCCGCGAGCCAACCCTAAATTCAGCAACTACGGGCAAACCCATCTTGCCACGGGTGCGCATAACCCTGAACGGCAAGACGGCAGAGGCAACGATCGACACAGCCGCCACCGAAAACTTCATAAGTACCAGACTTATATCCCAAACCGACTTGAAGGAAGGAGGACCAGTCCAGGCCCGACTCGCAGCCAGCAACCACACCATGAAGATAATCGGGATCGCCAACCTAACCTTGGACATCGAGGGTCTGAGGATGGAGATCGAGGCACTCGTCGCCCCAGAGCTAAGAGAAGACCTCCTCTTAGGCCTACCCTGGCTAAAGAAGGAAAAGGCCATCATCGATGTCTCCCACGGACGGATTCACTTAGGAGAGGCTGATCGAACAACAGCGCGCTTAATCAGTCCGTCCAACCGACAGCACCCGAGGGAAGATCAAAAGGAACTCGTCTCGACGCACGAGTTCCCGAAAGAATACAGAGAGATATTCCAGGAGCTGATGGGTCAAGAAGTACTCGCAGGGTACTTGAACCGATTCTGCAGAGGGTACTTAGACGACATAATCGTCCACTCAAGGACCTGGGGCGAGCAGCCCACCACACCACCGTCCAAGCAGGGCGGAAGCCAGGGCGAGCAGCCTAACACACCACCGTCCAAGCAGGGCGGAAGCCAGGGCGAACAGCCTAAGACACCACCGTCCAAACAGGGCGGAAGCCAGGGCGAGCAGCCTAACACACCACCGTCCAAGCAGGGCGGAAGCCAGGGCGAGCAGCCTAACACACCACCGTCCAAGCAGGGCGGAAGCCAGGGCGAGCAGCCCACCACAACCCCGTCTACGCCGGACGGAAGCCAGGGCGAGCAGCCCACCACAATCCCGTCCACGCCGGACGGAAACCAGGGCGAGCAGCTTATCACAGCCCCGTCCACGCCGGACAAAAACCAGGGCAAACAACCTACCACGACCCCGTCCACGCAGGGCAAAAACCAGGGCAAATGGCCGAACACAACGCCGCCCACACAGGGCAGGTTCAAGGGCACTGAGGCCAGAGCCATCAAGGGTGGTCCAACGAACGGGCCTCGAAAGCAGAGACCTACGACATCTCCTTCGGAAGAAGAAGAAGAAGGCCAGAACGGCACGCGCCGCTACAACCTCCGTCCCCGGAGGACCTGCGGGGTAGCCGAATAAGAAGACGCCCCCCCCGTGCAATATAATAGATATTAATAAAGTATTTAACCATAGCGTAAGATAGATATTAATGAAGTATTTACCCATAGAATAAGATAGAAATTAAGAATGCACATATGAAATATTTAAGTCCTAGCATGAGATAAATAAGAGAAAGATAAAGTACTTAACCGTAAACATACAAAAAATAAGAAACATTATACCAAATATAAAAAAAAAAAAAAAAAACTATAACGACAGGCAAACGCCTCAAGGAGGTGGCGGATTGTTACGCGCCGAAACCTAAAAATATAGACGTTTGCCCGCCGAAGTCAAACCCGGCGCCCGAGGTCCCCCGAGCACAGCCGGAGACCGCCGAACGCAAGCCCGACGCTCGGCTCAGTATAGAGCCGCCGAGCAGGCCCGAGCGTCGGGCGACTCCGAGACTCACGCGAGTGATAGGCTCGGGCCTCGGACGCCGGGCGGACCGCCCATCCCCTTCGCCGAGCCAATTAGGGCCAGCCTAGCTGTAAGTGATACTGTATATAAGCAGCAGCCTGCGCGCTGCTCGACACCAGTCAGTCATCAAGACGCCAAGAGAGCAGATCAGAGGAATAAAAACATACATCCACATAAGACCAGAGATTTCTTCTTAAACAAGCTCCGAGGCACCCTCTCCCACCTACCTCCTAAGTTCAGCTCATTGCTGACATAGTATTTCCTTGTAGACAATATTTCTTGTATATAATTTAAATAAGAAACCCTTATATACAGTACAGTGAGTACAGTAAAGTATACAGTAAGAAACACACAACACGTATCTACGATCTGTGACGTCATTTGTGACATCCGGACATCCGACTTGTACTTTAATATATAGAATGTTAGTCCTAATTTTTATTGAAACCATTCATTTCATATCACTTCTTCATTAATGTAACGATTAGAGAATTATCTTCCAACAATTACCAATGATTTCATGAATATTTTGAAAAAAAAAATAGTTTTTTCATCATGGCAGCCATTATATACCTCCTATCAGTATGGCATTGCATACATTCTTCAAAATGGACCACGAGGGTCATAAAAACGGACCGCCATACTTTCGCCTATGATACATGGACTGGTCAAAAATTCGACATATTTGAATCAGTATGGCGTGTACTTAGAGACACCGAAACGGTATGGCATGGTCATAATCGGTGATGAGACATCTTTTTTTAAGGCTGGATGAAAAAATCATTTTTTCGCAAGTATTTCGAAAGAACATAAAAAAAATGACACGTTTAATTCAGTATGGCGGACAGTTTGAGACACCGTATCGGTATGGCATACGACTCCGTCATAATCGGGCTATCGAATCTATGATATAAAACAAGAATTACATTTTCGCACATTCTCCAAGGACACAGCTTTTTTTGACACATTCAAAAAATTGCGCAGCGCAACGTCGACACCGAAAGGCCGCCATACTTGCTTTTTCCCGGGTTTTATAATACTGGCTGACTTCTCTCAAAGGGAAAAAATTTCGCAAATCATACGTCGTTTTTCTTGCTGGCTCTCGGTCTATATTGGCGATTTTCCGCTCGATACCTTCCGTATCGAGTCAAGTATTCTATATCGAGTCAGTAGTTTATCTTTTGCGAACCTACGGGTTATTTCATCAGTTATTTTGCGCAGTTTTCTTTGACGAACCTTTTGTTATAATTTAGAATATCGATTGTTCAAGTCTTCTGTTACCGCTACTTAAGTCTGAATATCGTAGATCATTTTTGGTAATATCGCTAGCGTCGCCAGTAGGGCCTATTTGCTCGAGTATCGTATCGCTCGGTGATACGCAGTCTAAAAAGTAGTATAGTAGTTTGTTTTGTATCGCTTCTCCGGCGCTCGCTAGCTAGCCAGCTTAACTTTGTTTTCGTACCGCTACAGCGGACTCAGACTCAATAGATTTGGTATTTTTGAGTATTAAAAACTATTATTCCCGCAGTTCAATTTATATTATTCATTTGCTATTTCGCTAAGCGAAGCCGATTATTGTGAAATATCTTTTTGATTGTAATTGATTGTACCGCGTGTACCGTATCTTTTGGTAAAATATATTATACGAACTGTTTAAAGGATTTATCTGGTGTTTCGAATTTATTTCCGACAATTTACTGTATTTAAAATAAGGTGTACCCAGCCCCTCTATCATTATCGCAGTAAATCTGAGCTAACTGTGCCGTCGAGGCCGTCGTTCCAATATCTTCGTTTTTGGTCTGTTATCGCTGCTTTTTGTGGATTTCTTTGTAAATCGACGCATCCGCGTCTGGCGCCCAACACTACCGATTATCGCAGTTTATTTGTTGTAAATTTATCTTAGCCACAGGAACGCCGTAGAGCGCGGTGATAGCTCTGGAGTCACCGTTGCATTATATAAGATATACATAAGTTTGTAATGTATCGTATATTCTTTATAGTTTATTATTGTTTCTATTCAGTTTTTTATTTTGTGAGCAATTAATGCTTGTGATTTTGTCCAACTCCTACCTATAACGAGTTCTTCGATTTGTTACCTAACGGATTTACGTAAAATAATATGTACCAAAGTACTATCAGTTCCTATGATTATAATCCTACACCGAGAAAAAAAGTTATTGGAATTATTAAATATTAGTTGATTCAACAAAATCCGGCGTTTCCATAGGAGCCATAACACATTTGCTAAATAGAACACGATCTTCAGTTTTGAGTGAAACAAATTATTTTTTAACAATAAGAAAGAACAAATTAAGTCAACTAAATCTTCATTTGTTGGAACAATTTATTGAATTTGCCATAGCAGATCAAGTCTTGAAGCACACATATTATTTCTCGATTAGAGAAACTGTATTCGCCACCCAAACGATATTGAGTTTATCTGTTTGGATATTATTTCCATCCAACTAAATATACAATTAATTGAAAGCAAATATACTTGGAAGAAGCAACTGCCAGATCGAAACATTAACATGCAAGAATAATTGAATATTGTATTTGCACAAACGGAAACAATATCTCATCGAAGTGCACTGTTAGAAATGATTGTGAATTTACAATACAATTATGATACAAATGATGTGTAAATATGAAAATTTCGTGCAGCAATTCGAATTGCTTCGCAATTTTTGGGAATTCACGAACAAGTTTTTTATTTTACTACACTTAGTAGCAAAAAAATGACACTGGTATCTTGAATTTACAAACTTGTGTAGGAATTGTATTGTAAGTGTGAATTCACTATACAATTCTTTAATTTTACTGATCATTTTGCTGAAATTGCTGAACACGGAATGGAGCGAATTTACTGAAAGTTTCGTAAGATTACAAATTTACGACATTCGCGTCGTAAATGTATTGTAATTGCGAATTTACTTCACATGATTTGAATTTCACCAGACATTCTTGCTGAAATTGCTGAACACGGAATGGAGCGAATTTACTGAAAGTTTCGTAAGATTACAAAGGGCATAGCCGAATAAGCATGTCAAAAGTGCCCTTTCACCAAATGAGTCGCGGACTTCACTGCTAGTTCAACCTTGGTAAAAAAGGTATCCATGCCAAATTTCAACCCTCTGGCCCTTCTGTCGTGGTAGTTATCACGGAAAAACGAGATTTTCGAATTTTATTTTGATTTCTGCCATTTCATCGATTCGACCTTCACCAAAATTCATGGTACTGTGTTTCCATTGGTAAAATGGGGAAAAAATTGCCCCAATGTTCAGCACAGCAAATCTGATCTTTAAAAAATTCCTAAAGATTTAAATTCGATATTTTGAGTGGATTTTCACGAGGCACTAAGTTCTTATAATTTTATTTGCAAACTTTGACGATTTCCGCTTCGATTTCTTCATTGGCCTTCGTTCTACTTTTGGTGCGTCATATCGAAAAAAAATAAATAAGCCTTCTTGAATTTTTCAAAATTCGAATTCCATTCCGAAGCAAGTAAAATACGTATTTTCGCATGTATTTTGATCCCCTTCTCCTCTCCGAATTCTTTCAAGGCTATAGATGAGGGTGGCCCAAAAAAAAAGAATATTTTTTTTTCGAATTCCTTACGAAAATATGTTAGTTCATCATGTTTTAAGAACCCACTCCAAAGCGCAGCTCAAAAAAAAATCTTAAGAAGTCGCTCAAGATTTTTAAAAATTTCCAAAAACGTCGAAAATCGACTTTAAAAAAAAATAAAAAAAATTTTCTCGTTATTTCACTATTTTCTACTATAAAAATGATCAGGATCTTGAAATTTTCAAGTCGATATTTTGATATTTAAAGGTCGCTCAAGATTTTTCTGAGTTTCCAAGTAGAGTACCTCAGACCTTTTCGAGCGACTTCTGAACATGAATATTAATGACCTTTTTTTTTTATTGCTTGAAGTTGACATACTGAAGAATAGAAATAAGGCTAGAGAGGTGCAAAAAAACAAAAAATTTCGAGCCGATTTTCACTATTAAAAAAAAAGTTATAAATTTCCGTCAATTACATTTTATTCATGCTATGCCCTTTACGACATTCGCGTCGTAAATGTATTGTAATTGCGAATTTACTTCACATGATTTGAATTTCATCAGACATTCTTGCTGAAATTGCTGAACACGTAGTGAAGTGAATTTACTGAAAGTTTCGTAAGATTACAAATTTGCGACGATCGCGTCGTAAATGTATTGTAATTACGAATTTACTTTACTTGATTTGGGTTTCACTAGACGTTCTTGCTGAAATTGCTGAACGCGGAAAAGCATTGGATTCATTCGAAGTCTTTTAAAATCACAATGTCACCACAGTCAAAGAAGTTATTCATTTATTATCATATTAAATCGGTGAACAAAACCGGCGGCGTCGATTTCAGCTGAATTGTGGTTTATGATTTGATTAATGTGATGATCAAATGGAATAACTGCAGAGCTTATACAGTGATTACAGCTTACAGGTAAGTGATAATTGACTTGAATCCTATCAACCTAACCTACCCCAACCTAACCTCTCGATCGTTCGACTGAAAAATTCATTGTTTTATTGAGAAGAATATTCACAGCCATTTGAATTTTGGAAGACTATTTGTGCGACAGTTCAAAACCTTCAAGACCTTCTGCAAAATACTGATAAACAAAAAAAAAAGAATAGTGAATAAGCACTCGAAGGTCCATGATCCTCCGACAATTATTTCAAAAATAATATCGATAAAAAAAAAAATGGTTGAAACGATTGTGAAAAATCAGAACTATTGGAAAGAAAAATTGCAATATTTTTTAAAGTTTCGAAGGTTAATTTAGGGACGGCACAAATTTTTTCATTTGCCTAATTAACCGCTGTCATACGTAAATGGAATTGTTAATGACACGATACGCATCGAATGGATAGATAATATAGATATATGCCACCACTGACTTTTCCGTAGAGATCCTTATTCACAAAATTTCCTGTACTCAATTTCCTTGCTAAACAGCCAATAGGCATCGTTAAAAAGCGGTGATAACTTCCGTGACAATTACTTTTTTAAAACAAAGGGATGAGCAAGTATGGGTTCTGCCGTTTCTACCATATTATTAGAGAGATATTTTTTATTCGGCAACTAAGTATGGTTTTGGTGATTAATGATCATTTCATTCTCTATATTGACTGATATCAAACTTGAACTCTTTGCTCAGCTCATTGCATGGTCGTAGCTATCGCTACCTATGGTTCGTTACACATCTACGACCGTGCGCATAGCGCATGCGCAAACACCATCCGCCGTCCTATCTTTCCTGTTTCTTTCCCTGTACGTACACGAGTCTCTACGCCGTCCACGTGCTTCGATGCCAGAGTGTTAATAAAGGTAGTGAAATATTTGATCTTATTATGAAATATATCTTTTTTACCGAGAATTCAAGTAGCAATTGTTCAAATCTTAATGCTATTCTTCAGAATTTCGTGAGATTACTCGATAATTGTTGGATGTAATGAACGCGGAATTTTGTGTGTAAAACACCACGTTATCCAGTTAGTATCGATAGTTCGATACAATAATTTTTGAATACGATGTAACTTTAATTATACGATGTAACTAAATGATGCAAGGGTTCACCATGCATCGAGGATTAGTTTTTATTCATATTTTAAATGATTCTAAAATTTTGGTAGGTTAGTCCAGCACATGGTCGGTTTCCACGTGCACGGCAGAGTTTTTTAACCTCAACCTCGATATTATGCATTCGCGTCCACGGAAAAATTCGCCATAAGACTAAGTTTGACTCTTCTTATTTCTCTAGAATAACTTGTTCATTTCATTTGAGATAGTTAGAGCGAGAAAGATGAGTACGAGTAAGGACCGTTTGTCCCCATTTGAAGAACATCGAGTGTCCCTTTCCACGCTCGGCCGGGGAGGCTGGCTCCCACGGACCCAAGTAAGCTGCCCAACCTCTAAACAATTGTTTATTGTATAAATTTATAGTTTTTTCGCTAATCACTATATCGATTACAATCCAGCGTGAAAAATATTACAACACGAAGTTTGAACGACAAAATCCGATATAAATCGCTGAATATGCAATTTTATAGATGTTGCAGTACCGATTAAATTTTGAGCATATAAGGTATAAAGTTATTAATTAAAGTTTTGTCTATTAATTTCGGATTGCTGGGAATTATTTTATTTTAGGCAAAACATTATAATTCTTGTAGGTACAATTTATTAGTAACTGAAACATCTGTAAAATTGTATCTTTAGCGATTCATAGCTAATTTTTTTGTCATTCAAATGTGTTGTAGCATGGTTTACTCTGGATTCTAATTGATATACTGATTAGAGAAACTATTCATTTATGCAATGGTTAATTTTTTGGCGAGAGAACTATGAGCTGTAGGTTGAACCCTTTTCACGATGAATGGGTCGCTTACTTGGGGCTGTGTGAGTGAGCCTTTCCAACCGAGCATAGAAAAGGACACTCCTGTTTTTCAAAGGAGACTAACACTTCTCACTTGCACTTATTTATTTTCCTATTGCCCACTTCCTCGCGGATACATCATGTTTCAATTATTTTAGACATGTTTTCAATAAAATATGATAAAATTTATAGATAATTGGAAATTATTTAAATATAATTTTTATTTTAAAAAATTGATCATATTTCATTTGAACATATGTTTTTTTGTATAATTGAAAAATCACACCTTTTTTTTCCGATCTTTGAAATGAACGTTTTGGCATTTAGTATGCATTTATTTTCATGAATTACACCCAATTTTGCAGCATAATCATCCAAAGGGGGTAAAGTTAATAGGACAGCTTCCTGAAAGCATTCTACGATCGACGACTGTCCATATTCCAATCGTTTGTACCTCAAGGACACCTCTGATAAGATTGAGTCATCTATCATCATTGACTCAACTAAAAGGTAATTGGTAATTTACACAGTGAAAGGGTGGTAAAACACTAAGACAACCTATCTGAATGAAAGTTGGGTCGATTTCTATGTTTTTTTTTTTCTTTTTATTTATTAATTCTCTATCATCTGTGACTTATGACTCATAATTTCAACACATAGCAGTCTGACCAATTTGTTTTTATCTTAAAAATATCAACAACTTTGTGATTATTGGTGATGTAGTGCGTATCTTCTGCTTGACCAGATTTCGCGCTTGTAGATATTCTATCCTAGACAACATGTTTTTTTGTCCATTTTGCACTTTCAAAACTAAAAAATTAACGGATCATTTGAATCATTGCAAGTTCCATTCTAACCTCAGTTCAAATTTCTTCTGTGCATTCGACCGTTGCAAAAAATTCTTCAAATTTGAAGCATCGTTGCGATCTCATTTATTACGCACACATAGCTTTCGCTTCAAATATATAAATACACCCAGCAAGCAGAAACTAGTCGCCAGAATTGCTAATCCGGATGCAAAACATACTTGTTCATTACCTGTATGTAAAAAAGAATTTGACCATCATTCTAGCCTTTTGAAGCATATGAAGTCCCATATTAAAAATGGTATAAAAATTGTATGTCCTTTCCAAAATTGCGAAAAAGCATATGATAAAGTGAGTTCTTTTACCTCACACGTATCCAAAAATCACACGCTTGGTAAAATACTCGCTAGTGATGATACAGTTGATAAAACATACTGAACGAACATGATAGTCCAACTGAGGACCATGTCCAAATTGAAGATAGCTTTGATGGTGGTGGAGATGATAAGTGTAGCGCTGAAATGGTCGATCTGGTTGAAGATAATTACAAAGAAAAATCCACTAATGATCTGTTTTTAATACATTCAGCAAATTTTTTTTTAAAGTTAGAGAGTCGATTTCTAATTCCAGTTGAAACTATACAATATATTGCGACACAAACATGTAGTATTCACGAAATGGGGCAAGAAATCGTGAAAAATAATTTATTGCAACGTATGTCTGAACACAATATAACTAGGGACCAAGCAAGTGATATAATTGATCAATCTTTTCACTGCGATCCATTCTCTAAAATTCAGTCCACACTGGGCACATCTTTTAAACGTCGGATATTTTATGAAAAACACTTTTCTTACGTGAGGCCAGTTCAAGTTCGGCTTGGGGATGAAACTATCATGAACAATTTTTTTCATTATGTCCCATTACAACAAACCATAGCCAAACTGTTTGAGAATAAATCATTATCCCACGAGCTTCAAAGTATTAATGAAATAGATGCAGACACTTTGAAGGACTTCACTGATGGTTCTGTTTTCAAAAATAATTCGTTTTTTAAAGAAAACCCAGAGGGATTGAGATTGATACTTTATCAAGACAGTTTTGAAATCGTCAACCCCTTAGGATCTGCAAAAACCAAATATAAAATACTTGCGGTTTATTTAAGTATTGGAAACTTTCCCAACTATATCCGATCGCACATCAACTCAATGCAACTCGTTGCACTCTGCAGAGAAAAATTATTCGACCATCGTAAAGTTTATGGTAGAATTGTTCAGGACTTGAAAATAATTGAAACTAACGGTGTAAAATTATCTTCAGGTAAAATAATAAAAGGGTCACTTGTATTCATCGCAGGAGACAACCTCGGTAGTAATGGACTTGGTGGCTTTGTTGAAAATTTCAGTACATCCATTAATTACTGTAGGTATTGCCTGATGCGAAGAGATGAATTCTTGGCTCCTGATGGTGCATTGAAAACATATGAAAACAGAACCATTGCATCTTATAAAAAAATTATAGAACTTATTGAAAACGAACAGGACAAACAACTACTTGACGAGAACATTGCCGAAAAATTTGATCATCAAGGCATTAAATTCAACTCTGAATTCAACCATTTAAAATACTATCACGTTTGTGCTCCTGGTCTACCACCATGTTTAGGACATGACATTTTCGAGGGTGTTGTAGCTTTTGATTTGTGTTTATACATCAAAGAATTGGTGAAAAAGAAATGGTTCTCCTATGAAGTTCTAAACAAGAGAATTAGTTCATTTAAATATTCCATAGTAGATCAGCGAGACAAACCATGTACTGTATCCGCTAATGCTAACAAAATCACTGGCGGAGCATGGCAAATATGGACGTTTTTGAGATTGTTGCCGCTGTTGGTTGAAGATAAAATTCATGACGCGCACGATAGTAATTGGCGATGCATAGTATTATTGACTGAAATCATTGAAATTGTATGTGCACCTGAAATACATGAATCTTGCATTTCTTATTTGCAACAACTCATATCGGAGTACATACATTTACGACAGCAACTGCCAAAACCACTTCGGCCAAAACACCATTTCCTAATCCACTATCCTGGGTTAATACTTCAGTTTGGACCGTTAATGAAAGTATGGACTCTGCGTTTTGAGAGCAAGCATACTTTTTTCAAAAAAGTAGTTCGAAATATAAAAAATTTTAAGAACATTACCAAATCGTTGAGTGTTAAACACGAGTTACTTCAGAGTTTCCTTCGTTCAGGCGGCGACATACGATCAGAAATAGAAATGAAACGAAATACAAATTTCAGACCTGAACTTTACAATGAAAAAATTCAAGCTATATTCAACAATGCGCAAATGTCACATAATATTCAAGAATCTGATCAATTAATAGTGCGTGGAGTTCTCTATAAAAAAGGGAATGCTTTATTCGTAGCATGCAAAGGTTATCAATATAATATTGAAGTTGGTAGAATTATTATCCTATTGTGTGATGAAGTAAATGTGAGCATAGTTGTTGAAGTATTGGAAACAATATTCGAACCGCATCTTCGTGCATATAAGTTAGGTAAATTTTTGCGGTACAAATATGTAGATCTAAAATCATTACCGAGTACTGAGTGTCTTCATGTTTATAATATGGGCTCTTTTTTATGCGTAAAACCGAATTATGGACTGGTGGGACAGAAGCTTTAATTTACTGAAAGATGGTTCTTTCACATTTAATGATGGCACTTTGTTTGCATTTACCTAACGTAATCATTGAACATATAAAATCTATTTTTCACTTCCTCTACATATATCGCGTTACTAAAGCCAAAAGGGCGTATCGAAAAAAAAAAAATTTTTTTTCGTTTTCCTCATAGATATCTACGTTTTTAACATTCCTAAGTTGATTGGAGAAAAATTTTTTTTTTTTTTTTTTCGATACGCCCTTTTGGCTTTAGTAACGCGATATATATATATATATACACATTCATTCTTAATATCCACATATAAACTGTGACGTGGATTTTGTCAGACCCCGGATCCAGACCGGATCACTCTACCACGGGGTCGTCCAGTCGACAATTGGCTAAGAAATCAAAAATTATTTATTACTGTTGGGCGCCAGGCGGATAACCGCCACTTTCAAAATTCAAAATTCACAATACAATTAGACTACAAATACTCGAAGCGTCGGCTAACATCAGTACCGCGGAGAGGGGTCGGGATTAATTGAGGAATTAGCTAGGCGTTGAATAACGACTCGGAAAGTTTTAAAGTTAACAAAAATAATACTGAATTTATTCAAAAATAGGTGATATAAAAAAAATCAACAGACTTTCACGTACCCGGGGGTACTTCCCCTCGGATTTATGACGGCTACAGGCCGTGTAAACGCGACCTGGCCGCGATTTGCGAGTTTTACAATAATAAGAATCAACTAATTCGCTCCCACGCAGGGTGGCAATAACAAAAATAAATCAGTTAATAATCAACTCGACAAATCTAGTCGCCGCGGGACAACAAATAAATTTTACAACTAACAACGGGACTTGAAACTAACAATGAGGAGTCTAGGACTCGAAATAGCAGAATAATAACAAAATAAATAACGCAAATCACGAAATAACAATCTTAACAACCAAATAATTCCAACAATATGGCCCGCGGCTCCGAATTGATAACAAAATAAGGCCAGCGGCTTGAAATTCCACAAAATTATTAACAATAACGTTACCGATCAAGGCGATCGGCACGCCTTCGAGAGGCGAAGCCTCTCGGGAAGAGATATTTACAATTCAATAAATAATAAATTAACTAAAACTAACTTAAGCTAACTCTGCGGTAAATAATTATTCAATAATAAGGTCTCGAAACCTAATCGAAACGACCAGCGCGAAAACAAAAGACTCGAGGTCTCGACAACAAGGCTCTTCCCACAGGAGGGAGAGAGAACGATAGTGACCGACTGTCTCCGTCGCACTCGTGTGCGACTCGACTATGCTCAATACACTCAATACAATTCAATATCTTACACAAATCCTCAATAAATTAACTCAAAATATAATTCTCTAAAACATGGGGACACTGGTGACGGCCTACCAGTCGGAAATCGGGTTAATTCGATCTCAAATCAACTAAATAGCCTCGTGGCTGTGCAAAGCAAGGCGGCAGACGGCCGTTGCCAGATTCAAATCAGCATGGGTAAGAATGGCTAACGCTTACCGTCTTCCAGCCACCGAACAAAAAGGATTTTCTCCCTTCGGAAGTCCATCGTCCTAAGAAAAGAGAAAAGATCCCTCGGGGATGATCCTCACACTCACACAAATTGCACAAAAAGACCCTCGGAGGCACACTAAATTCTATAAAACGCAATAACGCAAAACAAATCAGTACGTCCGCTAAGCACGCTAGTCTAACGCAGAGTGATCTTAGCCGGCGTGGCGCCGGTACGCATGGGCGTCGTTAGACCCGCAATTATCGATTCGCTAATCGATCCCACGATTGACGTCATAAGGGTGACGCTACGTCACTCGGCGCGAATCCTTTGAATTTTGCCACGGTGGCTTTTGCTCCTTAATTTAGAGGAACACGGGACGTTGAATCTTGGCGGTGGCGGGAATCTCATCCACCACCTCGATCCCTCGGTGCAGAATGCTCTCGGCACTCTCCCGTGTCCTCTTCGAAGTTGTGGAGGTGGCCCTGCAGTAGCCAACCTCCGGAGCTGCAGTGGCGTTCGTCGTAGTAATTCGCACCCTCGGTGCGTCGGATATTGTGCGTCCGTCGGGGTGCGTAATTGTTGTCGTTCAGACCCCAAAACTTGGCCTCGTCGTCCACATGTCAGAGAAAAGTTTTGAAAAAGAAAAACAAAAGAATAAATAATCTATCTAATAATTTTAAGTCGGTCACGGTCGTCTCTCGGAGTCAATCAAGGCCTCGGGGCCATCCTAAACATCCATACTACTGCCATTCACACTTCACCCCCGTCTTAACTAAGGTCGTTTCAAGGGGTGAGGAGCGCCTTGCAACATGCAATGTTACAAAACATATATTAGACTGTGCCAAAAAAAATTGATGGTTATTTTTTTGCTCTCAGCTACCTAAAACTATACTTTGCTTTAGATGTGCCATATATATATTGTAACGAGCAATTTTCCTACCCGGAGGAACTAGATAGAAAAATAAATCCCGCACAAAGAGTACCAACGTGAATCTCACGCCAAAATCAAATAAATAGACAGAGAAGGTAATGTTGGGCGCCAGGTACACGAATGTACCAGATAAGAGAAAGCGAGACGGAACTCAAAGAAAGATCAAAATAAGCCACAAACAAAACGCAAAACTGAGCAGATAACCAGCTAGTTAGACGGAGAGGGGAACATGGGGGCGTAGAAATAACACACTTTAAAACGGCAAGATACGGTAACGGAACTGAATATAATCTCGATAAACCAGAAAAATAATACAAAAAAAAAGTATCAATTCGGTAACTTAAGGTATGAGAAGCTACTAACAATACCAAAAAGGTCGAGATAAAATTACTTAACCGATAAATGCGCTAGCCGCGATCACGACTAGGTAGCTTACACACTATTTCTACTCGGTAAAATAAAGTAAAATAATAACGGAAGTAAACGGAACGGAAGCGGTACGGTACTAAAGATCTCCCCAGAGCGTTACGGGTCCAGGATAAAGCAAACTTAATCTTAAGTAGCCTAAGATCATGAAATAAAGAGATGACCACGGCAATCCGTCAGACGCGGAGTTTGAAATCAGCCGTTAGGCGGCAACAAGGCAAGAAATGCGCTTGGAGACGGATGGTCGTGATCTGAGCAGAAAAGAGCCTACCTTTTAATCGGGGCGTAGCCCGGCGAAGGCGGCACGGAACGTAAGAAAACTTAATATCACTAATAAAACAAGAAAACTTAAACGTAAGAGAGAACGGTAAGAAAAGAAAACTAAATCAGAGAAAAACGGTACTAAATTAGCGGCACTCGGTAGTCTCTACAGCGCGGCGGTCAGCACCGGAGTGTTTAGCTGGATGATCGACGGGGAGGGGGAAGCCTTTCCGCACACGGTAGGTTCGCCGCATCTATCGGCGGACGTATTCAAAATCTTCGGCCGGGAGGTAAACAGACGGGGAGCTGAGCGTCAGGCTGGCGGCTACAGCCCTCTCCCGGCTTGCAGTGGACGAGGCTGCGGATGCTGGAGGATGACGTAGATGCGGCTACTAGTACCGAGGCTTCCAGGGCATTCCCCTCCGGTGTTCCAGCGACGAAAAAGGTATCCCTCGACGTCCTGGTGCGCAGAGGTACCTGTGGTTTACAATAAAGAACTTAAGGCAGACACTGATCTACAACAATAAAATTGGACCTCGTTGCTCTGGCGAGAGATGGACCGGTACGGCAGCGGCATGGTCGTTCGCGTTTTCGGGTGGAGTCGATGTCCGTGGCGGATATTAAAATCTGCCACGTTACAACACCCCCCTCCCAAACGGAACGTGCGGGCCTCAGAAGGAGGACCGCAAAGCTTCCGCAGACCATCGACTACATCGCGTCTCTATGCACGGCTCTACAGGCGTCGGCACTGTTCTCAACGCGCGGTGACAGATCAACCGGGTACATTCTCCGCGAGCTACTGGGGATTTCAGTGACTACACTGAAAAATGAGGTAGAGGTACGGCACGGCATCAACATCGCATACGAAATACGCAACAGAAAACCAAAGCTTCCGCAGACTACGACTTCCCCGTCTATACGCGCGACTCTATTGGAGCTGGTAGATACGGTGCGAAGACATCTCCGACCGACCAGGCTCAACGCCTTTTGACGGGTTGCCGAAGGCTTCATAACAGGGATAGCTTGGATCGGCACGGCACGGCAAAAACGGAAGATAACGTAAGATAACGTATGAGATAACGTAAGATAACGTACGGCACGGCAGAAACGCAAAATACGGCACGGCACAAACGGAATACTCAACAGAACGGTCCTAGATAACATTAGACGCATCATACTCGCCACTACGCAGCGCGGGGAGTCAGTCTCGACCTACTCCGCGGGGCGAGGAACCTATAGCGAGGAACGCTACTCGGTTCTCTACGTAACGTATCCACGAGAGAAGCAAGGTAGTCCATCAGCTTGTGCTTCTCCATCGCGCTTCCTGGTGGAGGACTCGAACAGACTTTACAGTTCGTAACCGTCACACCGGGGTTTCCGCAACGAAAACAGAAATGACTTCGCGGTAGGACACAATCGGAGTACACGTGACCTGGTTCCCTACAATTCCAACAGCTGCCTGGCGACTTCCTATTCAACGTATTCGCGGCACTCGTAGAAGAGCCCGCCGGGCGCGAACAAGCTGGGAATCGTGAGCGGGGTGGACCCAAGGTCGAAAGAACGGCACGGCATGAACCAGGAGGTGCACTCCTCCACTGGTAGCCCTCTGTAATTTTTCTGCCTACCGAAACCGGACCCACACCCAGTTTCAGAGGCTTGTCACGGCGTAGAGCCTCTCCCTGCACTTTATTCGGGCGTACTTCGGCCACGGCGTGGCTTTTGGGAGGCTTCTCGATACGCGCAGACGTCACAAAAGCTAAATAACGAGGTACGGCAGGTTTAGGCGGTCCTAGTTCTCCTCGTTGAGATTTTTCCTGGGCCTCTATGCAGACACTCAACCCCGAGTCCGAAGCTAGGCGAGTAGCTACGGTAGTCTGTGCCTCGGCGGCTTCGGCTTGGCGTTCCGCGCGAGTCTTGCTGCATTCGGGAAATGTCCCGGCAGTGTCACGCGGGGCCAGTTCGCCGGTCCAGCACGAAGGCAGCCCGCCAGACTCCGGGTCTAGCGGTATCTCTGAAGGAGTGGAGGCACGAATAAGATTGACCGTCTCAGGATCTCTAAAAGGATTCGTTGAACTAGACGCTACAAGTGATCGGTACGGCAAAAACGGATTTCCGGATGGCCACGAGGAGTACGGCGTTTCCGCACACCTGACGGCACGCGGCACTGCCATGCTCACGACAGTCGGCAGAGAGCGGCGGATCGACGAGATCACAGTGACGGGCCTCGTATAAGTCGGCACCGTCGACGCTACGCTGGACACCACCGGCTGCACTACAACGGCACTAGGACTCCCGGACGACAAAGCTACCCTCGAAGATACTACGATCTCGGGCTCTACGGCTGTCTTCGTCGGAACATCCACGCGGCCGGCAGCTACCGGGGTGATTGGCTCGCGAGTTAACGGTCGCTCTTCACGGGCGGTACGCACGCTCAAATCTACGCGAACTTCTGGGTCTACTCGCGGTTGTACGGCAGGAATCATCGGGTGCTCATCCTCTTTGGCCCAGGGGGTGGCGTAGCCGCAGCGGTGGAGGTGGTACCTCACCAGGCGCAGGCAACGGGCAGGCAACTCTCCCTGGGTGCTTAGGTATACGGAAGAGAGCACGAAATCAACATCGTCGGAGGAGAATTTACTCAACTCTGTAATCAGCTGGTCTACGTTCAAGCTGGAAGAGCCTAAGGACCAAGCGAGATCATACGTTCTCATCATTCGATCCATGTCCAGGAGAGAACTGTCACAACACAGCTGATACACTCTCGCACTAACACAACGATGGATTCTACGTCACGGCAATAAGTCGACACGAATTTGAAATAGATTTTAAATCTGAGCTTCGAACTCAGCGCGACAAGGTAAACAATCACAGTCGATATTCCGTGTGTCGAAGGCCAGCGCGTTACGCAGGGGTTCGCAACTTCGTACTAGCTCGCTTCAACGATACGTAGTGCAGTTATCAAAACTACAGCAATACGATGACAGACGACTGGACTGCGGCAAAAATCAAACTACGAACGGCAACTCCTCCAAGTGTGTTATCTCAGGGCCCCACGTTGGGCGCCAATTTGTAACGAGCAATTTTCCTACCCGGAGGAACTAGATAGAAAAATAAATCCCGCACAAAGAGTACCAACGTGAATCTCACGCCAAAATCAAATAAATAGACAGAGAAGGTAATGTTGGGCGCCAGGTACACGAATGTACCAGATAAGAGAAAGCGAGACGGAACTCAAAGAAAGATCAAAATAAGCCACAAACAAAACGCAAAACTGAGCAGATAACCAGCTAGTTAGACGGAGAGGGGAACATGGGGGCGTAGAAATAACACACTTTAAAACGGCAAGATACGGTAACGGAACTGAATATAATCTCGATAAACCAGAAAAATAATACAAAAAAAAAGTATCAATTCGGTAACTTAAGGTATGAGAAGCTACTAACAATACCAAAAAGGTCGAGATAAAATTACTTAACCGATAAATGCGCTAGCCGCGATCACGACTAGGTAGCTTACACACTATTTCTACTCGGTAAAATAAAGTAAAATAATAACGGAAGTAAACGGAACGGAAGCGGTACGGTACTAAAGATCTCCCCAGAGCGTTACGGGTCCAGGATAAAGCAAACTTAATCTTAAGTAGCCTAAGATCATGAAATAAAGAGATGACCACGGCAATCCGTCAGACGCGGAGTTTGAAATCAGCCGTTAGGCGGCAACAAGGCAAGAAATGCGCTTGGAGACGGATGGTCGTGATCTGAGCAGAAAAGAGCCTACCTTTTAATCGGGGCGTAGCCCGGCGAAGGCGGCACGGAACGTAAGAAAACTTAATATCACTAATAAAACAAGAAAACTTAAACGTAAGAGAGAACGGTAAGAAAAGAAAACTAAATCAGAGAAAAACGGTACTAAATTAGCGGCACTCGGTAGTCTCTACAGCGCGGCGGTCAGCACCGGAGTGTTTAGCTGGATGATCGACGGGGAGGGGGAAGCCTTTCCGCACACGGTAGGTTCGCCGCATCTATCGGCGGACGTATTCAAAATCTTCGGCCGGGAGGTAAACAGACGGGGAGCTGAGCGTCAGGCTGGCGGCTACAGCCCTCTCCCGGCTTGCAGTGGACGAGGCTGCGGATGCTGGAGGATGACGTAGATGCGGCTACTAGTACCGAGGCTTCCAGGGCATTCCCCTCCGGTGTTCCAGCGACGAAAAAGGTATCCCTCGACGTCCTGGTGCGCAGAGGTACCTGTGGTTTACAATAAAGAACTTAAGGCAGACACTGATCTACAACAATAAAATTGGACCTCGTTGCTCTGGCGAGAGATGGACCGGTACGGCAGCGGCATGGTCGTTCGCGTTTTCGGGTGGAGTCGATGTCCGTGGCGGATATTAAAATCTGCCACGTTACAATATATATATATTATATGAGTTTGGAGTAGGATCCATTATTTTAAACAAGAATATTTCATGTTAATGAAATAAGAAACACAAAAGTCTGATGTGACACCTCTCAATCTTTAAAGATAGCTAGGCTCATTTTTCACGCAGGTTATTTTTTCATATCTAAGTATAGTTTCAGGTAGTTTAAAGCTAAAAAAATAATGATCAATTTTTTTTTTGACAGAGTCTAAGAGTGTTTCTTCATTTCTCATATCCACATATATGATCCACTCCCATCCTCCGGCTCAGGGGATATGGGTTAGATTTTCTGCATGCACCTCTTGTTTACACAGCAAAATCTTCCATATAATGGCCCTGTATAAAGTCGTCCCACTTGATCGCTCCAAAAAGGTTGTTGTCAAGGCATCCACGTTAGAAGAAGTGAAAGAGAAAGCTATTGTCAAGTTGGAAATTGGGCGAGACGAATACCAGGTTACTAACATTATTCTCCATATCATCTGATTCCCTGTACTTCCTGAAATTCACCAACTTATCCATTGTCTTAGTTTTTTTTTAAGTTCAGTGGAACCATGAACTCTTGCTAATTAAGATTATTTATGATTACGAATTTTGTCGAAACTTAATCAATTCTGACTTTCGCGAACGAATAATTCAATTACATCTTTGTGAACAAGAGCTGTCAAGTTGATATTCAAAATACATTATGCACACATGCTAGCAATTCATGGTCCCGCTGAAACAATTCAATATTTGCTCAAAACCAGCATATTACATTGAATTTAGGTTGCTCTGGATGAGGATGGCACGATAATAGACGAAGATGATATCCTACTAGAATTAGCAGCAATGACTAAGGCACCTATTACGCTGATTTTAATTCCGCAAGGACAGTTCTGGGCTACCGTATCGAGTAATATGGATAATCGTGTGCCAAAAGGTAAATACCTCTATCGTTATTTCAGTGATTTTTTGTTGATAATTCGGAATTGATCACACATTTTTTATTGCATTCATTTACAGTAGCCACACAGTCTAGTACCCCTTTGGCCAGTCATCCAGACACCAGCAGCATAAATACACAGGACCATGAACAAATCGGCTTCGGGTCGAATTTGTGGCTAAGATTTCCGTCAAGACTTCCCCAAAGTTGTGAGAAACGAGAACCAGTTAGAAACGATGACAGACGGGCAATGGTGGCAGTCATTGCGGACTATATGCTCCAGGATTTGAAGGATACCACAAGAAAAACTGCGGAGAGAATCGCCCGGATGGTTTTTGAAAAATACCCACTAAGTTTCTCAGACATGATTGATGGGCAGATCCTTGGTGCAGGCATGGAGTCCTTGCGTGCACAAATATACACTGCTGTTCATTACCGCAAAGAGCTTCGAGTAGCTAAAAAAAGATGTACAGATACTGGATCTGAGAATAGTGACAGCGAAAGTTCTTCCATTTCTTCAACCTCTCGAAAACAAGACGAATATGGGTGCGTTGAGTACCAACCACTTTTACCCATTAATGAGACTACAAAATCCCAAGAAACGAAAAGATTATTATTACTTGAACATTTCAATTCGCTCGAGGCTAATGACGAAAAAATAATAAAACTAATGGATGAAACATATGTTTCGCAACGTGATATGATTAATAAACCAACTAGATCTTTAGAGAAGATTTTTCTGGATTGGCCTTTCTTCAGAGATGGTAAAACTTTATTGAGACATGCATCACGCCTTCTTGGGAAACCAGTCGAAGAAGTATGGAATACTTCTCTATTAGCAAAAGCTGAGCCAATCACAAAGTATTTGAAATCAGCTGAAATCGCACGTGACTTCAAAGGGAAGAAATATCGGAAGCAGACTGCTCAAGATGCACAACAAAACTCTGCAATATTAACTCTGATTCAAGAGGCAGATGAACAAGTTCGTGTGTCGCGAAGCGAGGTTCCCCGATTAGGGGTGGTATTCCACTTAGTCATCCATCATATGAGAGAAGATCCAGCATTACTGTTCCTGGTTGTTGATGTAAGTCCATAACCAATTACAAATCTCCGAGGACCAACACTTATAATCTTGAATTTGAAATATAACACTACAGCTTACAACGTTTGCTATTTTCAGGATGATTTGAGTATGGCAGCAGTGGAAGAAAAGGTTCAAACAAACACCCCTCTTTTGATAATTCGAGGTACAGCCATATTATGATTTTTTTTATCAAGTACCTTATTACCGTGCATTCACATAAGCTTATCTACTCATTTATATAGTCTACAGTTTAGAATGATTTCAAAGGTTTGAATAATGCACATTTTTTGAGTGAGTACACTAAACTTTAGGTTTGTTTTTGCCGATCTTTTGTAAGTTTGTGAAAATCTCTCACTGAGCCTAGAGGTTGCTCGCATAACGATTTTGAAAAGTCTCCTACTCATAAGTAATACAGTGTCAACTTGAAAAAACTGTTTATCATTATAGGAAAATCGTATTTGGATACAAATGCGGCGAGCTATGAAGTCTTACTTGAAGGGAAAATTTGGGTCAAAACCACCGGACTTCTGGAGGGTTTGTTATTGACATTCACAATGTACTATATCTTTGGATACGCATACCCGATGAATTTGGCAAGTACTCTGGAGTTCATACAAAGGTATACACAATTGTTTAGGCTCATCCGACTACAGACATGGGGCCAACAGTGGATTGCTTTACCCGTACCTTGTCACGCCTAACGGCGAGCGAAGCACAAGAAACCCAATTCATTGTTGGCCCGACGTCTTTACTCAGATGAAATCTTGACAAAGAGCAGTTTTCTATTTTTCAATTGTCCAAAAAAGGTCGAATCTAAAAAGTAATACTACTAATTCTAGATTATGGTAGAATGTGTCTTTAAACAAACCTATTCTGCGCAGCGCTGCGAAAGGTTTCCTCTGTATACACTTTCATCGCAGAAAACTGAAATTTTGTTTAAATTGTTCAAAGACATATTCTACCATAATCTAGAATTTTTAGTATTACTTTTTAGATTCGACCTTTTCTTGGCCAATTGAACAATAAAAAACTGCTCTTTGACAAGATTTCAGTAGGGTCTTCCCTTAAATCTGAAGCTAAACATTAATTGGTGCATTCCTTTCTTGCTTGTGAGAAAAAACGAAGCTTTTGTGGACTTTTTTGCGAGGGTAATTTTCGACTTAGTTTTTTGTTCGAAATGCACGAATTTTGAAACACCCATATTACTTGTACGACTTTGTCGGTGATGGAATGAAAAATGAAATGGTCATTTTCTGTCTGTTTGCTCACAGAGTGTTTCTTCTGATCAATCCAACGAGTGGAGACAAGCGAGATTGTAAGAAACGAAGGTCACGTTCATATGATCCTAAGGTTCTGAAGTTAACGAATGAGTTGAATGAATTCACAAGTACATTTTAAGTTCCCAAACTCAACTTTTTATACTTAAGTTTCTAGCAATAAGTTCAAATTTAACTCTTTATACTCAAGTTTCTGGCAATGAGTTCAGACTCAACTTTTTATACTCAAGTTTGTGTTGGTTTCTATTGTACGTCCATGACTAAATCTACAATAGAAATTCAGATAGTAGGTGCATTAGGCTGATTCAAAAAAATCGACTTTTTTTTTTGAAAGCCCGCATCGAAATATCTTCAGAGTACTGAAAAAAGACGCCTGTGAAAATTCTAGGTCTTAATTTTAATATTTAGAGGTCGGACATCGAGGATTTCTATTTTCCATTTAAATAACATGGGGAAAAACATTTTTTTTTTTTTTTTAGAATTTTCTAGCTCACAAACCAATCAACGGATTTTTATGCGCGATGAAGATTTTTGTAGGGAATTGAAGGCTCTACAATGATAAGAGACATTTTTTGTAGAGCCTTCAATTCCCTACAAAAATCTTCATTGCGCATAAAAATCCGTTGATTGGTTTGTAAGCTAGAAAATTCTAAAAAAAAAAATGTTTTTTTGCCATGTTATTTAAACGGAAAATAGAAATCCTCGATGCGCGACCTCTAAATATTAAAATCAAGACCTCCAATTTTCACAGGCATCTTTTTCAGTACTCTAAAGATATTTCGATGCAGGCTTCCAAAAAAAAAAAATAGTCGATTTTTTTGAATCAACCTAAGGTGCATACACCTATATACATAAAGTACTATATATGCTTCGAAATAGCACGTCCTTGAAAGACAAAGTGGAATAATCATTCTCATGAAATGTTATTCATCACATAATTATTCGTATTTAAGTAACCTTGAGGTGAAACTGATTCTAGCAATAAGATCTCAAAGTCAAATTTTTATCTTAAGTTTCTGTTCATTTATACTGTATTTGATTGAATTGAATTTACAATAAAAATTCAGGTATTGTCAGTTTGGTGTATGAAATTTGGTGGTAGTGGTCCCTTCCAATTCCTCAACCACATTGTATGATTAATACGCTCGTCAAGTGAAATTATGATACGTTTGTGTATTGAATTCAAAATATCTGTACTGTTATTACGTCAGATGTTGGAAAACTGATGTACTAATATCCAGGAAACTTACTCAGCTTAGTTATCAGATCCAAAATATACAATCACGAAATATGACTGAAATTTGTGCATCAAATTTGCTATCAAAGTTTGCGATCCAAATACTCAGCCATATGAAATTTCTATACCAATGGCTTTTGAAATTGCTTTACTTTTACAATACTTACTATGGTTCAATATCAGAATTCGGAAATATTTGTGTATGAAATATACAGTACTGAAATATGATAAAAGCAATCCAATAAATTAAATTCAATGAACATGTGACTTTTGATTTTGGATTATAGGTGTATAAAAATTGATATACTTCGGTACGAAAATTCAAGTATATATGTAGACTAAAATCACAATTTATTGTTATTAATAATAACACACTGCTTCATTGAAATTATCACACTATAGTTTAGTAACATTACTACAACATTACTAGGAAATTATTAACTCAGGTTCTTGAGATTACTGTAGAAACGTTCAGTAAATTCACTATCACGAATCCGAATAATGCTTCCTATACATTTTTAGTAAATTTACATCTGAAACTTTTAACAGTGTGTCGAAATATTTCGTTAATCCGTAGTTATACATCTTAGACACAAAACTACATTTTCCATAAACAATAAATCACTTTTTATTTGTGAGAAACTAATCTTTCATTTGAAACCATATTTCTATAGGAAGAAACCACATTTATTTGTAATGAATAAGAATTATTCAAGACAATCCTTATATTGAGTTCAATCAAAATACTAAATTGTCTAGTTGAAAATTATAAAGTCGTTCCAACATGTCATCGCTTGAATTAATTATTGAACTTTCTTTATTAGTTTGAAGCTAAGGTATTTTTCCACTTCTGTAAATTGACACGTGTATCATCACGTTAGAATATTCGATTAAAAATGCCATCCATTGGCTAAACTATTTCATTCACTTTGCCGGAATGGCCTGGTGGGCTTTTGCAAAAAAGTATAAGTCCAATTTGACTTGACTCTGAAGCCCACCGCTTCTGAGTCGTAGATAATAAATATCATGGAGAGGCACAAGGTTTAGGCTGGCGCCGCACTGCTTCCTCAGCGAGAAGGCCGGTTCGGAATCGCCACGTCGTGGCCGCTCATAGAACTGATAATAGAACACAGAAATATGACATTAAATCAGTGCATATGTTTTGTTGTTCCCACTAACGTGTAATCGTCCGCAATAAAACAATAGTTGAATCAAATGGATTGAACATCAAAGAAATCATTTGTTTGACTTAATAACTTTTTTTTTCTGCAGTATGGCAGCAACTACATAATTTAATTTGTTGACTGAAGATCGTGCCTTACTTCAGTCAATCGACCCTTTCTCCACACAATCGTATATTCTTTTATTACAGGCAAATCTTTGAATTGAATGAAGAACATAGTGCGTTGAGTTATGGAACCAATTTCATTCTCCTCATTTGCCGTATGGATTTGGTCATTCAATAATTTTTTGAACCAAGATGTACGAGTATTTGCCGCAAGTAGCGCTGTTATTGCCGCATACGTTAAATGGTTAAAGAGAACGTTGGGTGAATCGTGAGAATCAGGTGGTTTCATTGAACCAGAAAATTCTAGCATTTTACATGAACACAGTATACGATTGTTAATTAAGTTTATAACGTTGTTGGAAAACATAAATGCTCTGAACAACCAAATTGGTTGGCTGTCAAATCAGTAGCTTTGACCGAACGATTTGCTTGAATCAAGTAAAATATATTTGGCACAACCTAAGATTTGTTCGCTATACGCGCTCCGTTCATTGCACTCATGTATTTCTCAAATTGGATTTTGAGTACAGATTCATATTATTTGAAAAGCCGTCGTCGATTGAAAGTAAAAAAATTTAATTTGATTCCATTCAAGTAATTATTTGAAGCAAATACATGTTGACACATTACATAATTACTACATCCTTATTCCGACATCACAAAGAATACTTTGCTGTAATAAAAAGAATTTTCCAGGATATAAATAAACATTTATGAATCAACACAGAAATGATCTCGAATCAAATACATAATTTAATTCTCTTAATAATTCTATTTTTCAAAATGGCACATATTATTTTCACGTAATTGAGTATTTATTTCACCGGAATAATGTCCTATGAAACCAAATATGTGATTCGACAATAAATATGTATGTTTCGGCCAATTTTGAATTGGTAGCTACAATTGTTTGTAGTATTTATATCAACGCTATCGACTCTCAAAATAATTATTCGTTATGAATTAAATCAGGTTAGTTGCTTGAAGCGCACTTCTTGGGTCGGATGACTCAATTTTAATGGTTTCAAACGAATAAGCAGTTATGTCAAACAAATAAAACTTGAAGAATTATGACACTTGAATCAATGCATGCATATTGTTGTTCCAAGTAACGCACAGTTGTACGAAATCAGAAAATAGTTGAACCAATTGGATTCACTAGCAATTAAATCAGTTGTTGGATTCAATAACTTTTTTTTCTCAGTGATATGATGGAGAAATAAGCGAAAACTTTAAGCTACTTCTATTCCTTAATTAATATGATATTCATTCATTATCTAAATATATATACAGAGAGATTCTGTGGAAAGTTGGGAGCCGTGTGGATAGGCAACCGGCGTATTTCACCGAAACGGCAACGCTGTCGTAGGGACAGTCGAACGTCTGCACCTACTGATGACGTAGCGACAGCTGTCACTTCGTTGGGTCAGAATCAACATACAGAGTGACATATTTGAGGTTGATCGTAATATAACTAGTAAGACAACGGGAATCGATAATAATTCGTAAAGAAGTGGTAACGAATTAGCGGATTGATTGCAGATGTCGATTTCTGTTTATTTGCAACATTAATTGGGTCCAAACAACCCTCGAGGTAAAATTTACGAATGAAAGATCACCTGTTTGCCTACTATACCGATAATCTTGTAGAAGTCTCAGCGAGGAATGAATTAATTGAAAGTATTGTTCAGTAAATAAACGTAATTGTGCCTTTGATAGCTGAGTGGAATAAAGCGTCACATATTTGTAAAAATGATTACATTACAATGAGTTTCTATCATG
Organism: Rhogogaster chlorosoma; assembly: GCA_944452935.1. NCBI lineage: Eukaryota > Metazoa > Arthropoda > Insecta > Hymenoptera > Tenthredinidae > Rhogogaster > Rhogogaster chlorosoma. The sequence goes on from OX101799.1 coordinate 7,157,858, forward strand.
TAATAACATTTTTTATTCATTAAACGTAGTACAATAACACTAAACTAAATGCGTTGTGCCGACGACATGCCGACTTCTTGAGCAACTTTCGAGATAAGCTTCTGACCGTCTTCTGGAACTATGCGCAGTATTTCCGTAAAACTGTCCATTCAAATTATCAGGAGGTGAAAAAATTTGGGGTTTGCTGCTACGTCAGAGATGCCTTTATTAGAATGATTCGTAAATTTCACCCCGACGGTTGTTTAGACCCAAATAACGTTGCAAATAAACAGAAATCGACATCTGCAATCAATTCGCTAATTCGTTACCACTTCTTCACGAATCAATATCGATTCCCGCTGCCTTACTAGTTATATTACGATCAACCTCAAATATGTCATTCTGTCACTTGATTCTGACCAAGCGACGTGAAAGCTGCCGCTATGTCATCTGTAGATGCAGACGTTCGACTGTCCCTACGACAGCGTTGCCATTTCGGTGAATACGCCGGTTGCCTACCCACACGGCTCCCAACTTTCCACAGAATCGCACTGTATATATATAATATATGAGACATAAATCTGTGATCATATCTATATATAGGCATAACTGCCTGATTGACTGATTGTCACTAATGATAATAATAATAATAATCAAAATTATCTATAATTTAAGAAAAAACTGAATTTACAAAAAAAAAAAAAAAACAAATAAACTTGTGTACTCTGACAAACAAACAAATTTTTAATTTACAACTTTCATCCTCAGCTCCCTATATGACATATATAGAATGGATTTAATCCGTTACATACATCTGTTGGATACATGCGTGTTCCATACTTTTTATGATACTGGTACATAATTTATATATAGTCAATACGTGGTATTAAGGCTGCAAATCTGTAACTGAGATGGAATTGATCCGGTGCTACATAACTATCTCGTAACTTCGTTACCCGTCTGTGACATCACTGTCATGGCAGCTTGTGGCGGACATTTTGATATCCCCGGACTATCACATTTACAGTCCCGGTGATGTAGTGGTGATATGGGAAGAAACGAAGTGACGTATCTGTGATATCAGAGTGACATGATTTTGCTACCTGGGATAAGATTGATAATCAATGATGTTAACTGTTCGACGAGGCACAAGTCAACTGAATTCTCCAGCATGAGCTTCACCCACCCCCTTAACAAGGAGATGGCAAATAACAACGTAATAGCCAATGAGAAGGCTTTTTAAAACAGTTCTAAAAATTTCAAAGAACTTCTCCTTATGTCGGTAGTTATCAAAGCTACGTGCGAGAACTGAGATCTTAAGGAGCGCGCGACATTGTAGGCAAGTCGATTGATTATTTCCATCAAGCAAACCGCGAGCAAGAGTTTTTCCGCATTTCTCGAGAGAAAAAAAAAAAAATTTCATTCTAGTATATTTCAACAGTTTCAAACTTCCACGTCCGGTCAATACATAGACGGACCTTCCGAACGATTTGCTAACGAAAAAAAACCCCTTAAAATACGATCATTTTACTTGAAGTTACGATTAGAAATTCAAGTAAGGTCTCACAGACGCCCGCGTGACGAGTATGTCCCAAAAAGAGAAGTCTGGGATACTATAGGGTTAATGCTTAAGAGAAATTAGAGTCTGGTAACATTGCATAGATCATCATAGATTATTCCCATGTATATTGATTTTAAGTTCACGAGCAGCTGATTTTATGAATAAAACAAATTTAAATAAAAAAGTGTGTATTTGAGTTGCATAAATGGAGTTAACGGGAACTGCGTGGCCAAACGTATGGGTACTAGATATGCAGGACTCCGAAATGCAATAAGAAGCTATAGCGCTCGAAATATTAAATTTCTTCCCAAACCCTCTTTCTTTGTTTTAAGAACAGCTTCTATAGGACATCTATTATGTGAAACATATACCTATATATATGACAAATGTTCTTCAATTGAAGAAAGGTAATTCCGCTACGCTGAAAAATAGAACAGAATAGAATTTTGTATTATAAAGAATCGTCAGTCGCCAGAACAAAAATCCGCGAAGACAGCGAGTCGTAGAACGCAGAATGCAGCACAAAGCAATAATAAGCTTCTGATTAAGCGTATACCCAAATTGACGTGGACAGAGGTGCGATGCGAAGCCTTGAAGATAGAGAAGAACCCGATTACTTACGGAGCCGGACGGTTCTGGACCAGGCGATGTCAAATCAAGATTTAACGATCCCCTTGATATTCTTTCATATGACGGTGAATCTGAAAATACAGGGCGACGAAAATCTGCGGTCCGACATGCCGTAGTTAAAGAAATAGAAAATCTGATATGAGATGCCTTAATCAGAAAGTTTAATGACATAACCTTTGCAATCATTTTGGGCCACATATCCTACTGAATTTAATTAATTTATACTAGTTTTCATTGAAAACGACGTTTACTCAAAACTACATTTTCAGCTACGCTCAAAACTCTTTATGTCATAGATTTGCTCCGATCAACTTGTTCTTCGTAGAAGTTTAAACATACCTTATGCACAAGACCACGAACCGCATTTTTCGAACTGTAAAAGGAACATACTTTTCAAGTCTCAAATATTGAAAAACGTAAAAAATTTTAAAGTAAAAATATTGAATGCCGTTGACCACGCATCGCTATGACATATTCTATTTAACAAGGCAACATCAACTTTTAAATGCTACCTGTGTGAATAAGCGTTGCGGCTACGATCAATGCTTTGCGCAGTGCACAAACTAAAACGCTTTATGTAATTCAAGTATCATTCTTCGATAGTCAGGGTACGGGACTCGCGCATAAAAATTTTTTCGTTTTCGTGGGAGATTTAAAGATACGAACGCTTTACAGAGACACTTATACCGAGATTTGCCTCCACTGGTGCTTGTTGCCTGTCAAAGCAGGGGTAATGAATTTGTATTCCTGTACTCATTAAATTGCATCACAATAGGGTTTTATATACATTATACATAGCATAATTAACGTTCACTTACCTGGATGCGTCCAAATTGTTTCACGGTCAAATCTTGAATCTAATTTATTAATTCACAATGTTCACTCCATCAAAAAACTTGGCCGTTATATGGTATACAGGGTGAATTCCTAACGGCCGAATCGAATGGTCAGAGGCGTGTTGAGGCGGCCGCGAGTCGAAATCGGCAATTGTTTTAGTGGGTACCGAGTCCGCGATTGGCTGTAACCATTCAAACAATTGCCGATTTCGACTTGAGGCCGCCTCAACACGACTTTGACCATTCGGACGTTACGAATTCACCCTGTATGTCCGCTACCGATCTTTGGCTCGTTCAAAAATCCTCGTAAAATCAAGAAACGCTTGAAGTCATTTCACCAAAGAAGCTTTAACCGAAACAGAAGTCACTCACTCAATCTCTCAAAAACTTTTCATTTCAGTTTGGAACTCAGCTTGGGAGTAAGTAAAACTCAGTGTTTCAGGAATATTTCACTATTCCCGTTATAATGGGAATAACGTATGTGGTATAATAAGTACGCAGAAAATCCGGGTGACAGAAATTTCGCGCTTTTGACATCTTACAGAATCTTGGTGCCGAAACTTCGGTGAACGTTGAACTTCCAAGTCCTAATGTTCTCAAATCACTTTAATCTATAGCTTTTAGGTTGGAGCATAGAGGTGATTCCATCATATTCGCAGGAGATTTGTTCTTTGTTTTTCTAGTAAAATCTGCTTGTTCAAACTAAAATCGTATTCTTGGGATAGGATTGAAAACTGCGTATAAATTGTAATTTTCAGAATATAATGGTTCTTCACATCATTTGCTTAAATTCAAATTAATTTTATCACTTTGAGCTGTAAGCTCAGAAAGTTTCGGATAACTGAATTATGTAAGGGGGTATGCGATTTTTATTTCCAAAGTTCATCAGTAATGACATAAATGCTGTTCAAATGACAACAATTCATAATTCAGTTGAATTATTGAATTATTTCACCGATTCTTACAAAATAATTATAGATGATAGACAATTGTATCGCCTTTCAAGATACTATAAAAAGTCGAATTGGAGTTGTGGCGACCTCAAAAGAAGCTTATACAAATTTTGATTCTGTACGTTCGTCGCATGATATGGAATTTTTATAATTTACAAAAAAAAAAATGTCAACTATGCCTCCAAACTCACCAAATTGCAAAAAACTATGAAGGGTAGTGCAGGACAACAGATTTCCGGTTTCGTTTAGATCTCCTCGTACTTTCCATGTTTTAATTACAAATTGAATTTAATTGCGGGAATCGTTGAGAGCATACATCTGAGTTTCATGTTATTTCGAATTAAGCGCCAACCGGCGGCCATCTTAGTATCGATCGATACGACTATCATGTTTGTTTTATATCGATTCTTCCTTCCTGGATCTCCAGCCTCGTTGGCCATGTGAAACCTTTTACTGTATCCGCTAATTGTTATCTAACAAATACATTGCAATCGTAACAACGCACTCTGATATTAATTTTCCTATAACAGGAATGATCCATCTATATACTTACGTTGCGCCGCTTACTGGAAAGTCCAATTATTTGGATCATTATATAGAGGCAGAAATTAAACTGTTCGATCCGCGTTCAACGCCCGGTCAGGCGCGGAGAATTTTTTCGTAGACAGATTGTCGGCCGAAATTGCTCAAATTTCACTGATATGGCGAATATCATATCGAAATAATTGTGAATAGCAATAACTCTTCGTCTTCCTTCATTATAACATTACGAATCACGGGTGCAGAAATTGACTTCATAATAGTACCCCTACTCCATATTAGGTTACAGTTGAAAGATATTTAAAAATACTGCGGCCTTATCAAGAAATGTGGAAATGATACATCAATTCAATTGATAAATTATTTCATAGTACCTACCGTGCTGCTTGATTAGGTCAATTTCGGGTAGTTGATGTTCTGTTTCATTTTCGATGGAAACTAAACTTGAATTGATATGGGCGAACAGTTTCCATGTTCGCAGTTCTCAGTGTGAATAATCGCTGAAAGGCAGAAAGTTGATTCGTTTTTTGGATCGCGACTATAGAAGAAGAGGGTGAACAAAAATTGAGCATTGAATCTTCAACTACACTGAGAGAAAAAATTCGTTGAATTAACCATACTGATTTTGTTGGATAAAAATAGTTGTTTTGACCATCATTTTGTATGAATGAATAAGCCGTAATTACCATAACAAATCTCGGCCATTTGAATCGAACAAATGAGTTATAAGCAACCAATATTTTGTCACATTTGCATAATATTTATTTCGCCGCCCGTAACCGCCGCGTTTTGTTGGGTCGACCAAGGTTTTTTTGGTCTGACGATTTTTTTCTCTCAGTGTAGCACTTTGAACACGAGAAATAGTGAGAAAAAATCCAAAAGTTTCTCAATGATATATTTCCCGTTCGTCCAGATACCAAAATTCGAGGCAGCGAATCGCCGCCAAGTATCCTCCGGTAATGAACTACTATAGTGTACCTAATTAGACCGCTTACTTGCGCCTTTACCGATTCTTTACAGCCTGGAACATTCATGATTATAATTCATGGAGCACAAAGATGCGCACAACAAGGACTTGTGCACTTTGGATCGTGTGTGCGTCGAATTTTGAGCTTGTCAAACGATCAATACGTTCAGTATCTGGGTAGTAACGATAATGATCAAAAAATAGATGTTAAGACTCACTAACATTACTACCTCAATGAGCTCTGTTCTATAGGATAAGCTGAACAATTTTCTTATAGATACCTATGTTCGTACAGATTGTCTTCTGCATAGGAAAGATTCTGTAGGACTTTCATTATGTAGGACTAACTAACTTATTACTATAGGATCGATCTCCTTCGCTTAATTCTGTAGAAACGGACATTCGCGTCCGAATTCTGTAGAAACGAACATTCGGAATCGAATTCTGTAGAAACGAACTTCCGGACCCGAATTCTGTAGAAACGAACCTCCAGAACCGAATTCTGTAGAAACGAATCTCCAGAACCGAATTCTGTAGAAACGAACCTCCACACCCGAATTCTGTAGAAACGAGTCTCCAGAACCGAATTCTGTAGAAATGAACCTCCAGACCCGAGTTCTGTAGAAACGAACCTCCAGAATCGAACTGGGAGAGGGCACCGTTTCTACAGAGTATCGTTTCTACAGAGTTCGTTTCTACAGAGTTCGTTTCTACAGATGTCCGTTTCTACAGAATGATTTTTAGACGATTCTACAAAACTATCTTAGAAGTTCGTTTCTACAGAGAAATTATTTCAGATTGTCCGTTTCTACAGAATTCGGACGCGAATGTTCGTTTCTACAGAATTCGGACGCGGATGTTCGTTTCTACAGAATTCAGACGCAAATGTTCGTTTCTACAGAATTCGGACGCTAATGTTGGTTTCTACAGAATTAGGAAGCGGGTGTCCGTTTCTACAGAATTCAGACGCGAATGTTCGTTTCTACAGAATTCGGACGCGAATGTTCGTTTCTATAGAATTAGGAAGCGGGTGTCCGTTTCTACAGAATTCAGACGCGAATGTTCGTTTCTACAGAATTAGGAAGCGGGTGTCCGTTTCTACAGAATTCGGGCGCGAATGTTCGTTTCTACAGAATTAAGCGAAGGAGATCGATCCTACAGTAATAAGTCCTACATAATGAAACTCCTACAGAATCTTTCCTATACAGAAGACAATCTTTACGAACATAGGTACCTATAAGAAAATTGTTCAGCTTATCTTATAGAACAGAGCTCATTGAGGTAGTAATGTTAGTGAGTCTTAACATCCATTTTTTGATCATTATCGTTACTACCCAGATACTGAACGTATTGATCGTTTGACAAGCTCAAAATTCGACGCACCCACGATCCAAAGTGCACAAGTCCTTTTTGTGCGCATCTTTGTGCTCCATTAATTAATCATGAACGTTCCAAGCTGTAAAGAATCGGTAAATACCAAGAATCGGAAAAGGCGCAAGTAAGCGGTCTAATTACTCATTAGGTATACTATAGTAGTTCAATACCGGAAGATACTTGGCGGCGATTTGCTGCCTCGAATTTTGGTATCTGGACGAACGGAAAATATATCATTTCGAAACTTTTGGATTTTTTGTCACTACTTCTCGTGTTCAAAGTGCTAGTTGAAGATTCAATGCTTAATTTTTATTCACCCTCTTCTTCTATGGTCGCGATTCAAAAAACGAATCAACTTTCTGCCTTTCAGCGATTATTCACACTGAGAATTGCGAACATGGAAACTGTTCGCCATATCAATTCAAGTTTAGTTTCCGTTGAAAATGAAGCAGAACATCAACTACCCAAAATTGACCTAATCAAGCAGCACGGTAGGTACTATGAAATAATTTATCAATTGAATTGATGTATCATTTCCACATTTCTTGATAAGGCCGCAGTATTTTGAAATATTTTTGAACTGTAACCTAATATGGAGTAGGGATACTATTATGAAGTCAAGTTCTGCACCCGTGATTCGTAATGTTATAATGCAGGAAGACGAAGAGTTTTTGCTATTCACAATTTCTGAAGCACTAAGTTTTACTTACTTCCAAGCTGAGTTCCAAACAAAAATGAAAAGTTTTTGAGAAATTCAGTGAGTGACTCCTGTTTCGGTTAAAGCTTCTTTGGTGAAATGACTTCAAGCGTTTCTTGATTTTACGAGGATTTTTGAACTAGCCAAAGATCGGTAGCGGACATACAGGGTGAATTCGTAACGTCCAAATGGTCAAAGTCGTGTTGAGGCGGCCGCAAGTCGGAATCGGCAATTGTTTGAATGCTTATAGCCAATCGCGGACTCGGTACCCACTAAAACAATTGCCGATTTCGACTCGCGGCCGCCTCAACACGCCTCTGACCATTCGATTCGGCCATTAGGAATTCACCCTGTATACCATATAACGGCCAAGTTTTTCGACGGAGTGAACATTGTGAATTAATAAGTTGGATTCAAGATTTGACCGTGAAACAATGTGGACGCACCCAGGTAAGTGAACGTTAATTATGCTATATATAATGTATATAAAACCCTATTGTGATCCAATTTAATGAGTAGATGAATACAAATTCATTACCCCTGCTTTGAAAGGGAACAAGCACCAGTGGAGGCAAATCTCGGTCTAAGTGTCTCTGTAAAGCGTTCGTATCTTTAAATCTCCCACGAAAACGAAAAAATTTGTATGCGCGAGTCCCGTACCCTGACTATCGAAGAATAATACTTGAATTACATAAAGCGTTTTAGTTTGTGCACTGCGCAATGCATTAATCGTAGCCGCAACGCTTATTCACACAGGTAGCATTTAAAAGTTGATGTTGCCTTGTTAAATAGAATATGTCATAGCGATGCGTGGTCAACTGCATTCAATATTTTTACTTTAAATTTTTTTACGTTTTCCATGTTATTTGAGACCTGAAAAGTATGTTCCTTTTACAGTATGAAAAATGCGGTTCGTGGTCTTGTGCATAAGGTATGTTTGAACTTCTACGAAGAACAAGTTGTTTGGAGCAAATCTATGACACAAGGAGTTTTTAGCGTAGCTGAAAATGTAATTTTGAGTAAACGGCGTTTCAATGAAAACTGGTATCAATTAATTGAATTCAGTAGGATATGTGGCCCAAAATGATTGCAAAGGTTATGTCATTAAACTTTCTGATTAAGGCATCTCATATCAGATTTTCTATTTCTTCAACTGCGGCATCTCGGACCGCAGATTTTCGTCACCCTGTATTTTCAGATTCACCGTCATATGAAAGAAAATCAAGGGGATCGTTAAATCTTGATTTGACATCGCCTGGTCCAGAACCGTCCGGATCCGTAAGTAATCCGGTTCTTCTCTATCTTCAAGGCTTCGCATCGCACCTCCGTCCGCGTCAATTTGGGTACGCTTAATCAGGAGCTTATTATTGCTTTGTGCTGCATTCTGCGTTCTACGACTCGCTGTCTTCACGGATTCTTATTCTGGCGACTGACGATTCTTTATAATACGAAATTCTATTCTGTTCTATTTTTCAGCGTAGCCGAATTATTAGCTTTCTTTAATTGAAGAACATTTGTCATACACATAGGTATATGTTTCACATAATAGATGTCCTATAGAAGTTGTTTTTAAAACAAAGAAAGAGGGTTTGGGAAGAAATGTAATATTTCGAGCACTCCAGCTTCTTATTGCATTTCGGAGCCCTGCATATCTAGTACCCATACGTTTGGCCGTGCAGTTCCCGTTAATTCCATTCCTGCAACTCAAATATACACTTTTTTTTTTAATTTATACTATTCATAAAATCAGCTGCTCGTGAACTTAAAATCAATACACATGGGAATAATCTATGATAATCTATGCAATGTTACCAGACTGTAATTTCTCGTCAGCATTCACCCTATAGTATCCCAGACTTCCTCGTTCTTCTTCCTTCGCAAGAAGGAGGAAGAAGCGGTTTGAGCTCCGACCGAGCGCGTCTCCGGGTGGCGGATAGGAGAGGGCCAAGGGGGAACGTGGGCTCATCCTGCTGCCCCGGGGACCGGGTGCCTTTGGCAACTGGAAAGCGAGGCGGCGGGCCACGGGATCCCTGGTCTGTCGGTGCTATAGGTAACCCGGCTGGCGTAAAAACCGGCCGAGGGGTACTAAAACCTGACCGTGGACCCATGGCTCCCCAAGTCAAGGTGGAAGCTATTCGTGCCGAGGACTGAATGGCACTGGGGAACAGTGTCGTGAACGATGCCCTTGGGGAACCGGGCGACACCCCATTGTAACTAAATGCCTTACCCCCACACGGCAGGCTCTGTGGGGGTGGACCTCTTACTTCCTGCAGACTCGTGGGACCAAATATGGAAACCAACCAAAAACAAAAAAACACAAAAAAAGAACACACACAAACCGATGAGGTCGCTTCCATGGAAGTGGGCTCACCGGCCGGGCAGGGCTCAGGGATCGATGGGCTGATGGAAGAAATGGAGACGCTGATCTCCATGACCGACAGCAGCCTGGCGGTCACAGAAACTAGGCCAAAAAGCGGGGAAGAGGCAATGGAGGGCTCAGCGCAAGTTGGGAACACCGGAACCTCGGACCCGACAGCGAAGAGAGGCAACCGCTCTGGGGCGGCAAAAAGGAGGGCGAGGAAGGCCAGGTTGGCCACCTTCTCGAACTCCTTGGAGACGAACCGGGGCGGGGCCTCGCCTTCGACAATCAACGCCACACCGGGAGGCTCACTCAGTGGGCAGCCTGGCGCTGACGTCAAAAACAACTGCTCACAGGAGGGGCCGATGAGCTCGGGCACGAAGAGGCCCAGAGCCTCGGACAGCACCCCACCTGAGGTGTACTCGGCTCCCAAGAGGGGACGAGGCACCTCCATCAGACCAGTGAGCTACAAAGAGGCGGTTGAAGGGAGCAGGAGGGTGATCATCACACCCTCTGGATACCCTGAGACCACCTTCAACGCCGGGGAGGGGGACCTGGTGGTGCGGGCGCTGTGCACGGCGCTGGACTCTATCCCGGAAGGGAAGGGGGTCCCGCGCTTCGAGCAGTACCGGTACGACCAGGGCCTCATCTGGGTGACCTGCTCTGACGAGGAGGCGCTCAACTGGCTCAGGGCCACTGTCCCCGGCCTGAAACCATGGGCACATGCTGCACTCCGCTTGCTGGAAGGCAGTCAACTGCCTAAATTAACGAAGATGACCGCAGTCTTCCCCGGAAGCGGGGGAAAACGGAGGTCATCCTCAAGAGGCTGGGTCGGCAAAACACCGGGCTCAGGACCGACCGCTGGAGGGTCTGGGACCGGAGGGAAGGACAAAAAACGGTCCTTCTCGTCCTGGGGGTGGACACCGAGTCGAGAAATGCGCTGAGGGCCGGCGGTCACCTGGCTCACTACGGTCTCGGGAGGGTCTCTTCAAGAGATGCTCTTCGGAGGACGGGTGAGACGGGGGAAGCTGCGGGCCCCTCGTCACGGAAGGACGGTGTCGTGACAACGGACACCCCAGCAGGGGAGACAGGCAAGGAGGCTCCGGCTCCGGAAACGGGGACAGGGCCTCCAACTGCAACTGCAACTGCAACTGAAATAGTAAAAGAGAAACCGGCCGCGGGGACCACCAGAGAGACAGGGACCTCGGCAGGGCAGAGCCCAGCTGGCTCAAGGGACCAGAGGTACTTCTCTGGGACCAGGGCTACGCAGGGACCACCCAAAAGAGGGGGCAACAAGGGCAGAGGGAGAGGCAGACCCTCGAGAGCCCTTGAGGTAGGGAGGGCCGGGGAGGCCGACGTGCGGGCTGGGGTCCAAAGAACCCTGGTCGGCACTTCAGCAGTGCCCGGCCTGGCCAGGAGGGGACCCCCGGAAGGGGGAGCTCCTTCTGAGACCAGACAGAAGGAGGGGGAGGCCCGATGATCGGGACTCTCCTACACACGGGGTAGCGGGCGGGCGACTGTAGTGATCCATGGAGGGGGACGGGATCGCCTTTTCGCAAATCGATCTGCGCCACTGCAAGGCGGCCTCGGCAATACATAGCCGGGACCTGGCGGTGGAAAGCACAGACATATCGCTCATACAAGAACCCTGGGTAGCCGGGGGACTTATTAGAGGTATAGACAAAAGCTATGGGACTCTGATAAGTGCTGAAGGAGCCGCCAGCCCGAGGGCCTGTGTCTTCATCAACAAGAGACACAGCGCTCTGAGGTTGAGCAAATTCTGCAGCAGGGACCTTGCCGCAGCCACTATCAAGGTAAGGTTAGCTAGAGGCGGCACGACCGAAATAGTCGTCTGCTCAGCGTACCTACCCTACGACTCAGGGACTCCTCCACCAACAGAGGAGCTAAGGGCACTGATAGAACACTGCACAGGCAGAGGGCTCAATATACTGATTGGGTGCGACGCAAACGCTCACCATGAGGTATGGGGTAGCTCTGACACAAACGACAGGGGCTCAGCTCTGCTAGAGTACCTCTCATCAACGGGACTAGAGATCCTCAACAGAGGATCACAACCGACTTTCGTCATCCCAACCAGGCAAGAAGTGATAGATATCACACTATGCTCACCCAGACTCGCCGACAATATTACAGGTTGGCGGGTACGGAAGGAGGACACACTCTCCGACCATCGACGCATCTCCTTCGACCTGGTGGCAACTGCAGCCTGGGTGCAGACGGAGATTCACAGGAACCCCAGGGCAACTGACTGGACCTCCTACAGGGAGGAGCTAGAAAAGAGGCTCGGGGGGGCCTGCAATAGGCTCAGCACGTGAGGGCTTATTGAAAGAGAGGTGGCACATCTGCAGACAGCCATCACAGAGGCCTATGAGGCAGCATGTCCTGCCAAAAATAGGAAGAAAAACAAGAGAGTGCCCTGGTGAAACAGTAAGCTGGGCAAGCTCAGAACCAGCTCACGCAAACTGCTCAACAGGGCCCTCAAGTCACAACAGGAAAGCGACTGGGCTGCCTACAAGGCGGCCCAGAAGGAATACAAAGGTCTCATAAGAAGATCGAAAAATGAGGCATGGAAGGGCTTCTGTGAAGAAACGGAGGCTCTAACAGTAGTGGCGAGGCTCCGCAAGGTTTTTACTTCTGGACCTCCCATCAAGCTCGACAGCCTCATACTCCCCGATGGTAATGAGGCGGAAAGCCAGGCAGAGATACTGGCACACATGCTGGAAATCCACTTCCCAGGCTCCACGCCTGCGGTAAGGGAGCCCCAATCAGAGGTGGCTCCCGGCAGGAGGGGCCCAGGGGACTGGAAGACAGCGGCGGAAATCATCTCGCCAAACAAGGTAAGGTGGGCGATTGACACCTTTGATGGATTCAAAAGCCCAGGAAAGGACGGAATTTTCCCGGCCCTCCTTCAGAAGGGAGGGGAAAGTCTCGTCGAAACATTGAGCTCCATCTTCAGGGCCTGCTTAGCACTTTGCTATGTACCCAGGAACTGGAGAGACGTCAGGGTAGTCTTTATACCGAAACCGGGCAAAGGCTGCTACGACAGAGCTAAATCATGGAGACCTATCAGCCTGATGTCCTTCTTGTTGAAAACCATGGAGAGACTGGTCGATAGGCACATCAGGGACCGGGTACTGACCGTTAAGCCAGTCACCAGGGCTCAGCACGCTTACCAAGCGGGCAAATCCACGGAAACGGCGCTCCACCATCTCGTGCGAGAAATAGAGGGGCCGTTACTCCGGCAGAAGGCAGCGTTATGCGTATTTATGGACGTGGAAGGAGCGTTTGACAACACATCCTTCAACGCAATATGCAACGCTGCTTCAAAATTCGGAACAAACGCCACTGTGGTGGAATGGATTGGGCATATGCTGCGATCCAGAGTTGTTTCAGCAAATCTCGGTGAGACAACGGTCAGGGCTCAGGTAGACAGAGGGTGCCCGCAGGGGGGGGGGGGGGGTTCTCTCACCCCTGCTGTGGACTCTTGTCGTAGATGGGCTCCTGACTCGACTCGAAGAGATAGGGGTGACAACCGTGGGCTACGCAGATGACGTGGCACTGGTCGTCGCGGGTGACCACCCCCCATACATGGCGAGCAGGATGCAGAAGGCTCTGGATCTCGTACAAGAATGGTGCACATCCCAGGCACTGAGGATAAACCCCAGTAAGACTGAGATGGTCATATTTACTAAAAAGCGAAACTTTGAGGTAGGACCCATCAAGGTCTTTGGATCAGAGCTAGTACGATCCCATACAGTGCGCTATCTAGGCGTTTCTCTAGACAGCAAGCTGTCATGGAAGGAACATATATCCAAGCAGGCCCGAAAGGCAACGGCAACGTATTGGGCCTGCAGGAGAATGATAGGAAGTACCTGGGGTCTGAAACCAAGGATGGTCAAGTGGATTTACACTGCCATCCTTCTGCCCCAGCTAACGTACGCCTCTGTAGTGTGGTGGACCGCAATGGACAAATCAACACTAAGGAGGACACTAGAACGAGTGTACAGGATGGCGTGCCTAGGGATTACTGGAGCACTTGGCACCTCGCCGACACTTGCAATAGGGGCCCTCCTGGATCTCTCGCCTCCACACCTGACGGTGGAGGCGGAGGCCTGGAAGACGGCTCTGCGCCTAATGCACCAGGGACACTGGAGAGGATCTAGGGTGGGGCACGCGTCGGCTCTACTGAAGATAGGGGCACCACAGGTGAACCCCTCCCTCCCTATCCCAGGGAGGGGACCGCTGCCCGAACCTTTACCAGTTCGACACAGAGTTCAAGGTGGAGATACCGAGCAGACTAACCTGGACAGAAGACAGGGATAGTCTACTCTCACCGCGGGGACTCGTCTGGTACACGGACGGATCCAAGACCGACAAAGGAGCCGGGGCTGGTATCTGGAGCGAGGGGCCTAGGACTAGCATCTCGCTAGCGCTTGGGCCCTTAGCTTCAATCCTCCAGGCGGAGGTGTTTGCCATACTAACCTGCGCCAGGTCGATCCTGGCAAAGGATTACAGGAGCAAACACATCTACATCTGTAGTGACAGCCTGACAGCGCTCAGATCCCTCAACGCTTGCGTTATAAGATCCGGGCTTGTCAGGGACTGCACGGAAGCACTCGCTCTAATCTCAAGGAGTAACAGAGTAAAAGTCTTATGGGTGCCGGGCCACAGCGGCATTCAGGGCAATGAAGAGGCGCACGGCCTAGCTAGGGCAGAGGCCTTACGAGGAGGAGTCGACGACGGGTGCCTCATTGGCTTGACCTCGTCGCACGCCAAAGACCTGGCAAAGGGGCGGACCAAGCGCCGCTTTGCAGATATATGGACAAGAGCTCTAGGCATGACTCATACGAGGGCCCTCTTCCAAGGGCCCTCTCATGAGCTGGGGACGTCGCTTATTAACCTGGACAGAACCAAGCTCAGGCTCCTGGTAGGCCTTATCACGGGCCACTGGTTCACAGGCAAGCACATGGTCAGGATGGGGCTCAAGGATGGGCCACTATGTACAAAATGCGGGGAAGAAGATGAAACCCCTCTCCACCTACTGATGCGATGCAAGGGCCTAGAGGGACCTCGGAAGGAGGCCCTTGAAAGGACCTTCAGGGCAGGTATGGGTATTGAGGAGATGGGGGTGGGAGGGCTTCTGCGATTCGCAGCGTTGGCCCACCTTACCCCATCTCCTACAGAATAGCTGCCCTAACGGGCTCGGGCACAATGGTCCTGTAGGACTGAGCGCCCGGTCAAGTGCTCGGTCGGAGCACAACCCTTAATACCAAAATCCCAGACTTCTCTTTTTGGGACATACTTGTCACGCGGGCGTCTGTGAGACCTTACTTGAATTTCTAATCGTAACTTCAAGTAAAATGATCGTATTTCAACGGTTTTTTTTCGTTAGCAAATCCTTCGGGAGGTCCGTCTATGTATTGACCGGACGTGGAAGCTTGAAACTGTTGAAATATACTCGGATGAAAAAAATAAAAAATTTATATCGAGAAATGCGAAGAAGTCTTGCTCGCAGTTTGCTTGGTGGAAATAATCAGTCGACTTGCCTACAATGTCGCGCGCTCCTTAAGATCTCGGTTCTCGCACGTAGCTCTGATAACTACCGACATAAGGAGAAGTTCTTTGAAATTTTTAGAACTGTTCTAAAAAGCTTCCTCATTGGCTATTACGTTGTTATTTGCCATCTCCTTGTTAAGGGGGTGGGTGAAGCTCATGCTGGAGAATTCAGTTGACTTGTGCCTCGTCGAACAGTTAACATCATGGATTCTTGCCTATATTTGCGTTTTAAATTCCTTGCTTTTCTAGTTTTTCGAGTCATTTCATTTCTATAGCTGCCTTTTCGTATACCTCTTCCTATATTCTACAACTTTCTTGATTATTCTGATTCTTGAAATCATTAATTTTTTTTTTTTTCCTACTTTGCACCCTCTTCTGTTCTTTTCCACTTTCTCATAAAAAGCCCTTTTCAGGGCTATTTGAGCGTCACAGTGCAATCTATTGCGGTAAGTTACAGTGCATAATATAATTATTTCGTATTTGCGCAGTAGTACTTATTAATCCGGATTTTCACATTAAATATCATACATTTAACGATTACTGTATTTTATCAAAGAATTCGAATTAAAAAATTGTGAATTTCGAGATAACGGAATTTCTATCTTCTTCCGTTCGTATCTGGGGAGTTGCATACTCGTCTACACTAAAGTGGACTGAATGAAAAAGTGTCACGATTGGTGAAAAAAAAAAAAAATTGCTGATTCCGTAGGGTTTTTTATTTTATTTTATTTACATGCACTCTTATGGACGTAGCCATAGTGCATAGTATACACATATATACATAATGAAGATATTGTAAACAATTCTGGATAGCTATGGGGTGTATACCAGTAGGTAGGTGGTGGGTAAATGGGCAAGGAGGGGGGGGGGGGGGGGGGGGGCACCTCGCCAAGTAGTGGGGAGCTGAGAAAACTGAGGGAGCATGGGTGCATGCGAAAGTCGTACGTCTGCAGTGGCGCCAGCCCCATGACAATATTGATGATAGCATTTCTAGCATTGAGAACATACCGTGAGTATTCGTGTATGCGGGTCGGTTGGATCCCCCCGATCCAGAATTTGGCGTTTCGGCACTGCCTTTCCGCCGTTTTTTGTTCACGCTGGCTGCCTTCTGTTTTGACAGGTAGGCAAAGCGCGCGGAGTACGATTTTATGGTTAGATTGAGGTTAGGATTTTCAGTATAAAAAAATTGTTCCGATAATCTGTCCATTATTATTCGACGAATAAATAATACTTTTAAAACGATTCAATGCAATTCAGAAGAAACTGAAGTAGCTGAGTCACGAGAATATTTATTGGCGAATCCTGTAAAAGAGTGTAGAAAAGGATAAATTGTACCAGGCAATAAAGACAATTTTATATTACAGTCACTCAATTAACAGAGAGTGAATTACATTCAGGTTGCAAATTAATGTATTTAGCCACAAATGAAAACAACTTTCAAGATTTTTGACGAACAAACAATAATTTTATTACTATTACATTTCGATGGAAATTATTATTAATCATTGTAACTGATAACTGATGAACAAATAAAAACAAATTTTTCTGAATTGCATTGAATCGTTTTAAAAGTATTATTTATTCGTCGAATAATAATGGACAGATTATCGGAACAATTTTTTCATACTGAAAATCCTAACCGCAATCTAACCATAAAATCGTACTCCGCGCGCTTTGCCTACCTGTCAAAGCAGAAGGCAGCCAGCGTGAACAAAAAACGGCGGAAAGGCAGTGCCGAAACGCCAAATTCTGGATCGGGCGGATCCAACCGACCCGCATACACGAATACTCACGGTAGATACGTAATGTGTAAGTTAGTTGAGAGGCAATCGGGCAACGTCCACAATGGTCGTGTCGTCGTGGTGTTAGCAGCCAGCTATTTTGAAACGCAGGTTAATGAGATTCTTCAGGAAGATGAATAGTATATCGGCTTCTCGGGGTGTTCTGATGGAAAGGGTCTCCAGGACCGAGCTTCCCAGACGGCCAAACCTCTCCCTGATCGAGTCGGAGGCAGGACATGAGGTGATTAGGTGTTGGATGTCGTCGGGGCAATCCCAGCCGCACACAGGACAGTTGTTTTCTGGGGTGAGTACCACCCGGATATTCTGCCAGTAGAGGCAGACTCCTCTTTTGGTGGCCACTCTTGCTTGGCTTATTAGCGCGAGTTTACCGAAGTTCAGATTGTAGTGGAGATAGTTGTTTTCAGACTGAGACAGGTGGCGATATAGTGGGCAGGATGTGGAGGCACGGGCCAGCGATAAATCTGAGTCTCTCAATCTCGTAGTCTTGACCCTGATAATGCGGGATGTATAGGCCCTGATGATAATTGGATCTTGTCCATCAAATATTTCGGCAAAACCCAGGGATGACAGTTCTTTTCGGAGGGAGTTGACCCAATTAGGATGTGAATTGGGGTTGTTCTTAGATATATTCATGAGGCGGTTATAGCATTGGCGAGGTAGTCTGGTTGCGTCCATGTGCACGAGTTTAGCTAACCAGCCCAGCTTCTTCTTCAGGATTGAGATTCCGAGGCTCGGGATTCTTGACTCCAGCCTCACTATATAGTGCAGGGTGGAACGGGACCATCCGAATAGTCGTTTGAAGTATCTTGCTTGGGCAGATTGGAGGGTGTCCATGTACTCGTCGGCCCAGAATTCCGCTCCGTAGAGGAGAGTGGCACTAACAATTGGGTCGAAAAGCTTCACTGCTGGCATGGAGGATCTGGGCTGAGCCTTTTTTAGTTTACAGAGGGTAGATCCAATGGCTTGATTCGTTTTGGACACTCTGTCGATAGCGGCCTTGTTGAACTTCCCCGAACTAGAGAACACGATCCCGAGATATGTGTATGACTTAGTAACCTCGATGGGGTTGTTGCCGTATCTAAACGAGGGCATGCTAATGCAGTTGGGGCTCTTGTGGAATATGACTATTTGGGTCTTCTTGGCATTGACCGTAAGTCCGTGTGAGGAGCAGAACAAATGCGGTGCATGAAGCAGTTTTTGGGTTGCCTGTGCGGTGTCAGCGAGCAGCACCAAGTCGTCCGCGAAGGCCATGGTTAGGAGTTCAAGCGAGCCTCCCAGCCCCGCCCCAGACAAGCCAGCGTCGCGCAGATGTTTTTCTAGATGGCTGATGAAAAGTACAAAGAGCAGAGGGCTCAATGATTCTCCTTGAGGCGTGCCTTTCGATATTTTCATTTTGTTGGAGCTCTGGCCGTTGACGACATAGAACATATTCAATTTTTCGTATAGGTCTATGATTGAGTTCAGAGCTCTAGACCCCAGGCCCAGGTCCCTTAATTTCTTCCAGAGCAGATGGTGTTGTACGCTATCGAATGCCTGCTTGAAATCAACAAATATGGCGAACAAGTATCTCCCTGGTTGCCTTAAAGCTATTTGGGTGGCCGAGAGCAGGCAGAATATATTGTCTGCGCAACTCTTTTGCCTGCGAAAGCCACATTGATGTTCTGGTATTAGTTTTTCCTCTTCGGCCCAGGTTTGAAGTCGATTCGCTAGTATCTGCGTGTAGATTTTGCTGATACAATTGAAGAGTGCTATGTTGTGGTAATTGTTGTGATCCAGTGGGTCTCCTTTTTTATGGAGAACTATAGTTTTTACCTCGCTCCAGCTGTCAGGAACAGTACCGTATTCCAGAACCTTGTTGAACAGGTTCCGTAGAGCGGTAATACCGGGTGGCGGGAGATACTTGTAGAACTCATTGGCGAGGCCGTTTGGTCCAGGAGCTTTGCAGTTGGCGAGATGTTATAGCGTTTTTGAGACTTCTTCCAATGAGATTGGGACATCCAGGAAGGGATGAACCGAATGGAATCGCTGAGCAGGGATTCCAGGTTGGACAGTGGAGTAGTGGTTGAGGTAATTCTGTTCCCAGCTGATAGTTGTAATGGGGCACGGTCGAGGAGCTCTTGGAGAAAGTTTCCTGAGCGTAGACCAGAAGTCCCTGCTGTTTCGCACGTTGGAGATAGTTGCGATCTCCTCCTCTCTGGCCATCCGCTCGAGAGATTTGATGGTGATGGTCAGATTATTTTTTGCTGCTAGGTAGTTGTCCTTGTGTAGTTTCACAAAGTCAGAGTTCTTTGCAATGGTGAATAGTTTTCTGACATTCGTCTTTAGGTCCTTACATTGAGCGCTCACACGAGATAAGGGGCCGAAGCTGGGTTTACTGGGGTCAAAAATGTTGCAAAGTTTGGACCTCGTTGCTGCGACCTTAATTGTATTCTCGATGCAAGAGTTGAGTGCGGCCGGGTCCCCTGAGGAGTCCTCGAAGGAGTTCCAGGCGTCGCAGTAGCATTTGGCGATCGCGGCATGCTCAGTCTCTGACTTAGCCCAACGGTATCTTTCCGCCAGTATGACTGCTGCGCCTGGTTCCAGTGGGGTTGGCCTTTCGGTTGGGCATGCGATGTTCACTTCGTAGATCAGGTGTGGAGAGGGGGTGCCGTGTGGGACGACGTGAGAGTTCACGATTAATGGGATTGCCGCTCTGTTGACCCAGACAACATCAATTGTGCTTGTTCCTCTTGGGTGCATAAACGTGAAGTTTGCCGGTGAGTCGGCGGGTGTCCGGCCGTTCAGTAGTATGAACCCTAGGCTGCTTAGCTCGTCGTCTAGCAGCTTCCCCCGAGGGCTGTCTTTTTGGTCGAGACTTGTTCTGGTGTTATGCAGAGTAGTGCCCTCTGTGATGTGGGGGTCCACTTGGTTTAGGTTACCCATCCTGGCGTTGAGATCCCCTAGTATTATAAAGGGAGCGTCTGGGTGCCTTTGAGAGAATATGCTGATGGTATCCGCTAATTCCCCCACTGCCTTTCCGTCGTCTAGGTCTGGCTTGAGATACGATAGATAGAAGATGGTCTCGACTCGAGTGAGTATCAGCGAGAATAAAATAAATGATTCCGAAGTCGCAAGGATTGTTGGGGGACTGTCGTGTTTGCTTATTTTTGAGAAGAGTATGATGCCCCCAGAGGGCCTGCCAATTGAGTGAGGCCTTGTAGCTGGTATCTGATGGGCTTGGAAGTTGTCCAAGAATTTCGGGAAGCTTTTTATTTCTTCCACTCTCCATGTTTCCAGGATGCCGAAGAACTCCAGGTTGGGAAAGTACTGCATCATCGTTGCGTCGAGGTTATACAGAGATGATCTGTGGAAAGTTATAAGCCGTGTGGGTATGCAGCCGGTGTTTCACTACGAAATGGCAACGCTGTCGATGCGAGAGTCGAATGAGTCAAATGACCGTATCTACAGACGACGTAACGGCAGCTGTCATTCTGCGGCTGTCATGTCGTTAGGTTAGAATGAGGGTTATAAATAATTGTCAGATTTAGATTTTGTAATTACAGTTCCTTAATACAACGGTGAATACTCTTTATTAAGAAAGTGTAATGGGTTATTCAGGTAATTGCGGATGTCAATATCGGTCTATTTCGAACATTATTAAGTTATAACCTAACATTATTAGGTTATAACCCCGCGGAATGACAGCTGGCGTTACGTCGTCTGTAGATACGGTCATTCGACTCATTCGACTCTCGCATCGACAGCGTTGCCATTTCGTAGTGAAACACCGGCTGCATACCCACACGGCTTATAACTTTCCACAGATCATCTCTGTAGATGTTTTTGAGCCCTTCCACATTCCAGAGCGCGAAGGATGAAGCACGAGGGGGCTTAGCAATCTGATGAAGGGGCGGCGCTGAAGGGTCTGAGGGCGTTATCTGGGATGGGGGGCTGGGAGAAGACGTCCGTGGGGGGGTGTCAGAGTTAAGAATGGTTTGTTGGGGGGGGGGGGGGGGGGGGTGCTTTGACTAGAGGTGTACGATGTGGGGCGAAAGGAAAAGTGATTTGCGCGAGAGTCCCTCGATTTCTTTGTGGTAGGTAGGTCCACATGGTCAGTGGGGTCTTGTAGGCTCTCTGTGTTGGATGCAGTGGTGGGATTGGCTGTTCCTTCATGTGGGTTTTCGGAGTTCCTGGCCCTCTTCCTGTTCTCCTGCGATAAAGCGCTAATGGAGCCTCCCAATAGTGAAAGGATTTCTTCACTTGAGACCTTCTTGTTCTTAATCATTATGGCAGTGTCTCTTAGCTTGGCATCGTACCCCAGCTGCTTCAACTTCCTAATCTGAGTGAGCAGAGCCGAGCCTCCTCACGCTATCAATTTCGTGTTGTTGTAGCTTGATTCCCAGCGATTTCTCAATGAAATTGAGGGTGGTCTCTAGGAGGGTGACGGCTGGGGCGGCATCCTCAATTCCGTGAAGGATTAGGTTGTTTCTGCGCCTCTGGGAATCAATTTCTTTTGCCTGGGCTTCAACAATCCTCTGAAGCCTTGTGTTTTCCTCCGTTAGTTCAAAAATTTTCTCGGTGTTTTCTTGAACTTGCGACTGGATTGGAGCAACTGCCTCAGTAACTGCCTGCTTTATCCTTGGGTCCAGAATGGCAAGGAATTGATTGACCGACAGAGCACTAATTGGGGCGCTCCCCAGTTCCGGGGGAATTCCAGGTGCGCCGGCAGGTGTCGCCATGGTGACCGAAACAGCTCGGATGAGTAGACGTGAAAGGTTATCGGCAATTAGTTTTGAGTTACAATATGATGTGGGATGTTTGGCTTTATTGCCGGTGATTCTGGCTGTTATGACATAACTGATGAAAAAATTGTAGTGGAGGGGTACCTTGGGTGGGCGGTTAGAACCTCAAGACCTGTCAACGAGGTTATGATCGAGCGGTGTAGCAGGAGGCAATTGCGTTTTTAGGTTAGGCAGGCATCCGTAAGAGAATTCGGTCAGCCCGCAGCCGGAGGTTAAATGCGTACCGCTGATTACGGCTATTGCAGTCTAGACAATATTGTGGGCTATGGTCGTATGTAACAAGCACAAGACAGCAAACACAAAGCACTTAAAAAAGTCCGAGCCAAGCGAAAACAAACTTGCACCTATGAGAGTCGGTGGCGCCCTCCGATTCCGTAGGGTTAAAGTCGGTAATAAAAATTAACACGCTTAATTGATCTAGCCCAGTCATTGAATGAAAATATTTATTTATGCTGATTTTTGGTTCGTTTTGTGATACCTCAGGCCCTTAGACCCTTACAATAAATCACCGATATGCTTCCAATCTTCCATTTTCTATGATTTGCCTATGAGATTTCATTATAAGCCGAAAGTTTCCACTCGTTTTCGGTACTTTACGATTTTTCTTCTGCACCGCGTGTTTTTCGGTCCAATTACCTTCCACGATTTGGAGGCATCATTTAAGGTATCAACGATTTTAAACTATAGATGCAGGAAATACGTGGGAAACGTACAAATACCGTACGGTATATTTACCAAGGCTTTGAGTATCACGTTGATACAACATCGCCCCACCTGTTTCGTTGCTCCAAAAGATCGAGTACTGGATGTCGCGGTGCCGCCGAGGTTCGCGGTAACCGCGTCGAGGTATATGCGGAACATGAAGGCCACTACGCGCATCCAACGCTCCCCGAAGAGGAGCAAATGCGGTTCGACATGTTAGACCGTGCGGTCGAAACTAATGCGCCGCTAAAAGAGATCTTCGATACCATTTGCCGAAGGTATAATCACAATTTTGTCACTAATCGTAAGATACATAGGATCATTGGTATTCGGTAGAATGTCGGAGTGTCTAAGAGCGTCAATGGGGGAGGGGGATTAGATAAAATCTAAGCCTGCTCATTTTCGATCCGGAAAAGAGAATAACAGCTGCATTTTACATTTAAAGCCAAACCCATAAAATCTACATTTCTTTTTCACGCAAGATTATACAAATAGCACGAAAACTTTAGAAAATCATCCTGTTTTTCATAACATTTGTATCCCGCGTGTAGAAGTGCTATGAGGCGGGCCCGCGAAAAAATCAGACCGCTAATCCCCGCAAGCTTGCAGGAATTAGCAGAGCACCTACGGACCTATGAAGCGACGCTAGAATATTACCGGGGCCATGTAGAAGCGGATGACGACTCGATCGCCCTGATATTTATCAGCGACAAAATGCTGGAAGCTCTGGGTTCTGCCCGTGAACTTTACGTTGACGGAACATTCAAGGTGATATTGATCAAAAATGATTATTCTTTCTGGGATTTTTTAGGAATGCTTGTCACTTTCACTCTCTGAATGAATGGCCGCTGAATGTTACCTAATTTTTGAAATAAACAATTGAAATTTTCTAAGCAAAATTTTAACTCAGATCGTGTCCTATGTTCGAGAGACGATATTGGTCAATTTTTTCAGAATTTTTCGATCATACATTAAACAATTTATGCCCTATTCTTCCCTGGATTTTCGCCTGTGACCATCAACTCCAGCCGCCAGCTTCAGCATCATGCGAAAATCGTCATTGTTCGAGTCCTATATAAAAAAATAGTTCCTGAGAAACTTCAACCCATTCTGAATCGAACCTCACACTCATCTTATATAATAACATATAATTGATGTCAATCAACACAGGTCGCACCGTACCATCCCCCCATCGCCCAGCTCTATACAGTACACGTGCGAGTCATGAATAACGTACGTTCTTGCATTATTTGACATGGTTTACGGTGATGTATACTTAAAAATGCTCATGGCGTATTTTACATCACTAACATACTTTTTAGGGGATTGCAGCTGTATACGTACCGTGTAGTCGCCGAACCAGAGCCTTGTATACGGCGATTTTCCGACGGCTCACGGACTTAGTACCCGGGTTGCAGGAAAATGTACGGTTCATCATGGGGGACTACGAGCGGGCAGCGACCACCGCGTTGCGAGAGGTATTTCCGCGGAGTGATATCCACGGATACTGGTTTCACTTTAACCAGGTAAAACTTACGATATTCACAGTAGCTAACTTTAAGAATAGATACTACTGTATCGATAACCAAAAATATATTACTGATACTTTATTTACTCTGATGATTATGCTATGTCACAACAGGTTATTAGATACTCGTCGATAGATGTTTTGGATGATTATTGTATTTGAGGTAGGAGATCGGCGGTGGAAGATGGTGTAGTTGACTAAGTATGATATTTATTGATGCGTAATTGGTTTATTTAAGTACTTCTTTTGTTATATGATCGGTAGTCTGAATAATGAGTGGATATGAAGGAGGAGGTAGGGATAGAAAAAGGAGAGAAGATGTTAAGAGTTAGGAGGTTGACTGAAGAGTAAGTTAGCGACAGAATAGAATAATGAGGAGAGGTCGGTTGTAAGCAAGGTGGGGAAGCAAAAGTGCAGATGCAATTATAGTATGATTTTGAGGAGAAGAATGGACTGAGGAAGTCAGGTGTCGGGTAGCACATGATAGGCGAGGAGATGGTCGAAAAGGTGAGGAATGGCTATGCCAGGACGTAACAATTAGGCCCTTGAAAAGCGATGGAAACACCTCGGGCTTGCTAGAGCTCGAACACCGATCCTAGCGTTGGCCATGGCGCTGCCGCTGGCTCCGGCGGATCGCTTTACTGAAGGGTTGCAACTGTTGGCCGATTCCGCGGACGAAATTGCAGACCGATTTCCGGCGGTTCTGCAATTTATGTCCTATTTGAGGCGGCAGTGGAGTCCACTGGCAAGTGCGGTCAGCGTTCATAACTGTCCAAATCGCACCAATAACTTGGTGGAATCCTTTCACAATGAGGCGAAGCGGAAGTTGGGAGGTCTCCATCCAAATATTTGGAAATTCATAGGTATACGTAGTACATGTATTATGCTTATGCTTCGGAATGCACCACGAAAATTCACTAACTTTTTTTCTTCATCTTCAGCGAATCCATTACTTTCGATTAATTTCTTTTCGCCGTGCTACTGTATTGCATGTACACACAAACCTTCTATGAAATTGTATTTCACATTCAACCTGATATTATTACGTAAATTCGTATGCGTATAATTCCACGCATCGTTATGAATCTTGAGTAATTATTTATCTGACATTATGCAATCACACAGGTATGAATATTTACGTCAAACCACCAAGCTCACTTTTTGGGGTCAAAAATTCGATTCAGCTATAATTTGGGTACGGGTAGTGTGTAGCGCGTACAAGCGTATGGCATAAAAGTATAACGTGAGTGATCATATGAAACTATTAAATTTTAGCCCTATGGGCCTATCGTTCACGGGGAACACGCCAATGAGTTTTTCATTTAACGAAATTTGACGAAATTTGACTTCTTCGATTTTCACTTTAATATAGCGTCAGTGAAAGTATGTATTAGACCATAATTTTTTTCTGGCGAAAATTCTGATTATTTCCAGTATAAGGTTCATTTCATGGTAGCATTGCCTGAAAAACATGTTTGAGAATTTGTGTTAGATAGAGTTTATTTTTTTGTGTGGAGAAGAATATTGTGCAATTATATCCTGAAATTTTCAGAGTCACATCGAAAAGTGATAATCAATTGCGGACGGTCCACGTGAACTAGATCAGTCGAAGTTCAGATATTCGTCTACACTATGATATATCCAAATTCTAACTAAATCGAATTTGTAAACCAAAAGGTTCACTGAAAGTTGGCGCATCGACCCGTGCACATGTACGATTAGATTGTGAAAGCTTAATATACAATATTATAATTACGTATATTTGCTATCGTTTTATCACATCATATACGTAATATGCTTTTACTGAATTGTATGAACAAGATGGCCCTGGGTACTCTTGTACTATAGTACTAGCATCGATGGTAGTTATTCCTATAATAGATTTTATATTTCAATACCCAGAACACTTGACGCAAATGATTGTCGATCAAGGCATTGATTTGGAACGGCTCCGCAATGGGGATCGACCAAGAAGAGCCCGAACCATAAGAAATATGGCCAGGGACACACTGATTCGCGATGCGCAACACGACCTGAGTGTGGGCAGGTATGATAGCGGACCAAGATACCAAATCATAATACTGCCTCATAAGTGGCCTGGTAAAGTGTGTTGTAGCTGATTTTGAAAGAATTAGATATCACAACATCAGACCCGAGCGATCATTTATTTCACACCTTACCTTAAATACACGCTTAACAGGCTTTTCATGTAATCTTCAAGGTTTACGTTATTGGAGTTTCTTCAACGTTGCGCGACCCGTACCACGAGTAGGGTAGCCGGAATCAGAGACGAGCCCCACGACTTAAACGAAGGTGAGTGTAAGACAGTATCGATATTAAGGATATTATGATGACAAAATATGTCTCTAACGAAAATATTCATGTATCACAGACTTTGATGAAGAAGCCCTCGCCCCACCTGGGCTGATAGCTGATGGGGAGCCTATAATCGAGATAGCTACGTCTAACTATTGAATACCATCTTGTTGGATCCAACGTTTTTGTGGAAGCTAAAGATTCGTGATGGTCTAATGTCTGATATTAATGATGTACAATAATTATTCGTAGGTGCGCGTGGTGGCAGAAGAGGTCAGGGCGTAAGAGGCCGTGAAGTTCGAGGCCGTGGTAGAGCTCGTGGTGGACAGGAACTGGCCATACGGGAAGCTGATCCTTTGAGGCTATTGGCGAGGCCGATTCTGCACGTGGCAGCGGAGCCAGAACCAGAACCAGTGAACGCGGTATCTGAAGAGGAACCTGCTGCATTCATCGCCCGCAGATCCAGGAGCCCGATCGGGGAAAATGCGGAGCTTGAACCAGCAGTCGTCGTGGATCTGAATGAAGGTAAGTTTGCTTGGGCGAGTATTTTCACTGGGAATTATTCGTATAGGATAGAATGTAACAATTCAATTTTCTTGCGTGACAATAATTTTGCATGGCTCATTAAGCTCGCAATATCGTAACTATACGTCTAGTAAGCGGATGGTTCGTTTGTTGCCAGACGATGATTACCAAGTGCCGTGGGACGACTACGGGTTCTGGACGCAGGGACCTTCCGCCGATAACGGCGAAGATGTTCCGTTCCAACAAGTGGAACGTGCCCCGCTTGTTGCGCCGTCGAATGCTGCAGGTAACCTCCGACCATCGGATACGTGTGTTGTGTGCCTCAGTGAAACCACCACACATTTATTTATGCCTTGCGCACACTTTTGTTGTTGTGAGTCGTGTATAGAGGAACTAGTGGCACCGCGTTGTCCGATGTGTAACGAGGTCTATGAGTCAGTTGTGCTCGTAAGACGGACGTAGTTCACTGCTGTTCCAGACGGTAATCTTACTCTTTTAAAATTGATTTCACCTTCTTTTCAACGTGACCTCTCTACTCCTAAAATCACTGATAATTCCCGATCCTCGAAGATTATCTAGCACTGGCTCTAATATTTTTAAAGTTTCAGATCTCGTCGAGAGAAAACCTGCCAGGGGCGGATTGCAATATGTCGTCCCAAGACACCTAAGATATAAGATGAGGAAAAAATTATAGATTTCAATACTGGAAGAAAATATTTTTATTAAGATTTTACTAATTTAATATATACATATAATAATTTGATAGTACATAAGAGTCTGAATACTGTTCTTAAAAGTACAAAAATATACGTACAACATACCTGAGTGTCTTTTCAAAGCTCAGATTTCTCGTTCCTTCATACGTATTGCATTATTGCATTCGTTATATGTTGAAAAACATTAGATATACGCATTGTTGATTCGAATATATTTTATGTCAAATGTGATAATTACCGTATTTGTAATATTACAGTATTTTAATATTCCTAAAACTACATTCAATGTGAATATCCTTCAATATTTTACAGAGAATTATGTATTCACAACCTAGACTAGGTTCACATTATTAGTAAGGCTCAACTAGCAAACAAATTGTTATGATACATGTTGATTAAATTAATAAAACTATGTTTTGTAAAAACCCAGATAGCAAAATGCGTGCACAGTGCGCGCACAGTGCACTCAGGTTGTGTTACCTTACCCTCACGCCATGAGCTCACTGGACCAGACATATGCGTCCTCATATGCCAGGCATATGACATTCACGTCGTGATCTGCATGCGTATGCCGGCACAATACAGTCACATCGTGAGTGTATTTATGCACGAAACTTGAAGGTAGATTCTCAACTTACATAAATTTTCGGGTAGCACGCCATAGAAGAGAAGACCAATTTTATATATAAAAGAATATGTATTGACGTTGAATCTGTAGAATTGCAGCTTATACATGCGGAAACAATTTTATTTTATGAAGTTATAAAAAAGTTCATCAAATCATATACGAATAGTTTCGTATATTATTTTGTAATTTCACTATTGATTTCATATACCTTTTAATATGTAGTTTTATAAAACCATTTGCACGGTCAAATTATTGGTGGACTCATCTGAAAAGTTATACGATTACATAAAATTATGTAGAATTATACGCATAAAATTGGGGTTTCGCATCAAAAATTCTCTCTATTCCTGCGGGGTTCTTAATGTAGAGTAAGCCAAAATAATGAGGACGTATTTTTTCTTTTTCATTAAAAATGATAATTGCTATCATTTTGAAATTTGATCTAAGGTATATGATGCTGTCCAT
This sequence comes from Rhogogaster chlorosoma, assembly GCA_944452935.1. Taxonomy (NCBI): domain Eukaryota; kingdom Metazoa; phylum Arthropoda; class Insecta; order Hymenoptera; family Tenthredinidae; genus Rhogogaster; species Rhogogaster chlorosoma. The sequence goes on from OX101799.1 coordinate 7,186,794, forward strand.
ATAAGTTTTACACTGACGAATGCTCTATATTAATTGTTACAGAGTGTAATTTAGGAAAATGAGAAATACTCATTGAGCCGTCAAAATTATGGCTACAGCAATTGTACCATTTGCTTCTAAATAATTAAACATAGACGTAGTTCAGATCTTGTGAACACCCATTCTTGACTTTTACAATGAGTACCTAATGCGTGGTGTTATCACAGTGCATGTACGCATTATCACATAATCAGCCACGATATTCGTGATATATGTTACCGTGCACTGAACCATGCCTCACGTCGTGATAATAAAACTCATATATTTTCGTAAGCACCGCATGATTGTCACCGCGTGACGGTAAGATGCACTGGCACGTTTGCTATCTGGAATGCGCCCGCACGGAGTGATCGCACAGTGTGTTCCATGTGAACGCACTGAACCATCCCTCACGTCGTGATGCTAAAAATCATATGTTTTTACAAGCACCGCATGATTGTCACCCCGTGATGCCAACGTGCACCAGCACGTTTGCTATCTGGGAATCAACAACATGAATAGTGTATTGCAAATTACTTTTAAACCGCTGAAGTCGTGGAGGTAGCAGCGTCTTATTTCAGGGGTTGCGCACGGCGTATCTCATTTTTTTGAATTAATTTTGTATGTAGCTGGAAATAAATTTTCGACCTTCCACGGGGAGAGTGTGTGCTGAAAAAACATTTCGTAGAAAATTCCTTTTGTACTTTACAAAAAAATACCCGCACACACTTTCGTCGCAGTAGGTTAATATAACGGCAAAAACATTGTAAATGTAAAAAATTACAGCCGAGTTCCAAAATGGTTTCTCCAGCCAAAAACTCGAGAACATCCATACTCTTTTTCAGCGTCAGATTACAAACATTATTTCCTTACGAAAATAGTACAAAATAATACGTGAAATCAGGCATCGAAGCCGAGCGTTCCCTTTGTTAATTTTCAGACTTCAAATTATGTTCTTCAAATGCTAATCAATGGAAATGAATTGAAAACCAATAGAATCATTGATAAAACCTGTGATAAAACAGCATATTGGCGACGGAAAATTTTGCTGAAGGAAGTTAGCTCGTATGATGATACGAACTCGGCGGGCATAGATTGTTCTGAAAATTATCAATTGCACTCTTTTTTTTAAATTATTTCTTTCAGTCAATGTGTAACGATTACACCCACAAAATCGTTGGGAGCATGATCAAATACTGTTAGGATATTTTTGGCATTGATAATATATTTATTATTGTAGACTGAAACTCCGATATAATAGTGGTTTATATGGCAAGGGCGCAGAAAGACCTCATCTTCGAATCGTGTGACACTTTCACACTCCTCATAAAGTCCTTTTGAGTGCCCGTGCCCTACATACTATCTTTTTTTTCTTCAAATTTAAAAATCAGAAAACATTTTCCACGCACCAGTGCTTCGTAGTTTTCGCAAGAGGTTGTGTTGCAACAAATGAATGAAAGGAATGAGTAATCCGTTGAAAATTGAAGTTAAAAAAATACCTATAGTGTGTTCATATATTATGTACAGTAATGTACAGTAATTTAAATTCAAATTCAAGTTTTGAAGAAGAGTTCAATTTCATTCTGCATCTATCGTTCACCGATTTTCGACTATAGTTATAACGTCATGCTATAAACATGTCACACCCATAAAACGATACATACTTATACTGGACGTACCCATTATCGGTACACTTCGGTGATGCTCTTGCGACGTCTCTCTTTCTATTCGACTGACAGTATAGGTACACATATTCTGCATTGAAAGACGCACTAATTGCTGATCTTACCTCACACTTCAGCAATTGATAATTTTCAGAACAATCTATGCCCGCCGAGTTCGTATCATCATACGAGCTAACTTCCTTCAGCAATATTTTCCGTCGCCAATATGCTGTTTTATCACAGGTTTTATCAATGATTCTATTGGTTTTCCATTCATTTCCATTGATTAGCATTTGAAGAACATAATTTGAAGTATGAAAATTAACAAAGGGAACGCTCGGCTTCGATGCCTGATTTCACGTATTATTTTGTACTATTTTTGTAAGGAAATGATGTTTGTAATCTGACGCTGAAAAAGAGTATGGATGTTCTCGAGTTTTTGGCTGGGGAAACCATTTTGGAACTCGGTTTTAATTGTTTACATTCACAATGTTTTTGCCGTTATTTCATTACTTTTTGTATGTGCAAACGGGTCAGCGCTAAGCTGACTTTAATGTATTCTACATATTACACATATATAAAGATTAACTTCCGATCATTCGTGATGGAATGCATGTGCTACAATGAACAAGTGTATTTTGGAACTTGCGCAAAAGAGACGAGTTATTTTATTCGGCCAAGAAATTTCATCTTGAGAATTATACAATAGCTTCTTCCGATCATAGTTTATGCTTCCCATGATCCCATTTTATTTAGACAAAGCAACATATTTAGATGTCGTACGAACATAGAATACGGAAAATGTTCTACAATTGTTCGATTGTGAAACTCTTAAGTGAAATAGCCATGTCCAAGCGAAACAGACCATCATGAGATTCTATAATATTTTTCAAGTTGATCTAAAAAATATCTACATTAGTGTTACGTCCGGGTGTCACCACCCGTACGCTCTCCCCTCACTTACCTCTATCCCCCTGTTCCTCTACATCTCTACTCTGTCTATCTACCTGTTACCCGATCGTCCGCATCCTGTCCTAACGTCCCGACAAGATACTCGCTGCACACGGCACTGCCAAATGCAGCGAGTCAGCTATAATCCTTCTATCTTATTCCCATAGCCACTGTCTACCTTCCCCTCTAGCTTCACTCCATTACTAACCTCCATACAGGAGACAACGCCAACCATTATAACTCTACTACTAGAAATAAAGATTTAAGTTTGATTATAATTACTATCACTATCGTTCACCCTCATACTCCTCAGGTATATCTTTATACAGGGTGACCCAAGACCCCCGGACCGGAAGGAATAGGTGAATTTCTCGTTGGATTTTGAGACGAAATTTCCTTTTCGAAAACTTCGTCCGATCAACGGTGTCCAAGTTATTAAAGATTAAGAGTAGCCAATCAGCGCCTCGCTTTAGGTCCGTGCCAGTGCCGGGTCAATAGTGAACGGCGGGCAGGGCCCGTGGTTTATTTTACATTTGGCTACTTTCTTCTTCACTTTACGATCGACGCGTATTATTATTATTATTATTATTATTATTTTTTTTTTTTTTTTTTTTTTTTTTTTTCTACCAGACCGTAGTTCTACGTGTCCAGGTTGACCGGAGCGTAGTTTTCGGTGTCCAGGTCGACTGCACCGTAGTTTTCGATGTCCAGGTCGACCACACCGTACAAATTCATAAATTTTCAATCCCATGGACAATTTCAAAAATAATAATAATAATAATAATAATAATAATAATAATAATAGTAATATTAATAATACGCGTCGATCGTAAAGTAAAGAAGAAAGTAGCCAAATGTAAAATAAACCACGGGCCCTGCCCGCCGTTCACTATTGACCCGGCACTGGCACGGACCTAAAGCGAGGCGCTGATTGGCTACTCTTAAACTTTAATAACTTGGACACCGTTGATCGGACGAAGTTTTCGAAAAGGAAATTTCGTCTCAAAATCCAACGAGGAATTCACCTATGCCTTCCGGTCCGGGGGTCTTGGGTCACCCTGTATATTGAACAGGGGACCTAACCCAATTAATAGACATAACATTAGACTGTTTCAGAAAAAAAATTCTATAATTTTTTTGGAATAAATGTATCTCAAAAGTTTCTTTGTCACGGAAAAAAAAATTCCCTCAAAATTTCAGCTCGATATCTCGAAAATTCAGTTGGCGCAAGGAGGGGTCCGCTTTCCCATTTAAAACGTACATGTAAAAATGTATTTTTCCTATTTCTAAAATAAATGGGTGTAAAATTTTTTTTCCGGATTTTCGTTTCCATAATCTTGTAGGAAATTTATTTCTCTACAAAATTGGTTCTTCAATTATATGAAAAAAAAAAACATTTTCACGATAATTTTATCATATAAAATTATATCAAATTATACGTAATTATATATGATTATATAGAAAAAAAAATTGCCGGATAAATGTTATTATATCTCAGAAACTACGCAGCAGATTTCGTGGGAATTTCACGAACAAGATCAAGTGGGCAGAGTCTTACGCCCTATAAATTTTATAAAAAAACTACGGAGCGGTGGACGTAGACACCGGAAACTACGGAGCGAAGGACCTGGATACCGAAAACTACGGAGCGAAGGACCTGGATACCGAAAACTACGGAGCGGAGGACCTGGATACCGAAAACTACGGAGCGAAAGACCTGGATACCGAAAACGACGGAGCGAAGGACCTGGATACCGAAAACTACGGAGCGAAGGACCTGGATACCGGAAACTACGGAGCGAAGGACCTGGATACCGAAAACTACGGAGCGAAGGACCTAGATACCGAAAATTACGGGGCGAAGGACCTGGATACCGAAAACTACGGAGCGAAGGACTTGGACATCGAAAACTGCGGTGCGGACACATTACTGAGTACAAATTTTTTTGGGGAGCACGAGTAGACGTGACGCATCAATAATGATGACGATAATAATAATAATGATAAATGAAATATGATTATAAATAATACTATAATAATATAATAATATTATATTATAATCATACTCGCACGCGGCCGCGATTTGCTGCTGCGCATGCGCATTTGTAAATCAGGCATCGATCAATAATTCTGCACATGCGTATTTTGTAAAATAATTAATATTATTAATAACTCAGTTACGCGTGGTCAATTATTGCTCAAAAACAATAGGGGGCGAGATTTCGGTGACGAGAACACTCCTTCCAAATGGCAAGTTCATAAGTGCAACGGTTCGACAGATATCGTGGTCTCAAGAAGAACGGTCTGCAACGAAGAAGGAGAAGAAGGAGAAGAAGAAGATTGTGTTTTTCGATCAACTTCGACGGTCAATATCTCAGGAACCACGCGGTAGATTTTGTCGAAATTTCGCGAGCAAGGTCGAATGGCGAGGGCCTTACGCCCATATAAATTTTATTAGGAAATAATCAGCGGTTCAAAAGATATGACAGATTTTTTACAAGAACAAGAGCTGGCTCGGGTAAATGTTTCGTGGCTGGCGCGCCGAGTTTTCACTGTCGGAGGGGGGGGAACTCGGCGATTCGCTGCCGCGAATCTTGATGTGCAATTATTAATCTTGATGACAAAAACGGGCGGGGAACGCATTGGGTGGCGTATAGAAAAAATGGCGATGATGTCATTTATTTTGATAGTTTCGGTGATTTACAACCTCCTCAAGATCTTATGGAATATCTTGGTGTAGGTAGCGTGAAATACAATCATAGGAGATATCAGGAGTATAACACTGTGATTTGTGGGCACTTGTGTCTCAAATTTCTCAGCAAACAACTATAAAATGAATAAGATGCAAAGATACACCATCAGTCATGGCCGATTCGTTCACGTTGACACTATCGGGAGCATCCTCAGTGCTGGAAGCCCAATATTTCCCACCAATCGAACTATCGCCGACGAAAGACTATGTTCTCGGACTCGTTGAACTCTTGACATTCAATTCAATTCCAAATATCGATGAGGGATGTAATAAGCTCTACATAACCAGACAAGGAACTACACTGGATGAAATTTTCTCAATACCCATGGGTAGCTATGAAATTGAGGATATTGAAAATTATCTAAAGAAGACACTGCCTCGGGATATCACCTTCGATCTAAAAGCCAATAACAATGAGCTGCATAGTGAAATTACATGCAATGAAATAGTGAACTTTGAACCGCATGATTCTATAGGCCGATTGCTTGGATTCAAACCCAGTCGTCTTGCGAGTAACATTTCCCATAAATCTGAATTACCCGTGACCATACTAGAAGTCAATGCCATACGAGTCGAGTGTAATATAACTACAGGTGCGTACATAAACGAGCGTCGTGTACACACGATTCATGAATTTTTTCCATCTGTCCCGCCTGGATATAAGATCGTTGAAGCACCCGCCAACGTCATTTAACTACCAATCGCCGTTCCGTCAATACATAATATGCAATTGAAAATAGTCGATCAGGACGGGGAGTTGATTAATTTTCGCGGTGAAACAATAACGATACGCTTACATGTGAAATCTGTGAGATAATGGGCATCGTATTTGAAACTAAGAATTCCGGTGCAGACTATAAAAGTGAGAAAATATGACCAAACGTCATCAGTCGTCGAGCACCTCTGTGTCGAGTGACACGTCTAAATGCACAGTTTCTTCAGAGACTAGGTCTTCGACTTCGAGAAAATTTTGGCGGATAAAAATTCGTTGTATTTTGTGCATAATACCATGGCGAAGATGATAAGAATACAAAACCCTGTGGTGTTTGGTGAATCGATTGCCCACTGTGAGATACATGCGCATCAACCATTCGTATCGTCTTCCTTCAGAAATAACGATGAAATTCGAATTACCGTTCAGAATCAAGACTTGTGTGTCTTACCCAGCAAGAGCACGCTTCATATATATGGACGACTTACGAAAGATGATAATACCAATGTGGCTACAACTACGAGCTTGGTTAATATGGCTGTATGTCATTTATTTGGCGGATTGCGTTATGAGTTAAATGGTCATGAGATTGACCAGAATACGAATGTTGGCATTACGAGTGTTATGAAAGGATACCTATCATTGACACCCGGACAGCAACATCTTCTGGAGAACACTGGCTGGTTAATTGGTGATGCTAAATTGAATAATGCTGCTGGATACTTTAATGTCGTCATACCATTGAATTTCTTACTGGGATTTGCCGAAGATTATAACAGAATCATTGTTAATGCCAAACATGAGTTGATTCTGACTCGATCAAACACCGATCTGAATGCTATAATTCAAACAGCCACGGAGAATGTCAAAATTTCCCTGGAGAAAATTGAATGGTTATTACCATATGTTAAACTGGCTGATAATGCAAAGATAAAGCTGCTTAATTATATCGCCACCGATCCAACCATATCTATGAGTTTTCGCTCTTGGGGAATGTACGAGTATCCATTGCTACCACAGACAACGAGACACGTATGGGTTGTCAAAACATCGACACAGCTGGAGAAACCAAGACACGTAATACTGGGATTCCAGACTGCACGCAGGAATGACGTGAAGAAAAACGCTAGCGAATTTGATCATTGCATGATCAGAGATGCGAAACTGTTCCTCAACTCGCAGTGCTATCCCTATGGAAACTTGAATCTCGATATCGCCAATAATCAATTCGCCGTCCTTTATGATATGTACACAAACTTTCAACCATCATACTACGACAAAGAATGCGAACCCTTGCTGTCAAAGAATCGATTTTTGAACCAAGCCCCACTCATCACCATAGATTGTTCAAAACAGAATGAATCGTTGAAAAGTGGACCAGTGGATATTCGTTTGGAATTTGAAACTAGCGTTAGCTTTCCAGCAAACACTTCAGCCTATTGTATGATTATACACGATCGCATTATTGATTACAATCAGATTAGCGGTACAGTAAAAAAATTAGTATCATTCTAAGAATTAATAAGTAATACCAAGTATGTAAAATAACTATGTGCAGGGATGAGATAAATAAATAAAATGTATTCGATATATATGCATATATTTTTATTTCTTGTTCACCACCCTCCTCCACCATCACGTTTTAAAGCTAAATCCACATTTATTGTATCGTCCACCTCGGTAGAGGATTTGAAGACGCTTCTCCCGCGCCGCATCAACCATTTGAGCAAACTGCTTTGGATTCTCCTCCAGAAATTTGACAATTCGCCCGGGCAAGAATATTGCAAATTCGTCGGCAATGGTCGTCACAGTTCCCACACCAAATTTCGTCGGAAGCATCTTGAGCCCCGTAATGTCATACTTCTTTCCAACCTCAGTTCAGACATCTTTTTCACCTGCTGAAGGTTCTCCATACAGGCGGTGTTATTTAGTCGTGTAAAGTCCATTGTTTTTTTTTTCTTTGTTTCTTCTTTCTGTTGTAACATTGCATGTTACAATACACTCTCTTTCCCTTAGACGACCTTAGTTAAGGGTATGACGAGTGCCTGGGATGCGGTATGACTGAGTTAGGGCAGCCCCGAGGCTAAATTTCACTCCGAGAGGCGACCGTGACCGACATTGGATTTTTGAATTTAGTTCTTATTCTTTGGTTTTTTTTCCACTTTTTCTCTGATATGTGGGAGGCACGGTCAAACGTATGGTGGAGATTGCCTATGACTGACGCTTGATCGAAGACTGAGTCGGGGAATTACCCGGCGGGTTGACACGAAGACTACGAATGCTACGACGCTGGGAGAAAATGCATAGCGACGGAAGTCTCCTCACCTACGACCAAGGACACGGGGGAGTGCCAAGGGCACTCGGCAACGAGGGAATCCGGTGGTGGATGAGATTCCCGCCACCCCCAAGAGCCCGCGAACCGTGGTCCTACGACGAGGACTTCTCGACTATTCGAATATTCCCGGCTGTCAAAATTTTGATTTTTCGCGCGGCACTATAATACGCCGCTAGGTGTTAGGCGATTTTAGCGATCCATCGGCTAACGAGGGCGTTAACGCCCGGCACGAGGGAAGACACTCTGCCGTAGTCTAGCGTAGACGACACACGTGTCCTTTGGCGAAATAATTTGTTTAGAGTTCGAGTCAGGTGTGATTGAGTTGTGAGAGGTTCCACGAGGAACAGTCGAGGGTGCGAGACCCTACGAGGGATAATTTTGGATTTTTGAGACCCACGAGGGGACTATAGAGGGTTTTCTCCAGCCCAGGAGGAAAATCCATCAGGTGGCTGGCACACGGTAAGCGATAGCTCACTTGGCCTTTGACTCGTTTGAATCCGGCAACGGCCTTCCGCCATGTTGTCTTGCTAAAGGCCACGAGGCTCAATTAAAGATTTGGGATCGAATCAAACCGATCTCCGAGCCGGTAGGCCGTCACCAGTGTCCCCGCGTAATAGAGATTTCGAGTCTAGTTTCAAGTATCAGAGAATTTCGCGTCCAAGCTTCGAATTTTGTTGAGTTTCGTAATTACGCACACGAGTGCGAAAGAGACAGCGCGAGTCGGTCACCGTCGCTCTCTCGCCCACTCCCACGAGGAAAATCAGCCGTCCGAGGCATTATTTACGATTTTCTTGTGATTATTAAAACATTTTTGCGTTCAAGTTAGGAATAGCCCACGAGGCAGAGTTAGGATAAGTTAGTTAAATAAGATTTTAGATCAGAAAGGTGGTCGGTAATGTCGAGGCCTAGCCTCCCGTAGGCTCGGTGGTTGCCTAGCAACAACTGAATTTTGTGCGCTTCTCGTCAATTATTGTTATTTTATTATTATTATTTCCTTCGATTATTATTTTCTTTCTCTACCACCACCGTGTAGTTTCTGAGCATAGTTAAGTTTATTTTGTAACGTAGGGTAGCGTGCCGCGAGGCCTTACCTTTGTTAAGTTAATCTATTATTTGCTATTTTTTTTTGTTATTGCTCTCCCACATGGAAGCTGATTTGACGAGCATTGTGAATGATTTCTTTTTATTGAATAAATTTTTGTTATCGTTTCTTTTTTAAAATTGGAGGATTCGAGTCGTTATTAGACGTTCTGCTAATCCCTCATAATTAATCCCGACTCCTCTCCGCGGTACTGAAGCTAGCCGCCGCTTATTTGTAGTTGTCCTTTTTTTTTAATTTCGATCTTTTGTTTCGTGGCGAAGTAGTCGCCTGGCGCCCAACTGTAAAATCATTATTTTTCTTCTAAAATTATTATTTATTTTTCTCTCGTGGTTGTCAATTGTCGACTGGACTATCTCTCGGAATAGCGATCCGGTATATTCCGAGGGATAAAAAGAGTTCACGTCACACTGTATAAGAGAAAGAGAAAGAGATGAGGAAAAATAATTTTATTAAATCAACGCTTTAATGCCGATACCAATTTTCTTTTAGCGCACATAATCAGAATATTATTATTCTTACCTTTTCTGGTTTTCAATCGATGCCTTCCAACTCTCAAGAACTTTAATGAATCAGCTTGCTATTGGTTGTTCTATTGCTGATGTTGAGGGCTCGGCGTGCGGTCAAGACGTGAGTAAAGTTCGAGGAAGCTCTGGGGTTTATATACACCAGGCACCACAATTTCCAAATACCAGCTCGTTAACCGTTGCACATTTTCGAAAGCACAGCGGTACCCTGGCACATCAGCATGACAATCCCCATACCAGTGGACTATTTTCGACTCATGTCGCAACATTTGAAAGTTTGGACAGCCCAACTCTGCTACATCAATCACAAGTTTTGAGTTGTCGTTGACAATTCTTTCAAGCCATCGCTTCTTCTCCAACCCCTTCACATAGATTCGACATGCATCGGCCACAATTCCTTTCACAACCATCTCCATATCCTTGTACGGTGTTTCCCCCACATTCCACGGCATTCCATGATAATGTCGTGTTAGCCAGGCATTTTGATTTCTAACCGCCCTCGGCAGAATCATTTTCGAGTACGGTGGTTTGAAAAGAATCCGAGTCAGACCCAGCTGATATTCCTCCGATGTACGAATGCTCAGAACAGTCAGTTCTTTCACCACAAATTTATCCTCGAATGTGCCAAATCCTTGCACGTCAACAATCAACTCCATGGTAAAAGTTTTTTTTTTTATACAGAGTTCGAATAACAGCAGATCACACACTGACTGAGTTTCCCGAAATTGCACGCTTCTTCCCTATATATATCCTACCTCTCGTATGGGGTATAATCTGAAACGGTGCTTCTACCGAAGCGTAATTATGTACTTTCACTATGGCGAAATTGGAAATTTGCAATGTGAAAAATACCCTCGGGGTGTGAAAATTTTGTGTGTCAACCTAAGCATACTTAGTCAGTTCAGGAAATTTCACAAAAGTAGAAAGTTCACAGTTTGAAATTTTTTTTGAAAAATAGACAGTTTACAGTTTGAAAATGGCGGTGGTGGTGGTCGTCGAGGCGAACCCATTCTATGGTGGGGAAACAATGTGGCCGCATGGGCGGAATATCCCCACAGCACTCATTGCAGCCCCAGGAGCGTGCACAACACGTTGCCGGAGGCTGTTAAGCGGACCATCATTACAGATTTCGCCAATTAAATGAAATAAATGAATAAAGGAGATGTCAATCAAACATCTCATCATTCACCGAGAGAACTCCCCACCCCCACCTCCGCACCTCTAATTATCTCTCTCACCAAAAAAAAAAAAATTATAAAAAACTCATAAAAAACTCATAAAAAAGGGTGTTTTTTATGTTTTTTATGTTGTAGAACTCTCTTATCCCCTCTAGTAATTACTCGACGGTATTTCGCACGATCGGCTCGTCAGCCGATGCGTGCGATGCGTTGATCCTTGCCGGGCGGCAAGCAGCAGGCGGTAGAGTTGCGATACTCGGCCGTAAATGCGGCAGGATGACCTCGGGAAGGCGCGACCTTGGACTCTAGAGTGCGGTACCTTCCTGAATTCAATAATCCCTGCGGGATTTGCTCTGCAGCGGCAGACTCACATGAAGACGACCTCGCTGCAGCCGCCTGACAGAGCCCAGGTGTCCCGATTCTGGGTCGCCACCATTCTTGGTCTGCCAGGGGCACGTAGAGGCTCTCCTGGCCTCTCCTCCGTGGCTTGTCCTCTGGCGATACTGGCAGGAGCGGTATGGTGTTCTCGGCTGCTGTGACGGGAGGTTGTAGAGTTAGCGTACAACCCTATACGCCGTCGTCGCAATTCGTACGCGACCCCTATCTCACAGCGAGAATCTTTCCAAGGTCGACATCCTTCCCTCCTGATGTTGCGGTACTTCCAATGGCTTGCAGGTCCTGGGCTGCGTATCGAGGTAGCTTCTGCAGTAGCGTAAATTGGCGGTCATCTCGGTAACGGTAGTTGTCGGCGGAAATCCTCGTAGCGTCGTTATTGCTCCTTCTCTCTCTCTCTCTCGCGGTACATTAACAAAAAAGCACTTCAAATTAGAAGTTATTCGGAAAGCTACTATTTGTCTGTAGTGTGCCGCTATTTTCCCGAGGGTGAGACGTGTCTCGTCTCTCTCTCGGGGTATGATTTACTCTAAGTTTTCTAGATGTTTGGCAGCCAGAAGGGCTCCTGTGACGGCAGCAAATCTGCAGCGTCGCAGTACTTAAGGGGGTATATACACCTTTGAATTTTGAAAAAATCGATTTTGTTTTTTTTGCATTTTTGGAACATTAGGGATGTAAAATATCTGTAAAAAAATCATCATGTGAAAATATGTAAAAATGAAGAAGTTACAGCGATTTTTAAAAATTTTTTGAAATTTAAAAAAAAATCAATTTTGTATTTTTTGCATTTTTGGAGCACTAGAGGTTTAAACTATCTGTCTTACTATTGAAATGCTTACGGAACAACCCCAAATCAGTTCAAGGTATAAAAACAGCTATATGGGCTATATGGTACCACAAGTTTTCGACAGACGATAAGCCGCAGCACCATCTCTACCCGGAGGGTCGAGACTCTTGGTGTAAGTATCAACAGGCAATTGCAGTTCGAACAGTTGAGACATTAGAACACCGGGCTAATCTCCCAGAAATTGAGATGAATGAGGTCAGACCAGGCTCCGTTGACCTCAGCGACAAGGCATTACTAAAGCGCTGTGTCGGAGGTAAGACACAGCATACGAGCGAGTCCTAAGACTTTATTTTCAGGTCGTGACGTCCTTCAAGTTGGAGCCAACATTGCAGCGATCAACTCCCAAAGTCAACGAGGTATGTTGAGAATCATGCAAAAATTTTCAGTAGAGCCAAGACGCTACGCTGTCGCTGCAGCGAAACTACAGGGCTAAGCCCGAATCGAAGTTGTCGATAGGCGAGCGGAGCAGAGGACCAAGGAAGCTCGTGTTGCTCTGAGGTAACTACGGACAAACCCACAGGAGGAGGCCATCGAGGTGGAAGGTAGCAGTTACGACCCAGGTGCTTTATAGAAATAAGGCAACGCAGGACTTAGGCGACGTCGCAAAACAAGCTTTTAACTTTACCTGCGTCGGTCCAACGCCTGGATCAAAAAGAAGGATGGAAAACTGTTTTGCATTATTAATTCACTTGATAGATCATAAAGAAGTATTATAGTAGTTTATCGGCATCCAGAACCATCAACGTAGTGATAAAGATTAAAAGTTAATTTCTGAACAATCACTATTTTGACCGGTTGTCGTAAAGAATAAAATCAACCGTTGGACCGATCTTTGATTTTTTGGTCTTGAATTATTCATGAGAGATGCCTCTATCAGATGAACATAGAACTTTTTGATGAACCATTTTTAGTTGAGATAATAGAAAAACGAGCCAAAATTTTGTAGGAATAAAAAAAAAAAAAAAATCGAAAAAATTCAATAACTCAAGTAATTCTCGCAACATCAAAAAGTTCTATGTTCATCTGATAGAGGCATGTCTTATGAACAATTGAGGACCAAAAATTCAAAGATCGGTCCAACTCTGGTTCTGATTCTTTACGACAACCAAGTGGTTTTGTCTTTTCTTGTCTTCAGCGCAACCACTATTAGACTGAAAGTAATACATGATGTAAAATATGGATAATAAGGGTCAAACCCTCCTCAAACATGATGATTTTTTTCAATTTGTTCAGAGTCTTCAAGTTGCAGAAAAAAAAAAATTGTTTTTCAGAAATTCAACCCATTTAAAGGTGTATATACCCCCTTAAAAGACCTTGCAATTTTCAAGAGGGTGTTATTTTTCTTTTTTTTTTTTAATAATTTTTTACGGCTTTGTTTTATAGGCTTTTTTTATTTTATTTTTTTTCTTGAAGAAAAAGAATTTTCCGTACGTCTCAACCTCACGTGAAAGAAATATGCCTGTCCCCTGAAAAGAAAGAAATCATTCGTTTCGATTTCTTTGAAACAAAATAAAGAAAATAAAAAAAAGCCTATAAAAAAAGCCGTAAAAAATTATTAAAAAAAAAAAAGAAAAATAACGCCCTCTTGAAAATTGCAGGGTCTTTTAAGCACATGGAGATCTACCTACGGTCCAATTTTCATCAAAAAAATTTATGCGCTTCGGTCACAGGACGAAAAACAATAAATAAATAACAAATTGTGAAATTCGTGGGGAAAAATATTTTTTCAAAAATTTTGGATATCACAGCGTGAAAGGTGAGAGTCTTCTGATTCTAGAGCACTGGTTGAAAATAGATTTCGGACCCCCCGAACCAAAGATACGTACGTTTGAACATAGTGCGGTGCGCTCGAAAACTGATTTTCTTATATTTTGTAAATTTAATAACTTCTGAACTAGTTGAAATCAGGGGATATGACTCTGGATTTGTTGTTAGGGATTGGCCAAGAACCAAAATCTCGCGTAACCCGAAAATCGAAAATTCATGAGCAGAAAAGTGTCCCGGATGAGCGAGAATACCCCATATATAAAATATATTTTGTTCCAAAAATTGGATATGCTAATTATATGTTTGAATACAAGTAAAAATCTATGTCATATACAGGGACTTTCTGTGGTGGCGGCACAGTTAGTTCCATTAGCCACCGCCACTACACACAAGCTCGCTTCGTCCATGTGACAACCGAAGACTTCACGCTTATGGTTGCTATACTCTTTGCTCTGTTCAAGTTGCATCATTCTTTTTTTCGGTTGGTATCCCTGGCACACGGACGAAGCGTGCGTGTGTTTGATGGAACTAGCTGTGCCGCCACCACAGAAAGTCCCTGTATACAGTATTAATAAATACATTCGAGATATATTCTAAATACAACCGGCGTATTTCGACTGTCGCAGGGACAGTCGAACGCCTGCATCTACAGACGATATAGCGGCAGCTATCACGTCGTTTGGTCAGAATCAAGTGACAGAATGACATATTTGAGGTTGATCGTAATATAACTAGTAAGACAAAGGAAATCGATATTCATTCGTAAAGAAGTGGTAACGAATTAGCGAATTGATTGCAGATGTCGATAATAAAGGTAACCAACAAATGTCAAACGATAATAATTCGTAATAAAGTCGTGATAGAATTCCGAATTGATCGCAGATTCCAAGTTATGTTTATTTGCGAAATTATTTACAAGCTAGCAGTTCCTCGATGACGGACTGACTCGTCACATCACTTCGACAACTACGGTCAGGAACACAGCGATGTAAATTCGATTCAACGAGCATTCGATTCAAGAGACAGCTCTGACGTAGCAGAAAGACCCCAAATTTTTTCACCGCCTAATAAGTTTGAAAGCACGGTTTTGCGGAAATACTGTGCATAGTTCCGGAAGACGGTCAGAAGCTAGTCTCGAGAGTTGCTCAAGAAGTCGGCATGTCGTCAGCACAATGCATTTAGTTTATTGTTATTTGCACCTCAAAATTATTCGTTATAACTTATTTTGTAATACCTTTTTGATTCCTCCATCCATTTTTGAATGTATTTGATGTACACTCCAAATATATTACAGGTATATTTCAAATATAATTTGCACATATTTCAAATATATATTTGGCGTATATTTCAAGAATCATTTGAAACTATTTCAAGTATATCTTAAATGTCCTTTGAATATATTTCAATAATATTTTAAATTTAGTATGAATATATGTCAAGTGTATTTTAAATGTAGTTTGAGTACATTGCAAATATATTTACAATATAGTTTGAATATATGTAATCGCATATCCAACATATATTCACTATACATTCTGAAAATATATTTTGTTCCAAAAGTTGGATATGCTGATTATATTTTTAATGTATTGCATATATCTAACATACCGTGAGTATTCGTGTATGCGGGTCGGTTGGATCCGCCCGATCCAGAATTTGGCGTTTCGGCACTGCCTTTCCGCCGTTCCTTGTTCGCGCTGGTTGCCTTCTGCTTTCACAGGTAGGCAAAGCGCGCGGAGTACAATTTTATGGTTAGATTGCGGTTAGGATTTTCAGTATGAAATAGTACATTACGTTACGACTACGGAAAGGCTTTTTTGGCGAAGCGAAAGGTTTACGGCACGAGCCGAAGGCAAGTGCTGTAACGAGGTTCGTCAAAAAGCCTTTACGTACGAGAAACGGTCTAATTTTTTCAGCATTCTAGCCTCAAAATCGCAACTTCGTCGCGATTTTCCGGCTTTTGTGATGAAAAATTGTTCCGATAATCTGTCCATTATTATTCGACGAATAAATAATACTTTCAAAACGATTCAATGCAATTCAGAAGAAACTGAAGCAGCTGAGTCACGAGAATATTTATTAGCGAATCCTGTAAAAGAGTGTAGAGAAGGATAAATTGTACCAGGCAATAAAGACAATTTTATATTACAGTCACTAAATTAACAGAGAGTGAATTACATTCAGGTTGCAAATTAATGTATTTAGCCACAAATGAAAACAACTTTCGAGATTTTTGACGAACGAACAACAATTTTATTACTATTACATTTCGATGAAAATTATTATTAATCAGTGTAACTGATAACTGATGAACAAATAAAAACAAATTCTTCTGAATTGCATTGAATCGTTTTAAAAGTATTATTTATTCGTCGAATAGTAATGGACAGATTATCGGAACAAATTTTTCATACTGAAAATCCTAACCGCAATCTAACCATAAAATCGTACTCCGCGCGCTTTGCCTACCTGTCAAAGCAGAAGGCAACCAGCGTGAACAAGGAACGGCGGAAAGGCAGTGCCGAAACGCCAAATTCTGGATCGGGCGGATCCAGCCGACCCGCATACACGAATACTCACGGTATATTTGAGATATATAATATACAGGGTGACCCAAGACCCCCGGACCGGAAGGCATAGGTGAATTCCTCGTTGGATTTTGAGACGAAATTTCCTTTTCGAAAACTTCGTCCGATCAACGGTGTCCAAGTTATTAAAGTTTAAGAGTAGCCAATCACCCTGTATATCTCAAATGTATTTTATAACTATTTTGAATGTATCGAAAAATATATTTTCACATATATTTCATTTCCATGTGGGAATCGTTTCTACAAATGTGTGACGTAACAGGCGCACCTAAATTAAGGTAATTGAAACTTGTAAGTATCGCGATTAGTAACTCAAATAAAGCGACATAACTATTTGTCCATAACTATTTGTCAATGGTTTATACAGTGATTTGTTTAAAGAATTTAATGAAACATTGCAAGAAATTAGTGACTATATGTTTTTAAATAAACAAAGGTTGATTCCAAAAACCCAGCTTCCATTTTTTCAGATGATCGTAGTAGTGGATTGAAAAAATTACAAGCTTTTGCGGCGTGAGGCAAGACACAGGAAATCTTTTGCGTAACAGGTTCACTGTGCTAGGCAGAGGTTCGGCTCATGATTCCCTGCGCCCCAATTGCCATCGCAGTAGGTTTTAATTTGTTTTCAATTAACATACTTATATCATATAATCTAGAAATACATATGGGGCATTCCATGCCAATTCGACCAGTTTTGAACCTGACCATCTTAGATTTGTTTGTCAATTTTTTTTATGATTCTACTCGATGATAAAAGCACCCTGATTTTTTTCAGATTTTTTTGGTAATCCGTTCATTTTTTATGAATTTTTTAAGTGAATCATCGATAGCCCCATTTTAAAAATCTGAAAAAATTCACAAAAATTTGATGATTCAAAAACGAATTTTCAAACTATTTTTCAAAGTGGAACTAAGAATAGTAGTCCATACGCTAGCCCTGTTTCTGCATAAACAGAAAAAAAATTAAAAACATAATAGAATAAAAATTCGCAACTTGCAAAAACCAATTTCGTATTCGGATTAAGCACTATCGAAAACATAAATTTCAAAGATAAAATTAAATTTTTTTCGTAGTGCATATAGAAACAGGGCTAGCGTATGGACTACTATTCTTAGTTCCACTTTGAAAAATAGTTTGAGAATTTGTTTTTGAATCACTAAATTTTTGTGAATTTTTTCAGATTTTTAAAATGGGGCTATCGATGATTCACTTAAAAAATTCATAAAAAATGAACGGATTACCAAAAAAATCTGAAAAAAATCAGGGTGCTTTTTTCATCGAGTTGAATCATAAAAAAAATTGACAAACAAATCTAAGCTGGTCAGGTTTAAAACTGGTCGAATTGGCATGGAATGCCCCATATGTATTTATTTCGATATCGGACCTTTTTTCTCCCGTTAAAAAATAGACATTTTTTTTCAAAATTTGCATACATGGCAAATAGTTGAATGGTTTAGACACTTCGTTTTACTAATTGTCATTACCCGTCCAACAATAAACTAGTACTCAACGCGGATGACTACTAGTGATTTTTAAGATTATTATTTACAAATCATTGCGATATAATATACGAATTTTGTTACTTAAAAAGTTGTAAAGCAAGCCCAAAAGATTACATACAAATATAAACGTTTGAAATACGAAGTTAAATTGAATGGAAGCTTAGTGTTTGACTACCTGTGTCGTTACCTGTTGATGTATCTTGTGAGTGTATGATTGCACACTAGGGTGGTCCTCAAGTGGGATTGAAAAAAATTTTGACCTTCACGCCCCCCAGATCAGCTCCAAATAATTCAAACGAAATGTGGAAAAAATTTCAATAAATACTTACGAGCGCATTCCTGGTACCCATATTCTACATCCATATTGTTACAAAGGGTGCGTCCACCCCTTGTATTGCTTTATATCGATTCATTTCATAGCCACCCGAACTCCCATGTATTAAACATCACAGTAATAATTATCAAGCATCTTCTGATAAAACAACTAAACGATGTATCTAGCGATAGCCAATTTGTAAACAGTCTCGTCTCAGACATTAACCGAGACACTTGTATCTTGCTGAATATAACCTAATCTGCTCTTAACATTAATTTGTGTCTCCAAGTCTGCTCATTTCGCTCAGGGACTCATAGCTCAATTAAAAGGTAACTCCTAAAGTTACATTTGGTTACAATATAAACAAATCGAACTCCTGATTCAACCTTGACAGCTGTATGGATCAGCTATATGGCAGGTTACCCCCCTCTGGTTTTGGCCAATTTTTAAGATTGGGGGCTGACATTTTTGCCACATTTCTTTTGAATTATTTGGAGCTGATCTGGGGGGCGTGAAGGTCAAATTTTTGTTGAACCCCACTTAAGGACCACCCTATTGCATACCTTGAGTAAATAAATTTTGATTCAATAAAGTTTACAGCGTTCTAAAATCTTTTTACATTCTCATGCCTTTAAATTTAACAGTTCGGATGTAAGATTACTCACATGCGAAAGCATGAATCGGATAAACAAACTAGCCAAAATTAACATGACGTCAAGAATTCAAAAAAGGGAATTTAATTTAAACTATGCCAACCCAAACTTAGAACACCCTTTTTCATTATTGCGAAATATGCTGACGAGATTCAGTTTGTTACCTCGATTTTTTAGTCGTTTTGAATGATTAGATCTTCGTTCCAACTTTCTTTTCCTTTTCTGATTCAAATATTCGGCGGTGCTCGTGTCACTGTTACTGCTAATGTCCCTCTCCGTCGCTTAGATCATCGGGCTTCTGTCTTCGAGATTTTTTTCGTCGATCAGACTCTTGAGTTTTTTTTCCTCGAGAAACCTGTTCGTCATTCAGATTGTCGGGCTTGTTTCTCTGAGATCCTTTTCCTTGGTCAGAATCTTCAGAATTATTTCTTCGATGATTACCCGTATTCTTGGTTGTGGATGGTGATACAACAGTGTGAAACAGAGGCATACTGGAATTTAACTCAGCCATTTTATCGTTGTCATTTAAAATTACTGGCTGCCCTTTTGATGACTGATCACCTTTATTTTCTCCTGCACTTGTGGTCTCAATATTTTATTGTACGAAGGATCTACCGAGGCGTCGTAATCCTTGAGCGTAATCATCTTAAACATAAATGTACCATTTATTATGAGTGAAAGGTCAATGTATTAAATCAGGTATGAGAAACAATAAATTTTTTCCACGCTGTGATCTAATTCGAATTTTCTGAACGTTCGTCCTAGATTTACTTATCAGATCTAAAAGAGCTAACTTAGAATTGTTTATCATGCATCATACTGTGCATATTTAATGGAATGGAAGGAAATTGAATCATCTCTATCTAGATATACCTGAGTTTAGGGACCATTCCATTTCCACAAGTACTCACGGTATAATATGTCCGCAAAATTTTAATCAAATTCAATCAATGCTTCATAGCCCGATGCATTTTTAAGTTCCAATATTATTGAAACTATTATTGAAATTAGATACTGACAGCAAAAATGTTTGAATGTATATTGCAACTTCAAGGGAGAGAAATTCTCGTACCTGCTTCTCTTAGTATGCGAACTTTTGACGTTTCCTAATGAGATCTCGGAGCTTTTGAGTTGTTGGACCAATTCCCTACATGGTGGTAATCTTCTTCCGAAGGATATCGGCATATTCAATTTTTTTTCTCATCCTCTGAAAACCAAGACACTGGCACGAACTCGACATCCAGCTTCTTCTTCCGCTTGTTACTTGATGGTTCAATGAACAAAATAACGACATGAGTCTTGTTTTCTTCCAGTGGCATTCTGGAATTTATTATTACACATAGTAAATAATGAATAAATAATGATAATAAATAATGATAATAGTAATAGTAAATAATCTTATAAAAACTGCCATTGGATAATTGAGAACATATGCAAGGGTATTTTAAGTCCCAAGAATAGCTGTTTCAGATTAAAGCTCAGCGCCAAACAGTCAAATATTTATGAAATAGTATATGGGTCATTCTCAGTTAAGAGGTAAATTCGACGTCCACGGTGAAAAATCACCTTTTTTAAAAAAATTTATTAAAAAGAATGTAATTATCTCTTAAAACTCGTGCTCATGTAAGTGGTCACTCAAATTCATTTCTTAATTTTATTTAATTTAGTCACAATTCCATCTCAAAGTCGGAAAACATCTCTCCCCTGGCCTGTCAGTAGAGGAGTATAGCGGCTCCTAACCCAAGCGGCTCCTAATCCACCCTGTTGAAATGTCCGAGTGGTGAGCGCGCCTTTACCGGCAGAGTGTTCCTTATTTTCCAGGGTTGTAACCCGCGCTTTAATGTAATAGATTATTATCGACAGGGTGTACCTAGTTATTATCTACAGGGTGTGCCGCGCCTTTCAATCAATGCGCTTTTAATTGACGCGCCTTTCGATCAAAGCGCCGCGTTGCGTATTCTTAGCCCGCGCATAATCAATCGTCAGAATTTTTTACGGTAGGTTATCGGTATTTGACGGCACCATGATCTTGAGGCGTCAGAATTTTATATCAACTTTGACTTGCCACCGGTTAAGTACAGTGCGTAACCAGCACCGTGACCGTGAGGCGTCAGAATGTCAGCAATTTGCGAGACGTTTGAAACATATCTACTGTCGCGATCCATCTTGAGGCGTCAGAATTTTATATCAATAATTTGTAAGCGTAATCGTGAGGCATCCGAATTTTATAGTGACGAGCCTGTTCGTACAGGAAAAAATCTCTCGATATAAATACGACCACCTCAGTAAATGCAGCCACAGTTGGAAATTGAAGACGCACGCTTTCGCGAGTACTTCAAAATGGCGACGCTCATGGATCTAGCAAGTCAGATGGAAATTAAATTGAACGACATGTTCCGATTGATAACAGGTATAAGGAGTGTTGAAAAGATTGAGAGATGGATTCACCAGTATGTTGTTACTATACGCTTGTTGCGGAAGGCACTTAAAAAAATTGATTTATCATGTGGACTCAAACACAGTCTGGAGTCAAGAATTGGCCGATTGAGAAGTCTTAAAGTTTTGGTGCGGCAACAGATCAAGACCGGTCGAGGAATTGGAAATACCTCTCAACAATTACGCAGCAGTCGAGTATGCTGGCAGGATACTGAATCAGCTTTCAAAGGAAGAATTCGCACAGGACTCGTAATCAATATACAGCACATCGATCCAAAAAAATTCTTAGAAGATGCTAAACATCTGGTCATCGTTCGAATCAAAAATGCACTGCGGAAGCACACTTGCATTAAAGTAAACACCGCGCTTAACGGAGAATTTTTGTTGAAAGAAAAAAGGGAGACGAAATCCTTCAACACGGTGAATCGGCAGCTACTTGCAACAACGAATCTACAGGAATGGTATGCTGATCACATTGTCACACCCACAATGAGTCAGTTGGAAGAATTTCAGGAGAGGGGTAGCGGCTGGGCACTAAGTAGACTTATTAATTTAGAAGTCAATGTGAATAAATGTGAACCCCTAAACGCCTCGAGTTTTGTGGAATTACCTGCGGGAGTGAAAGCTCGAAAAGCGGTAATAAATGTTCGTTCGCGAGATGACGCATGCTTTGCCTGGGCAATCGTTTCAGCTTTACATCCTGTGACGCTTCATACGGAGCGGCCAAGTTCATATCCACATTTCTCGGAGGTATTAAATTTGACTGGCATTTCATTCCCAATGACACTCAAACAAATACCAAAGTTTGAGAGATTGAATACAATGTCGGTAAATGTTTTCATACTAAATAAAAAACGTGGCAAACGCATTGGAATTGAACCGCTGTATTTAACGAGCAGTAAAAAAGTGACACACATTAATTTGCTCTTCATACAAAACAGCGGTGGTGAGGCGCACTATTGTTGGATTAAAAATCTTTCCAGATTGCTGGCAAATCAGGTATCGCGTAGCAAGAAGAAGAAATTTGTATGTGATAGATGTTTGCACGTCTTTTGGAGTGAAGTAAATGTATGTCAGCACAGCGTTGATTGCGCTGAATTAAATCATTGCGCGGTGGAGCTTCCCACGGAAGAAACTAAGTGGTTGGAGTTCAAAAATCATAACTGGAAGGAGTTTGCACCATTTATAGTGTACGCAGACTTTGAATGTCTGCTGAATGAAGTAACGACTGAAGGGTTGGACGATGGGAAGTCTTACGCATATCAAAAGCATGAGGCCTTCAGTGTTGGATATTATTTTCATTGTTCATATGATAATTCGCAATCAAGGTATGAGACATATCGAGGCCCAAACCCCTCACAATGGTTTGTTGAAGAACTACACGCGATTGCAATTAACCTGGTACGAACCTACCAAAATCCAGTTAAAATGAATAATTTAACTAAGCAAGAAAATGTGGAATATTGGAACGCAACAAGCTGTCACATCTGCGGTAATCCCTTCACCGATGAAAAAATACGTGTTCACGATCATTGTCACTTTAGTGGTCGATATAGAGGTCCAGCGCATGCTGGATGTAATTTGAATTATCAAGATGATCGCGTTATTCCAGTAGTACTCCACAATATGACTGGCTACGATGCACATTTTATCATAACGGAAATAATGACCACATTCGAAGGAACAGTTTCAGTCTTGGCCATCAATAAGGAAAAGTACATCTCATTTACAAAGACAGTTAAAGGGAGCATGAGTTTGAAGTTGAGATTCATCGACTCGTTTAAATTCATGAATTCCAGTTTAGATGAATTTAGTTCACATTTAGGCGTCCAAGAGTTAAAAATATTGAGAAAAAATTTTAACGACATCGATTCCGCTAAATTCAAACTCCTGACGCGAAAAGGTGTATTTCCATATGATTACTTGAACTCACTTGATAGGCTGAATGATACAACTTTGCCAACACGGAAAGAATTTCACAACCGATTGACAAATACTGAGATTTCAGAAGAGGATTATTCACATGCGTGCGATGTGTGGAAATCGTTTAACGTAAAGACGTTAGGCGAATACAGCGATTTGTATTTAAAAACTGACGTCTTACTCTTGGCGGACGTGTTCGAAAGTTTCAGAAAAAGTTGCATGAGGACGTATGAGTTGGATCCCGCGTACTATTTTACCCTCCCGGGATTAACGTGGGATGCTATGCTAAAGTATACCAAAATCCGTTTAGAGCTGTTGATTGATATTGATATGTTATTATATGTAGAACGAGGTATACGGGGCGGTTTGAGTCAGTGCTCGAACAGGTATGCCAGTGCTAATAATAGATATATGAAGTGTTACGATGTAAATGCACCGAAAAAATATCTAATGTACTTTGATGTAAATAATTTATACGGCTGGGCAATGTCTCAACATTTGCCCACTGGAAAATTTGAATGGCTTGCAGATCCAGCACAATTCGACGTGTCGCTGATTTCCGATGACTCTTCGATCGGATATATCCTGGAAGTTGATTTGGAATATCCTGATGAAGTCCACGATCATCATAAGGACTTACCATTCTGTCCTACTCACGGCAACGCTCCGAATACGCGAAACGTTAAACTGCTCGCAACTTTGCATAATAAATAAAGATATATTCACTACAGAAATCTCAAGCAGTGTCTGAACCATGGATTGAAATTATCTAGAATTTATCGAATTTTACAGTTTGAACAGTCGACGTGGCTAGGTTCGTATATTGCATTAAATACCAGCTTGCGCACACGTGCTAAGAATAGTTTTGAAAAAAATTTATTCAAATTGATGAACAATGCTGTGTTTGGTAAAACGATGGAAAATGTTCGAAATCATGTGGACATAAAATTAATCACCAAATGGGATGGACGATTCGGTGCAAAATCCTTGATCGCTAAACCAAATTTTCACCGAAGAACGATATTTTCTGAACATTTCATAGCGATAGAATTGCGAAAGTTGAAGGTGAAAATTTTCAAACCAATTTACGTTGGAATGTGTATATTAGATTTATCTAAAACCTGCACATACGCGTTTCATTATGAATATATGAAAGCCGTATTCCAAGATGACTGCAAGCTACTTTATACCGACACTGATAGTTTAATATATGAAATAAAATGTGACGATATTTATGAAATAATGAAACGCGACATTGGAAGATTTGACACAAGTGATTATGATCCAAGTAATTTGTATAATATTCCTTTGAGAAATAAAAAAATTCCGGGGCTGATGAAGGATGAAAATAATGGTGAGGTAATGACTGAGTTCGTTGGTTTGAGATCCAAAATGTATTCAATTAGAATTGCTGATAAAGAAATTAAAAAAGCCAAAGGGGTGAAAAATTGTGTTGTACAAAATGAAATAGATTTTGATGATTATCTCAATTGTCTGAGTACTAATAATCATTTAACGAAACAGCAGCACTGTATACGCTCAAAGTTGCATAAGGTATATTCAGTGTGCGAGACAAAGATAGCCCTAAGCTCTGACGATACGAAACGCTATGTGATTCCCAAATCCACTGACACACTGCCATGGGGGCATTATAGTATAAGGAGTCAGTTGGAAAGTGAGCCAGAACAAGATGTCCATTGATATTTGTTATTTATTCGATGTGACAATACATTTTACAACAATTATAAAACATTTTTCTTATTGATCCATGAATTGTGCGATGAATCAAACCCCAACCACTTAACATATACCTGATTCCCTCTTTTACGTAAAATTTTTTCCACTAGATGTACATCAGGATATTTAGCTATTTTTAATTCATGTTCATAAAATCCACCCATAATGGGCTGCCCACGAGAATCTGCGAGGGAATACGTCGCTGGATTCGTAACTCGTACTTTAATGATTTTGAATACTTCCGTGGACCAATTAGGTGTGAATCCTCGGGCAAATACAGTTTTGTATTTACTGACACGTACAAAATCACCGACTTTGAATTTTGCAGGCCCCGCTATTTTGACGTTGCTGTATACGGTTGTAAGAAGTTTCTTGGCAATCGTTGGGGTAACTTTCTGCGGAGCCATTCCAATCGTTCTGTGCACGCGTTTATTATAGTCGGCAACCAACCGGTGAAGCATATTCACCCATTCGTAGGATCCGTTAGCGGTAAAGGCCATCCACATTGCGTTTTTCAGAGTTCTGTTCCAACGTTCAACTACGGATGCTTTCATAACGCTGTACGTTGAGTAGTGATGAATTCCATTTTCAGATAAGAGAGACTTAAACGATGCGTTATAAAATTCTTTACCATGATCAGTTTGAAGATTTTTCGGTTTCCGTGAGTCTGATATAATTACAGTAAATGCAGCACGCACGTCCTTTGCGCTCTTACTTTTAAGTGGAATCGCCCACGCATACTTGGATAGAACGTCGATTACTGTGAGTATGTACTTAAATCCCTTGTTAACTTTTGCATACGGTTGCATGTCGACAAGGTCTGCCTGCCACAAATCATCGTATCCATGGGTGATAACCCTTCGACGTGGATAATTTCGTCGCGCGGGCGCATGCAGCTCTTTTACTAGCTGCATTTTTTCTTTACTCATTCTGATTACGAGCTTTGAGACGCGCAACGAGTATTTGAATTTGAGTTTTCAGATCAGTATGCAACGAGTCGACGTATTCCTTATTTACAGCATCGAACGGCTGCATAGGAGTCTTCACGTTGTGTAAAAACTTGCTCTCAAAATCAAAGTCGTTCACGAGACCAACCCGCTTGATAGTCGGTAACGAATCAATATAATATCTTGTTTGCGCTCTTCCCCTATCAACGTATGATTTTGTCGCAACGTCGTAACCAAGATTTGGATCACCCACACGAGTTAGTCTTTTACCCGCAAAGTCATAATGTCCGTCAGGTGTGAGATTTTTTCTATCAACATATTCTTTATTTACCGCATCGAATTGACTGTCAGGATTTCCAACATTTGTAAGGCGTTTATTTCTGAAATTCAACGTTTCATTAGGCCCGAGTTGTAAAACATTATTGCGAACTTCATCAACATATTTTTTGTTAACAGCATCATTCTCAGCTACTGGTGCATGCACTTCTTTTATTCGTTTGTTTCGTAAATTATAATGCTCTCCATCTTCAGGAGTTAAAAAATTATTGTCAACGTAATCCTTCGTCACGACGTCAGTCGACTCGGTAGGAAGCGCAACATTTGTTAACCTTTTACCGCGAAAGTCAAGATTTCCATTTACTTGCAAAATATTGCTGCCACCATTAGCGGCGGGTGTGCTCAATATGGGGATACGCTTAGAGTCAAGATGTCTTCCGAATTTATCAACAGACATTTCTACACTGACGTGTAATAGTGTGGCACCATCTATATATGAATAATATTTGCCTCACGAAGTTCCTCTACGATGGACATTATTTCATTGTCGTGCCCTGTGTGGCCAGCATTCCTGGACGCCACTAGAAGTCTCAATCTCTCAACGAGTTTGTTTGGGTTGTCCCAATGGACATAATCTACGGGATGATTTGTAACGACCATTCTGTTGGGAACCAAACCTTGACCAGACGATTTGCTACGAGCTGCAGTGTTGAATAATCTCGCGATTACATATTTCCATTTATAACTTTTATTTCCATTTAGCTGCCCATGTTCAGTATATCCCCGCTTGTGAGCGTTAGTGGCACGCAATATGCTTTTGTATTTTATAAGATCAACGTCCGTAAAGTCTTCTTCGTCGGGAATTCGTTTAAAAATCAGCTCCATTAATCCCTTGGATCCCTTGTACGTAACATTATTGATTATAATATTGTCATTTTTATCTACTTCGATAGGGGAATTACCGAGCACCCAGGATCCATCTGCAAAACGAACCCCATACGTTGTATCATATATGTTTTTCGTGTCAAAAATCAATCCCTTGAAATACGGTTTAGTCAATTCACCAAAATTCTCGTCAATATATTGGACGGCATAGTCACGACCCTCTGGGGTTTCTAGAATTGATTGCAAAGTAGTTTCAGGCGATGGATCGGGGTATGACTGGGCTACGGGCTCCAGGTTTAGAAAAACGGAGTCATTTCTTGGCTGTGCAGAGTCTATTTCCATTGAAGCGGAAGCATTCTCAGATGTACCCCGGCGGTTCGTGATCGGAGTGCTTGACGGTTTGAAACGGATATTTCGGTTCTGCTTCGTGTCATCCTCATCGTCCAGTTCAAGTTTTCGTTTCACCTGCACTATTGGTTTTCGTTCGACCGACGTATTGATGTTGCGACCCTCGGCTAGGATCTGTAGAGGGGCTACGATTGGTGCCAGGTTTTTTTCCAGGGCTTCAACAGCCTCTGACTGATTAACTTTCAGCGCTCGGTATTTTGCACGAATCACTTTACTCGATCGCGAAATTGCCTTTTTAATTTTTTCATCGTTAAGTTTGGTGGAATCATTTTTATTCTTTATGTCCCCGACAAGCGTTGCAGACTCGTTTACCAATTCAGACATGGTTACGCTTAGAAAGTTGAAGGCTAACTGAAAGATTCGGTGCGGCAAACAACGTATTCATCGAACCCTCGTCGGTAACGTCCCACCTGAAGGGGGTCGTCCTTAACAATTACAAGAAACCCAAATTTTTTGAACCAACACAGTGCACAAAGTTTTTGAAATACATCGTATGCCATATCGTTGTTGACATGATCATCATACACGTGACGTAGATTCAAACTGTCTTGCTTGAATAGGATGAGAACATTCGCGTTGTCTCGAATAAGGTGTTTGGGGACTCGCGCATACGTTTGGCACAAATAGAAACAGTCAACTTGCGCATGTCTTCCCATGGAAAAATATTCCCGAACCACGTCTTGCTTGTTACAGGCCACGTCATCAAATATGAACACTGAGTTGGGTAATGATTCGCTAGGGGGGATTACATCGCAATTGTTTGAGAATGGGACAAATCCAATTTCTTCAATATTCGTGAGAAGTTTTTCCAGATATCGATACTTGGGTTGTTGCAACGATTTTGAATAGATGTAAACATTCTCAAAGCGAACTCCATTAAAACTTTCCAGCAGACTTATCACAACATTTGTCTTCCCACAATTGGAAGGTCCGCAAATTATTGCCCTAATTGTATTCGGTAGTAAGGGGCCGTGCCGCTTAGGGCTATCGACCTCGGTTTTATTGTCAAGATTTAGCACCCGAATGGAGTACGGCTGCTTGATAAAATGCATTTTCACTTGTGATCAAAATATGGCTCGGTGTAGGGTATTTATATGATGCGCAAACATTTTTTTCTCAGTTTTGTAATGTACGTGGACATTAATGTATCGTCAGATCAGTTCTTTACGGCCGAACTTCTGAAATATATACCTAAAGTTATATTGTTGCAATACTATGGCGATGTGATTCCAAAAATATGGAATAAACTTCCCGTACATATAAAGACGGATCCAGACCTCGCACAGTATCGCGTGTGTCTGAAACATTATAATAAAGGTATTGATCATATTGATGGGCCCGCGCGCCAGATAAGAAAGTGCAGTCAATGCCAAGAGCGAGATCCCTTGGTCAAGGTCTGTTGAATAGCGTCATTAATTCACTGCCTTTCGGATTACACATACCAGGCTATCAGTATTGTGGCCCCGGCACACATCTAGCCAAGCGTCTAGCTCGAGGTGACGCGGGCATCAACCCGTTAGACAAGTTTTGTCGCGAGCACGATATAACCTATTCGCAAAGCAGAGACCTCGAAACACGCCATAACGCTGACAGAAAACTAGCGGAACAGGCATCACGACGAGTCGAGGCTGGAGACTCTACATTGCTTGAAAAAGCGGCTGCGTGGGCAGTTTCACGCGCTATGAAGGTTAAATTAAAGATGGGTGCCGGGCTGAAACGTAAGGGGAGAAAAAGAATTTCAGGTGGAAAGTTGTCAAAACAGAATGAGAAAGAACATGTTTCACAACCTCGACGGAAGAGGGTGAAGCGCGGCAAACCTCGAATTTTGCCGCCGGGAAAGCGTGGAGGATTTTTACCATTTTTGGTTCCATTACTTGCGGGATTGTCAGCTGTAGGCAGTTTAGCTGGGGGAGCCGCAGGCATTGCAAAATCTGTCAATCAGGCATCTAACGCGCGGAAACTGTTATCTGAGACTGAACGACATAATCGTGCTATGGAGCAGCATGGTCGGGGGTTATATCTGAATCCCTATAAAAAGGGTGGTGGGATGGGGGAAAAAAAAACTTCAAAACTGAGATGATTATTCTACCTGACGGTCCGACAACTAACACCGAGCTACTTGCGTATGCGAAACGTATGCGTATTCCATATTTCAAAGGTGTGCTTATGCGATCCGAACTGCTTCAAAATAAAAATCCCATCCAAGCTAATGAGTCTGGAATAAGTAACCTGGATAGTTTGCACGGACCTGGCACACATTGGGTTGCATATGTGAAACGTGGGCGTAAAATAAAATATTATGATAGCTATGGAAATTTGCCCCCACCCAAAGAATTTGTCCAATATTTTGGAAAAAATGTGGAAATTGAATACAATCACAAACAATATCAAAATTATAATTCTGCGATATGTGGACAGCTTTGCTTATATTTTTTACGTGATAATGCCTAGATTACATTGGCAATTCCCTGTTTGTAATTAAAACGATAATACATAGATTACATTGACCTTTGAACTTCAGTATACGTTTGACCGCGATATGTCTCTGACGCTCACGCTTTCGGGGTCAGCATCTGTTCTAAGTGCAAACTACTTTCCACCTATCGTCCTACGTGAAAATACTGAATATGTACTGGGATTAGTAGATTTTGAAACATTCAACTCAATACCTAATGTTGACAGGACGAACAATACATTTTATTATGATGCGGACAAAAGGATCACTATTCCAGAAGGATCTTATGAGATTGATGATTTGAATAGGTATTTATCTGAGAAGCTAGTTGACGATTCCGAATCTCCCCCAGCCATAGTACTTCGACCAAACAACAATACATTGAAATGTGAGTTAAAGTGCAAGTATGACATTGACTTTAGTAACGAAAATAACCTCGGCTCGTTGCCGGGTTTTACAAAACGGAAGCTTGAAGCTAACGTTTGGCACGAATCTGATTTGCCAGTCAATATTTTGAAAGTTAATATTATACGAATTGAGTGTAACATCACCGCTGGAGCATACAGCAACGCTCGACCAGTGCACACAATTCATGAATTCTCCGCCAACGTTCCACCGGGCTATAAAATCTCAGAGTCCCCTTACCACGTCATTTACTTACCTCTCAGCTCCCGCGTAATAGACAACATAACAGTTCGTGTTGTGGATCAAGACGGTAACCTAGTCAACTTTCGGGGAGAAGAGATAACGATTCGTTTGCACGTGAAAGAACAGTGATTTTTCATCATGTTGATCTATGAAAGTGCGCACAAATATCCCATGCCCATAGAGCCATCTCTCAGTATTCAAAGTTTGGTCAAACAAACAACACCATACGCAGTCCGTCAATTGCTAACACCCGATAACGCAGAATTTTTGAAATCATTAGGATTTCGTGTAAAAGATAGAAATGGCAAGTATATTAAACATTAATGCTCGACCAGTATTTGATAACAGTATAACTCGAGTTGAAGTTCATGCTCATGCCCCTTACGCAAGTACGTCGTATCAAAATAACGACGAGATACGAATTCCAATTCAACAGCAGGATTTGTATACGCTACCTTGCAACAGTTTTTTATACCTCGAGGGCACATTACTGAATTCAGTTGCAGACGCAGCGGGTGTCTATCAGCCGGTAAAAAGTGTCAAACTTGTCAACAATGCGATGGCATTTCTCTTTGATGAAATTCGGTATGAATTGAATGGGGTCGAAATTGATCGATGCAAAAATGTTGGAATTACTACCACTATAAAAAACTATTTATCATTTAGTACTAATGCTAGCCGAGCACTAGAGGTTGCAAATTGGGCAGTACCGGGAAATTTAGTTGAATTGGATAAAGGGTATTTTAATTATTGCATACCGCTCAGCATTCTGCTAGGGTTCTGCGAAGATTATAAACGAATTATCACCAACGCACGTCATGAGCTGATTTTGATTCGATCAAGGACTGATTCAAATGCTATTTTCATCGGTGACGCAAATGTGACGGTAACTTTGAAGCTAAATAAATTACAATGGCGTATGCCTCATATAAGTGTTGAAGATATGCAAAAATTGGAGCTTTTACATCTTCTTGAGAGTGGTACATCGATTCAAATGAGTTTCCGTTCATGGGATCTGTACGAGTATCCCGGATATTGTTGAAGGAATCCGATCCTATCAAACGGAAGCTGAAGGAGTCAGCCTGTATAGCAGCCACACCGAGTGCTGTAAGTCAACCCAGCATAGAACTTAACAAACTATGGTTACCGTTATACAGGGATGAGGTGAGGGATGTCATGGGCAAGCCGAGGCGGCGCCACCAGTCTTAGTTGGCGCCACTGGCAACCAGCCTATATATACACCGGTAGCACGGAATTTGATCACTCTATCATGGGAAGTCGACAGACTTCCTTCCTGAGGACGGGAGCAGATTTCAGCGCCCGAAACGTCGAGATGAAGAATTTTCATTCAAGCAGTGGACTTAGTCCAAGTAACCCCCTGGAGGAAGGGGGGGAAGTGGGTGGGCGGGTGGCCCCCCCTCCCTCCAGCCCCTTCCCTACCTCCAATAATAACAGTATCCAGTGCTTCAAGAAACCACCCATCATACCTGGTCCATGAAAACCGCCGTTCAACTTGAGAAACCCCGGTTTGTGGTATTGGCGCTGCAGACCGGACGCAGAAATAAATTTACCCATGATCCCAGCGTATTCGACCATTGCGAATTGACAAACATTCGCCTTTACCTTAATTCAGAATCATATCCCTACGATAATTTAGATTTAGATTTTAATCGGAAACGGTATGCCTTGCTATATGATATGTATGTTAAATTTAAGGCATCGTACTATGGTGCGACTGAGGCGCCGGAACCATCGCTTGATTTAGATACATTCAAATCACACGCCCCCATCGCGGTTATAGATTGTTCGCGTCAGAATGAATCTCTCAAAAGTGCAACCGTAGATATACGTCTCGAGTTCCAGTGCAACGCTAACGTGCCAGCAAATACAACTGCATATTGCCTAATTTTTCATGATAAAATTATTGAATACAGCCCGCTAACGAAAGTGGTGCGAAAGATGATTTGAATAAAAAAACTTGAAGTCGTGGAGGTGGGATCACGAGCCTCTATAAATGTTGCGAAGCCCGAGTATTTTGCATACAGATGTACGCGGTCATGGGGCCCACATTTGTAGATGTTCAGGGGTTTACGGGACCCAACAACACGTTTATTGTGAAAAAAATCGCAGTTCTAAAAAACGGATTTGATTTGCAACATTTTATCTTCAAGCCCCCATATGCCTGGTCA